>LR738712.1:814771700-814846292 GCA_902687465.1 Secale cereale | reverse complement strand
GATAAATCTAGCTGGTAGCCGTCTACTATCCGTCTTACAGTGGTCTTGAAGAAATTCGATAAATCTTGGTGCAAGCGTCCCTTCGACATGGAAATGCTTGGTTTCTTCGAGAGGAGTGGTTTGCAGATACGCCTGGTCTTCGACGCGGAAGTTTACTTCTTGATGATGGTAGTTGGTGTAGTTCTTCCTTCTTGACATGGCGGTCTTCAAATATCTTCTAACCAGCTGAACGGCTCTTCTTCCGTTTTCGGGTAGATAAGTATGTCACTAAAGATGACAACCAACTCCATGAAGACTTGTTCATGAGGTACATAAAGTAGGGTGGGGTATTGGTGGTGGTCACAGTTGAATATGGTCCAAGGTGTTCTCGATCTAGAGTCAAGACCCATGGTCATGATCCGACCATGTTGTGGCTTGGTGAGGCTCAAGGGTTTCAGGATTCTAGTGTGCGAGTGAACGTTTATCATCTTATCCTTCAGCACGGTTTTTGAGATGCCAATAGTTCTACCTAGTCCTACAATCCTTATACCACCGAAAGCATCATCTCGCATAGGTCAACTCCAATCACCACTCATGCCATACATATCCTCATGACTCCCGAAAGGAGGTCTAACAAGAGTATATATGTCTACGATCCGCGAAAATCATTTGTATGGCTACCCCTAAGAATCCATGGGTAGGGCATACAAGCTGCTAAGCTTGAATTAAACACGACAATCCAAGTGCTCAACCTATTCTTGCAAGGTTCAAGATAATGCATCTCTATTCTAAGGAAACACGTCATATGCCACTCCAAGATCTTGTTTCCTTCCTATGGATCAACTCCAGCAACCCGTTAACTTCCATTAATCACTACATAATCCTTTAATTCTACAAACCCAATGTCTATGGTGTTCTACATGATCTCCTAAAGTCCCTATAATCCCCAAATACTTGAAAGGGCTGTCTCTACTATAGTAAGTCCACCAATTTCGAATATCATGATCAAGTAAACTCCAAGATCAAGCTCATACAGATCCCTAGATAAACTCCGATAATTAATCCAATCTCCTAGTTTATCGGCCACCGAGAAACATGGAATCATGATCGGGATCATCAGTCTAAATCTAATTTACTCCGAACCATGTGGACATAATTAGCATCTATACTCAACTAGAATCACTTACTCAAATCCAAATCCCATGTCCAACGAAAATTCCTACATTTCCCCCAAGTCATTATCGTAGGCAAATTTGATGATTTGCCACACCTTACGTTGCCATTTGACAAATCATCAAATGGCAAAGTAAGGTGTGGCAAATCATCAAATCCCCCATTATCGTAATGTCAACTATCTCCTATCAATATCCCCTGGCTAGGTCAAATCCTTATACCTCCAAGAATTTCAATTTGCGATCACAATTTTCCCCACTAAATCCTACTTTCTCGGGGTAATGAAGGCTATGCTACTCTGTTGACGGGATTCCACCAAATTCATCTATCAACATGAAAGCCTCATAATCCACCAAATATCCTCATATAATTCCGCAAAGTCATTGATATAAACTCATCAAGTCATATGTCCTCTATTCCTATATCCTCAATTGGTCTCCTATGGCATCGCGAGTTCTTGTGCTATATTAGGATGACAATGTGCTCGTTCACTATGTCCACTAATTCCATTACGAACCCAGTGTTGTGCAAGGTTATAGAGGCTTAACTGGTTCTCTTGTAATACTATGGGTTAAGCACATGGTTAAGGATTCATTCTGGGGTATCTGTGAAGTCTCGGAGGGTCGGGGGATGTGTTTCTAATCTTGAGGGGTAAACATAACTTCACGGGGTTGCACTTGGGCATGGAGGTTGTAGCAGAAGTCTTCATTGTCAGTTGGTTGCTGAGTTGGAACCCTTGGTACTTCTTGTCTTGCTGGTCTTCAGTTGAGGAGATAGAAGAGAGGGAAAAAGTAGCATAGAGGAGGGGAATGCCTAAAGGGGGTTCTATAGTGCAAGTGCAAACAAACAGGTGCAAAAAGGGCGAGACGAAAGAAACAAGGTAAGGAAGGTGATATAGCCGTGTACTTGTTGCCTAGGGCAAAAGTGCGACTTATATCAAAACACAAACAAATGAAAACAAGCAACACACAGTCATGGTTCTATTCGAACCATCATACGGACTCGACTGCGCATAGGGGGTACACGACTCATCCTACCCTAGGGGTTATCGGACACAATAGTCGTGCCTTGTGCCTCGTGCAGTCTTCTGAATTTTCCTCAGGTGTTGCTATGTCCCTTGTAGTTGTTTGATGAACGATCTGGGTTGAGCTTGAAGAGTCTTCAACAACTTCTCGCCCGATGAGGTAATGTGGTGAACGTGTCTCCTCGTAGCTGGCGTTGACTTGGTCTCCTCTTGTCTTCTTAATCATAACGATCCCTTTTGTCTACTAAGGCGCCGACGGTACCAGGTGGGCAATCCTTTATGCAATGACAATAACAAGGCACAGTAGAGGTCCAACATGTCGGTTTCGTTGATGACAACATCGACACCAAGAGCGGGGGATGAAGAGAACCGTTTTCCTGCTCACTATAGTGAGGCGGACCAAATGGCGAAGTTCTCATCCACCGGTGGTTGCCGATACAACAACGATAGTGACAGGGTTACACTATTAGCGATGTCTATCATGATCTTGCATAACTTTGCCATGTTCATCGTAGGCCAAGGTTGCATCATCTTGGGGCGGTGTCAAGGGTGTCACCATCTTCGGGGTCTTCATATCCTCATTCCTCGAGGACGTATCTCCTATTGGCATCGTCCTGTTGTGGTGTCGCCAATCTAGTGTTCAGAAGAGGTGGGTGAATGTTTGGCAAGGTATACTCCTTCTAGATTATCCACAAGGATTTCAGGAAATCCAGTGGTCAGGGGCATAAGGGTTCTAGCGACCAACAGTTTTGAAGGGGGCGGAGATCAATAAGGAAAGTATAGCCTAGTTTTCGAAAAACTGAGAAGGGAAGAGAAGTATAGATAGTTTTAAAAACTAGTAATAGTTTTGGAAATAGTTTTACCTTAACTAACGACTATGCTAACTAAGGCTTCCTACAGTCAGGATGGCTCTGATACCAGCTCTGTGGGGACCCCGACTCATAAGTCGTGATCACCGAATGCACCTGTACAGTGATCCCAGATATCAATGCTCACTGAACACACAGAAGCTGAATAACAAGAGTCTTATATCCATACATACCGTATTACACAAGTTGTGACCATTATGGTCGAGTCCTGAGTATAAATCATCGCAGCGGAAATCTTCGTCGACACTTGGACCCATGCCATCCGCCTTAACCCTACAGGCATTCTGACTGGGAAGCGTCCTAGCTCGCATGTTCATCACAAAGAAGTATTCATCATATCATGTTCTTTCATGCCTGGCCAATAAAATAACCAGTGGCAAGCCAATGAGTACTTTGAATGTACTCGCAAGCAACCCAAGAGTGATAACAAAGTAATTATGCAAGGCTCTACTGCTAAATTGGCAGTTTTGCGAAAAGCTAGTTTTTCATATGCAAGTATGATCAACATAAAACAAGGGCATGCACGCGTCTCCAACAAGTATCAGGAGGTTACACACATCAATATCGAGAAAGAGTTATAAACAACTCGTGCTCGAGCTCATCATGACTTCCTCAAGAATCACACCATCAATATCACCAAACTGTGTTGTTTCCCTCAGACACACACACCAGGTTTCGCAAACATTGGACGTAGCCCAAGAGAGGTTACCCAACTATCCTTGACCATGGACACGGCTATTCGAATAGTTTTATACTCTGCAGAGGTTGCACACTTTACCCACAAGATCCGGGGAACTTCTGTGTCATCCACGACCCGCGGTACTTCAAGTACCCGGGGTAAGCACCCGATCACTATCTTTCCCTAGACGACACTAACATGGAGTCCACTCGATTGGTAGCAACCCCCGTGCCCAACATTTCACATCTTAAGATTTGTGGAGCCTCGCTCCCATATTCATCACATACCACTGGCACGGGGTACCAACGGTGTGTTCGGTGCCCTGTGTAAATAGTCATGGCCGCCTATCCAAGCACGACCCCATCCCGAGAGTGACCTCATGTCACCCCCGTCACTAGTAATGCGGGAACCATGGTAGTATCGGCCTAGGTAATCAATAATGCCCTTTCCCATATAAGGGTAGAGTGGTTGCGCATGTAAGGTTGGAATAACGGTCGCAACTTAAACCAATCCATTTTCAAAACAACACATACACTTGCCTCGGCACACCACTTCGTCATCAAGTGGTTACCCAACTCATCATCTCCCTCGGGCATAAGTGGCACCCCACGGGGTTTTTGAAAAGTCTTTTGAAAGTACTCTGCCTCCGTCACCATGCATATTCCCGTCCCATTTGTGTAGCCACTACTATAGCAACCTATCTACACCCACCCACATAACCCTCATAGGAAGGTAGGGTCATGCTTGATGCAAGTTTCAATAGTAAAGGAACAAAGGTACCAACCAAAGTGGTCACCACCTCAACATGATTCCGATGCATTGATAATAAGGTGCTATGAGACATGCATAAAAAGGTTTCTCGAACATGGTCAAAGGGCTGTTTGCCTGTCTTAACCAAGTCCTTGGGGTCTTCAAATCCTCTGGTCCTTCTCCAAGTACTCCGTCTACTTCGTCAACTAACGCCGGAAACAAATCACAATAAGCAACACAACAAGGCAAAAATAAAAGTGCTCTAAAAATAGGAGTTGGACTTTTCTAGGATACCTCTAGTCATATGAAAAATGACCAAGGTTGCTTCATTGGGATATGATCAATGGATACCTCTGAACATTTCAATATGATGTAATCAGGGGATTTGTGGATTTGCAAGAAGTGCACAGAAACATTATATTGAAAAATGAGCAAAGGCACCCATTTAACAAAGCATAATTTTAGAAGCCTCTCGAAGTTGGTTTTACTGGATTTGGAGTTCAAATGATTTTCCTATGAATTGGCAAAGTTGAAAAATATGAAGAAATGGCTCATTATTTATGGGGTACAGAAAGTATTAAGAGAAATGTTCATAAACTAAGTTGTGAACTTAGAAGCATCTAGGAATTTGAATCATGGCATTTGGATCAATTTTGAGCTCGCTGTGATTTTCTAAAGTTCATCACAGAAATAGGAAAAATAGGATTTGATAAATATTTGTGAAGGAAATGCTTCTGTAAAAATGTGACAATAGCACCACGTGGTAGGGCATGATTTTAGAAACTAGAAATTTGAATCATCAAATTTGGAGTTAATTTGAATTATTTATGGATTTTTGAAGTTGACTGGAAAAAGAAAAAAGAAATAAGGCTTTAACCTTATCATGTGCACATGGCGACAGATAGACCGTGGGCCGGCCCAGCGGCTCGGCTGCGCGGGCAGAGGTGGTGACGCCTAAGGCGTACTGCGGGAAGGCGCCACCCAGCGGGGCAAGCGAATTGGACCGAAGCCGTTTCCACTTAACCCAACTGGCGGGCTGGCTCGGTCACCTCTGCCGCTGACGGGCGGGTCCCCTGCCAGCTGGCGGGGTGGTCGTCCTCTACCTCCCGCTCGAGGCAGAGCAGGGGAGGCAGAGCGCATGCCGGCGCACGTCGGGCGATAGCCGGCGCCTCCGGCCATCTCCCGCGGCGCTTCGCCTGTGGGCGAGCTCAGCGCGGAGCGGCGCATCCGCTTGTGCAGGTCACGGCCGCCGGAGGGGGCCGAGGTGACCGCAGTTTTCACGGTGGCGGGGGAGCTCGGCGGCCATCCATGGCTCTCGGTGTTCGAGCATCCCCGCGATGGTTCGAGGAAGTGGGGAGGTTCGCCGGACCACGGGGAGCCTTTGTGTGGAGGAAAGGGAGGGAGGTGAGCTCGGTGTTGCTCAAATTTGAGCGAGCCGAAGCGGCGGCCGTGCGGTGGTAGGAGGAGAAGGAAGATGCAGGAGGAGGATCAGGCTGCTCGAGGCGGTTGCTGAGGGGAAGAGGGAGTGAACCGAGGCCACAGAGGGCTCGGGTGGCCTTTTATGGCGGGGTGATGGTGCACCGTGAGCTCATGCGCCGGTGAGGCTGTTGCCGTCGCTGCAAGCCACGGGGGCGCGCGTGGGCGTGTCTGGGGTGCTCGTGGGGTTGGTCTAGGGTGAGGGGAGAGAAGAGAGATAGCTGGGAAGGGCCAGAGCATCGCGCGTGTGAGGCTGCCCATTGGAGCGCTCGGGCGGCCGGTTCGCATGCGAGAGGAGGCAGGAGGAGGGCGAAGGAGGAGGGGTACCAGGCCGTGGCGTGTTGAGGACGCCGAGGAGCATAGTCGGGTGCGCCGGGGAGGCCCGAGGTGGCCGGAGGTGCTTGGCAGGGGGCGGCTACAGTGCGGGAGCGTGCTGTAGCGCGCTCCAGAGCGCCCAAATGGCCGGCATGTCCATTTTCTATGCAATGTGGGCACGTCCAAAGGTGTCTGGTAGCTTTAGGGGAAAGTAAAGAAGTGGGCTGTGGCCTTTGATGCTCTGGGGAGCCAGTAGGAGAGGATAGAGGCGGAAGAAGAGGGAGAGAGGGGTTGTCCATGGAGGTAAATGGGGGTATTTTACCCCTCAAACATTGAGAAATGGCCAGGGGAGAGTTACTGGAGGTAGGAGAGGACTAGGAGGACCTATGGTAGAAAGTTGAGCTCAAGGAGAATAGTGTAAGTGGTCAAAATGGTGATTTTTGAAAAGTGACAGAAGGTGTTTGATGCAAATTTGGGCAAGCAAATTAACTCCACTTGATATGAGACTTAACATGATCAAATGGCATATAGAAATAGGATATTCCACCAAGTTTGAGCTCATTTGAAGAAACTTGCCAATGTAACTTTGGTAAACCCTAGAAATCAGCAGAAATGACTTTTCCAATATTCAGTCCTACAAATCATCCCTCCTTGATGCACCACATGGTGTAGTGTCATCATTTGTGGTTTTGATCATGTCCACAAAATTTAAGGTCACAAGTAAAAAGTTGGCAATGTAGAGTTGTTCAAACTTGGATCTAGTGAGAAAGGGTTTTGGGGCACTTAGATCAAGTTATGCTTCTCCAATACTTGTGCCATTTGGTCTAGATGCATAATTAGACCATTTTAGCATGTGCACCAAGTTTGAGATCATTTGGACAAGTTTGGCAATGTAAAGTTGCTCAAACTTCAAAATGGACAGAAATGGTTTTGAGGGGACTTGATGATGTTTTCTTGATCTTCAAGGCATGAGGCTTTGTAAGATCATCAAATATGTCATATTTGACATGATAGAATTTCCCTGGAATTTTTAGAGAATATTTCCTTTATAAATATTTCAAAAGCTTGAAATATCCAGAAAGGGTTTTTGAAAAATATTTTTGAAACCGTTAAATAATTTTAACCTATTAAAGACCATTTCTGGCCTAAAGAAAAAGCCTTTAAATAAAATATAAGAATGACTTTTAAAACTATAATTTTGTGGTTTATGGGAGTCCTATACCTAATAGGATTCAAATATACTTTTTGAAAGATTTTTCACACCCTCAATTAAGTACTTGCAGTGCAAACCTCAATTCAGGGGTTTTTGGAAAACTAATTTTTGAAAATACTATTTGGCCAAATTATTTTTATAGAAAATACTATACTGTTCTATACACATGGCATAATCATTGGGAAAAGGTTTTGGACCAAGGAGATGAAGTATAAGAGTTGGATGATTTATTTGATTTTTAGAGCACTTGCAAACAGCAACACAAAACCAATCAAGCAAGGTCAAAAACACTCAAAAGTTTTTGTCAAACCACATTTTAGCATGATTATTAGCTTAAGTGTTGTGGCATCAAAATCAGGGTGTGACAGACCTACCCCCCTTACAAGAATCTCGTCCCCGAGATTCCCAGACTAGGCGTGGAAAGGAATACGAAAACTTGGATATGGGGTAGTCTTCACTTCTTCTTGCTGGTTCTGCTTCTGAGTGGTGGTCCATGGAACCTTGAAGTACTTGGTGGTGTGGCTTCTCGCATGTTGCCCTTTTTGATGCAGGTTGCTGAGGGGTCTCTTGCATAGGTTAGGTTGGGCTAGATGTTAATGGCTCGGTGATTGGTGTCCTCGCAGGGACCGGGCTAGTTAGGAAGTAAAAAGTACTTCCAGAGTGGTAACTTGTGGAAAATTTGGTGCATGGGGGGGTAACTCAGGTGGTAAATCTAGCTGGTAGCCGTCTACTATCCGTCTTACAGTGGTCTTGAAGAAAGTCGATAAATCTTGGTGCAAGCGTCCCTTCGACATGGAAATGCTTGGTTTCTTCGAGAGGAGTGGTTTGCAGATACGCCTGGTCTTCGACGTGGAAGTTTACTTCTTCTTGATGGTAGTTGGTGTAGTTCTTCCTTCTTGACATGGCCATCTTCAAATGTCTTCTAACCAGCTGAACGGCTCTTCTTCCGTTTCCGGGTAGATAAGTATGTCACTAAACATGACAACCAACTCCATGAAGACTTGTTCATGAGGTACATAAAGTAAGTATATGAGTTCTTTTGACTAATGTTGAGTCCATGGATTATATGCAGAAGTCTTCATTGTCAGTTGGTTGCCGAGTTGGAAAACTTGGTACTTCTTGTCTTGCTGGTCTTCAGTTGAGGAGATAGAAGAGAGGGAAAAAGTAGCATAGAGGAGGGGAATGCCTAAAGGGGGTTCTATAGTGCAAGTGCAAACAAACAGGTGCAAAAAGGGCGAAACGAAAGAAACAAGGTAAGGAAGGTGATATAGCCGTGTACTTGTTGCCTAGGGCAAAAGTGCGACTTATATCAAAACACAAAAAATTAAAAACAAGCAACACACATTCATGGTTCTATTCGAACCATCATACAGACTCGACTGCGCATAGGGGGTACACGACTTATCCTACCCTAGGGGTTCTCGGACTCAATAGTCGTGCCTTGTGCCTCGTGCGGTCTTCTAAATTTTCCTCAGGTGTTGCTATGTCCCTTGTAGTTGTTTGATGAACGATCCGGGTTGAGCTTGAAGAATCTTCAACAATTTCTCGCCTGATGAGGTAATGTGGTGAAGGTGTCTCCTCGTAGCTGGCGTTGACTTGGTCTCCTCTTGTCTTCTTAATCATAACGATCCCTTTTGTCTACTAAGGCGCCGACGGTACCAGGTGGGCAATCCTTTATGCAATGACAATAACAAGGCACAGTAGAGTTCCAACATGTTGGTTTCGTTGATGACAACATCGACACCAAGAGCGGGGGATGAAGAGAACCGTTTTCCTGCTCACTATAGTGAGGCGGGCCAAATGGCGAGGTTCTCATCCACCAGTGGTTGCCGATACAACAACGGTAGTGACATGGTTACTCTATTAGCGATGTATATCATGATCTTGCATAACTTTGCCCTATTCATCGTAGGCCAAGGTTGCATCATCTTGGGGCGGTGTCAAGGGTGTCACCGTCTTCGGGGTCTTCATATCCTCATTCCTCGAGGATGTATCTCCTGTTGGCATCGTCATGTTGTGGTGTCGCCAATCTTGTGTTTAGAAGAGGTGGGGAGTGTTTGGCAAGGTATACTCCTTCTAGATTATCCACGAGGATTTCAGGAAATCCAGTGGTCAGGGGCATAAGGGTTCTAGCGACCAACAGTTTTGAAGGGGGAAGAGATCAATAAGGAAAGTATGGCCTAGTTTTCGAAATACTAAGAAGGGACGAGAAGTATAGATAGTTTGGAAAACTAGTAATAGTTTTGGAAATAGTTTTACCTTAACTAACGACCATGCTAACTAAGGCTTCCTACAGTCAGGATGGATCTGATACCAGCTCTGTGGGGACCCCGACTCATAAGTCGTGATCACCGAATGCACCTGTACAGTTATCCCAGAGATCAATGCTCACTGAACACACAGAACCTGAATAACAAGAGTCTTACATCCATACATACCGTATTACACAAGTTGTGACCATTATGGTCGAGTCTTGAGTATAAATCATCGCAGCGGAAATCTTCGTCGACACTTGGACCCATGCCATCCGCCTTAACCCTACAGGCATTCTGACTGGGAAGCTTCCTAGCTCGCATGTTCGTCACCAAGAAATCTTCATCATATCCTGTTCTTTCATGCCTGACCAATAAAATAACCAGTGGCAAGCCAATGAGTACTTTGAATGTACTCGCAAGCAACCCAAGAGTGATAACACAGTAATTATGCAAGGCTCTACTGCTAAGTTGGCAGTTTTGCGGAAAGCTAGTTTTTCATATGCAAGTATGATCAACATAAAACAAGGGAATGCACGCATCTGCAACAAGTATCAGGAGGTTACAGACATCAATATCGAGAAAGAGTTATAAACAACTCATGCTCGAGCTCATCATGACTTCCTCAAGAATCACACCATCAATATCACCAAACCGTGTTGTTTCCCTCAGACACACACACCAGGTTTCGCAAACATTGGACGTAGCCCAAGAGCGGTTACCCAACTGTCCTTGACCGTGGACACGGCTATTCGAATAGTTCTACACTCTGCAGAGGTTGCACACTTTACCCACAAGATCCGAGGAACTTCCGTGTCATCCACGACCCGCGGTAGTTCAAGTACCCGAGGTAAGCACCCGATCACTATCTTTCCCTAGATGACACTAACATGGAATCCACTCGATTGGTAGCAACCCCCGTGCCCAACATTTCACATCTTAAGATTTGTGGAGCCTCGCTCCCATATTCATCACATACCACTGGCACGGGGTACCAACGGTGTGTTCGGTGCCCTGTGAAAATCGTCATGGCCGCCTATCCAAGCACGACACCATCCCGAGAGTGACCTCATGTCACCCTGGTCACTAGTAATGCGGGCACCATGCTAGTATCGGCCTAGGTAATCAATAATGCCCTTTCCCATATAAGGGTAGAGTGGTTGCGCATGTAAGGTTGGAATAACTGTCGCAACTTAAACCAATCCGTTTTCAAAACAACACACACACTTGCCTCGGTACACCACTTCGTCATCAAGTGGTTACCCAACTCATCATCTCCCTCGGGCATAAGTGGCACCCGATGGGGTTTTCGAAAATTCTTTTGAAAGTACTCTGCCTCCGTCACCATGCATATTCCCATCCCATTTGTGTAGCCACTACTATAGCAACCTATCTACTCCCACCCACATAACCCTCATAGGGAGGTAGGGCCATGCTTGATGCAAGTTTCAATAGTAAAGTAACAAAGGTACCAACCAAAGTGGTCACCACCTCAACATGATTCCGATGCATTGATAATAAGGTGCTATGAGACATGCATAAAAAGGTTTCTCGAACATGGTCAAAGGGCTGCTTGCGTGTCTTAACCAAGTCCTTGAGGTATTCAAATCCTCTGGTCCTTCTCTAAGTACTCCGTCTACTTCGTCAACTAACGCCGGAAACAAATCACAATAAGCAACATAACAAGGCAAAAATAAAAGTGCTCTAAAAATAGGAGTTGGACTTTTCTAGGACACCTCTGGTCATATGAAAAATGACCAAGGTGGTTCCATTGGGATATGATCAATGGATACCTCTGAACATTTCAATATGATGTAATCAGGGGATTTGTGGATTTGCAAGAAGTGCACAGAAACATTATATTGAAAAATGAGCAAAGGCACCCATTTAACAAAGCATGATTTTAGAAACCTCTCGGAGTTGGTTTTACTGGATTTGGAGTTCAAATGATTTTCCTATGAATTGGCAAGTTGACAAATATGAAGAAATGGCTCATTATTTGTGGGATACATAAAGTATTGAGAAAAATGTTCATAAACTAAGTTATGAACTTAGAAGCATCTAGGAATTTGAATCATGGCATTTGGATCAATTTTGAGCTCTCTGTGATTTTCTAAAGTTCATCACAGAAATAGGAAAAATAGGATTTGATAAATATTTGTGAAGGAAATGCTTCTGTAAAAATACGACAATAGCACCACGTGGTAGGGCATGATTTTAGAAACTACTAGAAATTTGAATCATCAAATTTGGAGTTAATTTGAATTATTTATGGATTTTTTAAGTTGACTGGAAAAAGAAAAAGGAAATAAGGCTTTAACCTTATCCTGCGCACATGGTGACAGATAGACCATGGGCCGGCCCAGCGGCTCGGCTGTGCGGGCAGAGGTGGTAATGCCGAAGGCATACTGCGGGAAGGCACCACCCAGCGGGGCAAGCGAATCGGACTGAAGCCGTTTCCACTTAACCCGACTGGCGGGCCGGCTCGGTCGCCTCTGCCGCTGACGGGCGGGCACCCTGCCAGCTGGTGGGGCGGTCGTCCTCTACCTCCCGCTCGAGGCAGAGCAGGGGAGGCAGAGCGCATGCCGGCGCTCGTCGGGCGATAGCTGGCGCCTCCGGCCGTCTCCCGTGGCGCTCTGCCTATGGGCGAGCTCAGCGTGGAGCGGCGCATCCGCTGGTGCAGGTGACGGCCGTCGGAGGGGGCCGAGGTGACCGCAGCTTTGACGGTGGCGAGTGAGATCGTCGGCCATCCGTGGCTCTCGGCGTTCGAGCATCCCCGCGACTGTTCGAGGAGGTGGGGAGGTTCGCCGGACCACGGGGAGCCTTTGTGTGGAGGAAAGGGAGGGAGGTGAGCTCAGTGTTGCTCGAATTTGAGCGAGCCGAAGCGGCGGCCATGCGATGGTAGGAGAAGAAGGAAGGTGCAGGAGGAGGATCAGGCTGCTAGAGGAGGTTGCTGGGGGGAAGAGGGAGTGATCCGAGGCCAGAGAGGGCTCGGGGTGGCCTTTTATGGCGGGGCGATGGTGCATCGTGAGCTCATGCGCCAGCGAGGCTGTTGTCATCGCTGCAAGCCACGGGGGCGCGCGTGGGCGTGTCTGGGGTGCTCGTGGGTTTGGTCTAGGGCGAGGGGAGAGAAGAGAGATAGCGGAAAGGGCCAGAGCATCGCGCGTGTGAGGCTTCCCATTGGAGCGCTCGGGCGGCCGGTGCGCGTGCGAGAGGAGGCAGGAGGAGGGAGAAGGAGGAGGGGTACCAGGCCGTGGCGTGTTGAGGACGCCGAGGAGTATCGTCGGGCGCGCCGGGGAGGCCCGAGGTGGCCGGAGGTGCTTGGCAGGGGGTGGCTACAGTGTGGGAGCGCACTCTAGCGCGATCCAGAGCGCCCAAATGGCCGGCATGGCCATTTTCTATGCAATGTGGGCGCGTCCAAAGGTGTCTAGTAGCTCTAGGGGGGAATAAAGAAGTGGGATGTGGCCTTGGATGCCCTGGGGAGCCAGTAGGAGAGGAGAGAGGCGGAAGAAGAGGGAGAGAGGGGCTGTCCATGGAGGTAAATGGGTGTATTTTACCCCTCAATAATTGAGAAATGGCCAGGGGAGAGTTACTGGAGGTAGGAGAGGACTAGGAGGAGCTGTGGTAAAAAGTTGAGCTCAAGGAGAATAGTGTAAGTGGTCAAAATGGTGATTTTTGAAAAGTGACGGAAGGTGTTTGATGCAAATTTGGGCAAGCAAACTAACTCCACTTGACATGAGACTTACCAGGATCAAATGGCATATAAAAATAGGGTATTCCACCAAGTTTGAGCTCATTTTAAGAAACTTGCCAATGTAACTTTGGTAAACCCTAGAAATCAGCAGAAGTGACTTTTCCAAGATTCAGTCGTGCAAATCATCCCTCCTTGATGCACCACTGGGTGTTGTGTCATCATTTGGGGTTGTGATCATGTCCACAAAATTTGAGGTCACAAGTAAAAAGTTGGCAATGTAGAGTTGTTCAAATTTGGATCTAGTCAGAAAGGGTTTTGGGGCACTTAGATCAAGTTATGCTTCTCCAATACTTGTGCCATTTGGTGTAGATGCATAATTAGACCATTTTAGCATGTGCACCAAGTTTGAGAACATTTGGACAAGTTTGGCAATGTAAAGTTGCTCAAACTTCAAAATGGACAGAAATGGTTTTGAGGGGACTTGATGATGTTTTCTTGATTTTCAAGGCATGAGGCTTTGTAAGATCATCAAATATGTCATATTTGACATGATAGAATTTCCCTGGAATTTTTAGAGAATATTTCCTTTATAAATATTTCAAAAGCTTGAAATATCCAGAAAGGGTTTTTGAAGGATTTTCCCAATATTTTGAACATGACCATGTTTTGAAACTCTTATATATGGACAATATATGTCCTATGAGTTTCCCTGAATTTTGAAAAATATATTTGAAACAGTTAAATAATTTTAACCTATTAAAGATCATTTCTGGCCTAAAGAAAAAGCCTTTAAATAAAATATCAGAATAACTTTTAAAATTATAATTTTGTGGTTTATGGGAGTCCTATACCTAATAGGATTCAAATATACTTTTCGAAAGATTTTTCACACCCTCAATTAAGTACTTGCAGTGCAAACCTCAATTCAGGGGTTTTTGGAAAACTAATTTTTGAAAATACTATTTGGCCAAATTATTTTTATAAGAAAATACTATACTGGTCTATACACATGGCATGATCATTGGGAAAATGTTTTGGATCAAGGAGATGAAGTATAAGAGTTGGATGATTTATTTGATTTTTAGAGAACTTGCAAACAGCAACAGAAAACCAATCAAGCAAGGTCAAAAACACTCAAAAGTTTTTGTCAAACCACATTTTAGCATGATTATTAGCTTAAGTGTTGTGGCATGAAAATCAGGGTGTGACATGCATGATATGAATATTCTGTGTGATGAAGAGGGAGCATAGCCAGACTATATGATTTTGTAGGGATAACTTTCTTTAGCCATAGTATTTTGAGAAGACATGATTGCTTTGTTAGTATGCTTGAAGTATTATTATTTCTTATGTCAATATAGACTTTTTTCTTAAATCTTTCAGATCTGAACATTCATGCCACAATTAAGAGAACTACATTGAAAATTATGTTGGTTGGCATTCCACATCAAAAATTCTGTTTTAATCATTTAGCTACTCGAGGACGAGCAGGAATTAAGCTTGGGGATGCTTGATACGTCTCCAACGTATCTATAATTTTTTATTGTTCCATGCTACTATTTAAGATGTTTTGGATGTTTAATGGACTTTGTTATACACTTTTATATTATTTTTGGGACTAACCTATTAACCCAGAGGACCAGTCCAGATTGCTGTTTTTTTGCCTATTTCAGGGTTTTATAGAAAAGGAATATCAAACGGATTACAAACGGAATGAAACCTTCGGGAGAGATATTTTTGGAGCAAAATACACATGTGAGACTTGAGAACCATGGAGTAGGGCTTACGTGGCGTCCACGAGGGTTGGGGGCGCCCCGCCCCCCCTACAGGGCGCGTCCCCCTGCCTCGTGGGCCCCACGTTTGGCCCCCAGTGCCCTCCTTCCTCCTATATATACCTACGTACCCCGAAACCATCAGAGCAACAGAGAAAACCCTAGTTCCACCACTGCAACCTTCTGTTCCCGTGAGATCCCATCTTGTGGCCTGTTCGGGAGCTCCACCGGAGGGGGGGGGGATCTACCACGGAGTGCTTCTACATCATCATCATCACCTCGCCATGAGTTGTGAGTAGTTTACCACAAACCTTCGGGTCCATAGCTAGTATCTAGATGGCTTCTTCTCTCTCTTTGGATCTCAATACCAAGTTCTCCTCGGTCTTCGAGGAGATCTATTCGATGTAATCTCTTTTCGTGGTGTGTTTGTCGAGATCCGATGAATTGTGGGTTTATGATCAAGACCATCTATGAGAAATATTTGGTTATTTTCTGAACTCTTTTATGTATCATTATAATATCCTTGCAAGTCTCTTCGAATTATTGGTTTGGTTTGGCCTACAAGATCTATAGTTCTTGCAATGGGAGAAGTGCTTGGCTTTGGGTTCAATCTTGCGGTGTCCCTTCCCGGTGACAGTAGGGGCAACAAGGCACGTATTGTATTGTTGCCATCGAGGATAAAAAGATGGGGTTTATATCATTTTATTTGAGTTTATCCCTCTACATCATGTCATCTTGCTTAAGGCGTTACTCTATTCTTATGAACTTAATACTCTAGATGCATGATGGATAGCAGTCGATGTGTGGAGTAATAGAAGTAGATGCAGAATCGTTTCGGTCTACTTGTTTCGGACGTGATTCCTATATATAATGATCATGCCTAGATAGTCTCATAATTATTCGCTTTTCTATCAATTGCTCGACAGTAATTCGTTCACCCATCGTAGAATTATGCTATCATGAGAGAAGCCACTAGAGAAACCTATGCCCCCCGGTTCTATTCTCAACATATGAATCTACAATCTACTTTACTTTTCCGTTTTTACTTTCTGTTCTTATATCCAAAAGTACCAAAAATATCAAACTATCATATCTATCAGATCTCACTTTCGTAAGTGACTGTAAAGGGATTGACAACCCCTTATCGCGTTGGCTGCGGAGTTCTTATTTGTTTGTGCAGGTGCGAGGGACTCGCGCGTGGTCTCCTACTGGATTGATACCTTGGTTCTCAAAAACTGAGGGAAATACTTACGCTACTGTGCTGCATCACCCTTTCCTCTTCGAGGGAATACAACGCAAGCTCGAGAAGTAGCAATCTCCTCGAAGATCGAGGATAACTTGGTATTGAGATCCAAAGAGAGAGAAGAAGCCATCTAGATACTAGCTATGGACCCGAAGGTCTGTGGTAAACTACTCACAACTCATGGTGAGGCGATGATGATGATGTAGAAGCCCTCCATGGTAGATCCCCCCGTCCGGCGGAGATTCAGAACAGGCCCCAAGATGGGATCTCACGGGAACTGAAGGTTGCGGCGGTGGAACTAGGGTTTTCTCTGTTTTTCTGATGGTTTCGGGGTACGTAGGTATATATAGGAGGAAGGAGGGCACCGGGGGCCAGACATGGGGCCCACGAGGCAGGCGGGCGCGCCCTGTAGGGGGAGCGCGCCCCGCACCCTCGTGGACACCACGTCAGCCCTACTCCGTGGTTCTCAAGTCTCCCGTGCGTATTTTGCTCCAAAAATATCTCTCCCGAAAGTTGCATTCCGTTTGGACTCCGTTTGATATTCCTTTTCTGTAAAACCCTGAAATAGGAAAAAAACAGCAGTCTGGACTGGGCCTCTGGGTTAATAGGTTAGTCCCAAAAATAATATAAATGTGTATAACTGTAATGCCCCATATGTAGCACTTTCCATTAATGACAATAAAGCTTCCTCTTTTGATCCTTGTCATTATCCTTGGGGGTTCTTGTCTTTTATTTTCTTGCATTGACATATCTTTTATTATTTTGCATCCTTGCATTGCTCATCATCATATCATCATGGCATCATAGTTTACTTTATTTTTTTGCATGTGTGAGACCTTGTGATATTGTTGTGTGTGAGGTTAAGCTAAGCCTAGCTAAACCCTACCCCCTCTCCATTTTCTTCTTCTTCTTCTTCTTCTTCTTCTTCTTCTTCTTCTTCTTCTTCTTCTTCTTCTTTCTTTCTTTTCTTCTGGCCTTTTCTTTGCTCTATTGTGCAAGCCACCTAGCCAAGTGTCTTAGTGGTTCTTTCTCCTTCCTTAAATCTTGCACCATGTGAACAACCTCTCCACCAAATATCAACCTTTTAGAAAATGATTTGGTTGGGTTTTAAAATATCAAGAGTTTGAACCATATTCAAACTTCTTTTATTTTTCTGCCTCTAAAAATGTCCAAGTCAATTTAGTTAAATTGGGCATAATTCACTGAGAATGGGGATATTTTTCTTTTCCCCTAACTCTTCCTATTTTATTCTGTGCTTTTCTTTTATTTTCTGCCTGAGGAAATAAAAGGAAAAAGGAAAGAGGCAGCAGCCAGCACAGTGCACCTGGGCCTCCTCCTCCCTCTCTCTCTCCCCGCAGGCCCATTTCTTCTTTTCCATCTCTGTGCAGCCCAACTCCACCACAGGCCCAGCCAACAACGCTCGCAGTCGCATCGTGGCCTTTCCAAGCACCTGGCCCCACCTGTCTGTGACACAGGGCCACGTCGCCGTCTTCCTCCGTCAGAAAAGTAGAGCACGCCCGCGCTCACCGTCGCGCCGTCAGTTCACGGACGTCGAGGCCGTGCGCCGAGCCCCCCTTTTAAACCCAAAGCGTGTCCTCTCTTCCTCCCTAGGTTTCCTCTCCCCCCTCTCGCCGTCTGGAGAGCCGAGATCCTCCAGATCCGCCGCCCCCATCGACACCCCAGCACATCTGAGAGCAGCCTCTCGTCGCCGGCGAGCCCCGCGTCGTCTTCAGCCTCGCCAAAGCTGTCTACCTGCTTCCACGACGTCGTCTTCTTCCTCTACGTCAACTACGTGGACCCGATCGCCTCCATGTCGAGCTCTTCTTCATCTCCTTCCTCTACGGTGGCCGTAAGTGTTCGAGGCGCGCCGTCGTCGACTCCGTCCACGACTGGGCCAGCCGAGCACTCCGTCGTGCTCGTGGTGAGCTCCTCTCTCTCCCCGAGCCCTTTTCCCCTTTCTGCGCGTGCTCTAGGCCCTAGTTCTCCGAGCGCCCGATCACGTCGCCGTCGGTCCTCGTCGCCGGCGAGTGTTCCGACCCCTCTAGCTCATGCCGTGCTGCCCATTCGCTTCGTCTAGTCGTGTAGGGTCTCCCTGTGCAGTCGTTGTGCCGCCTAGGGCCTTGCTTCGCCTCGCCGTCGCTCCGTCGCCGCCGTGCTGTACTTGCTCGCCGCCGGTGCTGTAGTGCCCCGTAGGTGATGCTAGTGTGCGGGTTGGATGCGGAACTCCTCCAGGAGCCTCTCGCACCCCTTCGCCGTGTTATTTGGTCGCCGGAGCGGCTCCAACGAGCAGCTCCGACGAGGGCCAGTGCCTCCCCTGTTCTGCCTGTTGCTGTTTAGTCTTCAGATATACTACCTGCTATCTGTCAAGTTCAGTTCAGTAGCGCAGTGGTTTGTCTCCGTCAGATTCAGCGAAAGGGCGTGGGTTCGATCCCTCGCAGGGGCAGGTGATTTCGCCCCATTTTTGCATTTCGCCTGAGGCTGACAGGTAGGCCCACATTGCCAGCCTCACAGCATTGTCTCAGCCCCCGCGTGCACCCGCATCGCCAGCTCAGCCTCGCCGGGCCCCCTTGTCAGTGGGCGTGGCTAGCTGAGCCTGGGTCGTTTTAGACCCTCGCGCCTATTTTGTTTTATTTCTTTTTCTGTTTTTCTTTTTCTTTTCTGTTTTCCTTGTTTATTTTAATTTTTGCATATATATACTTCTGATGATTTTGAGCCCTATATGAAAAGTGCTTAGAATTTTATGTAGCTTATGAATATGTCACTTGCTGCCATGTTTAAAAACATTTAAAATGTTGTTTGAATTTAAACTTGTTTTAAATATACTTGAACTTGTAAAAATCAAAACTAAATATCTACAACTCCAAATTTAACAAACTTTATATGCATTTGGGGTAGAAAAATGTGTATAATGATTTAGTGTTGTTGTTTAGCTTGTTTGACAACTCCTTCACATAAGTTTTTCAAATCTGTCCCAAATGCATTTAATTTAATATGGGAGTTCCTGGATATTGTTGTTATTGATTCCAGCCCATTTAAATGTGCTAGCATGTTGCTGTTATGTTAAATTGTGTTGGAATTAACCACGTTGTCCAGTCCGGCTCGGACTTGAACTGTCACCACGTAGCCGTGTAGGTATAGGATTAGTGGTAACCTTTGGTTAGCTACTATATATACGTACAGGTACCCCTGTAATCTGTAACCGAGAAACCCAGATCAATAGAAAAATATTGAACAGGTGCGACACGCACCTGTGGCCACCAAATCCCATCGTCCCTTGTACATGCGTGTGAGATAGTACGCGCAGCCGTCCCGGCGAGTTTGCTTGCTAGCTTCGCTAGTTAAGATAGCTAGACGTGTGTGTGCGTTACTTCCTCAAGGATCGATCCAGCAACCAGCTAGGCTGCTCGGTTGCTTGGTGTATACGTACATCGGTCCATCGTCTACGTCTCCAACCGAATAGCTCGGAAAGTACTCGAGCTAGTCTCGTACGCGCATATCCCCGGAAAGTACACGGCGGATTGCGGCGTCGAGGTCGGGCCTGTGCCAACAATTGGTATCTAGAGCTTGGTGTATTGGCGTGATTTTCGGAAAGCAATCGAAGGATCATGTCGAACACAGGCAAGGAGATCGTGATGGCGGCTGTGGCAGCACCGATGCCGATGGTGGGGGTGTCGCAATTCCCCCGCCTGGATCGAGAGGACTACGCACTATGGGCGATGAACATGGAGGTCGCGATGGAGGGGGCTGAGCTCTGGGAAGCTGTCGACCCCGGCGGCGACGAGTACGCGAAGGGCGCGGCAAAGTACCGGACGGATCATCGAGCGTTAACGGCGATCTACTCCGCCATGCCGAAGGATGTGCTGCAACACCTCGTCGGAAAGAAATCGGCGAAGGAGTCATGGGAGACCATCAAGATCCTGCACCAGGGTCATGACCGTGTCAAGGAAGCACACCTTCAGTCCCTGATGAGAAGCTACGAGTGCCTGAAGATGGATGAAAGTGAGACGGTCGATCAGTTTGCCTCCCGTCTCAAGACCCTCGTCAACGGCATACGCAGCTATGGTTCAACCCTAGAAGAAGTTGCGATCGTACGATGATTTTTGCGCGCCGCGCCGGCACGCTACATCCAGATTGTCACGTCGATCGAGCAATGTCTCGACCTGAAAACCCTCACGGTTGAGGATCTCGTCGGAAGGTTCAAGGCCCACGACGAGAGAATTCGTCTCAGTTTCGGCGACGCGGAGGCGAGTGAGCACCTGATGCTGACAAAGGCACAATGGATCGCCCTGTCGAAAGAAAAGCAAGGCGGATCCACGAGCAGTGGCAAGAAGAAGGGGAAGGGGAAGCAGCGCTCGGTGAGAAAGAACTTCACCGACTCGGACGACGAGGATGCGCCTGCACCACCGAGGAGGAAATTTGACATCAAAAAAGTAAGGTGTCATAAGTGTGGTCTCCTCGGTCACTTCAAGGCTAACTGTGAGGAAGCACCGAAGCAACAGGCGCTCATGGCCGAGGAAGGAGACGATGGGGATATGATGCTGATGTGCGAGCTAGTGGACGAGGAGGATCCAGATGATCTTGGTCAGCTGGACACGGGTCCGGCAAGTGCATCTGCAACAGTAAACCCAGGCGAAGTCTTGGCGCCAGAAGACCATGACACAAGGCATGACGATGTGGTCAGGTCAGTAAATGCAGGCGAGGTTGTGGCGCCAGAAGACCACGACGCAAGGCGTGATGCTGTAGTTGCGCTAGAACACGGCGAAGACGTGTCACCAGAAGAACATGTCATGAGGAGTGATGAAGTGGTCACCTCAGAAGAACGCAGCATGCGGTGTGCTATACTCAGGCCGGTTGAACGTCGCGCTAATTTGGACAGTGCAACGATGTGTTGCGCGGACGGCGCTAGCCGAGACGCTCCAGACACTACGCGCGCTGCATCAGACGAGCGAGGTTCATGCATGGAGCTGGCCTACGGAAGCACCGAAGTACGTACGACCACATGCAACAGCAGCAACAGCTCACGCACTGCTAGGCCTTGTGCTGTTGTTTTGCATGCGCTAGGAGAAGGGAGTGCGATACCACGTGATGGGTTAGCATGCATAGAAGGGATGCATAGTTCAGAAAATTTGCAAGGAGCATCTGGCCTAGAAAAAAGTGCAGAAGGGAGTTCACCATCACGTAGAGGAGCAGATGATGGGAACAATGCAGAAAAAGGTCACGGGCGACAGCTATGCAGCCCAGCAAGTTGCAGGCTTATAAGCCTAGGAAAAGAATTAAAATCGCCAGCGGTAGAAACTTTGACAAGTTCAGATTTTTCGGTAGCACGAGAACGACGTGTGTTGGACATTACTTCAGAGGAAGCGTTTCAAATAAATTCGGTGAAGATGAAGAGTAAAGGGCAACGACGTTTGCACATTGAAGAACCGAAATTTTTTGAAGACGCAATTATGAAGGAGTGTTGGCGTCGTGCTATGGATGAAGAATTGGGGTCAATCCGAGACAACGATACATGGGAACTCGTGGATCTTCCCAACGGACATAATGCCATGGAGCTCATGTGGGTGTACAAAATCAAGAAGGATGCCGAAGGGAACTTGGTGAAGCATAAAGCAAGGCTCGTGGCTAAAGCAAATGTGCAAGACCAAAGTGTGGACTTCGAAGAAGTGTTCGCTCCAGTTACAAAGATGGACTCGGTGAGATTACTTATAGCTCTCGCGGCTCAAGAATCTTGGAGGATACATCATATGGATATGAACTCCGCGTTTTTGACTGGGGAGTTAGAAGGAGAGTTGTATGTGAAGCAACCACCAGGGTACATAGAAGAAGGAGAGGAACATAAGGTATTGAAGCTACACAAGGCGTTGTACGGGCTGCGACAAGCTCCTCAGGCATGGAGCATCAAGCTTGATCGTACATTGATTTCTCTTGGATTTGAGAAAGCCCCACTAGAGCATGCAATGTATAAGCGAAGTAAAGGCAATGATCGTCTCTTAGTGGGCATCTATGTGGATGATCTATTGATAACGGGAGCAGACGAAGAGGTGATTGCAAACTTGAAGCTACAAATGAAGGAGCTATTCAAGATGACTGATCTAGGGCTCTTGAGTTACTACCTTGGGATCGAGGTACATCAAAAGCCGGAGGGGATCACAATATGCCAGGAGGCATATGCAAAGAAGGTACTTGAAAGTTGTGGCATGAAAGATTGCAATCCAAGTCATGTTCCGATGAAGCCTCGTCTTATACTAAGCAAGAAAAGTGAAGCACCCGCGGTTGATGCAATGGAGTATAGAAGTGTGGTCTGGAAGTTGAGGTATCTCACGAATACAAGACCGGACTTGGTCTATTCCGTTGGCATAGTGAGTCGCTTCATGGAAGCACCCACGACGGAACATTGGGCAGCTGTGGAAAATATACTCAGGTACATCAAAGGGACAACAAATTTCGGTTGTGTCTATTTGAGAGAGAAGAAGAAGGAGATGGTGGAGCTACTTGGCTATAGTGATAGTGACATGGCAAAAGATGTGGACGACCGTAAAAGTACCTCGGGCGTGGCATATTTCTTGGGAGGAAGCATAGTGAGTTGGCTATCACAAAAGCAGAAGGTGGTCGCATTATCATCTCGTGAAGCAGAGTATATTGCAGCTGCAACCGCAGTGTGTGAAGGCGTGTGCCTAGAAAGGCTACTCGGTGACCTCACGGGCAAGGAACCGAAACGAGTGGTGCTCAACATTGACGACAAGTATACAATCTCTCTGTGGAAGAATCCAGTGCGTCATGATAGACACAAGCACATCGATACGAGATATCGATACCTAAGGGAGTGCGTGGAAGAAAGTAAGATTGACGTCAACTACGTTTGCACCGACGAACAGCTTGCAGATATCCTAACCAGATCTTTGGGACGACAGAAGTTCTTGAAGATGCGGCGAAGAATCGGTGTCCAAGCTGTGAAGTGAGGACATCGTGTTTAGGGGGGTGATTGTTGGAATTAACCACGTTGTCCAGTCCGGCTCGGACTTGAACTGTCACCACGTAGCCGTGTAGGTATAGGATTAGTGGTAACCTTTGGTTAGCTACTATATATACGTACAGGTACCCCTGTAATCTGTAACCGAGAAACCCAGATCAATAGAAAAATATTGAACAGGTGCGACACGCACCTGTGGCCACCAAATCCCATCGTCCCTTGTACGTGCGTGTGAGATAGTACGCGCAGCCGTCCCGGCGAGTTTGCTTGCTAGCTTCGCTAGTTAAGATAGCTAGACGTGTGTGTGCGTTACTTCCTCAAGGATCGATCCAGCAACCAGCTAGGCTGCTCGGTTGCTTGGTGTATACGTACATCGGTCCATCGTCTACGTCTCCAACCGAATAGCTCGGAAAGTACTCGAGCTAGTCTCGTACGCGCATATCCCCGGAAAGTACACGGCGGATTGCGGCGTCGAGGTTGGGCCTGTGCCAACAAATTGCACCTTGCCATGTTAACCAACTTCTTTAAAACGTGTTGCATTCTTGCTTGTGGCATCTACATAAACTTGTTTAATTGTTCCTTTGCTTGTTTCATGCTTGAGTTTGATCTTGTTTGATTATGATGTGGATACATTCTTGTGACCCTAGGACATGCATCATTTCTTCCTTGCTCATATGCTTCATGTGCATGCATCATGTGGTTGAGCACTGCATGTTGATTGATTTTGTTCCGTTGTTGCATTGTTGTGTTTGGTTAGAGCCTGGTGATGATACGGAGTACGAGGTTTCTACCGAGGTTGAGTGTGAGGAGCAAGGTTACGTTCCCTCCGAGGATTCAACAGGCAAGATGACCTTACCCAGATATCACTACTATCTTTGCCTATGCTAGATGTCTCGCTCTTTAGCTTATTGCCTCGATGCCTATGTCTGTTTGTCAGCCACCTATTGTTGCCATGAAACTCTCTAACCACCCAACCTAGCAAACCTTTGATTGGCTACATAAGCTTCGCTCAGCCCCTCTTATAGCATTGTTAGTTGCAGGAGAAGATTTGAAGATTCTTGCTTCATGACGAAGTTATTGTTGGGATATCACAATATATAATCTGCTAAACTAAATCATCTATATACTTGGCAATGGGTGGAAGGCTAAGCCTTTGCTTGGTGTTTTGTTCCACTCATGCCACCCTAGGAACCGTATAAACTGGTGTTATGTTCCTTGATTTTGCGTCCCTAACACGGTTGGGGTTTATGGCACCCCCTCGATAACCCGCTTAGCGCTAAAGCTTTTCCAGCAAAACCCAACATTGGTTTTACAATTGCCTAATAACTAAAACTTGCATAGGGAGTTATAAACCCTTTTCTTAATCAACAACCCGGGCCAGTGCTCCACATGAGTGTTGTCCCAAACTGCGCAACCTGCGGGGCCACCTTGGGGAAACCCGAGGGCTGGTAAAAACCTATAGCTTGTCCCATCCGGTCGTGGCCTGAGACGAGATACGCGCGGCTACTATCAGGGTGTCAGCACCCCGAGAGGTCTTGCTGGATTAGTTTTACCTTAGTCGGAATATCTTGAACACGGGATTCCGAGAATACTCGGGTCCTCCCACCTTGGAGTTGCGACTCCGCAGATCATGAGCTTGTGATGGGCTAAGTTGGGACACCCCTGCAGGGTTTTGATCTTCAAAAGCCGTGCCTGCGGTTATGTGGTAGATGGGAATTTGTTAATATCCGGTTGTAGAAAACTTGACACTATGTTCATAATACACTACCAGCATGAGTAACCGTGACGGTCGCTTTCCGAAGGGGTTCGGGAAGTGAACGCGGTGGGGTTATGTTTGACGTGCTAGATACGATCACTTTGTGATCACCTTGATGATTGTTGGCACTTCTCTTCTTGCTCTAAACACGTAAGCTAGTGCTAGTGCAGCCGCAACCTTGTTTTCAGCCTTGTTCCCCACCCAAGGCTTTGATAGTATTGCTACCCGGGAACGGGATTGCTGAGTCCTCCGTGGCTCACATATTCTACACAACACCAGATGCAGGTACCGTTGAGAACTACACAGCTGGTGGTTCAGAGTTGTACTGGGAGTTCGACAAGAACGTGGGCGATACTACGTGTCTTATCGAGAGGATCAGTAGGGCTCTTACTAGGATGATTGGGACCTTGTGTTATTTTATTAATGGTATCTTTCATTTGGATCTTCGTCTGTAGTCAGACTCTGATGTTATTTGGATGATGAATGTTTATGTAATGCATTGTGTGACGTGGCGAGTGTAAGCCAACTACTCTTTTACAATTTCATCCCTCTTTTACATGAGTTGTGCAAAGATACCATTCTTGAGATCAATCTAGTATGTTATTATGCCTTTAAGTCGTGTCTCGACACATGGGAGGTATAACCTCATACTGGGCATTACAGGTTGGTAATCAGAGTCTTCTCCGACCTAGGAGCTCCCACTGATTGATCGAATCATTGATGGTTGAGTCTAGGCACACACATGAAGTGTTTTGAGTCCTATATATATCGGAGAGTAGGATTTCTTTTACTCCCTTTATCACTCTGGTGAGGACTCCTGATGATTACTCTATCTCTTCTTCTCTCAAAATTCACTAAAAAAAATTAGGATCACGCGAGTATTGTTTGGATTGTTCCGATGTCTTTGTGACGAGAACATTGTTCTTGATGCCTCCTGTCATTTAGGGGTTGTGGCAGTGTCCCAGGGAGTTGAGCTCCGAGGTGTTGCCGTCACAAATCTATCGCAGGAGTTCTGGAATACTTAAGACGGCTGACATCAAAAACTCTTCTATGCGGTTCGTGGCAAGATAACCCCGACATCACCCAGTACTGGGGAGGTAGTTCGGGAGTATAGCCATAGCTTTTATAGCAGATGCGTTTCCAAGGTCCGAGGTAAACGGTTTCTGGAAATAACTGGTTATGTGTTGAAGGATGGATACAGCTGGATGTAGGATTAGAGTTGAGTGCGCGGTGCTTCCCCTGTATCCCCAACACCTGATTGCATAACTGGAAACTTTCGGAAATTAATAGGTAGGATCATCTAGTAGCTCGTAGGCATTCTTCCAACGAATGCATGATATGAAGTTCGGGGTTCTACATTGAGTGAAGTGGTTTTATGTGCGTTGTTCCGATCGGGAGTTGCATCTTAAAGGGTCCTTGGCTATGCTGATCCGGGGATTGCAAAACCCTTTTGTAACACGTTCCATGAGCTTTCAGCATGAACATGTGGGACGAAGCTTCTATCTTGTATTTGTTCTATCTGCTCCTTGTTGTTTTATTTTACCTTTTGTTCTCCCAAGTGGCTTCTCGAGAAGATTGTTGTTCCATTGAACTATGGATTACATTCGTTCATTTTGTTCGAATGTTCTTGTGAAGACTTATGTTGCAATTCTAGCCGTTGATTCAGCTTATTTCTTTCAATCAATGGCTAATAGTTGGCATCTCATTCAGGATGGCTCCTAAGAAGGTTCCCAATGCTAACCCAGAGGGTGAAGAAGTTCCTGAACGTCCTCCTTCCCCTCCTCCTCCGTTTGAGGCCTGGGGAGCAATTATGCAAGCGACAAACCAGAACACCCAGATGCTTATGCAAATGATGCAGAACATTCAAGCCAACCAAGCAAATCAAGGTGATCATGGGAACCAAGGCCAAGGTAATCTTTCAATCAACCTCACTTTGCAACCCTCAACCAATTCCTGGCAAACCAACCGAAGGCGTTCAGTTACTGTGTGGATCAACTAGATGCTGAAGACTGGATAACAGACATCAAAAAGCATTTCGAGTGCAGTAACGTGAGACCTGAGGATTATGTCAAGTTTGCCGCCTTCCAACTCAAGGACCAAGCCGCTGATTGGTGGCAACAGTACAAAGATTCCAGAGAGGGACGTGAAATCTCGTGGACTGAATCTGCAAGGATTTCCGCTCTCACCACATTCCAACTAGTGTCACCGAAGGCATGCGTGAGCAATTCCGCAACCTGAAGCAAGGCACCATGTCCGTTTATCAATATAGTGTCAAGTTCCAGAACCTTGCCCACTATGCCAAGCAAGACATCCCAGATGCCAAGAGCAAGATTTATCAGTTTCGTGGTGGTCTGGAGGATGAACTCCAACTAGCTCTCACCTTGTTTGAGCCGGATGAATTTGATCAATTCTATAACATGGCTCTTAAGCAAGAGGCAGCCCAGATCAAGGTCGAAGCTTCCAAAAAGAGGATCAGAGATGTTGTTAACTCCTCCTATTCTTCCCAAGTGGTCGCAAAGCAGCAGAAGTTTTGGCTTCCACCTCCTCCAGTGCTCCGCCCTCCCAATAACAACAACAACAACAACAAGCACTCTGGTGGCCGTGGTTTCTCCGACCCACCCAACCCAAGCAATCAGTCCAAGAATCACTTTCAAGCTTCGAAGTCAAGTGCTCCTTATCACTGTCCTCTCTCAGAAGTGGTTTGCAAAAAGTGCACTCAGAAGGGTCACTATGCTAACAAGTGTCCCAACCCAAGGCGCCTTCCACCTCCTCCACCTGTTAGCACTACTTTGTCAAGCACAATCCCAAGGTTGCAAGAGTGAATCTGATGAATGCAGCCCAAGCAGAGAATTCTTCAGATGTGATACTTGGTAATCTTCGAGTTAACTCTATTCCTGCAACAGTGTTGTTTGATTCGGGTGCATCATGTTCCTTCATGTCATATCCTTTTGCATCCAAGCATAATGTTTGCACCGAAGCTTTACCAAGAACTTTGAGTGTTATATCTCCTGGCAAGAGATTGAGTTCTAGTATGGTGGCTCCGGATATATCTATTTATATGGGGGATTACCGCTTTCTGGTTTCTCCGGTTATTCTCGGCAACTCCGACATTGATCTTATTCTTGGGATGGATTGGCTTTCCAAGCATGATGCAAACATTGATTGTGCAAATAAGGAAGTCAAGATTACTCATCCTGACAAAGACATGATTATATTCGCCTCTCGAGATAACACAATCAGGCTATTCTCTCTCAATGACAAGGGAAAGATTAATGCCATCTCTCAGATTCCGGTGGTCAATGAGTATGAAGATGTTTTCCCTGAAGAGCTTCTAGGCATGCCTCTGCATCGTTAATTTGAATTCGTCATTGAACTCGAGCCTGGTACCGAGCCAGCATGTCGGCGTCCGTACAAGCTTTCCCCTGATGAGTTGAAGGAGCTGAAGAGACAACTCGATGTCCAAGAGAGTATGGCCTAGCACTTCTCCTTGGGGCTGTGGTGTTCTATTTGTCAAGAAGAAGGATGGCACGGAGCGCCTTTGCGTTGATTATCGGCCATTGAACAAGAAGACAATAAAGAACAAGTATTCGCTCCCCAATATCAATGAATTGTTCGAGCAGCTCAAAGGAGCAAAGGTGTTCTCAAAACTCGATCTCCGGATGGATTATCACCAGATCCGTATCCGTGAAGAAGATATTCCCAAGACCGCATTCAGAATGAGTTTTGGCTCTTATGAATACACGGTCATGTCTTTTGGCCTCGCAAATGCTCCACCCACCTTCTCGAGGATGATGCACATCATATTCAACCCCTACACCAATGAATTTGTTCTCGTCTATCTGGATGATATCTTGGTATTCTCCAAGAATGAAGAGGACCATGCCAAGCACCTCTGTTTGGTTCTGGAAAGACTCCGTGAACACAAGTTCTATGTGAAGTTCTCCAAATGTGAATTCTGGCTGGATAAGGTCTTATATCTTGGCCATATCATCTCTGCTGAGGGTATTTCTGTCAACCCCAAGAAAGTTGAAGCTATTGTCAACTGGGAACCCCCGCAGAATGTCAAGCAACTCCGAAGCTTCCTTGGTCTCGCTAGCTATTGCAGAAGGTTCGTTGAGAACTTCTCCAATATTGCCAAGCCTCTTTCCAACCTGTTGCAGAAGAATGTCAAGTACTCCTGGACTCCTGATTGTGATGTAGCATTCAAAACACTCAAAGAGAAGCTCATTTCTGCTCCGGTTCTTACTGCTCCGGATGAGTCCAAGCCCTATGAAGTCTTTTGTGATGCTTCCTTACAAGGACTTGGTAGTGTTCTCATGCAAGACAAGAAGATTGTGGCATACACTTCTGATGGCTTCTCGCCCCTCGTTGGTTACCCCAAGTGGAAGGTTTGAGATGTAGCGTAGCGGCAAATTTCCCTTGGCAAAGATACCAAGGATCGAATCCCGTGAGACTCCGAGGGTCGACAAGAAGGTGTCAATAGCGCCAGAAACTTGTCCTTGACAGGACCTGCACACAGATACAAATAACTTTGCTCCCAACGAGTACAGAGAGGTTATCAATCCCTCCGGCCTTGTCGTTTACAAAGGATCAAACGCAAGAGATAATAGTGATAGGTATGACTGCAACTAGGAAATAAGAACAGGAAGTAAATAGCGGGTGTGATCAGTGATGGTAATATGGACCGGGGTCCCATGATGTTCACTAGTGATGTCTCTCTCCCAAAAGACGATAAAACAGCTAAGCGAGGTAAACAAATTACAGCTGGGCAATTGACAGGATTATGTGCGCAAACCAATGCTAACTATGCTGCAAAGAAAGGTAGAGGCTCAAAAGCATGGGCGGTACGCCAAGGCAAGTAGACCGAAATCCATCTGCATCTACTACTAATCATCCACCTTGAGATATCTATCCAGAACATCTCGCTGGTATTAAGTTGCGAGTCCCACCCAAAGTGTAAACTCAAAGCAACAGACAACTGCATTAAAAGAACTTTGCGTAAAGTAAACAATCCTTGCACCCGCAAGTACAAGCACCGTTGTTTTTCCCCTTGTGGCAACAGCACATCCCCTAGACTCATGTTTCTGTCACTCAAGCTAGTCATCGAGGGGCATGAACCCACAATCAAGCATAACGTTCCCTCTTGGAGTTACTACCTACTACTTGGCCAAAGCAATAAATAGCAACGGAGAACATGCAAGAATTACTCAAGAACATAAATATAAAAGAGGTGAATCAAATATATTACTCACACACAATCTGAACATAATCTCATAATCCATCGGATCCCAGCAAACTCAGCAGAGCAACAGCATAAAGATTACATATGTGCCTCGATCATGTAGGGCAGCTCACGAGGTCTAATCGATGAAGAACAAAGAGGGGAGGAGAACATCACATAGCTACTGGTCATGGACCCATGGTCCAAGGGGGACTACTCACAACTCATCCGGGAAGCGTCCATGGTGGTGGAGAAGCTCCCGGTGGTGGTTCTCCCCTCCGGCAGGGTGCCGGGAAGAGTTCTCCTGGTGCTCCCGATCTTGGAAGCGCGGTGGCGGCGGAACAGAGATGAGATCGCGAAAAAGGGTTCCGTCCTCGAGGGTTTCGGGACGCGTGCAATATATATGCCAAAGGGGGTCACCAGAGGCGGTGGTGGGGCCCCAAGCGCCCCCCTGGCGCGGCCAGGGGTGGGGCCGCGCCGGGTGGCCGCCTGGGCCACCCCAGGCTCCCCTCTGGCCCTGCCTTGGTTTTTCCGGAAGCTCCCGATACGCTGATTTTTCCTATATTTTTCCCGGAATTTTTAGGGCACTTTTAATATGGGGAAAACCTGAAATAGAAAAACAGCAGAAAACAGGAACTGGCACTGTGGTGCACTGAGTTAATAGGTTAGTCCAAATATGATCAAAAGTGTATGGAAGTGCATAAATATCATAGCAATATCACACAAAAGAGGCATGGAGCAAGCAGAAATTATAGATACGTTTTGGATGTATCAACATCCCCAAGCTTAATTCCTGCTCGTCCTCGAGTAGGTAAATGATAACAAGCATAATTTCTGTGGTGACATGCTATCAACCATATAAGAACTTTTAAGTAAAGCAATCAAGGCATGTAATCCAATTCAAGTCATAACAAGCAAGAGTATATATTAGTATTGTAACAAGTAACATAAGAACATAAAGGTGCAAGAGCTCTCGCTGTCCGTGACTCGAATGTCTCCAAATGGTGTTTGCGTGCAAGAATGGGGATAGGGATATATGAGAGAGTAAAACATAGTTTTTGTATTGTTGAGAACTTAATCTACTAAAGTTTCACACTTGGTCTTCTTTGGAATCTTATCTTGACTCATCCCCAGACCGTCAGCCAGGTACAAGTCAAAATGATCCACTCCCTTTCGATATTTTGAGCACTCATGCAATGGATGAGCGTAAGCAAGAAAGTCGACACTTAGGATGGCAAAGAGAGAAATGATAGAGGGGGAAGACAAAAAAGGTGTGAAAGGCTCACATCAATGAGGACAATCATCGGCGAGAGAAAGCCAAATGATAGATATGATGTGAGGAGTAGGGATTGCCATGCAACGGATGCACATATGAGCTAAGGTAAGCTCTCCAGTGGAACTAGTGGGCGTGCATCCAACTTGCTTGCTCAAGAAGACCTAGAGCTCTTTTGAGGAGGCTCATCATTGGAATATACAATCCAAGTTCTATAGTGTAAAGGTCCCCACATAGCTATATGCATGAATGATAATCTCTATGGAGTACAAGGTATAAGATGGAGTACGAGTGTGGATCTCTCAAAAGAAATAGTAGTGTGCCCCCTTCTCTCTTTTTATTTCTTTTTCTTTTTTTCTATTTTTTTATTTATTTTTTGTGGCCTCAATGGCTCTTTCTATTTATCTCTCATTTGTCCTCTTTGGGATCTTTTGATTTTGTCCTCTTTGGGATCTTTTGATTTGTCCTCTTTGGGATCTTTTCCTCACTTTAGGGGCAACACTCTATGTATTACAAGAATTATAGAAGATCTTTCACACTTTACAAAAGTACTCAACATAAAGAAAATGAAACTATCATGATGTATGCAAATGTATGCCTCTGCCAGTGTAGCAGGATATGCAATGATACTAGCGCGTCATATAGCAATGATTAGGGCAAGGCCCAACTAGCATGCGGCTCATCGATCAAGCAAAAAGCATGTATGACATGAAGATCAAGTCATGAGAGGATGGATGTTGCATGGCAATGTATCTCGGAAAGGCTATGGAAATGCCTTGATAGGTAGGTATGGTGGCTGTTTTGAGGAAGGATATAATGAGGCTTATGATGACAGAGCGTATCGTGCCAAGGATTTGGATGCACCGGCGAAGTATGCGCCAACTCTCGAGGTGAGAAAGGGCAATGCACGGTACCGAAGGGGCTAGAAAAATATGGATAGGTGGAAGTGTCAACCTTCGAATACTCACATTAGTCCAAAGAACTCATGCACTTATTATCGGTAACTCTCAATCTAATTAGGAGGTTCACAAAGAGACAAGTACCCCGAGGAGGTGTGTATGGGGGTTTGGTTACCCTTGCGCATCCTCGACCCATGGTACGTGAGTGTACTCTAATATTCGATCCCTCCAAAGATTAGTGATCCATTTAGTAGCTAAAGTTCTCAACTATTTTGTAGGTTTTCGAAAATAAACACGGTTTGCCCAAAATACGACATCTATCACTAATAGGCTAAAGCTCTTGACACCAAAAGTTCAGACATTACTCATGGCAATTCCTCAAAACTATTGCAAGTTACTACTAAAATTAAATAGCAACCTCAATTACCTACTTTAAGTTAAGACACACAACTCAGTGCAACAGACAAACTCTCTTAACAAGATAAACATGAAAACAAAAGAGAGTTCAACATCCAACTAAACAAAAGCTCTTTAAAAAGAAAAGCATGAAAACTAAGAGCTAAACATGACAGTAGCTTATTGAAAGACAAAGAACACACACAGCAAAGATAAGCATGAAAATCCTATGTTGTGTTCTAGGTTGAAGTGGAGCGTGTTTCTCTCCCACACAAAGAAAGCTGGGTTCTAACTCGTTATGAACAGCAAGCAAAGCTAAAGAAAACTAAAAAGGAAACTAAAAGCAAGACGCTCCAAGCATAGCACATAACGCATGAAGTGATTAAAATATAGTGGAACGAAAGACGAACTGATAATTGTTGATGGAGAAGGGGATGCACGGGGGCATCCCCAAGCTTAGACGCTTGAGTCTTCTTGAATATTTCTTGGGGTGCACGGGGGCATCCCCAAGCTTGAGCGTTTGACACTCCTGAATCTTTTTATCATCTTCCCTCGCACACTTGAAAACTCCCTTCATACATAACTCATCATAATCTGATTAGCGAGGTTAGTACCCATAATAAAATAACTTTTCCCTGCTGGAAATAAGGATAATCTTGAAGATCTACTGTTTCTCAAGATTGCCAAAAGGTTTTTGCAAAGAAAAAGCAAGCTCAAGGTTTGCAAAACGAAGAAAAGGCAAAACAGGACAGAATCTGTGAAAAACAGACCAGCAGGTAGTAAATAATTTTTTCGGGGCACTTCTGCAACTCAAATCAAAAAACTCAGAACAGACGCCCGAAAGCCAATTGTATAGAGCACGCTGTCAAAAGAATTCAGACCAAAAAGATGATCTGGTGATTTTATACGAATTTTTCTGTCCAAGGACAGAATCTGTTTCCTGGACAGCACGTCACAACTTTTGAACTTTCTTGCAATCAGAGGCTAAACTTGGCACAAAGCTGAAAAGAAAAGATACAATGATGATGCTACTGTAGTAACAAACATCAAGACACGACAAAAGCAAAATAAAACTTTATTCATTGTGGGCTGCCTCCCAAAAGCGCTTTCTTTTATGCCTTTAAGCTAGGCATAATGCAAAGAGAGAAAATCAAGTTTTATCAAGAGTAAAAGAATAGCTAGCCCGTATAACGGACTCAGAAGGCAACTTAATCTTCTTTCTAGGGAAGTGTTCCATCCCTTTCTTGAGAGGGAATTGGAAATTTATATTACCCTCTTTCATGTCAATGATAGCACCAACGGTGCGAAGAAAAGGACGTCCCAAAATAATTGGACAAGAAGGTTCACATTCAATATCCATAATAGTAAAATCAACGGGAACATAATTGTCATTGACAATGATAAGAACATCGTCGATCCTCCCCAAAGGTTTCTTTATGGAAGAATCAACAAGACGAACACCAAAAGAACAAGAATCAAAAGGTTTCAATTTAAGCATATCATATATTCTTTTGGGCATAACGGAGGTACTAGCTCCAACATCACGTAAAGCATAGCAAGAGAAGTTATTCAACTTAATTTTAATCATAGGATCCCAACCATATTCTAGCTTTCTAGGTATGGAGGCTTCTACCCTAAGCTTCTCCTCCCTAGCTTTGATAAGAGCATTAGTGATATGCTCCGTGAAGGCAAGGTTAAGTGTGCTAGTGTGGGGATCTCTAGACATTCTTTGTAAAAAGGTGACAACTTCTGAGAGACTACAATTATCAAAATCAATTTTATCATTATTGAGCAGAATTGTAGTGTCATCTTGTTTGTTTGAATTGCTCTCTATTATAAGAGTTTGGACGTCTTCCCAAGTTTGGGGAAGTGTGGGAGCAACTTTAAACAGAGGCTCATACTTTTTTCCTGGGAGACCATGCCATGGGCATAACTCTCCATTAAAACTAACATAATCACAAGGTTTATTACTTTTGTAGATTCCGACAGTGGTGATTGGTGTGATGGAAGAAGGGGTGTACTCCTCCCACTTAGTGTTTTTGGTGGAACCCATAGCAGCAGCAAGCAAGATAACTATTTTTGTGATTTTTGGTAAAGGAAACTAAAGCAAAAACTGGAAGGTAAACTAACAAGACTAAAAACAAAGATAAAAGATAGCGTGCAACTCCCCTATCTTGAAGAGTGGAGTCCCCGGCAACGGCGCCAGAAACTTGCTTGATGGCTTCTCGCCCCTCATTGGTTACCCCAAGTGGAAGGTTTGAGATGTAGCGTAGCGGCAAATTTCCCTTGGCAAAGATACCAAGGATCGAATCCCGTGAGACTCCGAGGGTCGACAAGAAGGTGTCAATAGCGCCAGAAACTTGTGCTTGACAGGACCTGCACACAGATACAAATAACTTTGCTCCCAACGAGTACAGAGAGGTTGTCAATCCCTCCGGCCTTGTCATTTACAAAGGATCAAACGCAAGAGATAATAGTGATAGGTATGACTGCAACTAGGAAATAAGAACAGGAAGTAAATAGCGGGTGCGATCAGTGATGGTAATATAGACCGGGGTCCCATGATGTTCACTAGTGATGTCTCTCTCCCAAAAGATGATAAAACAGCTAAGCGAGGTAAACAAATTACAGCTGGGTAATTGACAGGATTATGTGCGCAAACCAATGCTAACTATGCTGCAAAGAAAGGTAGAGGCTCAAAAGCATGGGCGGTACGCCAAGGCAAGTAGACCGAAATCCATCTGCATCTACTACTAATCATCCACCTTGAGATATCTATCCAGAACATCTCGCTGGTATTAAGTTGCGAGTCCCACCCAAAGTGTAAACTCAAAGCAACAGACAACTGCATTAAAAGAACTTTGCGTAAACTAAACAATCCTTGCACCCGCAAGTACAAGCACCGTTGTTTTCCCCCTTGTGGCAACAGCACATCCCCTATACTCATGTTTCTGTCACTCAAGCTAGTCATCGAGGGGAATGAACCCACAATCAAGCATAACGTTCCCTCTTGGAGTTACTACCTACTACTTGGCCAAAGCAATAAATAGCAACGGAGAACATGCAAGAATTACTCAAGAACATAAATATAAAAGAGGTGAATCAAATATATTACTCACACACAATCTGAACATAATCTCATAATCCATCGGATCCCAGCAAACTCAGCAGAGCAACAGCATAAAGATTACATATGTGCCTCGATCATGTAGGGCAGCTCACGAGGTCTAATCGATGAAGAACAAAGAGGGGAGGAGAACATCACATATCTACTGGTCATGGACCCATGGTCCAAGGGGGACTACTCACAACTCATCTGGGAAGCGTCCATGGTGGTGGAGAAGCTCCCGGTGGTGGTTCTCCCCTCCGGCAGGGTGCCGGAAAGAGTTCTCCTGGTGCTCCCGATCTTGGAAGCACGGCAGCAGCGGAACAGAGATGAGATCGTGAAAAAGGGTTCCATCCTTGAGGGTTTCGGGACGCGTGCAATATATATGCCAAAGGGGGTCACCAGAGGCGGAGGTGGGGCCCCAGGCGCCCCCTGGCGCGGCCAGGGGTGGGGCCGCGCCGTGTGGCCGCCTGGGCCACCCCAGGCTCCCCTCTGGCCCTGCCTTGGTTTTTCCGGAAGCTCCCGATACGCTAATTTTTCCTGTATTTTTCCCGGAATTTTTAGGGCACTTTTAATATGGGGAAAACCTGAAATAGAAAAATAGCAGAAAACAGGAACTGGCACTGTGGTGCACTGAGTTAATAGGTTAGTCCAAATATGATCAAAAGTGTATGGAAGTGCATAAATATCATAGCAATATCACACAAAAGAGGCATGGAGCAAGCAGAAATTATAGATACGTTTTGGACGTATCAACTTCTCGTCAATTGAAACCAAATGAGAAGAATTACCCCCACACATGATCTCGAGCTAGCAGCAATGGTACATGCCTTGATCACGTGGAGACACCTTCTATTGGGCAGAAAAGTGGACATCTTCACCGATCACAAGAGCTTGAAGTACATCTTCACACAGCCTAATCTGAACCTTCGCTAGACTCGTTGGGTTGAGATGATCCAAGAGTATGATCCAAGCATTGAATACACACCTGGCAAGGCCAATGTCATTGCAGATGCCTTGAGCAGAAAGGCATATTGCAACAGTCTCCTTCTCAAACCGTTCCAGCCTGAGCTTTGTGAATCATTCATGAAGCTCAACCTCCAAGTTGTTCCGCAAGGCTTTCTTGCAAATCTTCAAGTTGCTCGTACCTTGGAAGATCAGATCCGTGAGGCCCAACTCAGTGATGCTATGGTGCAGAAAGTGAAACATGGTATTGCTAAGGGTACTCCCAAGTACAAGTGCTATCGTGTTGATGACAAAGACACCTTGTTCTTTGAGGACAGAATTGTGGTTCCAAAGGGTGATCTCAGGAAGCTCATAATGAACGAAGCACATGACTCCCTCCTCTCGATTCATCCCGGAAGTTCCAAGATGTACCAAGACCTCAAGCAATCTTACTGGTGGACTTGCATGAAAAGGGAGATTGCCCAATTCGTGAATGAATGTGATGTCTGTATAAGAGTGAAGGTAGAGCATCAACGTCCAGCCGGTCTCCTCCAGCCTGTACCTATTCCCGGGTGTAAATTCGACCACATTGAAATGGATTTCGTCACTGGGTTTCCTAAGTCCAAGAAGGGGAATGATGCTATCTTTGTAGTGATTGACAAGCTAACCAAAGTAGCTCACTTCCTTCCCGTCAAAGAATCCATCAATGCAGCTCAGTTGGCAGAGTTGTACACTTCCAGAATTGTTTCGTTGCATGGCATTCCTCAAGTCATCTCCTCATACCGTGGAAGTTTGTTCACATCCAAGTTCTGGGACTCCTTTCAGTAAGCCATGGGCACTAAGATTCGTTTCATCACTGTGTTTCACCCTCAGACTAGTGGTCAAGTCGAAAGAGTGAACCAGATCCTCGAAGACAAGCTGAGATCTTGTGTCATCTCTTTTGGCATGAAGTGGGAAGATTGTCTCCTGTTTGCCGAGTTCTCTTACAACAACAGCTTCCAAGCAAGTGCCGGCAAAGCTCCTTTTGAGATCCTCTATGGCAGTAAGTGTCGTACCCCTCTCAACAGGTCCGAGACTGGTGAACGTCAACTTCTTGGCAATAATTTTATCTCAGAAGCCGAAGAAATGTGCAAAGTCATAAGTGAGAATCTCAAAGCCGCTCAGTCGTGTCAAAAGAGTTACTATGATGGCAAGCATCGTGATTTGGCTTTCAACATTGGGGATCATGTCTATCTCCGTGTTTCTCCTATGAAAGGAACCCAAAGATTCGGTATCAAAGGAAAGCTTGCTCCTAGATACGTGGGCCCTTTCAAGATTCTTGGCAAAAGAGGCGATCTAGCCTATCAACTTGAGCTTCCCTCCAACTTTGCAAATGTTCATGATGTGTTTCACGTGTCTCAACTCCGCAAGTGCTTCAAGACACCTGAACGCACCATTCCGTTCGAGGAGATTGATCTTCAACAAGACTTATCTTATCATGAGCACCCCGTTGCTATTCTTGAGGAAACTGAGCGCAAAACCCACAACAAGTCAATCAAGTTCTTGAAAGTTAAGTGGTCACACCATACCGACCGAGAAGCTATGTGGGAACGAGTGAAGGAAATATGCCCTAGAGGCAATAATAAAGTTGTTATTTATATTTCCTTATATCATGATAAATGTTTATTATTCATGCTAGAATTGTATTAACCGGAAACTTAGTACATGTGTGAATACATAGACAAAACAGAGTGTCCCTAGTATGCCTCTACTAGACTAGCTCATTGATCAAAGATGGTTATGTTTCCTAACCATAGACATGAGTTGTCATTTGATTAACGGGATCACATCATTAGGAGAATGATGTGATGGACAAGACCCATCCGTTAGCATAGCACTATGATCGTTTAGTTTTTTCTGCTATTGCTTTCTTCATGACTTATACATGTTCCTATGACTATGAGATTATGCAACTCCCGAATACCGTAGGAACACCTTGTGTGCTATCAAACGTCACAACGTATCTGGGTGATCATAAAGATGCTCTACAGGTGTCTCCGAAAGTATTCGTGGTGTTGGCATAGATCAAGATTAGGATTTGTCACTCCGAGTGTCGGGGAGGTATCTCTGGGCCCTCTCGGTAACACCCATCATAATAAGCCTTGCAAGCAAAAGACTAATGAGTTAGTCACGAGATGATGTGTTACGCAACGAGTAAAGAGACTTGCCGGTAACGAGATTGAACTAGGTATAGAGATACCGACGATCGAATCTCGGGCAAGTAACATACCGATGACAAAAGGAACAACGTATGTTGTTATGCGGTTTGACCGATAAAGATATTCGTAGAATATGTAGGAACCAATATGAGCATCCAGGTTCCGCTATTGGTTATTGACCGGAGATGAGTCTCGGTCATGTCTACATAGTTCTCGAACCCGTAGGGTCCGCACGCTTAACGTTTGATGACGATCGGTATTATGAGTTTATGAGTTTTGATGTACCGAAGGTAGTTCGGAGTCCCAGATGAGATCACGGACATGACGAGGAGTCTCGGAATGTCCGTGACATAAAGATTGATATATTGGACGACTATATTCGGACACCGGAAGTGTTCCGGAAAAGTTTCGGATTTAACGGGATTGCCGGAGGGGGTTACCGGAACCCCCTACGAGGGGGGATGGTCCATAGTGGGCCTTAAGGAAAGGAGAGAGGCAGCCCATAGAGGCTGGCCGGCGCCCCACCTAGGGATCCTAGTTGGACTAGGATTGGGGGGCGCCACCTCTCCCTCTTTTCCTTTCCCTCTCTTCCTTCTTTGGTAGTTCCTACTAGGAATCGGATTGCAATCCTATTCCTAGTAGGATTGCACCCTAGCCGCACCATAGGAGGGCCGGCCAGCCTCCCCCCTTGCTCCTTTATATACGGGGGCAGGGGGGCACCCAAAGACACACAAGTTGAATTGTTCCAGCCGTGTGCGGTGCCCCCCTCCACAGAAACACACCTCGGTCATACCGTCGCAGTGCTTAGGCGAAGCCCTGCGCCGGTGAATACATCATATCCGTCACCACGCCGTCGTGCTGACGAAACTCTCCCGTGAAGCTCAACTGGATCAAGAGCTCGTGGGACGTCATCAAGCTGAACGTGTGCTGAACGCGGAGGTGCCGTACGTTCGGTGCTTGATCGGTTGAATCGCGAAGAAGTTCGACTACATCAACCGCGTCACTTGACGTTTCCGCTTCCGGTCTACGAGGGTACGTAGACACACTCTTCCCTCTCGTTGCTATGCATCTGGTAGATAGATCTTGCGTGATCGTAGGAAAATTTTAAAATACTACGTTCCCCAACAGTGGTATCAGAGCCAGGTCTATGCGTAGATGATATGCACGAGTAGAACACAATGAGTTGTGGGCGATACTAGTCATACTGCTTACCAGCATGACATACTTTGCTTCGGCGGTATTGTGAGATGAAGCGGCCCGGACCGACATTACTCGTACGCTTACGCGAGACTGGTTTCACCGTTACGAGCACTCGTTGCTTAAAGGTGACTGGCGGGTGTGTGTCTCTCTCACTTTAGCTGAATCAAGTGTGGCTACGCCCGGTCCTTGTGAAGGTTAAAACAGCACATACTTGACGAAACATCGTTGTGGTTTTGTATGCGTAGGTAAGAACGGTTCTTGCTAAGCCCGTAGCAGCCACGTAAAACTTGCAACAACAAAGTAGAGAACGTCTAACTTGTTTTTGCAGGGCATGTTGTGATGTGATATGGTCAAGACATGATGAGTTATACGGCTATGTATGAGATGATCATGTTTTGTAATGTTATCGGCAACTGGCAGGAGCCATATGGTTGTCGCTTTATTGTATGAAATGCAATCGCCATGTAATTGCTTTACTTTATCACTAAGCGGTAGCGATAGTCGTAGAATCAATAGTTGGTGAGACAACAACGATGCTACGATGGAGATCAAGGTGTCGCGCCGGTGACGAAGGTGATCATGACGGTGCTTTGGAGATGGAGATCAAAAGCACAAGATGATGATGGCCATATCATGTCACATATTTTGATTGCATGTGATGTTTATCTTATTATGCTTCTTATTTTGCTTAGAACGACGGTAGCATTATAAGATGATCCCTTACTAAATTTCAAGGTATAAGTGTTCTCCCTGAGTATGCACCGTTGCGAAAGTTCGTCGTGCCGAGACACCACGTGATGATCGGGTGTGATAAGCTCTACGTTCAAATACAACGGGTGTAAGCCAGTTTTGCACACGCAGAATACTCGGGTTAAACTTGACGAGCCTAGCATATGCAGATATGGCCTCGGAACACTAGAGACCGAAAGGTCGAGCGTGAATCATATAGTAGATATGATCAACATAAGATGTTCACCATTGAAACTACTCCATCTCACGTGATGATCGGACATGGTTTAGTTGATTTGGATCACGTGATCATTTAGATGACCGGAGGGATGTCTATCTAAGTGGGAGTTCTTTGATTAATATGATTAAATTGAACTTTAATTTATCATGAACTTAGTCCTCGTAGTATTAGCATATCTATGTTCTAGATCAATAGCTCACGATGTTGCTCCCCGTTTATTTTTTTATATGTTCCTAGAGAAAACTAAGTTGAAAGATGTTAGTCGCAATGATGCGGAATTGTTCCGTGATCTGAGGATTATCCTCACTGCTGCACAGAGAAATATGTCCTTGATGCACCGCTAGGTGACAGACCTATTGCAGGAGCAGATGTAGACGTTATGAACGTTTTGACAAAAGCTCGGTATGATGACTACTTGATAGTTTAGTGCACCATGCTTTACGGCTTATAACCGGGACTTCAAAAACGTTTTGAACGCCACGGAGCATATGAGATGTTCCAAGAGTTGAAATTAGTATTTCATACTCATGCCCGTGTCGAGAGGTATAAGACTTCTGACAGTACTTTGCCTACAAGATGGAGGAGAATAGCTCAACCAGTGAGCATGTGCTCAGATTGTCTGGGTACTACAATTACTTGAATCAAGTGGGAGTTAATCTTCCAGATAAGATAGTAATTGACAAAGTTCTCTAGTCACTATCACCAAGTTAGTATAACTTCGTGATGAACTATAATATGCAAGGGATGACGAAGGTAATTCCCGAGCTCTTCGCAATGCTGAAATCGGCGAAGGTAGAAATCAAGAAAGAACATCAAGTGTTGATGGTTAATAAGACCACTTGTTTCAAGTAAAGGGCAAAGGGATAGAAGGGGAACTTCAAGAAGAATGACAAGCAAGTTGTCACTCCCATGAAGAAACCCAAAGCTAAACTCAAGCCTGAAACTAAGTGCTTCTACTGCAAAGGAAATGGTCACCGGAAGTGGAACTGTCCTAGATACTTGGCGGATAAGAAGGATGGCAAAGTGAACAAAGGTATATTTGATATACAGATTATTGATGTGTATTTTACTAGTGTTCATAGCAACCCCTCGGTATTTGATACTGGTTCAGTTGCTAAAGAGTAGTAACTCGAAATGGGAGTTGCATAATGAACAGAAACTAGTTAAAGGATGAAGTGACGATGTGTATTGGAAGCAGTTCCAAGATTGATATGATCATCATCGCACACTCCCTATACTTTTGGGATTAGTGTTGAACCTAAATAAGTGTTATTTGGTGTTTGTGTTGAGCATGAATATGATTTGATCATGTTTATTGCAATAAGGTTATTCATGTAAGTTAGAGAATAATTGTTGTTCTGTTTACATGAATAAAACCTTCTATGGTCATACACCCAATGAAAATAGTTTGTTGGATCTCGATCGTGTGATACACATATTCATAATATTGAAGCCAAAAGATGCAAGGTTAATAATGATAGTGCAACTTATTTGTGGCACTGCCGTTTAGGTCATATTGGTGTAAAGCGCATGAAGAAACTCTATAGTGATGGACTTTTTGAAATCACTTGATTATGAATCACTTGGTGCTTGCTAACCATGCCTCATGGGCAAGATGACTAAAACTCCGTTCTCCGGAACTGTGGAGCGAGCAACAGAGTTGTTGGAAATCATACATACTGATGTATGCAGACCAATGAGTGTTGAAGCTCACGGCGGGAATCGTTATTTTCTGACCTTCACTGATGATTTGAGCAGATATGGCAATATCTACTTAATGAAGCACAAGTCTGAAACATTTGAAAAATTCAAAGAATTTCAGAGTGAAGTGGAGAATCATCGTAACAAGAAAATAAGAGTTTCTACGATATGATCGTAGAGGTAAAATATTTGAGTTAGCGAGTTTGGCCTTCAGTAAAAACAATGTGAAATAGTTTCACTACTCACGCCACCTGGAACACCACAGTGTAATGGTGTGTCCGAACGTCATAACCGTACTTTATTAGATATGGTGCGATCGATGATGTCTCTTACCTATCTACCACTATTGCTTTTGGGGTTATGCATTAGAGACAGCTACATTCACGTTAAATAGGGCACCATCTAAATCCGTGGAGATGACACCGTAAGAACTGTGGTTTGACGAGAATGATGTGATGGACAAGACCCATCCGTTAGCATAGCACTATGATCGTTTAGTTTTTTCTGCTATTGCTTTCTTCATGACTTATACATGTTCCTATGACTATGAGATTATGCAACTCCCGAATACCGTAGGAACACCTTGTGTGCTATCAAACGTCACAACGTAACTGGGTGATCATAAAGATGCTCTACAGGTGTCTTCGAAAGTATTCGTGGTGTTGGCATAGATCAAGATTAGGATTTGTCACTCCGAGTGTCGGGGAGGTATCTCTGGGCCCTCTCGGTAACACCCATCATAATAAGCCTTGCAAGCAAAAGACTAATGAGTTAGTCACGAGATGATGTGTTACGGAACGAGTAAAGAGACTTGCCGGTAACGAGATTGAACTAGGTATAGAGATACCGACGATCGAATCTCGGGCAAGTAACATACCGATGACAAAAGGAACAACGTATGTTGTTATGCGGTTTGACCGATAAAGATATTCGTAGAATATGTAGGAACCAATATGAGCATCCAGGTTCCGCTATTGGTTATTGACCGGAGATGAGTCTCGGTCATGTCTACATAGTTCTCGAACCCGTAGGGTCCGCACGCTTAACGTTTGATGACGATCGGTATTATGAGTTTATGAGTTTTGATGTACCGAAGGTAGTTCGGAGTCCCGGATGAGATCACGGACATGACGAGGAGTCTCGGAATGTCCGAGAGGTATCTCTGGGCCCTCTCGGTAACACACATCACAATAAGCCTTGCAAGCAAAAGACTAATGAGTTAGTCACGAGATGATGTGTTACGGAACGAGTAAAGAGACTTGCCGGTAACGAGATTGAACTAGGTATAGAGATACCGACGATCGAATCTCGGGCAAGTAACATACCGATGACAAAAGGAACAACGTATGTTGTTATGCGGTTTGATCGATAAAGATCTTCGTAGAATATGTAGGAGCCAATATGAGCATCCAGGTTCCGCTATTGGTTATTGACCGGAGATGAGTCTCGGTCATGTCTACATAGTTCTCGAACCCGTAGGGTCCGCACGCTTAACGTTTGATGACGATCGGTATTATGAGTTTATGAGTTTTGATGTACCGAAGGTAGTTCGGAGTCCCGGATGAGATCATGGACATGACGAGGAGTCTCGGAATGTCCGAGACATAAAGATTGATATATTGGACGACTATATTCGGACACCGGAAGTGTTCCGGAAAAGTTTCGGATTTAACGGGATTGCCGGAGGGGGTTACCGGAACCCCCTACGAGGGGGGATGGTCCATAGTGGGCCTTAAGGAAAGGAGAGAGGCAGCCCATAGAGGCTGGCCGGCGCCCCACCTAGGGATCCTAGTTGGACTAGGATTGGGGGGCGCCACCTCTCCCTCTTTTCCTTTCCCTCTCTTCCTTCTTTGGTAGTTCCTACTAGGAATAGGATTGCAATCCTATTCCTAGTAGGATTGCACCCTAGCCGCACCATAGGAGGGCCGGCCGGCCTCCCCCCTTGCTCCTTTATATACGGGGGCAGGGGGCACCCAAAGACACACAAGTTGAATTGTTCCAGCCGTGTGCGGTGCCCCCCTCCACAGAAACAAACCTCGGTCATACCGTCGCAGTGCTTAGGCGAAGCCCTGCGCCGGTGAATACATCATATCCGTCACCACGCCGTCGTGCTGACGAAACTCTCCCGTGAAGCTCAACTGGATCAAGAGCTCGTGGGACGTCATCAAGCTGAACGTGTGCTGAACGCGGAGGTGCTGTACGTTCGGTGCTTGATCGGTTGAATCGCGAAGAAGTTCGACTACATCAACCGCGTCACTTGACGTTTCCGCTTCCGGTCTACGAGGGTACGTAGACACACTCTTCCCTCTCGTTGCTATGCATCTGGTAGATAGATCTTGCATGATCGTAGGAAAATTTTAAAATACTACGTTCCCCAACAACGAGAAGATCACCTTCGTTCCGAGTATCCTTCCTTCTTCCAGTCCTAGATCTCGGGACGACATCTTTTTGTAGTGTAGGAGAGTTTGTAATGCCCCATATGTAACACTTTCCATTAATGGCAATAAAGCTTCCTCTTTTGATCATTGTCATTATCCTTGGGGGTTGTTGTCTTTTATTTTCTTGCAATGCCATATCTTTTATTATTTTGCATCCTTGCATTGCTCATCATCATATCATCATGGCATCATAGTTTACTTTATTTTTGTGCATGTGTGAGACCTTGTGATATTGTTGTGTGTGAGGTTAAGCTAGGCCTAGCTAAACCCTACCCCTCTTCTTCTTCTTCTTCTTCTTCTTCTTCTTCTTCTTCTTCTTCTTCTTCTTTCTTTTCTTTTGGCCTTTTCTTTGCTCTATTGTGCAAGCCACCTAGCCAAGTGTCTTAGTGGTTCTTTCTCCTTCCTTAAATCTTGCACCATGTGAAAAACCTCTCCACCAAATATCAACCTTTTAGAAAATGATTTGGTTGGGTTTTAAAATATCAAGAGTTTGAACCATATTCAAACTCCTTTTATTTTTCTGCCTCTAGAAATGTCCAAGTCAATTTATTTAAACAGGGCATATTTCACTGAGCATGGGGATTTTTTTTTCTTTTCCCCTAACTCTTCCTATTTTATTCTGTGCTTTTCTTTTATTTTCTGCCTGAGGAAATAAAAGGAAAAAGAAAAGAGGCAGCAGCCAGCACAGTGCACCTGGGCCTCCTCCTCCCTCTCTCTCTCTCTCCCCGCAGGCCCATCTCTTCTTTTCCCTCTCTGCGCAGCCCAACTCCACCGCAGGCCCAGCCAACAGCGCTCGCAGTCGCGTCGTGGTCTTTCCGAGCGCCTGGCCCCACCTGTCTGTGACACTGGGCCACGCCGCCGTCTTCCTCCGTCAGAAAAGCAGAGCACGCCCGCGCTCACCGTGGCACCGTCAGTTCACGGACGTCGAGGCCGTGCGCCGAGCCCCCCTTTTAAACCCAAAGCGTGTCCTCTCTTCCTCCCTAGGTTTCCTCTCCCCCCCCCTCTCGCCGTCTGGAGAGCCGAGATCCTCCAGATCCGCCGCCCCTATCGACACCCGAGCGCATCTGAGAGCAGCCTCTCGTCGCCGGCGAGCCCCGCGTCGTCTTCAGCCTCGCCAAAGCTGTCTACCTGCTTCCACAAAGTCGTCTTCTTCCTCTACGTCAACTACGCGGACCCGCTCGCCTCCACGTCGAGCTCTTCTTCATCTCCTTCCTCTACAGTGGCCGTAGGTGTTCGAGGCGTGCCGTCGTCGACTCCGTCCACGACTGGGCCAGCCGAGCACTCCGCCGTGCTCGTGGTGAGCTCCTCTCTCTCTCCCCAAGCCCTTTTCCCCTTTCTGCGCGTGCTCTAGGCCCTAGTTCTCCGAGCGCCCGATCGCATCGTCGTCGGACCTCGTCGCCGGCGAGTGTTCCGACCCCTCTAGCTCATGTCGTGATGCCCGTTCGCTTCGTCTAGTCGTGTAGGGTCTCCCTGTGCAGTCGCCGTGCCGCCTAGGGCCTTGCTTCGTCTCGCCATTGCTCCGTCGCCGCCGTGCTGTAGTTGCTCACCGCCGATGCTGTAGTGCCCCGTAGGTGATGCTAGTGTGCGGGTTGGATGCGGAACTCCTCCAGGAGCCTCTCGCACCCCTCCGGCGTGCTATTTGGTCGCCGGAGCGGCTCCGACGAGCAGCTCCGACGAGGGCCAGTGCCTCCCCTGTTCTGCTTGTTGTTGTTTAGTCTTCAGATATACTACCTGCTATCTGTCAAGTTCAGTTCAGTAGCGCAGTGGTTTGTCTCCGTTAGATTCAGCGAAAGGGCGTGAGTTCGATCCCTCGCAGGGGCAGGTGATTTCGCCCCATTTTTGCATTTTGCCTGAGGCTGACAGGTAGGCCCCACTTGCCAGCCTCACAGCGTTGTCTCAGCCCCCGCGTGCACCCGCATCGCCAGCTCAGCCTCGTCGGGCCCCCTTGTCAGTGGGCGTGGCTAGCTGAGCCTGGCTCGTTTTAGACCCTGGGGCCTATTTTGTTTTATTTCTTTTTCTGTTTTTCTTTTTCTTTTCTGTTTTCCTTGTTTATTTTAATTTCTGCATATATATACTTCTGATGATTTTGAGCCCTATATGAAAAGTTCTTAGAATTTTATGTAGATTATGAATATGTCACTTGATGCCATGTTTAAAAACATTTAAAATGTTGTTTGAATTTAAACTTGTTTTAAATATACTTAAACTTGTAAAAATCAAAACTAAATATCTACAACTCCAAATTTAACAAACTTTATATGCATTTGGGGTAGAAAATGTGTAGAATATTTTAGTGTTGTTGTTTAGCTTGTTTGACAACTCCTTCACATAAGTTTTTCAAATCTGTCCCGAATGCATTTAATTTAATATGGGAGTTCCTGGATATTGTTGTTATTGATTCCAGCCCATTTAAATGTGCTAGCATGTTGCTGTTATGTTAAGTTGCACCTTGCCATGTTAACCAACTTCTTTAAAACGTGTTGCATGCTTGCTAGTGGCATCTACATAAACTTGTTTAATTGTTCCTTTGCTTGTTTCATGCTTGAGTTTGATCTTGTTTGATTATGATGTGGATGCATTCTTGTGACCCTAGGCCATGCATCATTTCTTCCTTGCTCATATGCTTCATGTGCATGCATCATGTGGTTGAGCGCTGCATGTTGATTAATTTTGTTCCGTTGTTGCATTGTTGTGTTTGGTTAGAGCCTGGTGACGATACGGAGTACGAGGTTTCTACCGAGGTTGAGTGTGAGGAGCAAGGTTACGTTCCCTCCGAGGATTCAACATGCAAGATGACCTTAGCCAGATATCACTACTATCTTTGCCTATGCTAAATGTCTCGCTCTTTAGCTTATTTCCTCGATGCCTATGTCTGTTTGTCAGCCTCCTAGTATTGCCATGAAACTCTCTAACCATCCAACCTAGCAAACTAAATCATCTATATACTTCATGACGAAGTTATTGTTGGGATATCACAATATATAATCTGCTAAACTAAATCATCTATATACTTGGCAATGGGTGGAAGGCTAAGCCTTTGCTTGGTGTTTTGTTCCACTCATGCCACCCTAGGAACCGTATAAACCGGTGTTATGTTCCTTGATTTTGCATCGCTAACACGGTTGGGGTTTATGGGCCCCCCTCGATAACCCGCTTAGCGCTAAAGCTTTTCCAGCAAGGCCCAACATTGGTTTTACAATTGCCTAATAACCAAAACTTGCATAGGGAGTTAGAAACCCTTTTCTTAATCAACAACCCGGGCCAGTGCTCCACATGAGTGTTGGTCCAAACTGGGCAACCTGCGGGGCCACCTTGGGGAAACCCGAGGGCTGGTAAAAACCTGTAGCTTGTCCCATCCGGTCGTGGCCTGAGACGAGATGCGCGCGGCTACTATCAGGGTGTCGGCACGCTGGGAGGTCTTGCTGGATTAGTTTTACCTTAGTCGGAATATCTTGAGCACGAGATTCCGAGAATACTCGGGTCTTCCCACCTTGGAGTTGCGACTCCGCAGATCGTGAGCTTGTGATGGGCTAAGTTGGGACACTCCTGCAGGGTTTTGATCTTTTGAAATCCGTGCCCGCGGTTATGTGGCAGATGGGAATTTGTTAATATCTGGTTGTAGAAAAGTTGACACTATGTTCATAATACACCACCAGCATGAGTAACCGTGACGGTCGCTTTTCGAAGGGGTTCGTGAAGTGAACACGGTGGGGTTATGTTTGACGTGCTAGATAGGATCACTTCGTGATCACCTTGACGATCGTTGGCACTTCTCTTCTCGCCCTAAACACGTAAGCTAGTGCTAGTGCAGCCGCAACCTTGTTTTCAGCCTTGTTCCCCACCCAAGGCTTTGATAGTATTGCTACCTGGGAATAGGATTGTTGAGTCCTCCGTGGCTCACAGATTCTACACAACACCAGATGCAGGTACCGTTGAGAACTACACAGCTGGTGGTTCAGAGTTGTACTGGGAGTTCGACGAAGAACGTGGGCGATACTACGTGTCTTATCGAGAGGATCAGTAGGGCTCTTACTAGGATGATCGGGACCTTGTGTTATTTTATTTATTGTATCTTTCATTTGGATCTTCGTCCGTAGTCGGACTTTGATGTTATTTGGATGATGAATGTTTATGTAATGCATTGTGTGATGTGGCGAGTGTAAGCCAACTACTCTTTTCCAATATCATCCCTCTTTTACATGAGTTGTGCAAAGATACCATTCTTGAGATCATTCTAGTATGATATTATGCCTTTAAGTCGTGCCTCGACACGTGGGAGGTATAATCTCATATTGGGCATTACAATAACAAAGTCCATTAAACATCCAAAACATCTTAAATAATAGCATGGAACAATCAAAAATTATAGATACGTAGGAGACGTATCAAGCATCCCCAAGCTTAATTCATGCTCGTCCTCGAGTAGGTAAATGATAAAAACATAATTTTTGATGTGGAATGCTAACCAACATAATTTTCAATGTAGTTCTCTTAATTGTGGCATGAATGTTCAGATCTGAAAGATTCAAGACAAAAGTCTATATTGACATAAGAAATAATAATACTTCAAGCATACTAACAAAGCAATCATGTCTTCTCAAAATACTATGGCTAAAGAAAGTTATCCCTACAAAATCATATATTCTGGCTATGATCCCTCTTCATCACACAAAATATTCATATCATGCATAACCCCGGTTTCAGCCAAGCACTTGTTTCCATACTCTATTTTTTCAAACCTTTCAACTTTCACGCAATACATGAGCGTGAGCCATGGATATAGCACTATGGGTGGAATAGAATGGTGGTTGTGGAGAAGACAAAAAGGAGGGAGATAGTCTCACATCGACTAGGCGTATCAACGGGCTATGGAGATGCCCATCAATAGATATCAATGTGAGTGAGTAGGGATTGCCATGCAACGGATGCACTAGAGCTAAAAATGTATGAAAGCTCAACAAAAGAAACTAAGTGGGTGTGCATCCAACTTGCTTGCTCACGAAGACCTAGGCCATTTGAGGAAGCCCATCGCTGGAATATACAAGCCAAGTTCTATAATGAAAATTCCCACTAGTATATGAAAGTGACTAAACATGAGACTCTCTATCATGAAGAACATGGTGCTACTTTGAAGCACAACTGTGGAAAAAGATATGAGCAATTGTCCCTTTTTCTTTTTTTTCTTTTTTTGGAGGGTCCTTTTCTTTTGTTTGGCCTTTCCTCGCATGGGACAATGCTCTAATAATAATGATCATCACACTTATATTGATTTACAACTCGATATTACAACTCGATACTAGAACAAAGTATGACTCTATATGAATGCCTCCGGCGGTGTACCGGGATGTGCAATGAATCAAGAGTGACATGTATAAAAATTATGCATGGTGGCTTCGCCACAAATACGATGTCAACTACATGATCATGCATGGCAATATGACAATATGAAGCGTGTCATATGAACGGAACGGTGGAAAGTTGCATGGCAATATATCTCGGAATGGCTATGGAAATGCCATGATAGGTAGGTATGGTGGCTGTTTTGAGGAAGATATATGGTGGCTGTTTTGAGGAAGGTATATAGTGGGTGTATGGTACCGGCGAGAGTTGCGCGGCACAAGAGAGGCTAGCAATGGTGGAAAGGTGAGAGTGCGTATAATACATGGACTCAACATTAATTAAAAGAACTCATATACTTATTGCAAAAATTTACGAGTCATCAAAACAAAGCAATCAACGCATGCTCCTAGGGGGGAGGTTGGTAGGAGTTAACCATCGCGCTCCCCCGACCTCCACACAAAGGATGACATTGTACAAATACCTCATGCTCTAACTTCGTCACAGAGCGGTTCACCATACGTGCATGCTACGGGAATCACTAACCTTAACACAAGTATTTCTCAATTTCATAATAACTCCACTAGCATCACTCTAATATAACTATCCTCATATCTCAAAACAATTATCAAGCATCCAACTTCTCATCATATTCAATGCACTTAGTATGAAAGTTTTTACTACATTCATCTTGGATGCCCATCATGTGAAGGCTAGTTTTTATAGCCAAAGTACATTACCATGCTGTTTTAATAGACTCCCAAAAGGATCTAAGTGAAGCATGAGAGATCAACTATTTCTTCAAAATAAAATTACCACCATGCTCTAAAAGATATAAGTGAAGCACTAGAGCAAAAACTATTCAACTCAAAAGATATAAGTGAAGCACATAGAGTGCTCTAACAATTCCTAGGCCATATTTATCTCTCTCAAAAAGGTGTGTACAGCAAGGATGATTGTGGCAAACTAACAAGCAAAGACACAAATAATACATGATGCTCCAAGTAAAACACATATCATGTGGTGAATAAAAATATAGTCCCGAGTATGGTTACCGATAGATGAATACGGAAGAGGGGATGGCTTCCCAGGGCATCCCCAAGCTTAGGCTTTTGGTTGTCCTTGAATTTTACCTTGGGGTGCCTTGGGCATTCCCAAGCTTAGGCTCTTGCCACTCTTTGTTCCATAGTCCATCAAAGCAATACTCAAAACTTGAAAACTTCACAACACAAAACTTAGACAAAATTCTCGTGAGCTCCGTTAGTATAAGAAAACAAACCACCACTCAAAGGTACTGTAATGAACTCATTCTTTGTTTATATTGGTGTTAAACCTACTGTATTCCAACTTCTATATGATTCATACTCCCCAATACTACTCATAGATTCATCAAAATAAGCAAACAACACACGAAAAACAGAATCTGTCAAAAACAGAACAGTCTGTAGTAATATGTAACTTTCGCATACTTCTGTAACTCCAAAAAAATTGAAATAAATTGGTAAACGTGAGGAATTTGTTTATTAATCATCTTCAAAAAGAATCAACTAAATAGCACGCTCCAGTAAAATCTGGTGACCATTCTAGCGAGCGCTAACGATTCTGTTTTTCACAGCAAGATCATATAAACTTCACACAAGTCTTCCCAAAGGTTCTACTTGGCACAAACACTAATTGAAGCACAAAACCACATCTAAACAGAAGCTAGATGCAATAATTATTCCTAAAAAGAAGCAAAAACAAAGAAAATAAAATTGGGTTGCCTCCCAACAAGCTCTTGCTTTATAGCCATTAAGATCGGCTTGAGATTTCAATGATGCTCACATGAAAGATAAGAATTGAAGCACAAAAAGAGCATCATAAAGCATGTGAAAATCACATCTAAGTCTAACATACTTCCTATGCATGGGCATTTTATAGGAAAACAAATTAGCAAGACAATCAAGATCTTGCATATGCAAGGAAGAAGAAAGAGCCAATAGCAATCTCAACACAACGAGAGGTAATTTAGTAACATGAAAATTCCTACAACCATATTTTCCTCTCTCATAATAATTGCATGTAGGATCATAAGCAAATTCAACAATATAGCTATCACAAAACATATTTTCAACACGATCCACATGCATACGAAGTTGACACTCTTCCGAAATAGTGGGATCAATATTAACTAAAGTCATGACCTCTCCAAACCCACTTTCAATATTATTGCAAACATTATTATCAATCTCATATTCATCATGGGGTTGAAATAACTTTTCAAGATCGTAAGAAGCATCACCCCAATCATGATCATTGCAACAACTAGTGGACATAGCAAAACTAGCATCCCCAAGCTTCAGGTTTTGCATATCATTAACACAATTGGCATTAAGAGAATTTATAATAACATCACTGCAATCGTGTGCTTTTCATCAAAGGAACTATCAAGTATGGGTGCAATAGCAACGATCTCATGTTTAACATAAGGAACTATAGAAAATTCATCTTCATAAATATTGGCATCAAGGTCACAAGAATAGCAAGCGTCATGTTCATCAAGGGATATTTCAATCAAATCATAGGAATCATAATTATCTATAGATTCATGCATATCATTATTTTCTTTCAAAGCGGCGGTCATTCTTTCAATAAATTCTTTGAAATAGACATTATGAGCATAGTTTTCAAAGCAATATTTAAGTATGTCAAAAATTTCAGATTCGTAGAGAGTAATATCATACTTTTCAATCAAAGAAGCAACTTCATAAGCACCCTTAAAAGCAACAAATTCTTCAATTTGTTCGATATCGTAGTAACTATAAACACCCTTTGCATAAGAAGATAAGAATTCATTATCATTAAACTCACATAGGTAGGGGAGGTGTTTTTTAGGATTCTTAAAGCAACAAGTAAAATCACAAATTTCACAAAGATTCCAAGCATAACACAGTAATCTGTTTATTTGATCTCATAAGAGTCTCCCTTTTTCAGACAAACGGTGACGCACAAAATGAGCATGCTCATCCAAAGATTTCCCATCAACTAGGCTAGTTGGGGTTTCAGCACGAGCGCATAAGGATCGAAGATGATCCAAGTAGAACACTTTAAGTGGATCCATAACAATAGATTTTTAACAAGCAAAGATGCAAGCAAATAGAAGGCACATGGCAACAAAGAAGGGCAAATAAAACGGCAAAGGTGAAGTGGGGGAGAGGAAAATGAGAGGCAAATAAATGTAATGCGAAGGATAAGGGTTTGTGATAGGTAATTGGTATATGACTTTTGCGTAAGACTCCCAGGCAACGGCGCCAGAAATTCTTCTTGCTACATCTCGAGCTTGCGTTGTATTCCCTCAAAGAGAAAAGGGTGATGCAGCACAGTAGCGTAAGTATTCCCCTCAATTTTTGAGAACCAAGGTATCAATCCAGTAGGAGACCACGCGCGAGTCCCTCGCACCTGCACAAACAAATAAGAACTTCGCAGCCAACGCGATAAGGGGTTGTCAATCCCTTTACGGTCACTTACGAAAGTGAAATCTGATAGATATGATAGTTTGATATTTTTGGTATTTTTGGATATAAGAACAGAAAGTAAAAACGGAAAAGTAAAGTAGATTGTAGATTAATATGTTGAGAATAGACCCGGGGGGCATAGGTTTCTCTAGTGGCTTCTCTCATGATAGCATAATTCTACGGTGGGTGAACGAATTACTATTAAGCAATTGATAGAAAAGCGAATAATTATGAGACTATCTAGGCATGATCATTATATATAGGCATCACGTCCGAAACAAGTAGACCGAAACGATTCTGCATCTACCACTATTACTCCACACATCGACCGTTATCCAGCATGCATCTAGAGTATTAAGTTCATAAGAACAGAGTAATGCCTTAAGTAAGATGACATGATGGAGAGGGATAAACTCAAATAACATGATATAAACCCCATCTTTTTATCCTCGATGGCAACAATACAATACGTGCCTTACTGCCCCTACTGTCACTGGGAAAGGACACCGCAAGATTGAAACCAAAGCCAAGCACTTCTCCCATTGCAAGAACTATAGATCTAGTAGGCCAAACCAAACCAATAATTCGAAGAGACTTGCAAGTATATTATAATCATACATAAAAGAGTTCAGAAAAGAACCAAATATTTCTCATAGATAATCTTGATCATAAACCCACAATTGATCGGATCTCGACAAACACACCGCAAAAAGAGATTACATCGAATAGATCTCCTCAAAGACCGAGGAGAACTTGGTATTGAGATCCAAAGAGAGAGAAGAAGCCATCTAGATACTAGCTATGGACCCGAAGGCCTGTGGTAAACTACTCACAACTCATGGTGAGGCGATGATGATGATGTAGAAGCAATCCGTGGTAGATCCCCCCACCGGCGGAGCTCCGGAACAGGCCCCAAGATGGGATCTCATGGGAACAGAAGGTTGCGGCGGTGGAACTAGGGTTTTCTCTGTTCTTCTGATGGTTTCGGGGTACTTAGGTATATATAGGAGGAAGGAGGGCAACGGGGGCCAGACGTGGGGCCCACGAGGCAGGGGGCGCGCCCTGTATGGGGGGCGCCCCCACCCTCGTGGATGCCACGTCAGCCCTACTCCGTGGTTCTCAAGTCTCCCGTGCGTATTTTGCTCCAAAAAATATCTCTTCCGAAGGTTTCATTCCGTTTGGACTCCGTTTGATATTCCTTTTCTGTAAAACCCTGAAATAGGCAAAAAGAACAGCAGTCTGGACTGGGCCTCTGGGTTAATAGGTTAGTCCCAAAAATAATATAAAAGTGTATAACAAAGCCCATTAAACATCCAGAACATCTTAAATAATAGCAGGGAACAATTAAAAATTATAGATACGTTGGAGACGTATCACTGCTACGGGCTTCTAGCAAGTACCGTTCTTACCTACGGCATAAAAACCACAACGGTGATTTATCGAGTTTTCAGTTTTAACCTTCAACAAGGACCGGCCGTAGTCAAATTCGATTCAACTAAAGTAGGAGAAACAGACACCCGCCAGCCACCTTTATGCAAAACTAGTTGCATGTGTGTCGATGGAACCGGTCTCATGAACGTGGTCATGTAAGGTTGGTCCGGGCCGCTTCATCCAACAATACCGCCGAATCAAAATAAGACATTGGTGGTAACCAGTATGACGATCACCGCCCACAACTTCTTGTGTTCTAGTCGTGCATATCATCTACGCATAGACCTGGCTCATGATGCCACTGTTGGGGAACGTAGCATGCAATTTAAGAAAATTCCTACGCTCACGCAAGATCTATCTAGGAGATACATAGAAACGATGGGGGAGTGTGTCCACGTACCCTCGTAGCCGGAAGCGGAAGTGTTTGACAACGCAGTTGATGTAGTCGAACTTCTTCTCATTCCGACCGATCAAGCACCGAACGTACGGCACCTCCGATTTCTGCACACGTTCAGCTCGATGACGTCCCTCGTTCCTTTGATCCAGCAAGGTGTCGAGGAAGTAGATGAGTTCCGTCAGCACGACGGCATGGTGATGGTGATGGTGAAGTGATTCGTGCAAGGCTTCGCCTAAGCACTAGGAGAATATGACCGGAGTTGTAAATTGTGGAGAGGGGCGCTGCACACGTCTAACAATTATTGGTGTGTTTTCTAGGCACCCCCTCCTCATGTATATATAGGTGGGAGGGGGAGGGGAGCAGCCAGATGGCACACCAAGTAGGAGGAATTCTACTTGGGCCCCTAGTCCAATTCGGCCTCAACCCTGCCATATATTCGGAGAGAAGAAAGGTAGGGCGAAGAAGTGGGAATCCTAGTCCAAACTTTCCTTCCTCCTTTCTTCATTCCTTCTCCTCTTTTTTGTCCAGCCCATATGGGGGCGCACCAGCCCCTTGTGGCTGGTGTTTTTCCTCTCTTGGCCCAATAGACCCATATCTTTTGCCGGGGGTGCCCGAAACACTTTCGAGTGACCCGATATATAAGTACCTGATACCCTCCGAAACACTTCCGGTGTCCGAATACCATCGTCCTATATATCAATCTTTACCTCTCAACCATTTCGAGACTCCTCGTCATGTCCATGATATTATCCGGGACTCCGAACAATATTCGGTCACCAAATCACGTAACTCATATAATACCAAATCGTCATTGAACGTTAAGCGTGTGGACCCTAGGGGTTTGAGAACTATGTAGACATGACCGAGACACCTCTCTGGTCAATAACCAATAGCGGAACCTAGATGCTCATATTGGCTCCTACATATTCTACGGAGATCTTTATCGGTCGAACCATTATGACAACATACATTATTCCCTTTGTCATCGGTATGTTACTTGCCCGAGATTCGTTCATCGGTATCTTCATACCTAGTTCAATCTCGTTACCGGCAAGTCTCTTTACTCGTTCCGTAATACATCATCTCGTGACTAACTCATTGGTCATTTGCTTGCAAGGCTTATTAATGATGTGTATTACCGAGAGGGCCCAGAGATACATCTCCGACAATCGGAGTGGCAAATCCTAATCTCGATCTATGCCAACTCAACAAACACCATCGGAGACACCTATAGAACATCTTTATAATCACCCAGTTACGTTGTGACGTTTGATAGCACACAAGGCATTCCTCCGGTATCCGGGAGTTGCATGATCTCATAGTCGGAGGAATATGTATTTGACATGAAGAAAGCAATAACAGTAAAATTGAACGACCATTATGCTAAGCTAACGGCTGGGTCATGTCCATCACATCATTCTCTTAATGATGTGATCTCGTTCATCAAATGACAACACATGTCTATGGTTAGGAAACTTAACCATCTTTGATTAACTAGCTAGTCTAGTAGAGGCTTACTAGGGACACGATGTTTTGTCTCTGTATCTACACATGTATCAAGCCTCCGGATAATATAATTCTAGCATGAATAATAAACATTTATCATGATATAAGAAAATATAAAATAATAATTTTATTATTGCCTCTAGAGCATATTTCCTTTACTTTTCTCTTAATTACTAAGACCCTTACTGAAAAAACTAAGGACTTAGCAAGATTTGTTTTCTAACTAGATGCGGTGCAATCCTTGTGCAAGAGAGGCATTACTTCCAGCACTGTGGTCCATACAAAAGACCGTCACACGTCATAAATACTTCTAATGACGGCCTTGTAACCTCGTGAGGACTATATGTCGAATTAAACGTGCGCATTCTTCCATCTCGCTATAGCTTTCCTTGCACTATAGCAACTAGGCCGACACATTTTCATCTGATTTATTTCCCTTTGCTGCGTTCGCTGACCAAGTGACTTCGCTCGCTTCGTATTTTACATTTTTATTTTCGTTTTTCCACTGTTTTATTTGTTTTCTTTTCTTTGCTCTTTCATCGGTTTTCTTCCTTTCTTTCCCCGCTTTCACTGGTCTTTGTTGTTTATTTCTTTCTTTTCTCGATTTAATTGGTTCTTTGTTTTTCTTTCTTTCTTTGGGTTTTATTCATTCTTTCTTGATTGTCATCGGTTTTATTCCTTTCTTTCCAATTTTCACCGGTTTTCTTGTTTTTTCTTATTTAGTTTGTTTCTTTTCTTTGTTTTCATTTGTTTTTTGCTTTTCTTCTTTGGTTTTTATTTGTTTCTTTCTTGGTTTTCATTGGTTTTCTTTGTTTTCTCATTCCTTTTGCATTATTTATTTAGTATTTTTTCACTTTCTTTTTTATTCAGTTTATTTTGTTTCTTTTTCGGTTTTAATTTTTTGCTTTTCTTCGTTTGTTTTGGTTTTAATTCTACATTTCTTGCATATGTCAACAACATTTTTCTTATACACGTTTAGCATTTTTCAAATACAAATTTAAAATGTTCTTAATAAATTGTCAACATTATTTATTATACACATTTTAAACATTTTTCAAATGCTTGATTAAAATTTTCAAACACAATTTAACATTTTTGAATACTTGGTCAACCTTTCGCTATACACACTTCTAAACTTTTTTTGAAATGCTTGATTAGCACTTTTCAAATAAAAATATTAACATTTTTTTGGATAAACGGTCAATATCTTTTCTATAGACATTTAAGATTTTCCAAATGCTTGATTAACATTACTCGAACACTTGTTCAAAATTTGTCAGATCGTTGATTAATATTTTTATATACATGATCAAATTTAACATATCCTAAATGCTTGATTTACATTGTTCAACATTTTTTTCAAGTTCTTGATTAACATTTATTTATAGATGATAAAAAATCCATCATTTTTAATACAGGATCAACTACTTTTCTATGAACGTTAAATATTTTTCAAATGCTTGATTAACAATTTTCAAACACTTGTTCAACATTTTTCAGATATTTGTTCAACATTTTCCTGAATTCTTGATTAACAGTTTTACAATACTTGTTCAACATTTATCCACTATTTTCTCAATATTTTTCGAACACTTCTTCAAAATTTTCCAATTAGGTTGTCAACATTTTTCAAATGTTTGTTACATGTGTATATTTATAAACATTTGTCCAATATGTATATAATCACAATTTTTCACTATGTGAGGAATAGTTATTCTTCACCCCATCTATTTTAACATCAATACATATTTTCTTATTTTATACGTAAAAAGGGATCAAAATAAAACATATAGTCACCATAAAAAAATATGTAATTCAATGTTTCCTGTCTTATGACCTATATTGTTGCTTTCTTATGCCAAATTTTACGTAGTGAACCAACATGAATGTAAACATTTGTATACCAATATTTTTTTAATGAAATTTTAAACTATAAACAAAATTACAAAAATAAAGAGAAAAAAAACAAAAACAAACAAGGAGGTTGTGGCCTCCCGCGGTTCTGGTCCCGCCCATCTCGGTCCCCATTCAGCGAGGGTTCCGTCCCTCTCACTGAATGCGAGATATAGGATCTCTGCCACACATGATAAATATGGCTTAATGGGCTGAATACTTCTAATGACGGGCTTGGCACATCACACGTGTTTATCTTACAACAATAATGGTCCTCGTTTTTCGGGCCGTGAATAGTATAGTGCATGTGCTAACAATGTCAATTGTGACGAGCCTCTTGGAGACACGCACTCATCAGTTGCACCATGGCGCGATATATTTGGGCCTTGTCAGATTCAGAGCCGGTGCAACGTATGAGAGAAAATCAGGAGCCATGTGCCAAGAACTTTCTCTTCGAGATGCAGGAGTCTTTGAGCCATGACCACTTTACAACTATGGTTCTTACCCTATGGTCTATCTAGTACACAAGACAGAAATCGGTCTATGAAGCTATCTTTCAGAGCCCAAGTCAAACAAATTCATTCATTAACTCATATTGGATGGATCCATGAGGACTACATAAACCGACAACAAGCAGGGTTCTTGGTGGGAGCTCGGGTCCACTACAACAAAAATACCACGTATGGTCACTTTTTTTGGGACGCAATTGTATTCGTCTCTATGCCCATGAACAGTGGCCACTTAAAGACGCTTTTTTAGACGTTTACAAGGCGCCACAAACTTTTGACTTTTCAGAAAATAAATTTATAATTTTAATTAACTTAGAGACGATTTGTGAGACGTTTTAGTGTACGACTCAATTATTATCTTAGACTTACTAAAACTTTGAATAATCGTTTTTAACTTGGATAGTAGCTATTAAAATTGTTGTGCTAAAATTGAACAATCATACTTTGTTATTTTGTTGTAACCTTAATCATCCATGTGTAATATTCTCCTATTTGATGTATATTACATTACCTTTCTGTAATATTGTCATGTTATTGTTACGAGTAGCACTCTACCCACAGTTAGAAAAATTAAATTGGTGACCGAACCGGTGAGCCCGTCAATTCTAGTGAGCTTAAAAATCTACAAGCATCAACGATTCTGTCTTTTTCCGGCAGGACCGCTGGCCTGGTCTGATTTTTTAATCTATGGCCCCGGGCCAGCTTTATACCTTTTTAGTGAAATATGTTGATATTACATTGAATCTATATATTATCGAATAATATTTGTTCCTTTAAAAAAAGGAATAGAGACTGATCCAATAAAACAAAACCTCAAAAATATTGTTTATTCATATACTGTTTTAGTTAATTAAATTTGGTGTTTCTGGTCTATTTTCGCTTAACAAAATTTGACGCTCCAAATTATTTCTTTACCGCATAGCTTCCCACGTCTGACCTTTCCCCCCTCCCACGATGCCATCTCCCCCACCCGTTTCTCCAACCTCCTGATCCAATCTGCGCCGCCATCACCCACCCCACGAGGCGCCCATTCCCGCACGACGCACGGTTGCAACCTCACCAAGAAGCGGTGCCCTCCGCCGCTAGCTCCGTCCGCTGCCGAGTCATGTTGTCCTCCATCGGCAATCTCTGAAGTTGGAGTCCCGTCGGCGTCCATCGTCTTCACCGTCGCCAACAACGTGCTCCTCCCCACGTCCTCATCACCGCCAGTCCGTCACCAAGACAAATCCAGCCGATCATATCCTTCACCCGAAGCTCCGCCGCGTGTTCGGAATCTACACCGCCCCGCCTCTCGCCTCCATCCAGGATCTAAAAGCCAAATACAATGCACTCTAAAGTTTTGACATGCTGCTGAAAGTTATGACCAGATGAAGAAAACTTACAAGGCGCTCCAGATTTATTACCAAAAAAGCCTCCTGAATCTACTAGCCCGTTGGCCATCCTATTGCATGGCCTCTATCACATGCAAGTACACTTCCATACAACTATTGAGGATGCTCCAATGTCCATACTTAAGGTTTATTATTTATGAAGAATCTTTGTGTTTCTTTAGGTCAATATAACAACCCCGACCGCTCTAGCACAGCCTCAAAACGAGGCACAAAACACTGGTACAACACATCTCTTACACATCAAAGAACATTTCTTCTTACACTAGTCTTAAAGCTTATGTTCTAACATTTTATTTGTTACATTTCTTTTTCAGGGTAGCTTATTAAGATTTCAAAAAGGAGTGCATCGAAGGAGCCAGGAGCAACAATAGAAGAATTAGTCTTTAAATGAACAAACATTATGGATTATGTATAGATTTTAGCTTCATAGGAAAACTTAGTTCTAGTTTGTATGATCTTTTCTTAATTATTAGCATCCCTTATCTGAATATTTGATTTGATTCAATTGCGAACTCAAGCTTTGATCATACTAGCTGGTCAACTTTATTTGTTACTAAGAATGTTAATTGTGCGAATGAGATGCTTTTGAATGCATTTGGTGATATTGGTGGATGCTTTTATATAATAATATGTGTTGCTTGTGAATGCAATTACTTCTGTGATTGGATGCCATTATATAATTATATTTGTTGATCATTCTGGGCATGCATTGGTGGCATGGTAAAGTGATGGAATTAGAAATGAATAAATAGAAATTCAAAATAAATGAAATAATGTTGAAACGAAAATATTTCATCGTTACAAATAAGGTTCTTTGTATTTAGAGACGAATATGGCGTCTCTACATACCTTGTAGAAGCATGGGGCCCATGATGAGTGAAATGTCTCTATGCGAGTAGAGACGTGATATGAGCGCATCTAACATAACTTCTCTACATATCTAGAGACGATTTTGAACGTCCCAATATAGCGTCTCATTCCACTTAGACACGCTTTGCTATCGTCTCTAAATGTTTTGAGACGGTACGTGGGGAGACGCTCCAAAGACGCTTTACTAAGTCGACTCTATAGTTGCCTAGAGATGAAATAACATGTCTCTATCTATGAAATTGGGCGTCTCTACGCACAGATTTTCTTGTAGTGGTCCTAGGGTGGCATAAGTCCAGCGGTGGCTGCCTTCGATGGGGGACAAAGCAAAGATCAATGTTGACGGAGTTGTAGCTCGGCATGGCCATTGTGGAGTGGCAGCAGTAGTATGCAGGGATAGCAGGGGCTTTACCAGGGCTCCTCTCTTGTTGTGGATGCAGGTATTACTGACCCAACTCTTTTCAAAGCATTTGCGTGTAGAGAAGCTCTTGCACTTGCAGAGGACCTGGGAATTCAGATGATGCACGTTGCTTCAGATTGCGAGGAAGTGGTGAAGGATATTAAGCAATGGTCGGGAGGATATCATGGTGCCATCACCCAGGAAATAATTGCTAGGAAAAATGATACGCTTTCGTGTACTTTCACTCATGAAACGTAGAGTTGTTAATTTCGAAGCGCATAATCTCACCAAGTTTGGTTCTAATTTAGGTGTAGGTCGGCATGTTTGGTTGGGGTCTCCTCATGAACAAAACTTTGTACCTTTGATTATTGAGCAACAAAGAAGGTGAGATTTCTAAACAAACAGTGACAAGCCTCTTTTTTACCCGTTAGTGGTGACATGTTTCGCTGATTTTGAAATAGTCTTGCTAAATCTGATTCGTGCAGATTTTTCTTTTCAGTTTCTTTTCATTTCTTACATGGTATGTCACTTGACTGAAACCTAGCTACACCCATTTTGAAAACAAATGTATGAATAACCACTTATAGTTACCGCCGCTGCCAATTTGTGGTAATTTGCAATGCTGACAGGCACACTCGACTTGATAGAGGTGAACTGGTCATGACCCCTTGATCAGGAAGAAATATTCATTATATGATACTCACTCTGTTCCATATTACTGAAATTGTTCTAAAACAATGTCAAATAATATGGATCGATCGTACTAAAGTTGTATTAAAACAGCGACACGAAATATGGACCTGGTGGGGAGTACTTTTTTTTCTTCTACTACTAAATGGCATGCATTGCGTAGACAAATACTCCTTCCGTTCCTAAATATAAGTCTTTGAAAATATTTCACTATGGACCGCATACGGAGAAAAATGAATGAATCTATACTTAAAATGCATCTATATACATCCGTTCGTGGTTCATAGTGGAATCTCTACAAAGACTTATATTTTGGGACGGAGGGAGTACTTCAGTTTTATCAGTCACCCTACATGCATTTTGTAGTCCTCACCCCGATCGGAAAGAATCGCAACTTCATAAGATCAAGTGACCATAATTTACAAGAAAGAATTTCTATGAATGTCCACCACATCCACACTCCACCACCGTATCTACAGCCATTCACAACACAAACACAACAAATCAAATGGTATGCCAGTTTCTACGTATGTATACTACTCCTGTGAAACCTGTATGTGCATGATGAAATTCCTGCCAAACTAAGCCGGACAGAGCCGTTGGTTCTCAGGACAAGATGGCGGAGGGCCCGGTGAACGGGGCGCAGTACAGGGGAGCTATGGCGGCCTCCGGGCCGTCCAACCGGCCGCCGCCATAGCTCCGGCCGCCGGAAGACCGGCATCTGCTCTTCTCCTCCTCATCCTCGCCCTCCGGGATGCCGTGGCGGTCCTGGCAGCGCGCGCACGCGCAGGGGAGGCTGCTGCCGCTCATGCTCTGGTGGTCGTCCTCGGGTGGCGAGGTGGCCGCGACGACGGCCTTCCTGAAGGAGGCGATGCCGCTCCGGCAGAGCGGGCATGGCACGGTGCCGGCGAGCCCCGGCACCTCGTACGCCTTCATCACCGTGCACAGGTCCATCGCGCACTTGAGGCACAGCTCGTGACCGCACACTGCACATCGATTCGCCATTCGTCAATGCGATTCCTGAAAGATTCGATTTTTTTCGTTCTTCCCAAAACAGAGCAGCCCGTGCGTACCTTCGGCGGCGACGTTGCAGGATCTCTCGAGGCAGACGGAGCAGGCGTCGTCGTCGGAGAAGCCCGGAGAAACGGGGACGCCGGCGGCGGCGTAGTCCCTGGCGACGGCGAGGAGGGAGGGGAGCGGGAGGGAGAGGTAGGCGGAGGGCGGGAACTTGGGGACGGGGAGCTGCGACTTGGGCGCCAGCACGTGCTCCAGCCAGTTGCACTTCCACATCCGGGCCACGTCCACGGCCAGCCACCCGTTGCAGTTGGCGGCCATCCGGTCGGCGCCGCGGGACACGAGCACCTGGCAGCACCGGACCTCGCCGCCGGACGCCGCGTAGTGCAGCGGCGTGCTCCCGGCGCCGATGGCCGCCATGGGCGCCGCGGCGCAGGGCTGCGTCTGCGCGTCCAGGGACGCCTGCTCGTCGACCAGCAGGTGCACGCAGTCCACGTGCCCGTGCAGCGCCGCCAGGTGCAGCGCCGTGACGGCGCCGCCCGCCGCCCGGTTCGCGTACCGGGCCCTGGCGCCCTCGCCCGCGCCGGCCGCGTCCGCCAGCAGCAGCCGCAAGCACCGCACGTGCCCGCCCGCCGCCGCCGCGTGCAGCGCCGTCCGGCCGGTCAGCGCGTCCGCCTTCCACACCTGATCGATTCAGCCAGAAGCAAAAATCACGACCAAATTAGACTGATCTGCAGGAGCAGAGCATGAGCAATCGAGCTGAATCTCGGCTCCAATTACAGGAGTGGCGTACGTTGCATCTGAAGGCCAGCAGCGTCTGAACCACCTCCCAGTGCCCTGAGCGGCACGCCTGCATCAATGGCGTCTGCAATTCAATCGTCCGCCAATTCGCATGTGTGAAACAGAAACACGGTCAGGTTCCATTTTAGTGAGCGAAACAAAAGCTACACATTTGTCTGATGGGATTACAGCAGAGGCAAAAAATAAAATTAATGTATGCAATTTTTAACACAAATTTTTTGTTGCGAAAAAATTATTCCCCATGATGCTTCTACACAATAATTTTCGGACCACATATTTGTTTTTTCAATGTAGGAAACATTTTGAAAAAAAAACAACCCAAGGGCTAACCCTCGTTGCCTTTTTTTTATAAAAGAAACTCCGCGAGCGCCGCGCGTCCGAGCCGGAGCTCGGACTCGGGTGGGCTGGCAGCTGCCCAACCAACAGGTCGATGCCGGTCCACGTAGGAAATATTTTGGATTTCACTACAAATCAGACGTCAGATTTTTAATCAAGGCAAATTGGATATTTTTTTAGGCAGAATTATGTTCTTCAAGGATGGCAAGTTTAGTTGCGAGCATGTCAAATCCGTCTTAGTTTATTTTTGGTCAAAAAATTGGCGTGCTTGCAAACTAAATTTTCCATCATCGCACCAATATAAATTGCCATAAAAACATCATATTTGTCATACCTAAAAATCCAACGTCGGATTTTTAGTGCTTCTTGCGTGCAATTCACACAAAGGCTAAGGTCAGACTGCAAATATGTGCTTATTTTTTTCCCCTCTCTCTCTCTGTCACTGCTCACTCATGTTGACGACTAAGTAGAAAAATCCGACGTCAGATTTTTAGTGCTTCTTGCGAGTGCAATTCACACAAAGGCTAAGGTCAGACTTCAAATATATGCTTATTTTTTTCTCTCTCTTATTGTTACTGCTCACTCATGTTGACGACTAAGTAGAAAGATCCGTAGCAAAATCCTTAAAGCAAACATAAAGTTATAAGAAATAGCAGATACTGGGTCCATGAACTATCCAGAGTCTAAGTTTGGTCTCTCAGTTTCAATACAAGACATTTTTGAACACTCGGCCTTGGTCCATTTCTACAATGTAAAATCATATGGGATGGCAACCCCGAGTAGTACAAACTTTTGGAAACAAGCAAAACCTTATGTGAAATGACACTAATAATACGTAAAACCAAAACATCCATTTAAGGTTAGTACAAATTTAGTATATATTTTTTGCAAAATCACATGACAAAAATATCCTGGAAAATCATGGAATACAGTGACACTAGAAATTATTCTCAATTTTTTCAAACATGGTATTAAAAAAATAAAAAAACATAATCCTCAATTATTCCTGTAAATATTCAGGACCAAAAAAATAAATTCCGTCGTTGAACTTTTAGTTCATGAAACTACCATTTGCTAGTCAAGTTTTTAAAAACAAGAAAGGCATTACTAGTCAAGTTTTTAAAAACAAGAAAGGCATTATTATCCACCCCACCCTAGTTTTGTTGACTTGTGTCGATTCTTTGGCGCTGGCCAGGCTGTATCTGTTTGCGTGGGAAACTGGTGCCACGACCCAATGAGTATTTGAGTTTGAGGGACCAATAAGTTCCTCGATTGAGGTTGTTGCAACCAACCAATTAATAATACTCCCTGCGTCCGAAAATGCTTGGCAAAGAAATGGATGTACCTAGACGTATATTAGTTCTAGATACATCCATTTTTATCCATTTCTCCGACAAGTATTTTCGGACGGAAGGAGTAGCACACACAATTTCTTCTTATAAAAAACCATTAACAACAACACCCGTGCGACAGGAGGCAGCAGCGTTGCATTGACGATGGATGGACAGAGATCTCAACTGCTCGGAGAGATCAGCCTCGGAGGGAGGCTGACACATGCATAGAGTTGGTTGGGAACTTGAGTCTTGAGATGAGCAATAACACAAGCCAGCACCGTCACCTCACACTCTGTCACTGACATACACACACACACACACATTGGTGTTACATACCTGTCCGTACACGTTCCTCGCGTTCGCGTCGGCTCCCTTCTCCAGCAGCAGCGCCGCGATCTGCACGCACGTGCGTAAACAATTTCAGAAAGTTTTCCGAGAAATCGCAAAAGCTTTTAATCACCGTGATGACACACGTGTACGTGAAAGTAAAAATGGGGGAGTCAGATCAATTTTTTGTTTTTATTTTTGCAAGTAAAAGATCAAATTAAATTAAATTAAATCGAACGTTTGTATATAGATGTACTAATGGCGTTGTGCGTCTAGGTCGGGGAACATGTGATTTGATCCTTAACGACTGTACGACTGCAGATGGGAACAGTTGACCAGCTGGCTCGCTAGCTACCTACTCATCATCAACTCATGTACTCCTACTACATAATCACTGTCTGACCATATGTTCTTGGACAAAATCGTCAAAATAAGGGAGCTAGCCGGACGATGGAGCGGACAGGACGCTGCGTTTAATTAATTTCTTGTGACTTTGGTGATGGCGTCCTGACGCGATGGGTTTTTAAAACATGGAATTTAGCCTTGGCTACTAGAACTAGAACTAGCTAGCTGTACTATTAATCACAATTTACTTGGCACATGCGTCGACATCGACAGCAACACAACGACTTGTGCTGCAAAAATCAGTGTACCGTGCATTGTGTGCTTCAATTGCACGAGGCATTTAATTTTTATATATAAAAGCTCTAATGAAAATTTGGCCGTGCATTCTACGTGTTCTTTGGCACACACATGTAGGAGTACGTACACACATGTCTCGAAAGGTTAAATGCATACGTGTTCTTTCGCATTAAGTTGCCTGGAAATCGAATTGGTGTAAGTCAATTTCCTGGGAGAAGGAAGGGAGGTGAGGCCGAGCCGGGGGAAACACGGTAGGGGCGGCATCAATGGGGGAGTGTAGGAGGCTTGACTGTTCGGATGTGGAATGGGTTGTCGGCTCTAGAGAGATGGCCGGGTGGGAAGTGGCCACAAGCCGGTGAGGCATGCCCCGACGCACAGGAGCGTCATTGGCCATGGGTAGCGGCAGCAGGCGGTTAGGGCGCCGCCGAATTAAGCGGATTACAAGGAATGCGGAGTAGTTGGCCAGAGGAAGGAGAAAGCACAACAGTCATTGGATACATATACAAGACGGCTAAAAAATCAACTTACCAAAAAAAAAACTCAGACAACTTGTGGGATTTTCCTACAATTTTACATCAAAACCTGCGTGTCACCGTCTCAGTGATCCACCTACCTGGCTGCCTGGCTCCCATTACATACCATCAACTTGAGTGAGAGGAAAACCATCAAGTCAAAGAAAACTTTTGATCCATCTACCTTATTACACATCAGCGTGACAGTAACCCGTCCTGAAAAATATCCAACTAATTAACTACTGGTGCCAACTTGCGTGCAAAAGAATGCATCCCTACAATGGTGACTCGACATGGCCGTGAATTTTTGGCCACACAAGACCAACGGGTCATTTTCTACCAAGGAAAAATGAGTCGTGTTTGCTTGGAAAACCATAGCCGGAGGACGCACGCAAGCGCCTCAAATCAAATCCAATATGGTGGAGTAGGTAGGTTTTTCTGGTCGACCCGTGAATTTATTTTATTTTATTATATCGTCAGTGGTTTGTCTGTGGTTAAGTTAAAGCAACGGTGGTTATGCTACATAGGTGTCCCTAATTATATTACTCACTCCGTTCGGAATTACTTGTCGTATAAATGGATGTATCTAGATGTATTTTAGTTCTAGATACATCCATTTCCGAGACAAGTAATTCCGAACGGAGGGAGTATTAATTAAGGGAACAAATTGGATATGGTGGTACCTTTCGAGACATTACTAGGAGGATCAATATGTGGGATCTAGCTAACTAATCTGGGCCACTACTTGTTTTTCTACTTTTTGTTTCGTTGAATTTATTTTGTCTTTCCGTCTATGTTTTTTTGAGCCACATAATGTGAACATGTGTAGTTAATTATTCGACAATAACCTCCAATTTAGAAGTGACACTCTAAGACCCGCAGTTTGAAATTTGTAGGGTTGGCATCTAGTGTCGGTTTTCAAAATACAACTTATCTTGCCTTTGCATTTTTATTCTCAGCAGAAGTATTTTTTTGCAAAAAAAAAATGAAAACCGCGCCATATATTGAACTTGTAAAGAAGAAAAGAAAACAAATAGCATGCTGAACTAGGCCCCCGCGTTGCATGGTTTTGAATTTAAATTGCACCCGCGCGAACTAGTCCATGCAAAACGGAAACAAATTGGCATGCATGCCGGAGGAGGCGCGCGCAGCGGTCGCCGGCGTCGAGATGCCGGAGGACACGCGTACGAGCCGTCGAGCGAGCGGGTCGGCGGGCCGTCTCGCCGTCCGGGCACTTGCACGTACGTACCTCGTGGTGGCCCTTGGTGGCGGCGAGGTGGAGCGGCGAGCTGAGGTTGCCGAAGGTGGCCGTGCAGCGCGCGAGGCCCGGGTCCGCCGCCAGAAGCCGCCGCACCTCCGCCGCGTCGCCGTCCCGCGCCGCCGCCGCCAGCCGCTCGCCCAGCCCGGCGCACCCCAGCGCGTTCCCCATGTGTATAGCCTCGTCCGCCGCCGTCCACAGTCCACACCGAGCGCACCGGCCGGCCGGCGCCCCGTCGCTAGCAGGAGAGCTAAGCTCACGGGACTTCTCCGGTCGTTGTTGGCAAAGGAAACTGAATCTGGTGAGCTAGGTGCGTGTGAGCCTAACGCTAAGCCACCATATATATTTGAGATTTCTGTACTAATCTCTGATGCATTTCTCTTCTGGCTAGCCTAGATAGTTTTATATGTGCACTCTTCTAGTTCTGGCTTAGTGTGATCATGACCCATGAGAGAATTCTTTTTCCCTTCTTCTTCTCCCACTGCTATGATATATTGGTGTCAGGCCAGACAGCTGGGCACTAGTGTATTGATTAGTTGTGCATGGCCGCTTTTGCACATAAACCCTCGTACATGTGTAGATTCACTTGCATGCCCACCACATAGGCCTAGGGGTAAACCATGGAAATACCCCCCTACAAATGTTTTTTTTGAAGTGATTTGCATTTTTTGGCTCGACATGTCACCGCTACGTGGAGACTATTTGTTTGAACAAGACGGGTGTCGGCTATAAGTGACTCGGAAGTATCATGTCGAAGGGGCACGTCTATATATCAACAAGTCAAGGGTCGATCTCCTAGAAAAAATATACAAGCTGACAAACCTCCAAAGCTCTTATCAACAAAGTGTCGCTTGCCAACACAATATCATCTCGATTGCATCCTATGGTCGAAGAATGTCCCAAGGAAATGAAAGTGATGCATGCGTAAATTCTATTGGAAACTCCACAAGTCAATTCATTGCCAGTCATACATACCGTCCCTTCGTGTTAAACGGAGAACTGCGAAGAGTCAGCCCTAGCGCCAGGACAGTCCACCTATGGTGCACTTGGTTGTGTGGTGCTAAGTTGGCATGGAAAAAAAATCTCTCACAGTGTGTCTAAATCATCCTCAGCCAAAGAGAGCATGCACGATATATTCGTACATGTATGATAGTATGAGCGATCGATGTATAAGTACCTACCAAACCCCACTTAGCACTAACTCACGGCTGCAACTAATCTAGCTAGCTAGTGGATCAAGTTTCTCCACTTGGTAGCATCAGTTTCCTTCACTTTCTGCCACTTGCATTGTCATAAGTTTAAAAAAAAAAAGGTTATTTACTGGTTAATAAGTAGTCAATGCTTTCCGATCATTTTCAGTGTCTTTTGTGGAATAACTTTTTTCCTGATTTTTGTAGAAAACTCATGTATTGAAAGACATGTCTCAACCAATTCAATTGGGTTTCAATTTTCCCGCAAAGCAAGAAAACACACAAAAGATGACCTGTTGGGTCCCAATGTCATGCAGAGAGAGACAAGTTATTTCATTTTTATTTTTTTTACTTTTTTGCAGGGAAAAAGGGGTTTATCTATTAATCAACCTGGATCATAGAGATCCAACTCACATAGTTTTACAACCGGATCAAGTCCAGAAAGAAGCCATACTGCAGTTATTTACTTCCGTACGCCCTACTGCAGCTAGTTCATGACTAACTCTATGGGCCTCAAGTTATTTCATTTAACCAGAAGGCAGAAGTGCATCAAGGCATACTGTTCAATGGTGTGCTCTGATTTCATTCAACCAGAACCCACCTTCATATATACTACTGTTATAGAAAAGCTGGAGAAAAATAATTATCAACAAATTTGTTAGAAGGTTCCCGAGCTCATTTAGAAAGATATGGAATTAATGGATGCACCATCAATATAGTCACAAGAGGGGAACGGCCTTGAGTGAGACTTGCCGAGAGAAAAGCAAGGCATCCAATGGACGTATAGAGCAATCAATGATGATACCTTTCTCAAATTTCATTACTAAAAGGGACTCATTTGGTGCAATTAGGTAGGCGTTCAGCAAAAAAAAAAAAAATGCTTGCATCGGGGCACCATCTCATTCATAACATATGAATATGATATCTATTAAATTGGACCAAAGCGTATATACACATGCGTAAAGGAGTGGTTTCCCAAAGAAAAAATATAGTACTCAAAATGGTCAAAGAACAAAGGGGAAAATGTATCATCCTTCATAAATTGTGGCACCACCCCCCTACCAGATGGTATCCAGTTTCTGTGCAAATCATACACTTGCACACCTGTTCTCACTTCTGAATGTACACAAGTGGACAAATCATTTCCTACAATCTCTGTACACGGCCTGAAGACTTTGAAAATAGAGACCATAATTTATTGTGACAACATGAATTTCATTTCGTATCACATTATGTCCTACCTACCGGCACTATTTCATTGACCAAACAGTGGAGACCGGTGCGTGTCAGGTATAGTTATGAAGTGTATTTTTTTTTAAAAGTTACGAAGTTTACAAATTGAAGGGCACATGTCAAAATAATAACTTCACAGAGGGTACGGCCGCGAAGTGGTACATGATCGAGCACGTCATCATTATTGGAATCGTAACAGCAGAGATGACTAATTAGTCAGCAAAATTTAAAAAGTGCTAATTGCTTTTTAATGTTAGGAATAAAGAGGGGCAACTTGTGGCAGCACTCATCATCAGTGAGTTTGATCCGTTCTGAAGTCCAACGGAAGAGTATCTTGATCGTAGGAATCTCTGTACGTAGGGTGTGGATTCTTTTTCTTTCTTTTTTTTTGAACTTGAGTGGTGGATTCTTGCAAGGAAAGAGAATCCCTAGTTGCTTCGTCCACGCTAGCTTTGTCCGCCAATCACCCGGTTGCATTTCCGTATCAACTTGACCTTCTATGCGGATAGGATTTAGATTTAGGAGAGGACGGATTTTCAAAACTAATTTTGATTCCTTACTTCTATATAAGAACTATTTTTTTAGAAAATGAGGATGACCCCGGCCTCTGTATCTGGATGATACATGCGGTCACTTTATTAATTATTCTCACAAGACCTTACAAAGTCATACAACAGTAAGACTGAAACCACCGTCTAAGCAACCTATCCAATTGATGAAGGGGCGCTGATAGTCTGGGCCTAATACCAAACAAACGTCGCAGCCAAACCTAAACATCTAAGACCTGAGGTCCCAACCAGGTGCCTGCCTGATATTAGGCACCTACCAGTCCGGCGCACTTCTCAACCAGGACGCCTGCCGGGTATGAGGCCGCCGCAGCCACCTGCCACGAGTCCATCTTCAGAGCTGTACTGTTGCATCTACCTTGTCAGGTCTCACTGCCATCGACGCCACCACGACGCCATATAGCGTCGTCCTCCTGCGCGAGTCCATCCTCCCACATCGAACTCCGAATCTGCACTGCGCCACGCTATCAAGATCCGTCGCCATCAATGTATGGATGAAGCACCGCTCCACCAAAGAAGCCGTCCGCTGGTCCCGCGAAGCCGAGTGCACTTCCAAGAATGCCGCCCCCAAGGGTTTACGGCACATGATTGCCGCCAACATCCGATCAGCTGATCTAGGGTTTCCCCCGAAGGTATTGAGTGGAGTTGGGAGCTTCACCTCGATGATGCCTTCATGAAGGAAACGATGATAAGGGCATCGTCATCACCGGCTCCGGCCATCGACCGAAGACCAGGTTTTCACCCGGATCCGTCCCAAGAAATCCACCCAACAACCTATGCACTGTCTCGACCGCCTTCAAAGCCCCAGATCCAGCCGCCTAGATCCGGAGACCAACCGCAACAACAGTGCCACCGGGGGATCCCTGGCGCACGGGCCACTGCCTGAGTGTGCCACCACTGGAGCCTAGGAGGAGGGCTCCCGCCCCACCTCGCCAAGTCGCGAGAGCCGCTGAGAAGGATCGCACGCGCTCGTCACCGTCTCTGATCCGAACCAATCCATAGCAGATCACCGTCACAGATCCGCCTTGAACAAGGACTGCACCACGTCATGCCGCCGCGGGAAGCCCTAGCTTCAACGGCCACCATCCTCCAGGGCCGCCGCCCCGGGATCCAGACAGAACATTGTCGCTGCCACCGGCCAAGTTCCGCCGCCGCCGACTGGCCAAGCTGCCGGTCACTGCATGACCATGCGAGCACAGCCAGCCGGCCGACCAACTCCGACAAAGAAGAAGGCCACCACCACCAAGCCTAGGGCCGACGCCCCAGACATCCTCGTGTTGCAGATCAAGTCCAGGAATAGTGCACTGCCGACGGCGATTGAGATCGGTAGCACAACGAATTAGTCCGACAAGAGTCAAGGCTAGATCCGTCATTGCTGGTGCCGTCCTCCACCGCCACCGCCGCACCACATCCATGCCACCGCCGATCTGCGCCATCGCCGCCGATCTGGCCGGAAAGGAGCGCCGCCTCCCAACCAGATCGAGATCCGAGGAGAAAACCGCTGCCGCCGCCACGCCACAATGGCTTTGCCCTGTGACGCCCCGGGCGACGGCGGCGGAGGGGAGCGGAGGTGGGGCGGGGCTATAGAAGGAGGGCGGGGGCTCCCCGGTGCGGGGCGGCGCCACCGCACGGGGGAGGGACGGGGCTTATGGGGCTTCTGGCTAGGTTCTATATAAGAACTATTGAGGGGATCTTTCATTCCAAGGACTTTTATAAGAAATTTTTAAGATGACTTCAGCATCTTTAGAAATTTTACCCATTTGTGTTGATTGGTTTGTACATAAGGGCATCACGAAGCATACCTCTAAGACGGACACTGTATTTGTCCGTGGATTGGTTCAGACCAGTTCGCGGACACTAATGCGGTAGTCGGCCATCTAACCATGTTGTTTAAATGTCCATCTATGCATGTGCATGTCGTGGTAGAATATTTTTTTTGTGGTGGGGGGGGG
>LR738712.1:814753945-814771664 GCA_902687465.1 Secale cereale | reverse complement strand
ATGTGGTGGTCAAGACTCCTCCAAAGCCTCCAAGCTTGCTTCTAGTTTGACGTAATTTGGACGTTGAGACCAATCCGAGGACGTTTAAGGGATATCATCCGATTGAAAACAAGTGTCCGGACTCTCGCAAAGGACATATAGGGACGATTTGTGGGTCCACATTGGAGATGCCCTAAGGATATTTCTCAAGACTCCTTGTGCTTTATTTCACTTCCTGATAAACGGTTGTGTTTTTGTTAACTCATAACGAAGCATTAAGAGGATGCAAACATGATGGAATATCCACCGGCTTTGGAAAAAAGGATGCACAGGCCTGACACAATACACAAACGAAGGCTCGTGCCGGCAAATCACAGACATATAAGATCAATGCTATGCCTAGGTGGAGGGAATAAGAAGAAGAAGAAACATTAATCCTAGTTGAGCATTTGCAACTATTGAAAATGATGTAAGCGGATATGGTCCCGACGTAATTTCCATGCGAAGTAAAAACCATGCACACACCAAGCAAATAGTTAGTCACCCGAAGATGAATGGAGCCACTGATCGCATGGTGAAGAAGATGACAACATTAAAATTCCAACTTGAAGATGATCCGACAATCCCACACTTTTCATGGCCGGTGTCAAATATGGGCACCTCAAGCAGTACACCACGAGTTGTCATTGCCTCGCCAAGGTGGTGATTATCACCGGAAATTTGTCACGCACCATCTTTGTGATGCTAGTTGCAACGAAGGATTGTCGCCACGATCCGTGTCGACACCTCAACCACCCAAAACAGGGCAACGACGAAGGCGAGAAAGATATCGACGACTTCTAAGACTAGCCACAACGGGTAGTAACATAGAATAGTAACATGCCCATGTTACTACTCTATGTTACTATCGCTATAGTGAGGAGTAACATATGTGTGGTAACATGGAAGACTTCATTTATTAGGCTATAGACTCATCTTACCTTGATATGTGTGATGTTACTCATACTAGTAGTAACTAGCTATGTTACCACATGCCTCTCTTTCTTCATTTATTGCTTGCCATATCATCTATTTTATCTAGATATGTGTGATGTTACTATCTATGTTACTCCCACTGTAGGTAGTCTAACGCCCAAAGACGTCACCATTGTCGACCCCCCACCCCCCAAGAAAACTACAAGCATGACTTTCGTCGACTATCTCACCGCATCCAAACACTGCATCTCACTGCACGCGGGCTAAGACGAAACCACGCCATCACCCTATGGTGGTCGCTGGAACGCTACGGCCCAGATCAGACCATCGTGCAACCCGCCACCGCGGCACGCCAAGTTGGGCCAGAATGGTGGATCTGTGATGGCCCGCCGCCGACACCGTGCCTCATAGCCCGCCACCATGCCCGGGGAATCCTATACGGGGCGTAGGCCGCTCGTGATAGAGATAATACTTACCCCTCTTGCAGCGCGGGTGTCGTATGGGCCGGCCCATTTTCCTATCTTTTTTCTTTCATTTTTTCGTTGTTTCTTTTCTGTTCTGTTTCCTTTTTTCCTTCTATTTATTCTTCTTTACCTTTTCACCTTACTCGTGAATTTTCTTTTCAAATTCACGAACACTTTTTGTTCATCGAATTCAAAAAATATTCACCGGGATTTAAAATATGTTCATCAAAATTTCAATTTTTTTTTCATCATTTTAAAAAATGTTCATCAAATTTTAAATTTGGTCATTGATTTCAAAAAATGTTTATAAAAATTCCAAATTTGTTCATCGATTTCAAAAAATGTTCATCAAATTTAAAATTTCTCCATCCATGTCATTTCAAAAAGAATGATCATCTAATGAAAAAAATGTTCATCATATTCAATATTTGTTCACCATAGTGTTTAATTTTTTTCATCAAATTCAAACAATGTTCATCAATATCCAAATTCACTAGAATTTTTTGAAATCATAAGCATTATTCAAATTCAGGGACATGTTTTGGCTCGACAAGATTTTTCAAAATTCTATATTTTTTGAATTATCGGAACTAGTTCGAAATTCCGAATTATTGAAATAAGAAAAAAAAAGAAGAAAAGAACAAAATAAGAAAATTGGGGGTGCCCCGCCGCCGCTCATGGGCCGGCCCAAATGGGCGTGCAAGGGGCTGTATAGGAGGCCTCACCATGCCCGGCCGTGTCCTCCGCCCGTAAACCTCCCGTGAATTCTCCGTAGGTATCGTGTAGCTTTACTCGTGCGACACAGACTTGTCGAGTCGCGGACCTTCGCTCGCGGTGAGCAACGGCCGTTGTGAAGGCAGCCGAGTTTGACGGCGGCCGGTGGAGCTAGTGTTTGTGAGGACACTGACGAGGATTCGACGATCTCTGTCACGGATCTGGGAACGGCGATGAGTGGCGAGGTGAGAGCAACCAATTTGCATCAGTTGTGCCTGCCTGGCTGAGAGGTGTTCTTTTGCATCCGACGGGCCAGGCTGATGATGTCATACAGGGGACCAAACAGACTGAATTTTGTATGGTGGGTGCGATCAGGTGCCACCCAAGAAACCAAACACACCCTTAGGGCATGTACAATGGTGGCATATGGATACATATGCCTCATGACAAAAAGTACTTTGAGGCATATGTGTTGATTTTTTTCTCCCCAATGCAAGCTACTACTAGTGGGCCTCATCAAAGATTAGAAAGTGACTCACACTAGACATGCATCCCTCCTCTTCAATTTAACTTTTCTAACTTTATGCATCGGACCACACTTTTTTTCTTTAAGAACCCGCCTCCCGAAGAGGATCCTGCTTCCTCATCCGAACCTACTTTTTCTGTTATCCGATCCTACATGACATGTGACGCATCACCCTGAGGCTATGCATTGGGCATGCCCTTAGCCGCCCAACGAGATGCTGCGGCTCACCGCGAGCGTCGCACGTAACGTGTGCAAGGAAGGAAGGAAGGATCTGGCGCGGTCCAGCACGTACGGGTCACGCACACGCAGCGCAGCCGATACCTTGGCACATGTGCCGCCTTGGATCACCAGCAGGCAGCAGGAGGAAGAGGCAGAGAGGGACGGGGCCTCTGAATTAGTGGCGGCGGGGCCGTGCACGGCTGGCCGATGGATCCCTCACCGACGATGACGAGTTGACGACGATGAGGAGGAAAGGAGGATCACGCGCTACAGTACATAGGTAGGTGCGGGGGAGAGATCGGTCACTGTGCGCTACGTTAGTGCCGGATGTGTACACGACGCCCAGGCCAAGAAAAGGAAGACATGGCTTGTTGGTCGTTACAAAACGGGTGCTGGCTGGATGTACAGTACAGAGGTAGGTGCGGGAGAGTGATCAGAACGGCCGGGGACAGAGTTCATTGTCTGGCGGATATACGTCCTACTGTATGTGATTATCGTCCAAGAATAGCAAGGCATGCCTCTTCAAATTATGGAGTGGAGGCACAGGCACGGACAACCACCAACCGGTTCAGCTCGGAAGATGGGAGAGGTGCTCGCTGCATCCTTGCTTGTGTATAGTGGTGTTCGTCATATCGGTAATCGTTGTAATACATATGAAGCGTGCTTCGTATATCGATATAAAGGAAGGCTGCCGAGTCGACGCACAAACTAAGAGTCGCCATAATGGCTACCTCCATATGGTGGAAATTCAGTTAAACCCAAGCACGACGGCAAGGGTTTGGATAACCCCGCGCGGGGGCGAGGACGATTCCAACGGGGCATCGAATTCGATGGCCATTTCGGTCCATGGGCCACCTGCTCGCAGCGCCAAGACCACATCTCACTGCCAAGCTCCTGAACCATCAAATACGCCGCGACAACGCCACAAAATGGCCCCACCACCGTCGACACCTTCGAGGCTTTGCTCGGCACCGCAAGGAGGGGGCCTAGGAGGGGAGAGGAGCGAGCTCGGTGCGGTGTCCGACGGATATTTATGTATCGCCTCCTCTTGTTGTTGTGGAAGAATAATGTTGTATTGCAAATGCTTGTTCTTTTTATTTCTTTATGTTCCATTGTGATAAAGACTTTGAAATTGTCGATGGATAATAGCTACCTCTTTCTTTTAATTTTGCCTAGTATATTTTTATTATCACAACAATTATTCTTAGATTGGATTACTTATCATTGCAAGGCCGCTAGGTTTAGCTTTGGAATCTTTTTTCGGCTAGAAAGTTGTTTTTCACTGTGGATAAGGCTGCTTTTTGCATAAATAATGGCATTTTCCGAAAGAATCTACCACGTCTTAATTGGCACATCGGTAGACACGGGCCCTTTGAGAGTACGCCTCCACAATGACCAATTGCTAACATGGATTTTGCGGAGAGGTTTTGCGAGAATAATTCATAATGAGATCACAATTGTAGGAAATAATGCAGAACAGGTAGTGATATTGATCTGGAAGAAGCACGTAAGGCATGGCCTCCTATTCACACGGGCACACAGCCTTGAGCTTCCTCCCTCTTCGCCACCTCCCGACGGTTTGTCGCCAACCTCAACGCCAGATCTGCTCCCCTTCATTGAACTCGCACATGAATTGCTCGCCTTCCTATACCTAAGCTCCTCTCGGCTCAGGCAGTAAAGATGCATCCCTGCTAATTGAAAAAAGTTTGTAGTTACACGTGCCAAAGTTTATCTATGTTACCGAGTTTTTTTTTTCTTCTGACCCAACGTTTGATCTAATCCCGGCTCCACCAATACATGCACACTGAAAAGTCAAGTTGACACTTCACAAAGAACCAAATGGAGGACATGGTATCACATAAGAGCAGATCGTATCTGGGGAAGACTAGTATAGGATCAGCTCTTTAGGTGAGAAAGTAGGATCAACCGTAAAATTTCATATTTACACAATCCAAAAAATTTGAACATACATGCGGGGTATGTCTAGAACTCAAAAAGAATAATAGCTCAAAACTCGATCTACAGTTAGAGATTCGAAAAAGACAAATTCAAACTATGAATAGCGTGTCAGCTTTGGGTGAATTGTATTTGACAGTATTCATATTCGATTTGTCTTTTTTGGTTCTCTAAAGGTAGTTCGAATTAGGAACTAAACTTTTTGAGATTGTACATCAAACATGGATGTGTGTCTTGACATATTTTAAAAAAAATTGAACATGTTTTGTATATTCAGAAAGATTGATCTCACCTAAGGGCAGATCCTATACAAATCCCCCGTCATATCTGCAAAAAGGATTACTAATGACATGTTATTGACCAACTACCTGTAACACCCCCAGTTTCTCACCACAGTGATTAACTCACAAACATGCCATGTCATGCTCATTTGCATTGCCTAATCATAGTGGTTAATTCAAATAATTCAATTTTCCCTCTATTCAAATTTCAACTGCCAAATAAAGTTGTTCCAAAAATCTTGGAAAAATGTTCATCATATTCTAAATATTTCCCTGAGTATTTGTCATGTTGAACCAACCTCAGCAAAATTCCTAAAATGCCCCTGGACTTTAAAACAGTAGTCCAGCAGCATTTATCCTGACTTTTCCAATTTCTAAAAATACCAAACAATTCCTTTTGGCCTCCAAAATATTTGTGGCAGTGCCTAAAAGCATCAGAGGTATATTGAAACCCTTCCTATAATTTTTCCAACTCTAATGAGTGCCAAATAAATCCTTTCTTTCTCTGTTAAAAGAATAAACAGAAAGGAAAAAGGTAAGAAAACTTACCTGGCGCTCACAGCCAGCCCAGCTGGCCCGCCACTGTCGTCCTCACCTGCTCCCGCGCGCGTGTCGTCCCGTCCGTGGACACGCCGGCGCCGCTCCGGCCAGCGCTCGACAGCGCGACGCCGCGGCCACCCGAGGGGATAAGGGCGACGCCCGAGCCCTCCCCCCTGGTCGCCTCGCCATTCTTCCCTTCCTCCCCTCGCTCCCCTTTCTCCTCCTCTTTCTGTCGAGCACCGCCGCCGACGACGCGCGACGAGCTCCGACGTGGCCACCGACGCCCGCCTGCCTCATCAACTAGTCCGGAGGACTCGCCGCGGACTCCCTCTTCTTCTGGTGGACTCAGGCGAGGACGGGGAGCCGTGCAGCGGCCGTTCGTCCCCATCCCCATCTCCGACCGCCGCCGACCGTCTCCGACTCCGGCGACTCCCTGCAGCTCCTAATCTTATCATGGGCCACCTTGCGCCGCTCGGTGAGCACCCTCCCTCCCCCTGGCCTCTCTGGTAGCTCATATGCGCGCTAGAATGGCGGCACCGCAGAGGCCGAACGCCGCCGCCGCCATCGCCGTTGACCTCCTCGCTCCCGGGTCGTTTTGCTCAAGTGCGTGGCTCCGGTGAGTTTCCGGGGACCCGTAGAGCTTGCCCGCGTTGCTAGTTCGCTCGAGCGCACCGCGTAGCCGCACTTCCGGAGAAGCCCAAATTCCGGCGAAGCTTGCCGCCGTCGTAGGGCTCAACTCCGTCCACTTCCGCCCCTGCCATAGCTTCCGTTCGACGCGGCATCTTCCGCTCGTTCGGACGAGCCCGAGAATGCGCGATTTGACGCACCGTAGACGAAACCCGACGCCGCCGGAGTTGCGCTGCCGTATTTGGAGCTCGCCGGAGCTGCTCGACGCCGGCATCCGACGTGTCACCATGTGGGGCCCACCCGCGGTCACTGCCAGTGGGTCCCGACGCGAGTTTGACCAGGTTGACCAAGTCAACTTGATGACGTGGCAGCTACGGCCACTGACTGGTGGGTCCAGTGGACCCCAGTTGACTGGTCAAGTCTCCCCGTTGACTGATGACGCAGGCATGATGTCATCGTGACGTCATATTCCTTTTCTGTTAAATTCTGTTAATAGAATTAAATCCAGAAAGTATAGAAATCTTCGGAAATTCATATCTTTTTATCCGTAGCTCGGATGGAAAAACTTTCTACATGAAAGTTGCTCAGAACGACGAGACGAAGCTAACCGTGCTATCTGTTTCCGTGACGGGACCCTCTACGGAGGTGAACCCGCAACTTTTAGCCCGTTTCCGTTAGATGAATAGTACACACACTCCGGTAATTAAATCCCGCACTAATCCTAAAATAACTAATTTGTTTAGATAGGTCTTTAGGCAACCCTGCACTGCACCCTAGTTGTCACTTGACTCTGGCACCACTAACGTGCACCCGTTCCCCCTCTGGTCATCTGTCCGACACAGGTCCGGAACCGGGAATACTTTCCCGATTGGGTTCCCCTTCTTCGTTATCGGTAGCACTGCGTTAGTTTGTCACGCTTTGTGATAACTTTTGTTACCGTGTATTTATATTGTTTCCTCTCCCCCTTTCTTCCCGGTAGACCCCGAGACCGCCGACGATGCCCTGGTGATCGACTACTTCACCGTCGGAGATTCCTTTTATTTGCCGAGCAATCAGGCAAGCAACCCCCCCTTGATCATTCCGATATCGCCTATGTCTATTCTCTCTTATTCTTGCATTAGAATTGCTGCTACTGCTACTGCTCCTATTACTGTTGCATAGCCTGTTTTTGCAATACTGTTGATACCTGCCTTTATCCATAAACTGCTTAGTATAGGTTGGGTAGCACTGCTGTGGTCCCGCTTTCTCGTAGTTGCCTCGCATAGTACCCTTGCCTCGATCAAGCGATCGAGCCCCTTCCCCTGACCTTCTTCACATCACCGCACACCCCCTAATATGCTCGACTCCGCAGAGTTAACATCGGGTGACGAGGGTGATACCTCCGAACTCACTTCCGATGTTGTCCCTGTAGTATAGCTAGCTCGTTGTGGGTTACCGAGGGTGATTCCTCTTCCCACTTCCGACTTAGCTTTTGTCGTGCATCCGCTATGGTGATTACCGCCGAGGGTGATTCCTCCGGTATCACCTTAACGGGACTTGTCGTTTAGGAATCCAACGAGGGTGATTCCTCGGATTCCTCATCGGCATGGAAACCACACGGATGCCCTGGTTTACCGTACCGTGTTTAAAGACGTATCGATCCCCGAGGCCGGACGTCGCCAGGAACAAAGGCGTGCGGCCAGAGGTATCGTGCGTCTGAAGACACTTTATAGTTACTGCTACACATGTTGGATGGAGGCGGGTTGACCCAGAGGGGTACCCGCGAGTGCCTTTGAGGCGTGAGCTGTGGAGTCGGGTGACCAGTGAGGGTACCCGCGAGATAACTACGAAGCGTGGCCGGTCCTGTAAGGTCCTTGTCACAAGTCTTTGAGACGGGACGTCGGGGCCACCGGTGTGGTGGCAACGCTCGTTACCGCGCGCTCCCAATCCACTAAGCGATTTGGATATTTGATCCGAGGGGCCTTCGGGTCCGATAGCACTAACCACCACGTGGGTGTGAGTGGGTGCTCTGCGTCGTATACATCAGCCGGAGTCGTCACGACGTCAGCGATTTAGCGGCCCGTTCGGATTGGACCTAGGATGCAACTGCGTGCTTGTATAAGGGGTTGCTAGGTCTGCTACCGAACGGCCTCGCAACGTGCGGAGCGTCCGGGGCGATGGCCAAGACCCCCGGGGGCATAGGCTTAGTCCGGCGTGCTCGATCCTCTCTGGCGGTTTCCGGTCGGGTTGCGTCGTGTTGTTTAGCCGAGGCCGGGCAGGACCCAGCAAGTGTGTCCGGCCGGAGTTAAGCAAGCGTGGTGGGTAAGTTGGTGCACCCCTGCAGGGAAGAAAACATCTATCGATAGCCTGTCCTACGGTAACGGACACTCGGAGTTGTATCCACTTCGATACAACTAGAACTGGTGACTTGAGATATGAGGTAGGGCTCTGGGATTGCTTTCTCGCAGGGAGTCGAGGAAGGATACCCGGCCGAGGTTGATATTACTATGAACACTTTACATTATGATGTACTAATCTGCACCCTTCTAATGCTGCAAGACCCTGAAGATGCTAGTCTTCGTCAGGACTAGGCTTTTCCCCTCTCTACTCTGGCTTTCTGCAGACTAGTCCACCCACATAAAGCCTCCTTTGAAAATAATGCATTGCTTAGTATAGATCTGATGTAAGTCTTGCTGAGTACTTTGGATGATTACTCACGGTTGCTTTGCTTCCTCTTTTGTCCTACCCGCATGATAAACCAGACGACGGAGCCATGATGCCTGCAGCCCCCGTTGACGACTACTACTACCAGCCCGAGGCTGGCTACTACTACTACCCGGCCGGCGAGTACTTCTACGAGGAGCCGGCGGACGACGACCAAGAGTAGGATCGGAGGTCCCAGGCAGGAGGCCTGCGCCTTTTCGATCGTAGCTTTTCTTTTGCCCCGCCTCGTATGAGGCCTATCTGTACTTGTGATCTGTATCTGTACCCAGATACCTAACGCTTCCGCTGACTATGTGTATGACACTTGTTATGTATTCGAGCCCTCGAGGCCCCTGGCTTGTAATATATAACTTGTATGTATTTATTTATTTTTAGAGTTGTGTTGTGATTCCTTCACGTGAGTCCTTAGGCTTGATCGTGTGCATTTGCGTGTATGATTAGTGCACGGTCGGGCCGGGGTCGTCACAGGTTGGTATCAGAGCCGACTGCCTGTAGGAACCCCCTTTCCAACTCCTTGGTCGAAGTTGAGTCTAGAGGTCAAAAACTGTTTTACTAACTTGGCTGTGTGGCTTATGGCCCCACGTCGCCACTTGGGTGGTGTAGCTTCTTTTATTCCTCGTCTATACTCTGGGACTCTGAATTTCTCTCCTATTCGGGTTAAACGATTTTACTAACTCCGACATTAGGTTCTCGTAACTGCTTCCTCCCGGAGAGCCCCCCCCACATCCCGAAGTTGGCGTGTCATCATCAAAAGACTCCGAAGATACTCCACGAAGTTTCCGAGACCATTATGCCACTGCTTTGCAGTCCCTGACCACCGTTAAACCCCAAAGGATAACTACCTACACCTGTCGTTCCTATATTCGTCTCAGTACCCTCGGGTTCTATCCGACATATCGTAACACTATCCGACATTTCGAGAATTCTCGGAACCTATTGCCTTGCAGTCCTGTTCCGTCTGATCACACCTATGAATAAATCCTCATACTTACCGGGGATTCGTTCATCCCTAGTTGATCAGGTGTTTCGCAACATACTTCCCATTGTTAATCGATCTCCCGAAGGACCTCTGCAGCTTACTGCTGTTGGTTACCTTGCCGGCCTGAATTATGGATAATTCCATATGTCTGGCAATATTCATCGTTACCCTTTGACACCGTCATTTTGGTCTTATTGAGTCAACATGAGTGTGAATGCACGCAATCATTAGTTGATCCTTCTAAATTATCTTCTTCGGCTCAGACCTTATTCCGAACATGAGCTGGTTCTCGGTAAATCAATCCTTGATTGATTAGCCATCTAATTCAATTCAACGTGCTCATCTTTTTATCAGAGCCTCTGCCTCTGATTCCTCGACTTTGGAAATTGTAACTCTTTGCATTTAAGCTTCGGCTTATCCAGATAATTTCCATAAACTGATGCCCTTGCATTCTCCTTCTTCTGGTTGAGTACCGATACTCACATTAGATCCTTTGCCGACCACCTGATCTTTTGTTGGATTAATATCCGACACTGCCCTCCATATTCCATAACCTTGTTAGTTTCCCCTGATACATAATACCTTCGGTAAATTGTATCCCCCGTCTTGTCAACCATACTCTGCTTCTCAAGCTTATGCTACTTACCCCTGAAGTTTGTGGTATATGTTCTTAAGTTGCCCCGATGGGTTGAACATATGCTTTCTCTAGTCTGTGTGAATCAAAAGCTATGCGAGATATATCCACTCGCGTTCCGTCGAATAAAATTTTCGACTCTACAATTTCTTCGAAGACGAGAAGTGAATGAAAAGATTATGTGTTGGATAAGTGGGAGTCGACCTTGAACTTTGTGTTCATGCCCATGGACCCGATGTAGAACTTATCATGGAAGCTGCTCGTAAAAAGAATTACTTCCTTGGTACAAGTTCATCTTGTATCTCTGAATTGATCCTTTGCAAACACGGTTCCGATTATATTCTCCCCTTGATTCCATTTCCCGGATAAGTTAACATACTTGTCCTCTGCAGATCATTTCACCCATCCAACCTCGACTCTGATTGACCTCCGGGTATTACCCCTAGTACCTGTTACTGGGAAGTTATCCCTCCATCACCTCATTCCTAGCATGATCGGCTATATCATCATCATGCTAAAAATTTAACCGTGTTACCTGGTCTTTATGCCCAGAGCACAACTTCCGACGAAGAGCGAAGCTCACTTCGATCTTCTTCATTTTATCATTTCACCTCGAACAACAAGCTTGATTTCGAGCTTGTGCCGTATCCGTGGCTCCATTAACCCTCTCGCTTCATCATTCCTTTTATCGATGCCGTCGCTGTTCGATGGCATCTTTGTGAAATCTCTCGACAAAATGTTTCTTGATCCATTATCCACACAACATCGTATGGGTAATATCAAGACTCTTCTCTCGTTCCTTTATCCAAATGTTTTTGAACTTGCTGCCCTATCATGTATATCATGCTCCGCTCTTTCTTGCGAAATGATATACCCCTAAAACTTGTGTGTAAACACATATTTCTTTTCATTGGCGTGATTAATCAATTAATCACATTTTCCTTTCCATTGGTTTGTTTAACCTTTTCTAAGATCATTATGACATAAGCAGGAATAACTCCCTGCTTGTGAAAACATCTTGGTCTACCACTCTGTCAGCGAGACCCTGTTACTTTTGTTGATGACATTCCGGTAACCACCGATGGACGAGAACTTTGCCTACTGGTCCGCCTCGTTTCAACGAGCAGGAAAATGGTTCTCTTCGTCCCTCGCCCTTGGTACCGACGTTGTTGCCAACATAACTGACAAGATACCCTCTAACATTCCTCGCTGCCATATACGAGCAAATGACCCCGTTTTCCCTATTATTGATTGACCCTCATCACAGTTCCACAGGATCGGAACCTGAACCTCTGGTACATCCTGGATTCCGAAACATCCTTTATTCTTGGCTTGTGTGTTATCGCAAGCCACCACTCTCCGAGAGTTGATCTATTCCCGATGCTTCGAACCTTTTTCACACTCTGTTCAAGTATCGATCGTATGTCCATTCCTTTGAAACTTCTTATCGCACCTTCATACTTTGCTCTCGATGTTTTCTTAAGTTTTAACTCGAGAGATTCTTCTGCCGCATCCCCTGAGTTATCAACCAAATAATCAACCCTATAAGGGTCAGTCCTCCCGAAGTTACTCTTTTTCTTCCCCACTTAAATCTCGGGACGAGATTTCTTGTAGTGGAGGAGATTTGTAACACCCCCAGTTTCTCACCACAGTGATTAACTCACAAACATGCCATGTCATGCTCATTTGCATTGCCTAATCATAGTGGTTAATTCAAATAATTCAATTTTCCCTCTATTCAAATTTCAACTGCCAAATAAAGTTGTTCCAAAAATCTTGGAAAAATGTTCATCATATTCTAAATATTTCCCGAGTATTTGTCATGTTGAACCAACCTCAGCAAAATTCCTAAAATGCCCCTGGACTTTAAAACAGTAGTCCAGCAGCATTTATCCTGACTTTTCCAATTTCTAAAAATACCAAACAATTCCTTTTGGCCTCGAAAATATTTGTGGCAGTGCCTAAAAGCATCAGAGGTATATTGAAACCCTTCCTATAATTTTTCCAACTCTAATGAGTGCCAAATAAATCCTTTCTTTCTCTGTTAAAAGAATAAACAGAAAGGAAAAAGGTAAGAAAACTTACCTGGCGCTCACAGCCAGCCCAGCTGGCCCGCCACTGTCGTCCTCACCTGCTCCCGCGCGCGTGTCGTCCCGTCCGTGGACACGCCGGCGCCGCTCCGGCCAGCGCTCGACAGCGCGACGCCGCGGCCACCCGAGGGGATAAGGGCGACGCCCGAGCCCTCCCCCCTGGTCGCCTCGCCATTCTTCCCTTCCTCCCCTCGCTCCCCTTTCTCCTCCTCTTTCTGTCGAGCACCGCCGCCGACGACGCGCGACGAGCTCCGACGTGGCCACCGACGCCCGCCTGCCTCATCAACTAGTCCGGAGGACTCGCCGCGGACTCCCTCTTCTTCTGGTGGACTCAGGCGAGGACGGGGAGCCGTGCAGCGGCCGTTCGTCCCCATCCCCATCTCCGACCGCCGCCGACCGTCTCCGACTCCGGCGACTCCCTGCAGCTCCTAATCTTATCATGGGCCACCTTGCGCCGCTCGGTGAGCACCCTCCCTCCCCCTGGCCTCTCTGGTAGCTCATATGCGCGCTAGAATGGCGGCACCGCAGAGGCCGAACGCCGCCGCCGCCATCGCCGTTGACCTCCTCGCTCCCGGGTCGTTTTGCTCAAGTGCGTGGCTCCGGTGAGTTTCCGGGGACCCGTAGAGCTTGCCCGCGTTGCTAGTTCGCTCGAGCGCATCGCGTAGCCGCACTTCCGGAGAAGCCCAAATTCCGGCGAAGCTTGCCGCCGTCGTAGGGCTCAACTCCGTCCACTTCCGCCCCTGCCATAGCTTCCGTTCGACGCGGCATCTTCCGCTCGTTCGGACGAGCCCGAGAATGCGCGATTTGACGCACCGTAGACGAAACCCGACGCCGCCGGAGTTGCGCTGCCGTATTTGGAGCTCGCCGGAGCTGCTCGACGCCGGCATCCGACGTGTCACCATGTGGGGCCCACCCGCGGTCACTGCCAGTGGGTCCCGACGCGAGTTTGACCAGGTTGACCAAGTCAACTTGATGACGTGGCAGCTACGGCCACTGACTGGTGGGTCCAGTGGACCCCAGTTGACTGGTCAAGTCTCCCCGTTGACTGATGACGCAGGCATGATGTCATCGTGATGTCATATTCCTTTTCTGTTAAATTCTGTTAATAGAATTAAATCCAGAAAGTATAGAAATCTTCGGAAATTCATATCTTTTTATCCGTAGCTCGGATGGAAAAACTTTCTACATGAAAGTTGCTCAGAACGACGAGACGAAGCTAACCGTGCTATCTGTTTCCGTGACGGGACCGTCTACGGAGGTGAACCCGCAACTTTTAGCCCGTTTCCGTTAGATGAATAGTACACACACTCCGGTAATTAAATCCCGCACTAATCCTAAAATAACTAATTTGTTTAGATAGGTCTTTAGGCAACCCTGCACTGCACCCTAGTTGTCACTTGACTCTGGCACCACTAACGTGCACCCGTTCCCCCTCTGGTCATCTGTCCGACACAGGTCCGGAACCGGGAATACTTTCCCGATTGGGTTCCCCTTCTTCGTTATCGGTAGCACTGCGTTAGTTTGTCACGCTTTGTGATAACTTTTGTTACCGTGTATTTATATTGTTTCCTCTCCCCCTTTCTTCCCGGTAGACCCCGAGACCGCCGACGATGCCCTGGTGATCGACTACTTCACCGTCGGAGATTCCTTTTATTTGCCGAGCAATCAGGCAAGCAACCCCCCCTTGATCATTCCGATATCGCCTATGTCTATTCTCTCTTATTCTTGCATTAGAATTGCTGCTACTGCTACTGCTCCTATTACTGTTGCATAGCCTGTTTTTGCAATACTGTTGATACCTGCCTTTATCCATAAACTGCTTAGTATAGGTTGGGTAGCACTGCTGTGGTCCCGCTTTCTCGTAGTTGCCTCGCATAGTACCCTTGCCTCGATCAAGCGATCGAGCCCCTTCCCCTGACCTTCTTCACATCACCGCACACCCCCTAATATGCTCGACTCCGCAGAGTTAACATCGGGTGACGAGGGTGATACCTCCGAACTCACTTCCGATGTTGTCCCTGTAGTATAGCTAGCTCGTTGTGGGTTACCGAGGGTGATTCCTCTTCCCACTTCCGACTTAGCTTTTGTCGTGCATCCGCTATGGTGATTACCGCCGAGGGTGATTCCTCCGGTATCACCTTAACGGGACTTGTCGTTTAGGAATCCAACGAGGGTGATTCCTCGGATTCCTCATCGGCATGGAAACCACACGGATGCCCTGGTTTACCGTACCGTGTTTAAAGACGTATCGATCCCCGAGGCCGGACGTCGCCAGGAACAAAGGCGTGCGGCCAGAGGTATCGTGCGTCTGAAGACACTTTATAGTTACTGCTACACATGTTGGATGGAGGCGGGTTGACCCAGAGGGGTACCCGCGAGTGCCTTTGAGGCGTGAGCTGTGGAGTCGGGTGACCAGTGAGGGTACCCGCGAGATAACTACGAAGCGTGGCCGGTCCTGTAAGGTCCTTGTCACAAGTCTTCGAGACGGGACGTCGGGGCCACCGGTGTGGTGGCAACGCTCGTTACCGCGCGCTCCCAATCCACTAAGCGATTTGGATATTTGATCCGAGGGGCCTTCGGGTCCGATAGCACTAACCACCACGTGGGTGTGAGTGGGTGCTCTGCGTCGTATACATCAGCCGGAGTCGTCACGACGTCAGCGATTGAGCGGCCCGTTCGGATTGGACCTAGGATGCAACTGCGTGCTTGTATAAGGGGTTGCTAGGTCTGCTACCGAACGGCCTCGCAACGTGCGGAGCGTCCGGGGCGATGGCCAAGACCCCCGGGGGCATAGGCTTAGTCCGGCGTGCTCGATCCTCTCTGGCGGTTTCCGGTCGGGTTGCGTCGTGTTGTTTAGCCGAGGCCGGGCAGGACCCAGCAAGTGTGTCCGGCCGGAGTTAAGCAAGCGTGGTGGGTAAGTTGGTGCACCCCTGCAGGGAAGAAAACATCTATCGATAGCCTGTCCTACGGTAACGGACACTCGGAGTTGTATCCACTTCGATACAACTAGAACTGGTGACTTGAGATATGAGGTAGGGCTCTGGGATTGCTTTCTCGCAGGGAGTCGAGGAAGGATCCCCGGCCGAGGTTGATATTACTATGAACACTTTACATTATGATGTACTAATCTGCACCCTTCTAATGCTGCAAGACCCTGAAGATGCTAGTCTTCGTCAGGACTAGGCTTTTCCCCTCTCTACTCTGGCTTTCTGTAGACTAGTCCACCCACATAAAGCCTCCTTTGAAAATAATGCATTGCTTAGTATAGATCTGATGTAAGTCTTGCTGAGTACTTTGGATGAGTACTCACGGTTGCTTTGCTTCCTCTTTTGTCCTACCCGCATGATAAACCAGACGACGGAGCCATGATGCCTGCAGCCCCCGTTGACGACTACTACTACCAGCCCGAGGCTGGCTACTACTACTACCCGGCCGGCGAGTACTTCTACGAGGAGCCGGCGGACGACGACCAGGAGTAGGATCGGAGGTCCCAGGCAGGAGGCCTGCGCCTTTTCGATCGTAGCTTTTCTTTTGCCCCGCCTCGTATGAGGCCTATCTGTACTTGTGATCTGTATCTGTACCCAGATACCTAACGCTTCCGCTGACTATGTGTATGACACTTGTTATGTATTCGAGCCCTCGAGGCCCCTGGCTTGTAATATATAACTTGTATGTATTTATTTATTTTTAGAGTTGTGTTGTGATTCCTTCACGTGAGTCCTTAGGCTTGATCGTGTGCATTTGCGTGTATGATTAGTGCACGGTCGGGCCGGGGTCGTCACACTACCCACTCGTTATTTCTTGAAAGGCAAGTACCCAGGGCTGAATACAGAATAACACTCCATTTTTATTTTCTATTTTGCACATTAGTTTTATCTTATGTCAATTTATAAAGTTTAACCAAAGTTATATATAAAAAAGTCAACATCTACAATACCAAACAGACATAATATGAAAATATATTTCATAATGAATCTTTGCGAATGTTGATTTTCTTCTTCATAAACTTGGTTTAACTTCAATCCTCGTTACTTGGATGGGTAGGTAGGTACGGTGGAAGGTTCAGAATAATGACATACGGATTTCTCATAATATCATATACTAACTCAACATGAGATATGACGGTCCAAGAATAACAACGATAAGCTAGTGCAATTTCTTGAATGGCAACAAAAGAAACCGACTAATGGTGCAAAGCTTGAACGACAACAACAATAACAAAGCTTTTAGTTCCAAACAAATTGAAGTGGTGTAGAGGTGATACCCATAAGATCTCGCGATCAACTTATGGTTCTGCACAAGGATAGTAAGTTTTCACGCACCTCTGTCCATGGTGCATAGCTTGAACGCGTGGAGTTAGTTAGCCACCCGTCGGATCCGTGGCAATTAGTAGTACAAAACGCCTCCACCCCACCAACCTAATCAACAAAGAAAGAATTGCAGGTGGTGTTCATCTCATCAAGAAAAGAATGAAGTGCAACGTGAGCACGAATTGGCCTAGCGACAGGTCACATAAAGACCATTTGTTGCAAACGGGCCGGGGTATATAAATACACCAACGGCGATGGGCGTGGATGGATCCGCTTAAACGCACGCGGGGTGAGCGACGTAGCGCACGTGGTTTCCTGCCGCGTAGGTGCGCAAGCAAGCAAAGCGTCGCCGTCGACGCCGGCCGGCGACCAAGCAACCAACTCCGGCGTGCCTAATTAATTAATTAACCAACACAAGATCGATACCCTGTCGATCGCCATGATAAAACTGCTTGTGCGGAATGGCCTCCGTTTTCTCCATGAGTTGATTCCCTCGTGGACTGGACGGGGTGGCTACTGGCTACCACAGGTTAGCGACCACATCAATGGATTGGTTTTTCAGTTCGGGGTCAGTCGATTTTTTAACCAAGAAAGGAGAAGGAAAGACCTCTTTGGAGATAAGGAAGGACATCGCCGGAGATAAGGAATGGGCTCACCGTCATCACTCTGTCATGTATCTTAGGGTTCAGGGTGGGGGCAATGCGCGGCGGCGGTGGTGGTGG
>LR738712.1:814739259-814753882 GCA_902687465.1 Secale cereale | reverse complement strand
GGGGGGGGGGGGGGGGGGGGGGGGGGGGGGGGGGGGGGGGGGCGGTGGCGCACTTCGCCGGAGAAAAAAAATCCAATCGCCAGCGGGGCTAGAGGGATGGCCGGAGGTGGCGGCTAGACCGGAGGTGGGAGGGAGGTTGCGGTGCGGCGAGGTAGTCGTGCGAGCACCGCCGACCACAGGTAGCAGTGGCCGGCGGTTCGGCCGGCGGCACGTTTTGCGGTCTGGGAGCTGAGGAAAAAGAAGGTCCGGGCGTCACACGGTCTTCATCCAACGGTCCATAAATCGATTGCCTAACCGAAAATTCAGTCGATTGATCTGTAGCCTCTCCCGGCTAGCCAACAACCACCCGACTCCCCTCCGCCGGCGCCGGCGGTAGGGTGGGTAGACGGAGCAGCCCGCACTGGATTGATGCAGGGTGCAACTACACAGTTGTACATTGTCCTAGTTGACAGAGGTGTAATGATACGTGGATCGGCGACGTCCCGGCATCAATTCGTATGATGTCCAAAGGTAGGTAGGGTAGGGGAGGGTGAGCTGCAGCGATCGCATATATAGGCCGGCCGGCCGGCGTCTATCCACACAACCAGAGAAATGGAAAGCAGGCACAATATTTGTTTCATTATATGTGGACATGTGGTCCATTCGTTGGTTGCTCCATCATATCATATATACGTATAAAGCAAGTGGTTTCTCGCCGGCCACGTACCATGTTTTAAATCATGGGAGTGGTTAGGGCATCTCCTCGAAACTCTGGTATTTGATGGACGCATATTTTTTTTGAAGTAATTCACATTTTTGTTTTCTGGTAAAGTGAAGACAAACATGAAAGCTATATTGGAGTCCAGACATCCACTTGAACCAAGCAAAAGCATTTGCGTGGTCCTCCTCTCTTCTCTCTCCACACATGCATCCCCCTCTTCCCAAGAATCGGACATCACACCACAATACCCACCACATGCATGATCCCCACCTACTTTCTCTCCTCCAAACCGGATTACTTTGTGAGTAACATTGAATAGCTCTCTTCCGCATCATGTTCGCGGACCATGTTCGGACATAAAAACGGACATTCACATGTGCTATTTGCGGGTCAGCGTTGGAGATAGCCTTACACAACTAAAATGAATTGGTCCCTCCGTATAGATTTTATACGTAGGAATAGGATTTTGGTTATAAATTCACTTCCAAGATAAGACATGGCAAACGCCTTGGATAAAAAACCATCAAAAGCCAAGGACTCCAACAAGAGCATAGCAAGCAATCCTCAAAGTCCTAGTGATAGGATTCCAGTTGCGCGTGCCCTCCCGTTCCGCATACTCCCTCCGTCCGGTGAAAAGTGTACGTTTAGCTTCAAAATTTGTCCACAAAAAAGTGTACTTCTAACTTCCCAATGCACAGTAAAGTACTTCTCTCTCATCACACGGTAATCAAGACCAATAACAATCTACACATGGTCTTCTTAATTTTTACATGCACTTAGCTCATTGGGGGTTGAGTAATTAAATAGGAGAGAGATGATGGCTTGCATCTTTCCAATGCATTTTTTACTTGACTCCATAATTTGTACTAAAATCTCTAGATGCACACTTTTCACCGGACGGAGGGAGTACACCTCATCCATGACCATATGGTCCTCACCACACCATCTTCACTTGGTACGTGATCTTGGCTTTTCTTGCAAGATGCTCCCTGTTCTGAAAATAACACGGGCTCAGATCCCAACAACCAGGAAAAAAACCTATGAAAGCATGGTCCATTCCTAGTAGCCTTCCAAATAGTCATAACTAGATGTCTCTGGCTTTGAGGGAAGGAACTAGTTACTAGCCAGAGCCAGGGTCCCATCATATCACCATGTGGCATGCCCGTAATGGTCATGCTGAGCTCTTTGTTACAGATTCGTAGAAAGTTTCAACGGAATTGAATCACTCGTCTAAGATATGCTACGATCGATACTGCCCTGTTAGGGCATCTCCAGCCGTGTCCCAGGAAGGCCTCCCCAGGCGATTTTTTCGCGTCGGCGTCGAAAAAATGGTCCGGTCGTGCCCTAGGAGCCCAATTTTCGCCGGCCTGGTCCGAAAACAGCGTCGGCAGACTCAGGCCGAACCCGGCGCGCTGGGGGGCGCCGGGGCGAACTGTTTTGGCGCGAAAAAGCCGCGGGCCAGCCGCGTCAGCGACACGGCGGCTCGTCTTCCTCCAACTGCCTCGGTTCCCGCAAGGAATCAATGGCAAGGCTGCCGCCGGTCAGCCTTGATTCCTCACGGGACGCGCGCCGACGCCTCCCCTCCCTCGCACGCGTACACACGGGCGCGCGCCGACGCCTCCCCTCCCTCGCACGCGTACACACGGACGCAGAGCGACTATAAAGCCAGCGGTCTCACTCGCCTGTGCCCACACCAGACTCGCCCCTCGCCGCCGCCCAGCCCCTCTCTCTCCGTCTCCGTCTACCTCTCCCGAGCGCCGCCGCCCAGTGATACGTCCAAAACGTATCTATAATTTCTGCTTGCTCCATGCCACTTTTGGGTGATATTGCTATGATATTCATACACTTCCATACACTTTTGATCATATTTGGACTAACTTACTAACCCAGTACACCCCAGTGCCAGTTTCTGTTTTCGGCTGTTTTTGTATTTCAGGTTTTCACGTTACGAGAACTACCAGGAAAAATCCAGAAAATATATATAAAAAATCAGCGTTCCAGGAGCTACCGTGCGGCCAAAGTACAGCCGGGGGGGGGGGACCCACAGGGGCTCCAGGCGGCCTGCCCACGCGGCCCCCCTGGGCCGCGCCGGGGGGGCGCCTGGGCACCCCTGACCCCCTCTGGTGGCCCCCTTTGGCATATATTTAAAGCGTGTCGAGGAAACCCTGATTCCGGAACCCTTTTCTCCAGACGCGATTCCGATCTCTGCCGCCATCGCCATCAAGCTTCGGGGGACCAGAATTCCTGCGCCGGCACCCTGCCGGGACGGGGAAGTGCCCCCGGATTCATCTCCATCGACGTTGCTTCCTCCCTCCATGATGCGGGAGTAGTTCCCCCCTCGGGGCTGAGGTTCTTACCAGTAGCTATGTGGTCAATTCTCTCTCCCATGATGTGATCTTCGTTGTGATCATAGGCTATGTTAATCTAGGGTGTTTCCCCTTCTTCTATGTATTGGATTGATGTACTCACTTGTCTTTATCTAGTATAATCCCCGAGACCAAGGTGACAGCGGTCTATTGGACATGGATTAGAACAATATTTTCATGAGTGATTTCCTCTCTTGTGTGTTGATTGAAGATTGAGAGTCTCTTGGTGCTTGTCTTTGACTATCCTTTAGATATGTTGTGGTGATTGTGGGACTCTCTTTGGATGGCCGTGGTGACATTGGGAAATCCTTAGATTGAGAACTACGAACTTTGAGGTGTGCTTTTGTAGCCCTACATAATTCTCGTCCTCTCTTGACCACGAAGGAATGACCTCCGAGTGCGTCCCCTTTGCATGTTTTATGGGAAATATCATGTGATTTGATTATGTTAATGTTGTTGGGAGTTGCCACTAGTGAAAGTATGAACCCTAGGCCTTGTTTCCACCATTGCAATACCATTTGTGCTCACGTTTACCACTTGTTTGCTTGCTGCACTTTTTATTACAGATTTATATTACTTTGTTTTGCCATCCATATCACTTGCCATTTAACATCTCTTCGCCGAACTAGTGCACCTATACATCTACCAAGTGTATTAGGTGTGTTGGGGACACAAGAGACTTCTTGTATCTTAGTTGCAGGGTTGCTTGAGAGAGACCATCTTCAACCTCTACTTCCCTGAGTTCGATAAACCTTAGGTCATCCACTTGAGGGAAATTTGCTGCTGTCCTACAAACCTCTGCGCTTGGAGGCCCAACATAGTCTACAAGAGTAGAAGCGTGTGTAGACATCAAGCTATTTCTGGCGCCGTTGCCGGGGAGGTGAGCGCTTGAAGGTATATCTTTAGAGCTTGCAATTAAATCTTTTTGTTTCTTGTTTTTATTTCACTAGTTATGTTTATGGAAAACCTTGCTATTGGATCGTTGCTTGCGGGAGGACGCCCCACACCTGTGGTGGTTGCTCCTCCTCCTACTAAAATTGTGCCCTATAAAATACCGGCTGGTATTATCGATCATGTTTTGGCTAATCGTTATGCAGGAGACAGACATCCCGATGAACACTTGCTATATCTGTCACAACTATATTCATTATTTAAGCTTGCAGGTGTATCGAGGGAGTTTGTCATGAGGAAATTATTTGCCTTGTCACTGAAAGGAAAAGCATTGGAATGGTATAGGCTACTAAATGACTCTCACCTGCTGGAGTGGGAAGAGATCCAGTCTCTCTTTTACTCCAAGTTTTATCCTCTTCATGAAGCCCATAAGAATAGGAATTATGTTTATAATTTCTACCCTCATGACGGAGAGAGCATAGCTCAAGCTTGGGGGAGACTGAAAACGTTAATGCTAAAATGTCCTAACCATGGGCTCCCCAAAGATATTATTATTACTAACTTCTATGCGAGGCTCTCTCGACAGGATAAAGATTTGCTCGATGCTTCCTCTATGGGTTCTTTCATAAACAAAAAGATTGATGCTAAATGGGAACTCCTTGAAAGAATTCAACGCAACACTGAAGATTGGGAGATCGACAAAGGTAAAGAGTCAGGTATAATTTATGAGTATGATTGCATTAAGTCTTTTGTTGAAACTACAAGTTTTAATAAGTTTAGTGCTAAGTTTGGGCTTGATTCTCAACTCCTTGTTGATTTCCTCAAATCTTTTGCTTCACATCTTAATATGCCTAAGGAGGATTGGATCAAGCATCATAAACCTTTTAAAGAGACTTGTAAAGAAAATGAAATTATTCATGATGACTGCAACATGCATGATCCAATTCCTAAAAATGAAGTTTTATATAAGCATGTTAATTTTTGTGGAGTGGATAGACCTTGTGAAAGGCCTATGATTGAAGAAGAGAAGTATTGTAAGCAACATAAGCATGAAAGAACAATCACTTGGGTCAGAGATTTAAATGAAATTGCTAGAGAATTGTGTGACCTTTATCCTTTTACTTGTGAACTTTGCCATATAGAGGGTCACTTTAATTTTCAATGCATGGACTTTCAAAACATAACTGTTAACCGGTTGTGTGATGACATGATCACCTCTGATCTTTATGATGAGCTTATGTTATTTTTGATGTGTGTAGAGTTATCAGAAAAGACTTCTTGGCTGGATGATAATGCCATAGGAATAAAAAACACTTTGCAAAATTGCCATCTCTATTGTGTTGTTAATTGCCATGAAAATGATTACATAAGTAAGATTAGAAAGGAGGGAACTTTACCAAAGTATAAAAATGTCTCTTATATTTCTGCTAATAAAAAGGAGAGTTTCTCCCAAGTTTCCCCTATTGTTTCTAATGATAAACCAGGATATGTGGAGAAGCTTCATCTCCAACCACCCCCTCCTAAGGTGAAGAAGAAGAAAAAGAAGAGGAGGAGGAGGAGGAGCAAGAAGGAAGAAGAATGGGTATCAACCTGGCCTGAGCATATTCCTCCCATCAACTTTTATCCTAACGGTTGTAAGTTTAAAGAAGAAGGTGAAGTTATTGCCTTAATTATCATCTTGATGATACGTCCGTAGGTACTATTGAAGATGATTTTGATTATGATATGCATGTTACTTATTGTGATTGGGAAAATGATGATAATGCTGCTTATGATCTTGAAAATCTTTTTGGTACCAACTCTGAAAGTGAAGATATGGGAAGCTCTAAGCTTGGGGATGATAGGATTGCAAATCCTTTACCCACTAGTGATGTGACAATTGATAATTCTTTTGCTAGTAAGAATAAAGACAACATGATTACAAATATAGTTGCTAGCAATGATAATGCTCTTCTCTACCATGATGATGTTATAACTTCAATCTATAGTGATTATAAAGGTACCTATGACATAAGGAGAAATTATCCTTATGAAACTTGTCATAATCATGAAGGGAATTACTCCCTTGTTGAACACCACCCTCCTAATATACAACTAATCTATAGTGTTCAAGTTGTTTATGATAGTCCTACTCCCACTATTACCAATGAGAAAAATTATGCTTATGTGGGGAGTGAGAGTACCTTTTTGCATGTGGATCATGGTAACAATGCTTTATGTGATGCTTATATTGTTGAGTTCATCCATGATGCCACTGAAATTTATAATGAGAGAGGGAGGCTTGGTTCTAAATATCTTAATAATAAGAAGTTTACTCTCTTTATGGTGAATATTTTAAAGTTATGCTTGTTTTGCCTTCCTATGCTAGTTGCTTCGTGCTTCAATGAATTATTCTATTGCAATATTCCTATGCATAGGAAGCATGTTAGGCTTAAATGTATTTGGCATTTGCTTCTTGATGCCCTCTTTTGTTCTTCAGCTCTTATTCTTACGAGAGCATCATTAAAGTTCTATGCCTAGCTTAAAGGCATAAAAGAAAGCGCTTTTGGGAGGCAGCCCACATGAATAAATTTTTTGCTTTTTGTTGTGTCTTGATGTTGTTTACTGCTGTAGCATCATCATTGTATCTTTGCTTTTCATATTTGTGCCAAGTATAGCCTCTGATTGCTAGAAAGTTCAAAAGTTGTGAGGTGCTGTCCAGGAAACAGATTCTGTCCTTGGATAGAAAAATTCGTATAAAATCACCAGATCATCTTTTTGGTCTGAATTTTTTCGACAGCGTTCTCTATATAATTGTCTTTCGTGCGTCTGTTCTGAGTTTTTTGATTTGAGTTGCAGAAGTACCCCGAACAGATCAATTACTACCTGCTGTTCTGTTTTTCACAGATTCTGTCCTGTTTTGCCTTTCCTTCATTTTGCAAACCAAGAGCTTGCTTTTTCTTTGCAAAAACCTTTTGGCAATCTTGAGAAACAGTAGACCTTCAAGAATATCCTTATTTCCAGCAAGGTACAATTATTTTATTATGGGTACTAACCTCGCTAATCAGATTATGATGAGTTATGTATGAAGGGAGTTTTCAAGTGTGCGAGGGAAGATGATAAAAAGATTCAGGAGTGTCAAGCGCTCAAGCTTGGGGATGCCCCCGTGCACCCCCAAGAAATATTCAAGGAGACTCAAGCGTCTAAGCTTGGGGATGCCCCGTGCATCCCCTTCTCCATCAACATTATCAGTTCGTCTTTCGTTCCACTATATTTTTATCACTTCATGTGTTATGTGATATGCTTGGAGCGTCTTGCTTTTAGTTTTCCTTTTTAGTTTTCTTTAGCTCATCATAACGAGTCGGAACTCAGCTTCTTTATGTGGGAGAGAAACACGCTCCACTTCTACCTAGAACATAACATAGAATTTTCATGTCTATCTTTGCTGTGTGTGTTCTTTGTCTTTCAATAGCTACTATCATGTTCAGCTCTTAGTTTTCATGCTTATGTTTTTAAAGAGCTTTTGTTTAGTTGGTTGCTTGAACTCTCTTTAGTTATCATGATTATCTTATTAAGAGAGTTTGCTTCCGTTGCATTGGTTGGTATGTCTATGATAAAGATGCTACTTGCATAATGGCTCTTAGTAGTTCATGTTTTCTTATGGTTAGTCTCAAATAGCTGGGGGTTCCCAATGTGTTATTGGATTACCAACATGATTTGTTTGCCTATGATGTGGTATGGTTTAGTAATATCTTCCTTCAAGAATTTATTTTGATTGACTTGGCGTATGCTCACGCATATTTAAGACTGTAAAGAAAGTCTGTCAAGCCTTGATGATCTTTTGTTTCTGAGTAGCGATATAACTTCCATGCCTGATTCAATGTTGCTTTGTCGCTCTGCATGATTATGACCGTCATTGCTCTTTTAATTGGTCGCTCCCAGTCTTTTGCTAACCTCCACCTGTACTAAGCGGACTGACTGCTTGTGCATCCAAATTCCTTTATACCAGTTATGCCATATGAGTCCACCATACCTTCCTACATGGTATTTACCTGCCATTCCTAACGGAGACTTTCATGTACCATCTCGAAATTATTCAAAAAAAAAGCATTCCTGTTTTGTGCCTCTGTTTTAGCTCATGAGGAAGTAGTAGTTAATTCATGATCTTTTTAAGTTGGACAAGCTTCACCCCGGGATTGCATGTATAATGTGCAAACCCATAATACGAGAAGGAACTGGCATCGAGTGCGCCCGGCTCAAAAATAATATAACAAACAAACCCTCCTTCACGCTTTGTTCATGAGAAATCAGAAAACTTTGGCAGTGATAAACAAAGGAGATTAAGAGGATGTGATCGTCCTCATTCGGGAGCCGTTCCTCGAAACTTGTCCATCTCAAGAAGTGATTGAGTTGTCTGCTAGCATTCGTTGACGAAACATGCATAATCTAAAAAAATAATCATTACCTCTGTTTTTAAAACCAAGAGCTCTGATACATGTTTTGTCTTTGTTTCCGACTACGGTTTTCAACCTTGCCAACAAAAGCCACGGTTCGAGAGTCTCCACCTTCTTTTAAAGCACCAACTACTGAGAGCATGATTGTCATTCTGAGTGTAATGTGCATTGTCCCAAAGTAGCATTGTCTTTTGCATGATTGTGATATCGTTTATTTTGAAATGATTGTATCTAGTCATCACTTAAACCTTGGAGGTGCCCCTGCATTTATGTTTTGCTTCACTAAAGGGGGCAAGCTAGATATCACTTTATCATATTTGCACATCATGTTCATTGCAAATCTTTTTGATGTTTCAGTTTCATATTGTAAAACTTTCAGTCATTTGTGATTTTCTCATGAGGCAACTTAATTACTTTAGAATCATTGTCTCAGTAAGCTTTTGTCATATGACTATGAAAAAGTCCTATATAGTTAATAGCATGTCACCACAGAAATTATTCTTGTTATCTTTACCTACTCGAGGACGAGCAGGAATTAAGCTTGGGGATGTTGATACGTCCAAAACGTATCTATAATTTCTGCTTGCTCCATGCCACTTTTGGGTGATATTGCTATGATATTCATACACTTCCATACACTTTTGATCATATTTGGACTAACTTACTAACCCAGTGCACCCCAGTGCCAGTTTCTGTTTTCGGCTGTTTTTGTATTTCAAGTTTTCACGTTACGAGAACTGCCAGGAAAAATCCAGAAAAAATATATAAAAAATCAGCGTTCCAGGAGCTACCGTGCGGCCAAAGTACAGCCGGGGGGGACCCACAGGGGCTCCAGGCGGCCTGCCCACGCGGCCCCCCCGGGCCGCGCCGGGGGGGGGGGGGCCTGGGCACCCCTGACCCCCTCTGGTGGCCCCCTTTGGCATATATTTAAAGCGTGTCGAGGAAACCCTGATTCCGGAACCCTTTTCTCCAGACGCGATTCCGATCTCTGCCGCCATCGCCATCAAGCTTCGGGGGACCAGAATTCCTGCGCCGGCACCCTGCCGGGACAGGGAAGTGCCCCCGGATTCATCTCCATCGACGTTGCTTCCTCCCTCCATGATGCGGGAGTAGTTCCCCCTCGGGGCTGAGGTTCTTACCAGTAGCTATGTGGTCAATTCTCTCTCCCATGATGTGATCTTCGTTGTGATCATAGGCTATGTTAATCTAGGGTGTTTCCCCTTCTTCTATGTATTGGATTGATGTACTCACTTGTCTTTATCTAGTATAATCCCCGAGACCAAGGTGACAGCGGTCTATTGGACATGGATTAGAACAATATTTTCATGAGTGATTTCCTCTCTTGTGTGTTGATTGAAGATTGAGAGTCTCTTGGTGCTTGTCTTTGACTATCCTTTAGATATGTTGTGGTGATTGTGGGACTCTCTTTGGATGGCCGTGGTGACATTGGGAAATCCTTAGATTGAGAACTACGAACTTTGAGGTGTGCTTTTGTAGCCCTACATAATTCTCGTCCTCTCTTGACCACGAAGGAATGACCTCCGAGTGCGTCCCCTTTGCATGTTTTATGGGAAATATCATGTGATTCGATTATGTTAATGTTGTTGGGAGTTGCCACTAGTGAAAGTATGAACCCTAGGCCTTGTTTCCACCATTGCAATATCATTTGTGCTCACGTTTACCACTTGTTTGCTTGCTGCACTTTTTATTACAGATTTATATTACTTTGTTTTGCCATCCATATCACTTGCCATTTAACATCTCTTCGCCGAACTAGTGCACCTATACATCTACCAAGTATATTAGGTGTGTTGGGGACACAAGAGACTTCTTGTATCTTAGTTGCAGGGTTGCTTGAGAGAGACCATCTTCAACCTCTACTTCCCTGAGTTCGATAAACCTTAGGTCATCCACTTGAGGGAAATTTGCTGCTGTCCTACAAACCTCTGCGCTTGGAGGCCCAACATAGTCTACAAGAGTAGAAGCGTGTGTAGACATCACCCAGCCCCTCTCTCTCCCTCTGTACCTCTCCCGAGCCCGTCGCCATGGCAGAACGCTTCCCCGGAGACGAGGCGGCGGCCAACGGCTTCGGCCGCCGTTCGCTCCGCGAACAGGAGTCCTGACTCCTGTTCCAGACGAACATCCCGGCGCCGCCGGACATGCGCGCCGGGCCGACGTGGTGGCGGCTCAGCGACGGGGGAGTGCCCGTTCCCCCGTTGCCCGACGCCGTGGCGAAGCCCAAGTACTTCGCCGAGGAGGTCGAGGTCGTGCGCGCCTCCCTGACCAACGCCGAGCGCTCCCTCCCCCAGTACGCCGCCGACAACCACGCGGCATGGGCGGTGTACTTCCAGCGCCGCCAGCAGCAGCGCCTGGCATCCACCAACGGCGAGCCGGTGGTCGGCGGCGTGTAGAACAGCGAGGGGCGCCACCTGTGGTGGGGCGTCCCCGGCCGCACGCTGGATGGCGTGCTGATGTACCTCGACGGCGGCAACAACCCGCCGTTGACGTACCCGGCGACGGGGGCCGCCCCGTCGCAACATCGACTCACATGGGCGCCAAGGAGGTTCGGCTCCTCCTCGTCTTCCTCCTCGCGCTCTTCTTCTCACTCCTCCGGCACTCCGGCGCTTCTCGGCGTCAAGGCCGAGCCCCTGTCGGAGACGCCACTCGGCCGGCGCACTCGCAGCGCCGGCATCGTCATCAACGAGGGCGGCCGGCGCGCCTCCTCGTCGGCCCCTCCGCGCTTCGTCAAGCCAAAGACGGAGCCGGGGCTGGCGCCAGTGAAGACGGAGTTCGACGACGACGACGCGGCCCTGGAATGGGCGCACCTGGACTCCATTGCGATGGATAAGGAGCGGCGGGAGAAGGAGAAGGAGCGCCAGCGCGCCGCTTCGAGGAGCGCCGACGCGGCCGCGATGAAGGCGGAGTCGTCGTCATATGCGACAGCGACGGCAACGACGACGACGCGCCACCACCAGTCCGCCATGGTGACGCCGGGCAGGGGTCCAGCAGGGGCGCCCGCGTCAAGGAGGAGAAGGCCGACGACGATGATGGCGGCGACGGCGGCGACGACAGCTAGTTTTTTTTAGATTAGGTTAATGTAACGAAAATCCGCGAATTTCGCCAAAATTTATCATGTTTGGCCGAAATTGTACGTGTTTTTAGCAGAACTTCGCCGAACGGTGCAATTTTTTTTAATACGCGCCTGAGGCGGCTCTGGGGCTGACGGCTGGGGATCAACTCGCCCCAGGCCTAATTTTTGCGCCGGCTCACCTCCAGGCGGCGCTTTTAGGCGCCCCTGGGGGGCCAACGGCCGGAGATGCTCTTAGGTCCTCGTACGGTGCATCCGGCCGAATCAGGATAGGCAGACTAATTCAGCTTGTTGATCCTCTTCTCCACCCAAAGAAATTAACAACGGCCGTGTTCAAAAAAAAGAAAAAGAAACTAACAACGGCCAAAGAAAGAAATGCAATGCTCAGTCCATTTCCACCTACCCAAGAAATGGAATGTTCATCTCATAAAAATAAATGAATCCAACGTTCAGTTCATTCCCAGCTGCATTTTAGTCATATGAGCTGGACCACGCGCACGCACAGTTTTCTGAACAACGGCTGGCTACCTGCCGGCCACGCATCGACCGCCATTGCCACCGGCGACCAACCAACTCCACCTCACCCAACCAGAATCGATAGTTCCATACATAGTTTCAATGCACAGTAGTACTCCCTCCGTCCCAAAATTATTGTCTTACATTTGTCCAAATACGAATGTATCTAGTTACACTTTAGTGTTAGATACATCCGTATCTAGAAAAATCTAAGACAAGAATTTTGGGACGGAGGGAGTATAAAGCTCTGATAGCCCACGAAAACCTCACGCCTACAACAGGGGTACAAAGTACTGATAATCCATGCGACGCCATCACAGGACACAAGGACACATTCCTGTCCTGCATATCACATGATAAAACCGTTGCACCACTAAATGCATTAACCAATGAATGAATGAAAGGAGCCGCTCCCACGCAGTACGCGCTCGAGGCCGACGGCGAAAAATAAGCTCTGTCTACGCAGAGCCAGAAATGAAACCAATGGACATGCATATCACATTGCGCAAACAAGCAGCTAGATGGTACTTTGACACACACACGCACGCACACACACGCAAAAGATGGTTGCGATTATTCAAACAATAGCCCGTTGAAGACTCGAGAAGACATAACTAATTTTTTTTGGTCACTCAATGGAGTAACTTTACAGGACCAGTAGAATAGCCAATGTTAGCGCTGACTTTTAATCCATCATGGCGCTAGAGCCAATTGCAGTTCTACAAACTAGCAATTATGTGCAATTATCGTAAATATGTGATTAACTAGAGATAGCAGGGGTTCAGAAATACAACATTTGCACTTGCAGTGGGCACAGCTTGCCACCCACAGATGGACTGAGCAAACATATTACAAAAAGTATGATACAATTATTTGAAGAAATCAAGTTTTTTTTTGCATGCGAAAATGGTTATGTTGACAGCGAACCAAAATATGCATTAGTAAGCAGTTAATTACTTGAGGAGCGGCGTTAGGTTGTGTCAGTAGATATACCTTGGAAATGCACTCCGGGTTTGGGAAACGCTTGTTCTATGAAGCTAGCATCCGGCGTTGAGACATGAGCATGGTCTTTTCCTTTAGCAGGACATACCATAACTTATTGTAGAAGTGCATGCTCTAGTCAATGCAACCAAAAAATTGATCTGATGGAAGAGACTACGCATCACTTTATACGACAACACTCCTCCTCACGTGTGGCTCCCTCATGCCTAAACATGGACCAAAAGTGGGATGCAATTTAATTGCGTCAGTCACCTCTTGGCTCTGGTACCATGTATAAGTGCATGTTTTAGCCAATGCAACAAAAAAACTGATCTAATAGAAGAGACTAGGCATCACATTATACGTCAACACTTATGAAGGTCATCCCAAGATTTCAGGCCTAATTCATCAGCCTTCCAGCCACGACCTACCAATTATAATAAGGAAACAAAAGGCAGCAGTCATAAACTTTCTTGACAAGAATGATGTGTAACTATATTTGCTCATATATAGCGGAAGACTTCACACCTAAGAAATGCAAAATCCTACTGCTACGGAGTGACCTTAGACACCAACATCACAATGGTTAAATCCGTCACAAAGTACCAAACACGGTATGGAGGCAATGCCATTGTATGAGCTTTTCAGCATTGCCTCTCACAACCAAAGGAACTCAAACTGAACGCTGACATGCTAGGAATTACTTCGAAAGTAAACAGAGCTCAGCTGCTGTTTGGTAAATTTGAAATTTGCGGCGAACCATAATCTTCCCGTATGTCTACATGTGTATTGCAGGAAGCAGCTAAATTGTGCATACATCCGTCTAGTAGCAGCTTCAAGAGATGGCAAGGTTCAGAGTGCTGGATATCGGGCCCAGATCAGTTTGCCCTAGAAAGAACGATATGTGAGAAATATAAGGCGTTACCTAGTATGAACCGATAAGTGAAGGGGCATCGGTCAACAAGTGAAGTGTCGAGCTCCCAGAAGAAATATAGCAGCCGAAAATCTCCAAAGCTCTTATCAACAAGCATCGCTCGCAAACATGATATCATCTCGAGTGTATCCAATGGTCGAAGAATGTCCCAAGAAAATGAAAGTGATGCATGCGTAGAATTGCATTGACTATGCCACAAGTCAATTCATTGTCCATCGTATATACCGACCATTGGCATTAAACGGAGAATTGCAAAGAGTCAACCCTAGTGCTGGAAGAGTTGATCGACCTATGGCACACTTGGTTGTGTGGTGATAAGTTGGCATGGAAAAAATCTTGCTATACAGTGTGTCTAAATCACCCTCAGCCAAAGAGACCTTGCAAGATATATTCGTACGTGTATCATAGTATAATGGATTGATGTAAGTACCTGCCAATCCCCACTTAGCACTAAGTCACGGGTGCAACTAATCTAGCTAGTTTTGTTAAAAAAAAATACTAATCTAGCTAGTGTGGATCAAGTTTCTCCACTCGGTAGCATCAGTTTCCTTCACTTTCTCCCACTTGCCTTTCGTGTTTATTCACCGAAAGGAAACATTATTTTGGTTTTATCACCTTCATTGTCATCAGAAAATAAAATAAAGGTCGTTGACCCGTTAATAACTAGTACACGTTTTCCGATCATTTTCAGTGTCTTTTGTTAAATAACTCCCC
>LR738712.1:814704065-814732475 GCA_902687465.1 Secale cereale | reverse complement strand
ATTTTTTGTTAGAAAACATATCTACTGAAAGACATGTCTTAACCAATTCATTCACGTTTCATTCCCCGGCAAAACAAGGAAAAAAGAATCACAAGATAAGATGTCGGGTCCCAATGTCATGCAGAGAGAGACAAGTTATTTCGTTCAACCAGAAGTGCATCAATGCATACTGTTCACTGTTGTGCTTTGATTTCATTCAACCAGTGTTATTAAAAAGCTGGTCCGGAGAAAGAAGAAAAATAATAATCAATCAATTCGTTAGAAGATTCCTGGCCTCATTTAGCAAGATAGGGGATTAATGAATACTACATGAATAGAGTGGGACAAGATAATTATTAATATTAATATTTTTGCGAAAAAATATCATTATTAATCAATATAGTCACAAGAGGGCAGCGGCCTTGAGTGAGACTTGCCGAGAGAAAAGCAAGGCATCCAATAGACGTATAGGGCAATCAATGATGATAGCTTTCTCAAATTTCATTACGAAAAGCGACCCGTTTGGTGCAATTAGGTAGGCGTTCAGCAAACAAAGTGCTTGCATTGGGTCACCGTCTCATTCATAACCCACTCTATTTTAAAATCAATGCACTGTATTTTTACGCCTCGTAAATTTTCTTACTTCATACGCAAAAAGGGAATGTAAGAAAATATTAAATCACCGTAAAAAATATTTTATGTTACGTAAAATTGCGAACGTAAAAATATAGAGTAATATATATATATATAGGTAATCACCTCCCACAGGGTCTCCGGATCCCATTGTTTAGCAGGTCCATGAACAACTGCAACACGTGCCTGCATAACTCCAAAAGACCTTTGAACATCTTTTCTAGTTGCTTCTCGTCTTTGGGCAAAGTGACACTTTTTCTGACCAACTGGGTTAGAGATGGTGTTCACAAAGGTAGCCCAAGGAGAATAGATACCGTCAATCAAATAGTAGCCCATGTTGTACTCATATCCATAGACAGTATAGTGGCAAGGAGGAGCTTTTCATTCAGTCGGCCTAACAAAAAATGATGATTGTTGAAGCATGTTGATGTCATTGTGAGACCCGGGCATGCCAAAAAAAGGTTGTCAAATCCAGAGATCCTGTGATGCAACTGCTTGAAGAATGATGTTGGGTTTCTTAACATGACCCCGATATTGCCCTTGCAAAGCTTTTGGGTAGTTCTTCCATTTCCAATGCATGTAGTGAAGTGATCCGAGCAAACCTGACCACCCTCTTGCTTCCAAGATTGCCAAGAGCCTCTCATTGCCTACCACAGTTGGTTCTCTCGGGTACTGATGTCCAAACACTGAGACAATGACAATTCCACACCTGACCATCGCATCTCCACATGTGCTCTCGAACATCCACATGTACTCGTCCCATGATTCAACATCCGTGACATATGCAAGAACCCGAAGTGCGGTCGTGCGCTTCTGGACCGGAAGAACCAATCCTTCCCACAACGTCCATCTTCAAGATGAAGTAGTCATGAAAGGACCGGACGCCATGGTAGAGACGATCGAAGACATTTTTGCGCATCCTAAAGCACCGGCGAAATTTGTGAGCGAAGAGGGCATCGGGGGCAAAGTAGTCGTCCATTAGCGCCAAATGGCCGCGCGCCCTGTTGCATGCGGTTGAGTACTCGATGACCCTTGATTGATCCCTTGAAATCGAGAACATGCTCCTCCGCACACTTCGCGTCTGGAAGCACCACTACATCATCGCCGTCTCATCCGTGTAGTCCTCGTCGGATGACTCAACATAGTGCTCGTATATGTACTCCATGTCTGAATCCATTGCTTCAAAGAAGAAGGGAGGGAAAATTTTAGCTCGGGCAATTCACCGAACAGCTGCCGGGAATGGTGAGCATCGTAGGAGTGGATGGTAGCTGAGTGGCGATGGGAAAAGAGGCTCGTCCCTGTGGCGGAGGAGAAGCGGCGTGGAGCCCGGGTACACCGTTGGGCGTGGAAGACTCGTCGAGTTCTGGCAGGGGTGTGGTGTCGCGGGCGGGGTGATTGAGCAGCAGCGAAGGCAAAAGAGAAAAAGGCAAGTAGAGAAATTGGGAAGATGGAGGCACGGGGTCCGGGAGGGGTTTTGGGTGGGGTTTTGTGTCATCCGGGGTTGTCAGAGTCCTATGTGGCCGCTGTCCGGGCTTTCACGAAGCCCCCCCGCCCCCACTTTGTCTCGAGTTTGCCGGAGAAAGTACGCCCGGACCACTTGACGAACCAAAACAGGCCCGCGTTCGATGACACAACAGGTCCAAACCGTGCAGTCTGGCCGGTTGCACGTGGTTTGATGATCCGCTTTGGAGATGCCCTGATCTGTGAGCTTCATACAATTGCGTAGCTGCACTGTCGCTAGATTCATTACACGATAAGGTGGATCATACTATTCTAACTTCTCAGTGCATACAAGTGGGCAAATTGTTTCGTATAGTCTCGGCACACTACTTTAAGACTTTGAAACCAAAAATATATTGTGATAGCATGAATTTCATTTCATTCCTACCAGCACTATTTCGTTGACCAAACAGTGGAGACTAGTGTGTCACGTATAGTACAAACTAAAGGGTACAGGTCAAAATAGTACCCTCAACTATGAGGTGGTACATGATCAAACAGGTGCCATCGGTGCCTTGAGCGCGGCCACTGTAAGTTTGAATGCAGAAATCCCTTCCGGTGCCGGTCCTGCAAGCGGTGTGGTCACCGCGCCCGTGACTGCTCCGCATCGGCCGCCCCTCCGCTGCTCTCTTCAAGGGAGTCGACAGCTCCGCAGAGATCTTCACGTCCCCGCGCCTCTCCAACTCCTTCGCCGGCCCCTTCGCCACCCCAAGCGCCGCCGCCCCCAGTGATGCCGCTCGTTGGAGATCCCTCGCTTCGCCCGGAGGAGGGCCATGTGGTCATCACTGCCACCCAAGCCATGGAGGACAACGCCGTCACCCTCTCCACCCTGGGTGCTTTTGTGTGGCTCGGAGGGAGCCGCCCACGCATCAGCGCTGAGGAAGTTAGGAACGCCATCGCCTCCAAGTTCGTCATCAACAGCAGCTTCATCAAGGTGGTGCCGCACTACCCGGAGGATTTTTTCATCCTCTTCTCCCATCAACACCACCGCGACCAAGTCACCGCGGCTCCGGGCCGCTTCAGCCACGGCGGGCTGGACTTCCACACTGCAAGATGGAGGCCGGAAGCTAACGCTGACCTGGTGGAGGCATACTACCATGTACATCTATGCATCGAGAATCTACCGCTCAACGCTTGGTGCGACGAAGTGGCAACGCAGGTGCTCGGCCCCGAAACCTTTCTGCACTACTTCGACATCGCCACCGTCAAGAGAGAAGACTCCTCCTCGCTGGACCTTTGGGCTTGGTCTGCCAACCCCTCCGCCATCCCCAAGGTCCTCCGCCTGACGGTGACCGACCACCAGCCGGCGGGATACAGCAGCGGCCCAAGCGCTGCTGTAGGACGGCGGGGACTTAAGAGGCGTGTCCTGGTCCACCTGAACCTCGTGGAAGATTACACCCCTGACGCCAACGGCATCGTTCCCCGAAGGCCACGCTCCTCTCACCCTTTCTCCTTTCGCTACGGGGTCATCGACGGTGAATCAAGAATGAGGGACAGATCGGAGGTTGCTGGAAGACGCCGCGACCGCGACCACGACAGAGACCGCGACCATGATCGCGACCGACGCGACGACGACCGTGATCGGGGCCGTAGGGGGCGTGAGGAACGCCCTTCCTCCTGGCACGAGCGCTTCTTCCGAAGCAGGTCGCGCGCCCCTGCGCGCCGTGAAGATGACGGGCGACGTGATGGCAGAGATGACCGAAGGGACGACCGTGGTCGCGATGGCAGAGAAGACCGAAGGGACGACCGCGGTCGTGATGGACGTCGTCGCTCTGAGGCTTCCGATGCGCGCTCCGTCGACCTCAAGCTGGTTCAGCGTCTGCCTGACGGCGCTGTGATCCCGGCCTCTGGTAGGCGTGGGCGTCGCCGCCCTGATGACGGCCAGGCCCGGCATGGACGCCCCCGTGGGACTGCTAGCCCGGTCACTGAAGATAACTGTGGCCGCTCACCCCCTGCATCGCCAAGAACCACTTCCAGCGACGCCATCCAGCTCTCTTCGGGATCGGCCGAGGGCTCATGGCTGCGCTGGCTTGCTCCATGCTTCGGTGCTGAACATCACCAGGCTGTGGTGTGCCCGACTCTGCCTTCAATGACACCAGCAGCCGCAAGATCCACGGCGCTGGACATTATCGAGATCACGCCCTCCTCACCTGCGATGCAAGATGTTGAAGCTGCTGCTGCACATTCCTCGCCTGGGGCTGTTGCCGAGCTGGTGATCCCAACTCTCGAGCCGGATGCCAGCCCATGCGGGGATTGTGCGACCCCAATCTTCGAGCCTGATGCTGAGGTCGAGCCGGTGACCCCAATCTTTGGGCCGGAGGCCAGAACATGCAGGGCTACGGAGCCACCACGCTCTCCTCTGTTCTTGGCCTGCCGTTCCCCCCTGCTTCCGGCACCGTGCTCGTCCTCCCCAAGGCCCAGACCGCCGACAAGGAGAAGGAAGACGCTGGCGGGGGTTGTAGGCTTCAACCTTCCTCGCTCCAGCCCACGCCTTCAAGCAAAGGGGAGAAAGCTGCCAATTGCGAAGATGGCGGAGAAGCTGCTCTGCGAGCGCCTGGGTGTCATGGACGAAGGCCAGCAGGTCACTGAAGAGGCCATTGGCAAATTTGTGGCAATGTTCCAGGGGCAACTTCCTGATACCACTGTCGCTGCCCTTCGTGCGATGTTCAGCCTTGACTGCGCCTTGGCGCAAGCTGTTGAGGATGCCTTGGTGGCTCACGGCGGCGAGGCGGGGGTGGAGACGCAAGCGACGATGGAGAACGTCCCGGGCTCGGTGGAGTGACCGGAGTGTGCTGCTGCATGTAGAAGTTCTACTATTGTGCCATGTTAGTCACAACACAACTAGCTTTGTGTGTGCTCGCCTGTTTGCATCCGTCGACGCCGGCGCTTGCTATCTGCTGCCTTGGCAAGGCTACTGTGCTTTTTAGACTTTCTAGCTATTGCTTGTGTGTTCTCACTACCGAAGGTCTGGCTGCTGCAACTTTGGTTCAGACACGCTGCTGCCCCAACTCTGATGTATCTCAAGTGTTCAATGATGAATGAAAACCTTAGTATTCTAAGCTGGAATGTTCGAGGCCTAAACTGTCCAGACCGTAGGGCAACAATCCGCGAAACCATCCTAGGAACACCTTGCCATTTGGTCTGCCTTCAGGAGACCAAGATAGAGCTCCTCGACCCTTTCATCGCTAATTATCTGGGAGGACAACGACTCAAGAACTATGCCCAACGACCTGCCAATGGTACAAGGGGTGGCATCCTGCTTCTCTGGGATGATAGCATTGTGGAAGTGAAGGATGTTTCAATCGGAGTTTTTTTCCTCTCCTGCAACATCACCATCAAAGCCTCCAACAACTCCTTTAAGCTAACAACAGTTTATGGGCCAACTAGAAGTAATTTGAAGGACGCTTTCTTCCAGGAACTGGTCCACGAAAAGCCCCCTCTTGGTGCAAAATGGCTGGTCGCCGGTGATTTCAACCAAATACATCGTGCCAGAGATAAGAACAGAACCAACGTCGACCGGAGCCGACTTGTACGTTTCCGGAATGCGCTGAATACCTGCGAGCTTAAAGACATCCACCTACAGAACAGAAAATTCACTTGGAGCAATGAGAGGAGCGACCCAACCCTAAGCAAACTCGACTCCTTCTTTTGTAATGAAGATTGGGACCTCGCCTTCGGTACTCACATTCTTCACGCGCTATCGTCTTCCTTGTCTGACCACTGCCCACTGCTACTTGCAAATGACAACGGCCCGAAGAGATCAAAGCCCTTCCGCTTTGAAAACTTTTGGATCAAAATGCCTGGGTTCATGGAGGTTGTCCAGAGAGCTTGGAGCAAGGAATGTAACCACTCTGACCCTTACCACATCCTTTTCCAAAAACTGAAAGAAACCTCTCAAAAGTTGAGGATGTGGAGCAAGACGATCTTCGCTCACTCGAAGGTGCAACTCCACATGGCGCTGGAAGTTATCCTTCGTCTGGATGTGGCTCAAGACCAACGGCCCCTCAGTCTTGGCGAGCGCGACCTAAGGAAGCGCCTCAAACGGAAAGTTATGGCCCTGGCCATCTTGGAGCGTGCGAGAAAGCGACAAAGCTCGCGAATTACCAACCTCAAGGACGGAGACGCTAACACTCGTTTTTTCCACCTACGGGTCAACCATAGAAGAAGGAAGAATTTCATCCACCGCCTAAAGCACAACGGTGGCTGGGTAACTGCCCATGATCACAAGAAGACAGTCATCCAGGAGCACTTCCAGAAAGTCACCAAACGTGGCCAGCCTCGTCGTAAGGATTTCAACTGGAGCAATTTTCCAATCCCGGAATGCGACCTCACGGGCCTTGGCGAGAACTTCACTGAGGAAGAGGTTAAGATGGCCGTCTTTGGACTCCCCAGCGACAAAGCACCAGGGCCGGATGGCTTCACGGGGGCCTTCTTCAAGAATTGTTGGGAAATCATAAAAGGAGATATCATGCTCGTCGTCAGCCGCTTCTCCAACCTACGCTGCGAACATTTGCACTGGCTCAACACTGCAAACATTGCCCTCATTCCAAAAAAGGAGGGGGCGGAATCCATCTCCGACTTCCGCCCCATTAGCCTCATCCATGCAGTTGCAAAGATAATGGCAAAGATGATGGCTAACCGAATGTCCCCGTACATGCACGACCTCGTTTCAAATGCCCAGAGCGCATTCATCAAGAAGAGAAGCATACACGACAACTTCATGTATGTCCGTAATTTAGCGAGGAAATTACACCAGAAAAACAGCCCGACCCTACTATTCAAGCTTGATATCAAAAAGGCGTTTGACTCTGTGCGATGGGACTACCTCATGGATCTTCTTCAACACCTGCGCTTCCCGGTCAGATTTCGGAATTGGGTCGCAGCTTTGCTATCCACTGCCACTTCGAGAGTTCTGCTTAACGGGGTGATGGGAGATCCACTCAAGCATGGTTGCGGTCTTCGGCAGGGTGACCCGCTGTCTCCCCTACTGTTCGTTCTAGCGATTGACCCGCTCCATCATCTCCTTAACAAGGCCACCCAGCAAGGGCACCTCCACCCTCTATGTGGTGCAACCCCAACTGTCCGAGCTTCGCTATACGCTGACGATGCTGCCATCTTTGTCAAACCAATTAAGGAGGACATTCAATTTCTGGCTACTACTCTGGCTTCTTTTGGAGAAGTGACAGGTCTGGTCACCAACTGTGCGAAAAGTCTGGTTGCCCCTATTCGATGTGACGATATAAATCTGGACGACATTCTCCAGGATTTTCCGGCGGTTCGTTCGTCCTTCCCGATGCGTTACCTGGGCCTACCTCTGTCTGTTAGACGCCTCAAGAGAATTCATTTTCAACATCTAGAAGACAAGATTGCGGGCAAGCTTCCTCCCTGGCAAGGAAGGCATGTGGCTGCTGCAGGACGAGCGGTTCTTGTCAAGGCGGTTCTAACGGCCATCGCGATATACCACTTAACCCCTCTGGACATCCCGGTGGAGGTCTTGCTCAAAATTGATAGCATCCGTCGGGCTTATCTTTGGACAGGATCGGACAAAGTTTCAGGAGGAAAATGCAAGGTAAACTGGGACCTCGTCTGCAAACCAAAGGCTAAGGGCGGCCTGGGTGTGCTCAGTCTGGACAAATTTGCTAGGGCCCTCAGACTAAGATGGTTATGGTTTGAGTGGAGTGATAAGAGTAAGCCATGGATTGGTACGGGAGTGCCGTGCTCGGATGAAGACCGCCGTTTCTTTGCGGCGGCCACTACAGTCACGGCAGGAAACAGGAGGACAGCGAGGTTTTGGACCTCTTCTTGGCTTGGAGGATTGTGCCCTCGCGACATTGCTCCGACTCTCTACAAGCTCTCCCGCAAGAAAAACTCGTCGGTTCAACAAGCGATGGACAGCAACCAATGGATTGCGAATATTGACAGCTCCAATGGCATCTCCCTCGAGCTCATCCTACAGTTTTCTGAACTTTGGGATAAGCTTGCAACGGTGGCAATCAATGACGAGAGGGAAGACTCAATAGTCTGGAAATTCACCAAAGACGGGATATACTCGGCTTCCTCAGCTTACAAGGCACAATTTGAAGGCCTTATCAAATCGGACCTTATTCGGTCAGTGTGGACGGTGTGGGCGCCTCCTCGTTGCAAGTTTTTTGCGTGGCTAGTCCTTCAAGACAGGATTTGGACTGCTGACAAATTGACACGCCGCGGCTGGCCAAATTGCGGTCTTTGCCCCCTATGCAAGCAAACTCAAGAAACCGCGACCCATCTGCTTCTCCATTGCCGCTACACTAGGCAGATCTGGAATGAAATCCTTCCTTGGCTTGGCATGCATCACGTCACAACGGCCTCCTGGACGAATACGGCTACGGTCAGAGAATGGTGGAATGAAAACCTGCAGATCCGCCTGGGATCGCCCAAAGCGCTCGCCTCCCTCATGATGCTAATCTCCTGGGAGGTCTGGACGGAGCGCAATGCTCGTGTCTTCCGCAACTCGGCGGCACCCGTTACGATCACTATCAACAAAATCAAGCAGGAGGTGGTGCTATGGGCTAAGGCGGGAGCCAAAAAATTGAGTGTTCTAATGCCGCGAGAGTAATCTTTTAATTTTCCGCCGTTTAGGCGGCTTATGTCTTAAACCCTCTATCTTTATCAATGAAATGGCAAGTCTTTTGCCTCGTTTCAAAAAAAAATGATCAAACAGGTCATCATGGAATTGTCGGAGCAGAAGTGACTAATTAGTGCGCATAGTTAAGAAAGTGGTATTTTTTTTTAAATTTCGGCAGAGTTATGACCATGACTAGGTGAAGAATCTCTATAATCATTGTTAAATTATGTGAATAAAGAGTGGCAACTTGTGGCAGCACTCATCAGTGAGTTTGATCCGTTCTGAAGTCTGAGGGAAGAATATCTCGATCGTAGGAATCACTATGGAGGTGGTGGATGCTTGCAAGGAAAGAGAATCTCCGATTGCTTCGTCCACGCCGACCTTTTCCCGCCGATCACCCGGTTGCATTCCGTATCAACTTGACCCTCTGTGCAGATATTCGTTCTGTAAACAAATATAAGAGCATTTATATTACTACTTTAGTGATCTATGGTGAAGGCCATGCGTAGGACTGCTGCACGCAACCTCGACTTCGAAGGTACCCCTTCTCGCAAATCTTTTATGTCTTTTGATAATTCCAAAGTATCTTCAAATATCACTAGACTTGGGGTGTCACTAGGACGTAATGAGAATGAGATAGATGTTTCGGTTAAGGCTCTCAAACAAGTGGAGTTCGACCGGCTTACGGTTGCTCCGAAGAAATCGAGCTTTGTCGACCCTCTCGTGTCAGATGAGGAGGATGAGGATGCTGATGCCAATTATGAAGGCAAGCTTCTCTCTCATTTGGTTAAAGACACGACTGAAATAGACCTTGACGATACTGTACGCGACACTACGCTTTTTGAGCTTGTCGCGTCGGTGCGTAAGAACAAGTCTAACTCAGCAAAGAAAAGAGGGCGCTCTTCTAAGAAGGCAAAGGTCTCTAAGCATAAAGCTGGTTCATCATGAGAGGCATGTTCTGGAATAGCAGAGGTCTTGGTGACTTGGCTAAACACAAACACATTGCAGATTGTGTAAAGGATCATACTTTGGACTTTGTGGCTATCACTGAGTCGGGTAAACGTGATTTTCCAACACGTGATCTGGACCACTTTTCATGTGGTTTTGATTACGAATGGCACGTCTTACCGCCGACCGGGAGGTCCGGGGGAATATTGCTAGGTATTAACTCTACGTACCTACAATTATTGTCCACATCAAAGGGGGAGTATCATATCAAATTCCACCTTCGAAATAAGTCCGACAACTTCATCTGGAGTCTGGTGGCTGTATATGGCGCCGCTCAAGAGGAGTTTAAGTCTGCATTTCTAAAAGAATTGGTTAATACCTGTCGAGACAATCCCCATCCCATGTTAATCGGGGGGGATTTTAATATCCTTCGATATCAGCAGGAAAAAAACAATGATCGGTTTGACACTAGGTGGCCTTTCCTCTTTAATGCTGTTATTGACAGCCTGGATCTGAGGGAGATCACGATGTCTGGTCGTCAGTATACCTGGGCCAATAACCGATCGGTGCCAACCTTTGAAAAACTGGACCGAGTGCTAGTTACTACCGACTGGGAATATAAATATCCCCTAGCCTCGGTTCGGGCACTAGAAAGAATTGAGGCCCTATCGGATCACGCTCCATTGCTAACCGATTTTGGCCAACCAATCCCAACTTCTAACCGTCACCAGTTTAAATTTGAACTGGGATGGCTCACTAGAGAGGGATTTCAAGAGCTGGTTAAGAAGGTGTGGGCGCGCCAGCCTCACGGTAACACACCCATTCAACGATGGAATAATCGAATCCGCGCCTTGCGTCGATTCCTTCGTGGATGGGCCAAGCATACTGCTGGCATCTACAAAAAAGAAAAACTGCGATTATCTACCTTAATTGATTCCCTTGATAAAATAGCGGAGGTGAGGCCTCTGTCTGCTATTGAGATTGAGCAAAAAAGCAATCTTAACGAGCAGATTGCCCGCCTACTACGTGAGGAAGAGATTAAATGGTACCAACGTAGTAAGGCGGATTCGCTGGTGCAAGGCGATGATAATACGAAATACTTTCAAATGCTAGCCAATGGCAGACATAGAAAGAAGCGTATTTTCGCCCTTAACCAGGAGGACGGCCGAATAGAGGGGGACGTACCTCTTAGAAATTTTATCACTAAGTTTTACAAAGAGCTTTTTGGGCCTTCAGCGGAAACTAATTTTCAGCTGGACGAATCCGTTACTCATGACATTACTCAAGTTACGGATGCGGAAAATGAATTCCTAACCTCTCCATTTTCCGAGGAGGAAATTCGAACCGCGGTGTTTCAGATGGAACACAACAAGGCGCCGGGTCCGGATGGCTTTCCCGCAGAGTTCTATCAATGCTTTTGGGACGTGATTAAGGCAGACTTGGTTCAGTTGTTTAACCAACTGCATTCCGAGGACCTTGATATTAATCGTTTAAACTTTGGGGAAATTATCCTTTTGCCTAAGATTAAGGAGGCTAGTCGTATTCAACAATATCGACCGATTTGCCTTCTGAATGTAAGTTTTAATTTTTTTACGAAGGTAGCGACTAATCGGTTGAACGGGGTAGCTGACCATGTCGTAAAACCCACTCAAACAGCATTTATGCAAGGCCGCAACATATTAGATGGAGTGGTCGTCCTGCACGAAACTGTACATGAACTGCACCGGAAAAAGTTGAACGGTGTCATTCTTAAAATTGATTTTGAGAAAGCCTACGATAAAGTTAAGTGGCCCTTCCTGTTGCAAACCTTGCGCATGAAGGGGTTTTCACAAAAATGGTGTCGTTGGGTAGAGAGCTTTGTCTCTGGAGGTAGTGTGGCCATAAAAGTTAACGATGACGTTGGCAACTATTTTCAGACAAAGAAGGGGCTTCGTCAAGGCGACCCCGCTTCTCCTATTCTGTTTAACATTGTGGCTGACATGCTAGCTACCCTTGTTGAGCGGGCTAAGCTGGATGGTCAAATTAGTGGGGTCATTCCACACTTGGTAGAAGATGGTCTATCTATTCTACAATATGCGGATGACACGATACTATTCATGGATCATGATCTAGATAAGGCAAGAAATCTCAAGCTGCTCTTATGTGCTTTTGAGGAACTTTCTGGTCTCAAAATTAATTTTCATAAGAGCGAACTTTTTTGCTTTGGCGATGCTGCAGAATCAGCACCCGAGTATGCTGAGATTTTTGGATGCCAGCTCGGGCAGTTTCCGATTCGGTATCTGGGTATTCCCATACACTATCGGCGTTTAACTATCGCTGAGTGGAAGCATGTGGAAGAGAGACTTGAGAAACGATTAGCCAGTTGGAAGGCCAAACTCTTGTCTTACGGGGGCGATTGATCTTGATCAATTCTGTCCTAAGCAACATGGTTTTATACATGTTGTCATTCTTCCACCTGCCGAAAGGGGTTCTACAGCGCCTAGACTACTTTAGATCCAGATTTTTTTGGCAGTGTGATAACGAAACCAAGAAATATCGACTGGCTAGGTGGAGTGTATTATGCAGACCTAAAAGTCAAGGGGGCCTGGGAATCCAAGACCTTGAGATTAAAAACATCGCTCTTCTCAGCAAGTGGGTTTATAAACTACTCACTGAGAATGGAGTATGGCAGGAAATCATTCGCAACAAGTATGTGGGATCCAATGCCATTTCTCAAGTTCATTGGAAACCCGGGGATTCACATTTTTGGAGTGGGGTCATGAAGGCCAAGGAATTCTTCTTCCAATTTGGGACCTTCTCGGTTAGGGACGGTTCTCAGGTTCGTTTCTGGGAAGATACCTGGCTAGGGAACAACTCACTAATGGTGCAATATCCGAGCTTGTATCGGATTGTCAGACATAAATTTGTCACGATCAAACAAGTATTAGGACAAAAAAACCCCGATATTTCTTTCCGTAGAGATCTTCTGGGCACTCGTCTGGCAGCATGGAATGAATTACTCACTCGCCTGGAGGACATTCAACTGTCAAATGAGCCGGACACTTTTCGATGGAACTTGCATCAGAATGGCAAATTTTCGGTCAAATCCATGTATGATGCAATGGTTCATTGTGATGTTCCAGTAGATAACAGGAAATTGTGGAAGCTAAAAATTCCTCTAAGAGTGAAGATTTTCCTCTGGTTTCTAAACAAAGGAGTCATCCTAACTAGAGATAATCTGGCACGACGAAACTGGCATGGTTCCAAGACATGTGTCTTTTGTCAACATGACGAGTCCATCAAGCACTTATTTTTTGAGTGCAAGTTCGCTCGGGCAGTTTGGGCCATGGTTCAAGTAGCTTCGAATTTATACCCACCTCGTAGTGCACGGAATATGTTCGGCAACTGGTTGAGGGGTATCGATAAACAATTTTCTGCACATATTCTTGTGGGAGCAGCAGCCTTATGCTGGGCAATGTGGCTTACCAGGAATGATGTGGTTTTCAACAATAAATGTGTCTCATCTCCTATGCAGGTTATTCATGTTTGTACACGATGGCTCCGTACTTGGTCTATCCTGCAGAAGCCGGAGGACAGGGACCTTTTTATGATGGCGTCTACACGGCTGGAGCGTACAGCCAGGGAGGTTTTCTACCCCCATGGATGGCGGTGTGATTTACGGATAGGATCTACCGCTACTTAGGCTGGACACGTTTTATTGCTTGGCATTGTATCGAATTATTTAATTTTTAGGGTGCTCTGGACTTTTTGGCTGTGTGCATCTAGCTATGCAGAGGCCGGGCTTTCTTTCGATATGATTGTATCACCTCGATATATCCATTCAATGAAAAGTCCTTTATCGAAAAAAAACTACTTTAGTGATCTAAACACTCTTATATTTCTTTACGGAGGAAGTACGATTTAGGAAAAGAACCATTTGAATTCCTTGTATAATACAATAATTTTTATTGTAGGAAACTTAACTCTCGAGGGTATCTTCGATTCAAATGATTTTTATATTGATTTTAAAGATCACTTCAGAATCTTTAGAAATTGTACCCAACTTGTGCTGATTGATTTGTACATAAGAATGTTTCTGAAGACCCCTTGCACTTCAGGGTCTTTTTATTAACTCATAATATTGAAACATTAATTAAGAGGGCACAGAATGAAAATATTTTCTGCCTCTGCACAAATATGATGCACACAACCTACACCAATGAACACATGAAGAATCATGCTGGCAGATCACAAAGACATAGAAGACGCGCTAGGACTATGCAGAGGGAAAAAGAAAAAAGTGCAGCATTGATCCTCGTCGAGCAGCCGTGATTATCACCGAAAAAATTTCATGCACCATCTTTGTGATGGGACGTTGCAACGAAGGATCGCCGCCGCTCACCATGACGCTCCATCTCGATGGCTCAACCACCCAAAACAGCGTCGGCACGGCATGGAAGCGGCAACCGCAATGCGAATCTGTTATCATTCACTACTCTCCAACCCAATGCAGCTGCAAAACAGTGCTTTCAAGAAGAAAACATACACCATTGGCGTCATTTTTCCGACCCGAGATCATCCTTACCAAGGGTTTGCCCAAGAGCAGCAGGCAGAAAGGAGAGAACGACACCGACAACTCTTGACAGCCAAAGTTGTGGGCATCGTCGGCCCCCAAATAATAATATCTAAGCACAACTTTTGCCGACCAGCGTGCGGGCTTACACAGAACCACGTCGTCTCCACATGCGGCAGCCGTTGCTCCGTGGCGCTTCCTATTCCGAGCGTAGGTCGCTGTCTAGCGACCTAGGGCATGCCCCCTGCTTGCCTGTGTAATGTACGGGCCGGCCAAACATGGTTTATTTTCCACCCGGTTTTTTCTTTCTTATTTTTTCTTTTTCTTTTTTATATTCTCTACTTTCATTTTTGTTTTCTCCTTTTTATTCTAGTTTGCTTTTATTTAATTTTTATCTTTCTTTTATTTTTATTTAACCTTTATTAATTTTCATTTTCCTATTCTTATCATTTTGGGAACATTTTCAAAATGTGTGACTATAGTTTAAAATAATAAATAGTTTTGTAAATTAGCAAACATTTGTGTTGAATTTGTGAACATTTTAAAAATTGGTGAACAATTTTTCCCAATTTCGTGATGATTTTTCTAAAATCGTGTTTTTTTTAACAAATTAACTTTTTTTTTGAATTTTTTAGTTTGTTCTAAAACTTGTGATTTTTTTTGAATTTGCAAACATTTTTTCGGAACCCAATTGTTTAGTAAATATTTAAAATGCATGTTTTTTAAAATTCTTGAATATGTTTTAAATTTGCTAACACTTTTTGAATCGAATAACCTTTTTTCACTTTTTGGGAACAATTTAATAAATTTGTGTTTTTTCTTAAATTTTTATCATTTTTAAAAAGTTCTAGAGCATTTTTTGGATTCGCAAACAATTTTTAATCTTCACAAACAATATTCAAAATGATGCCCATTTTTTGAAAATTGTAATAGTTTTCGAAAATTATGAAGAATTTTTTAATTTGCAGGCATTTTTTGACTTCCTGAACATTCTTAAAAAAGCAAAAAAAAGGCAGAAGAAATAAAATAATAAAACATGAGCGGGCCGCCCCCATGTGGGCCAGCCCGAAATCTCTTGCAGGGTAGGCGAGGTTGAGCGTTCCCTCCCTACTTGGCGCGCCGGTCGCTAAATAGAAGGTCATATTGGTCCTCTTGCGCTGCACGCCCAACCGCCGGCGGCAAGTCAGGCCAGAACGATGGATCGTGCACCCAATTAGATACTCCGTCCGTAAAGAAATATACGAGCATTTAGATGATTATTAGTACTTGTTGCTCTTATATTACTGTATTTCCCTGTATACAAAGGGAGCAGCAGGGTTCACCGCGCGTGTGCATGGAAGGACGGAAGGAAGCATCTGGTGCGGTCCAGCAGGGGGCACACGCAGGTAAGAGCATGGTTAATAATATAGCCAGCTGCTGGCTATATAATGTTGCCATGTCACATTATGGCCAAGCTTATAGACAACAAGTACAATAACTAGATATAAATATGTACTACTTTGTTGATACATGGCCTATCACACTCTCTCACAAAGTACCTAGGAACACGTGTTGCAGCCGGCTGTTAACTAGTAGCCCGCTTCTCTTCTCTCTCCTCTTCTCTCTCTTCCAAGTAAGCAAAAATATAATATTTAATGTCTTACAGCCCGCCTACATCACCTTATTGTACTTGCTCTAACCGATCGCCAGGAGAGGTGGAGGAAGAGGAAGAGGCAGAAAGCGACGGGATCGACAGGCAGCACGTTGCGTCGACGTCTCAACGGAATCGCCCTGCACAGCACTGGCTCTGAATTACTCGCGGCGGGACCGTCCGTCCTGCTGGCGATGAGATGGACCACCGGCCGACGGCGAGGATGTATATCTGGATCGCCCGAGCCGTCGGTGTCCCGGCGTCAATGGCGTGCTACAGTGCGTAGGTAGGCGCGGGAGAGGGATTGGCTCTATTAGTGTTGCTGGATGTGTACGTGCCAATAAAAGAAACACATGCATGCATCACGCTGGGAGAGCAAGATAAAATTTGTTGTGCGGTGTGCGCATGATGGCATGAGCTCACCATCACGCTGGGGGAGCAAGATAAAATCTGTTGTGGACGTGCTCCATTGGTTCATCGTCGTGGACCTGTGAACGACTGACTGATTGTGATGAGATGAGCTTGTAATTAGGACAGAGAAGTACAATTGCATGTCGAGGATGAAGTTACTACTGGGACAAAATATTAGTAGACTCGGCCTCTACTTTATAAGAGCATCAACATGATCTTTCTTGGACAAAAACATTTAAAAAATGCATATAACAGCAAAAAAATGCTAATAACGAATAGAAAAGGCCTCGTTCTCTTCACACCTCTCTCTGACTACATAAAAAATTAAAAAGCAAAAAGAAAATGGCATGCAGTCAATTAAAAAATGGCACGTAGTCTAGTCGGCAAAAAAATGGAAACAGCCGATACAGAAAAGAATAGGCAAAACAACAACCGACAAAAAAACTGTGACTCTACAGCAACGAGCGCGCAAAAATACGAATTTTGCATCTATATTCCACGGCTAGAAAGTTAGATAAGAGATAACTAAATCTCATGTAGACGAGAGTTAGCAAAACCGATGTGATTATCATCCAAGAATAAGAATAGGAACATATGCCTTTTCAAATAACGGGAGGCATAGACAACCATCAGATGATTCAGCTTGGGAGATGGGAGAGAAAAAGCAAAAAAAATAGGCGGATGATTCAGCTTGGGAAGAGGAGGAGGGGTGCCTAGGCGACGGGATCTTATGCGCTTCAGTGCGGCCCATGTAGCCGCACATGAGAGGGATCGGTGGCGGTGTCCGACGAATTCTTATGTATTGCGTCACTGGATTACTTATATCATTGCAAGACCACTAGGTTTAACTTCTGACACTTTTAATTTAGTTAGAAAGTTGTGTTTTTGCTATCAATGTGGCTCCTTTTGATGTAAACAATGGAATATTGTGAAAAAAACCTACCATTGTCAATTAACACGGCAGTAGACATGTGTCCTTCAAGAATATGCCTCTGCGACGATCGATTGTTAACATTGGTTTTGTGGAGTGGTTTTGCGAGAATAATTAATTATTACTTTATTAGATCATCATTCAAGGAAATCATGCAGAACGAGTAGTGATATTGATTTGGAAGAAGCTCGTAAGGCATGGAGTCCTCTTCACGCGGATGCCCAACCTCAAGTTTCTTGACTCCTCCCACTTCGCCACCTCCACAATGGTTTATCGCCGACCTTTGCCGTCGGATCTGCTCACCTTCATGGAACTCACTACATGAACTTCTCTCCTTCCCCGGCTCGAGCTCCTCTTCACCTCATGTAGTCAGAGTGCATCCCCTACTAATTGAAAATAATTTTTAGTTATACGCGCCAAAGTTTATCTATGTTACCGATTTTTTTGACCCGTAGTTTGATCTAATCCTGGCTCCGCCTATATGTGCACACTGAAAAGTCAAGTTGACACTTGACAAGAATAGAAGAGATGTCATCCCACCGAGAAGTTTCATTGTTCATATATGTAGAAAGGATCACCGATGACATATTGTTGACTAACTATCCACTCGTAAATTTTTAAAAAGCAATTACCCGGGGCTGAATACAAAACAACACTCCATCATTGTTGTAATTTGCACATTAGTTTTATGCTATGTCAAGCTTATAAACTTTAACCAAATTTATATTAAAAATATTAACATCTAGAATGCCAAATAAACACAACATGGAAATATGTCATAATTGAATCTTTGCTAATGTTGTTTTTTTATATATATAAATTTGGTTAAACTTCATTGAGTCCTTATTATTGGGTGGGTAGGTTAGGTACGGTGGAGGGGTCAGAATAATGACGTACTACGGATCTGTCATCTGGCGGTAGCTGAGTGCCGGGTCATATACTACTCCAAGAAAAGCAAGATAAGCTAGTGCATTTCTGAGTGCTGACAAAAGAAACTGATTAATGGTGCCTTGAACCCAGGGCGTTAATTAGCCACAATTCGATCCGTTGGCAATTAGTACAGAACGCCTCCACTCCACCTACCAAAGAATTAAAGATGTGCAGGTGTTGTTCATCTTATCAAGAAAAGAAAGAAATGCAATATATGTTCAGTTCATACTCAGCTGCATCATATTAGCCGTTTACCTACGGTTATGTCCTGCGTTGGTACCAGATATATATGTACTCCCCCCCCCCCCCCCCCACACCTCTCGCATGTTCGTTATTTGCAAGTTTTGATTGACCGTATGATGGATGATCCTTTGTTTTGAGAAACGCTATACAGCTACATACACTCATATGAACCTCTTTATATAAAAAATAATCACTCCTATGAACACACACGCACACCTATCCCTATTAGCACTTCTGAATTTGGCCAATTTTGACATTAACCAAATCGCCTAATAGCCCCCCGCAATCTTTTTCCCGCCCGATAGGCTCATAGTTGACGGGAATAAATTCAGAAAAATATGGCCATCTATTTCAACTCTAGGACTTCAATTTGGATTGTCAGGATCCATCACACAAAAACTAGTGGCCCATATGGAAAGAAACCTAAAAGCAAATAATGTCAAGAGATGTAGTTCAAAAAGAAAATGTTCCATCACAAAAAACCTAGCCATCCGATCTATGCTTGGCAGTGTTAGGCATGCATGGCATAATCAAGGTCTCATGCCTCGTTTGGTTCGCAGAATAAAATATCAGGGGAATAGGAAGACTATAGGAAATGGGAGAGTGGAATGAATAAAACCACAATAATTGTGCCCGAACTAGCAAATAACCACCACAATTCATAACATGACATAATGCACCGAAGCTAACATTGACAGTGGCAAAAACATTGACAATGTTTTTGGCACATTTTGACGTGACAAAGCGTCCATGTGGTAACGGGTTTGATGGTGCACGGTAACGGCCATTAACGACTCAGTCTGCAAGATGCTTAGTCAGATACAAGGGTTGACCCTGGGCGGAGCCACAACGCAGTCATCCCTCCTCCCTCGCTCTCCTTTGCAACTGATTCTCTCCTTCATGCTCATGTGCTGCTGCTTCCAGTAGCTTGCCGCCATGGTCGAGAGGAGCAATGATTCCCTGGCGGACTTCGACTATAATTTAAGCTATTGTTTCTTGCCCCCTCCTTGCTTCGATGTCTCATGGGTTAGGTTTATGGTTGCATGAGATTTTTGGATTTTTTTGGGTTTTGATCTTGATTTGAACTAAGCATAATCTAATTGACTAGCTCCCTTCGATTTGAGCTAAATCCATCTTTTTTTACCGTTGAAAACTACGACTTCGAGGGCATCATTTATTTAGAGTGCGAACAAAAGAATAATACCAAGAATTTTGTAGCTTTCAAAGACACCCTCACTGGAAGGAGGTTTTGTGGTTGTGCATAGAATGTAAGACATCTCTCTGTTAATGCTCTCTTTACACTATGATATATTAAAACCAAGTGAATTTAGTAGATTTGAAAGCAAATCAATTTAGCGATATGTGAAAAGTGAAGTGTGTTCATTAAAAACATGTGAATTTAGTAGTTTTAAAACCAAGTTGTAACGATGGAATTTATGTTTTAGTGGATTTAACCAAGTAAAGGTACCGAAGGAAATTTTGTTTTATGTAGTTTTAATCCTCTGCAAACAATTGTTGCTAATTGTTAATACACTGTATATTAAGTGTTATACATGTTTCAAAGTTTTCAAGTAATTTTTTTCTACATGTTGACACATTGCATTGTTGCTCTAAATTTCTCTGCTCAAGTGGTGCGTTATTTAAAACTGGAGGGCAAACTGCAATTTATTTGTTGTAACTACAAACTGGAGTGCTCTCTGTCCCATGTGGTAGCCGAAGTATTTGTTTAAAATTCTTTAAATTATATGAAATGTTTTGGTTTTGTGGTTAGGAAACTGTGGCTTTGTTCAATGGGTTGATAAGGAGTGGCCTCAAGTAATGAAGATTGCACTAAAAAGTTGTGGGATCAATACAGATGTGCTGGAATCCAAGAAGTGCTCGAACTGAAAAATGAGATTAAACAATTGGACATTCAATACATAAATCTTATGCAGATGTGAACAACCTACCGAGTAAGACAGTGCAAAAGGTACAACGAGAAAATTACCATAAAATGAGCCCAGAGGATAGCGAAGCCCTGCGGAAGCTGCTGGAGAACAAGCAGTATGTGATCAGTGATCTGAAGGCCATTCATGTTGTTCAAGGAGATTTGATCAGGAACATGAGGAATGGGAACCGTGAGCTGAAGGTAGATAGGTATGGGCTCAAGAAGGAGATGGATCTGGTGAAGAGGGAGATCCATGACCTCAAGAAGGATAAGAATGAGTGGAGGAATGCTAAGGATGAGGTGATGAAGAACATGCCGATCTCAAGAAGGAAGTTGATGAGTTAAATTCAACAAAAAGTTTCAATTAAATTTAGTTAACTAGACACTGCATAGTAAATTACAACAACATGATTAAACTATTTTTTCCTTCAACAACAAAATTTAGTTAAATTCTATGAAACTACCAACTTATTCAACAACAATATTCAGTTAAAGTCATTGAGACTGCCTACTTTTTTCTTCAACAACACGATTTGGTTAAATTTATATGACAAGTTAACTACACCGATTACTACAGGCTGAAACTACCATGAACACTATGAACAATAAGATTTGGTGTAAGTTAATCCAACTATGCACACTGCAAGCCAGTTACAGAGGTAAGTGCTAAGCTAGAATAACAACCCAACACGGCTTACCTTCGGAACACAATCGTAAAACCTCCGCCCATTGTCTATACCATCAAATGCCACACATTTCTTGGCACTCGTGTGGTGAAGCTTGCATTTGTTGGACGGATCCACCACTGTCCCACAGAAAGAAGCATCGGCAATGGTCTTAGGATTCTCATGCATCGACTAGATCTAGATTAACCAATGGATCCTTCCAACGAGGCTCAAACAAGATCTCAAATAGGAAATCCCTAAGTCCAAACGCTAAACCTAACCCAAAACCGCCGGAACACTTATCGACAACTCCATGTCCATGGTAGTGTACTAGAGGTCGTCGTTGATGCTCTCTTCTCCGTCCTTGCTCGTGCTCTTTGACATGTTTTAAATTGTGGTGGTTATTTGCTAGTTCGAACACGATTATGGTGGTTTTATGCATTTCAGTCGAAATGAGATGTCATGTATCTTAATTTTTATAGGGAAAGACATGTCATTTGAATGAAAAGATATAATTTTTTTCATTGGGTCTAGATTAATTGTAACCTTTAAATTATGAATGATTGATTCCTATTCTACATAGAAATAGGAATCCATTCCTACAAATCAATGAAATTTCTAAAAATCTAACGTCAATTGTGTTAGTTGAGGATGGCAATTTAGTTGACGAGCACAACAAATTCCTAGTAAAAAAATTAACTGAGGCGGATTTGCCAAGCTCGCAAACCAAACTTGCCATCCTTGGCAAATATAATTTACCATGAAAAATGTTCGATTTATCATGCCTAAAATCCTGACGTCCACTGAATATTCGGGTTCCAAGTGAAAGGTCCTGAAAGAAAATTTTCCTATAAAATTCATGTAAACCAAAGGAAGCCACGGGTCATAATCAATCAAGGCCACATAGCATATTTATTTGTTTTGCTACGAATACATGATATATATGTGTAGGGCAAACTGACTTCGCGACAGGTCACATGACCATTTGTTGCTTCGTACGGCCGACCGGGGCATTATTAACGATGATGGATCCGCTTAAACGCGCGTGGCCGGGGTCACGTCCTCCTCTCCACTCCATTTACTACGACGGACCCATCTACAAGGCGACATAGCGCACATGGTTTTCTCCAGGTACGCAAGCAAGGCGTCGCCGTTAACCAACTCCGGCGTACCTAATTAATCAATCCACACACGATCGATCTCCAGTGTCCTGCATTGATCGCCATGATAAAAAACGGTTACGCTCCTAATGGCCTCCACCTGCCTACGATGTTGAGGCTGAGCTCCATTTTAGTCAGAATTTCCACCGGTGAGTCTGGCCAGGTGGCGAGGACGTTGGAACCACTGGGATGTACGTGAACGGCGCGAAAGAAGAACATGACGTGCATGATAAAATATCAAACTAGGCGGTTAGGATAAACTCTTTTTTTAAGGTAATTCTAAAGCCACATTCTTCATCGGTGAACCGATGGATTCGCCTCTCCTCCTTTGCTTTGCTTGTGTCTCCGGTGGCCGGTGGCAGAGAGGAGAATCCTAGTGCATTCATTCCGGTTAGTAGTTTAGGATAGAGTTTTTTAGTCCTCGCAGGTGTGGCGGACAGATTGCAACGCTTCTTCTTCGAGTTAGTCTCGCGCTCTGATCCTCGCCGAGTTCGTCTGTCTGAACATAGTCAACGAAGCTCCATCGTAGATTCCTTCCGTCTCCTTGGGCCGGTGAGGTTACGGTTTCTGATCATTTGGCTTGATTTGGTGTCAAGTGCTTTAGATGTATGCAAGGGTTCAACGGTGAAGACTATGGCTCCAGGGCACTGGTTCTTAGGGACACGTGCACAAAGACTTCTCGGTTGTCATCGAGAAAGTCAAGCCGGCTCCGGTGGAGCGTCGGCGACTCGTTCTGGCAGCAGTAGTGGTCGTTCGGTGGTCTCAGAATCTTGACGTAATTTCTATTATGCTTGAGATGCTTTGTACTTCCGGTGAACTTTTATAATAGGTTTGGTCTTTTCGCGAAATGAGTCATTTTCATACTCAGTACTACAAACATTTAGAAACATGCCCAAAACTTGTAGGGAAAAAAAAGGAAAATATGTAAAACCAAAATATACATTTTAAGTTAGTACAATTATTTTATTTAAAGAAATCACAACAACGGAAATGTCCTGGAATACCATGAATTCAAACACTAAAAATTATTCACCGCCAACAAAAAAACATATTTACAACATGATTTTAGAGAATAATTTAGACTTTTCAAAATCTGGCATTCTTTTAAAAAATGAGTTTATTTTTTAGTTATTATCGTCTATATTCAGGACAAAAAATAGATTTATTCTGTAAACTTGTAGTTTCATGAAAGGACCATCGACCGATCGGTCGACGGAACTCGACTGCTGTGCTCCGAGGGGTCGGCGTCAGAGACTAACGCAGTTGGTTGAGAACTGGAGATCCACAGTAATGCAAGCTCTGTTCAGCACACCCACATCACGTCCCTGTCCGTATATGTTCCCGCGTTTGTGTCGGCTCCCTTCTCCAGCTGCACATAGATAATTTAGAAGCTCGATCAGAAAAAATGTGCCGGCCTTTCCTTATTTTTTCAACATCACGCAACAGCTCGGGTCAATTTTACTTCTTCAACGGCTATAAATTTAATTTTATTGATGAATGGAATGTGGTAGCGTTGTGTGTCTAGGTCGGGGAACATATGATTTGATCATAACAGTTGTACGACTGCAGATGGAAACAGCTAACCAGCTGGTTAGCTGGCTACTCAAACTCATTAACTCATGTACATATATATACATAGAATAGATATGGATTCTTTCGGCTAAATCGTCAAAGCTAGCCAGCCGGACGGACAAACAAGAGCGTTTAATTGGTTGTGACTTTGGTGATGGCGTCCTGACGCGATGGCTTTTAAAAACATGGAATTAGCCTTAGCTAACTGTACTATTAATCACAATTTACTTAGCACATGCGTCGACAACGACAACAACAAAATCTTGTGCTGCAAAAATCAATGTACTACTCTGTACATATGTACTTGAAAATTGCACGAGGCGTTCATACAAAGCCCTAAAAAATCTGACTGTACATTCTATGAATTATTTCTTAATTTCAAAGCACTCGAGTCTAAAGGCATACCTGAAAAGACAGTCTCCCATGATATTTGGATTTTCGCATTTGCTATTGGTAAGTTGCGTGGAAATCAAATTGGTGTAACTAAGGAAGGGAGGTGAGGCCGAGCTGGGTACAACGTGGTAGCGGCGTTGTCATGTCTGTCATGTCACTAGGGGGTGTTGCCGGAGTCTTATGTAGGATGGCAATTTTACCCATGGTCTGGGTACCCGCGGATACCATACTAGCATGGTCAGGGTATAGACACAATTTTATACTCATGTGTAGTAGCCGTACCCTGCCCGATAAGCCGTGGGTAGGGTACGGGTATAGCCTTGTATTCATGTATATACCCGTACCTACCCATTTATACAGACATGTTATTTATCGGATGTTAGTTGGTGAGGTGTGTCATGAGCTTGTGAATCTATATTAAAATTGTCACCAATTGTCAATTTAAATTAAGATAATTGTCTTGTACTCATCTATCAGTTATTGAGTTGAGATATTTTTTTTATCAAATATGCTATGGATGAATGTAAAATTATGAATAATTTTGTGCGATGCTTAATCTACCCGTTGCATACCCACACTAGTAGAAAACAGGGCATTGGTCCAGCCCATTAGCCCCGGTTCAATCTAGAACCGGGACCAATGGGGGTACTGGACCCGGTTCGTTAGCCCAGGGGGCCGGCCGGGCCACGTGGGCCATTGGTCCCGGTTCGTCTGGACCTATTGGTCCCGGTTGGAGCTAAAAACCGGGACCAATGGCTCTTGCTCCTGGCCCACCACTATTGGTCCCGGTTGGTTTTATGAACCGGGACCAAAGGCACCCCTTTAGCCCCGGTTTGTAGAACCAACCGGGACCAGTGAGTTGCCTATATAAACCCCCTCACTCAAGAGCAGAGCTCACTGCTCTGTTTTTTTTTCTGGCTGAGGGGGAGAGGGGTTAGTGGTGCTCTAGCTCACCTCCTATGCACACAACGTGTTCGGTGGAATGCCCGAGCCACACTAGTTAAGTTTTTCTCCTCTCGAAGCTCTATTTTCTCCGAGATTTGTCTAGGTTTAGCGGTCCGTCACGTCCCGTCCCCGTCTTCGCCGCCGTCGATCGCCCCCGCCGATCTCGTCACCGGCACCACCGTGGTGAGCCTCTTGTTATGTCCATGCTTTTCTTACTTTTATTATTGCTTTAGATAGATATTTGTCTAATTTTCTTATGTTTATTATTGCTTGTTATTATATAGTGCGATGGTTTTGATATCCATCCACGTGGGCCCTCGTCCGGTCTACGATTCGGATGTGGTATATTATCTTTAATTTATAACTATTTGTTTTAGTGCTTATGATAGTTATGCCGACCAACCTGACATGCATAGATGTTTTATTATGTCTAGGAGGTAGTTGAACCGGAAATTCCAACCGACCCTCTTGTGGAGAGGTTAAATTTAGTTGAAGAGGAAAACATTTCGTTAAAGAAAAAATTGGAAAAAATGGAGGAGGAGAAGATGGAATTGGAGTTGCATGTTGCGGAAGTTATCGATGATCACAAGATCAAGATGGACCCTATTGTCGAGAGGTTAAATTTAGTTGAAGAAGAAAACAAATTCTTGAAGGAAAAAATAAAAAAATTTGTGGACGAGAAGATGATATTGGAGTTGCATGTTGCGGATGTCGTCGATGATCACAAGATCAAGATGGATGCAATGCGGTTGAAGATTAAAAAGATTAGAAAATATGTCATTAATACCGAGGCTTGGTATCATTATGCCGTTGGATCAATTGTTACCTTGGTTGCGATTATGATAGCATTTGTTTTCGCGTTGAAATGTTTTACATAGTTTCGATGTGTATGGAGAGCTATATGTTGTTAGATGAGAACTATATATGTATGTACTTTGGTTTTAATGTGATGATGAACTTTTATCCATTTGGTCACTTAATTATCTATTTATGATGTTCTGTAATGGTTTTTGACACACTTAATTATATATAAATGCACGCAGATGAACCGCCAATGGATGTACGGTGACAGACACACCTCCGAGTACATTAAGGGCGTGCGTGAGTTTCTAAATGCGGCAGAGGCAAACAAGCAGAATGGTTTTATGTGTTGTCCATGCACTAAATGTGTGAATACGATGTCTTACTCTAACCGGAAAATCCTTCACTCCCACCTGCTTTACAAGGGTTTCATGCCACACTATAATGTTTGGACGAGGCACGGAGAAATAGGGGTTATGATGGAAGACGGCGAAGAAGAAGAGTACGATGACAACTATGTGCCCTCTGAATACGGTGATGCTGCAATGGGGGGAGCTGGTGAAGATCAAGAGGAACCAGACGATGTACCAAATGATGCTGCAACGGGTGAAGCTGCTGAAGATCAAGAGGAACCAAATGATGATCTTCGCCGGGTCATTGTCGATGCAAGGACACAATGCGAAAGTCAAAAGGAGAAGCTGAAGTTCGATCGCATGTTAGAGGATCACAAAAAAGGGTTGTACCCCAATTGCGAAGATGGCAACACAAAGCTCGGTACCGTACTGGAATTGCTGCAGTGGAAGGCAGAGAATGCTGTGGCTGACAAAGGATTTGAGAAGCTACTGAAAATATTGAAGAAGAAGCTTCCGAAGGATAACAAATTGCCCGACAGTACATACGCAACAAAGAAGGTCGTATGCCCTCTAGGATTGGAGGTGCAGAAGATACATGCATGCCCTAATGACTGCATCCTCTACCGCGGTGCATACAACGATCTGAACGCATGCCCGGTATGCGGTGCATTGCGGTATAAGATCAGACGAGATGACCCTGGTGATGTTGATGGCGAGCCCGCCAGGAAGAGGGTTCCTGCGAAGGTGATGTGGTATGCTCCTATAATACCACGGTTGAAACGTTTGTTTAGAAACAGAGAGCATGCCAAGTTGATGCGATGGCACAGTGAGGACCGTAAGAAAGACGGGAAGTTGAGAGCACCCGCTGACGGGTCGCAATGGAGAAAAATCGAGAGAAAGTACTGGGAGGAGTTTGCAAAGGACGCAAGGAACGTATGGTTTGCTTTAAGCGCGGATGGCATTAATCCTTTCGGGGAGCAGAGCAGCAATCACAGCACCTGGCCCGTGACTCTATGTCTGTATAACCTTCCTCCTTGGATGTGCATGAAGCGGAAGTTCATTATGATGCCAGTTCTCATCCAAGGCCCTAAGCAACCCGGCAACGACATTGATGTGTACCTAAGGCCATTAGTTGAAGAACTTTTACAGCTGTGGAATGGAAACGGTGTACGTGCGTGGGATGAGCACAAAAAGGGACATCCTGGGAGTGGAGGGCAAGACAGACATGTCTGAAGATTATGAAAAGTTTCATGAAATTCCTCCCTTCAAAGTCAAGGCTGACCCAAGCATCATGATAAACGATGAAGATTATCCATGATTACGGCGCAATAAGCAAATGACACAAGCGAAGAAAAAGTGAAGACTTTTTTCCGCAACTATTATGATGATACCATGCCAACTTTGTAACAAACGAGTATGATACCATTGTCAGTTTATACTATTCAAATTTGCACTAACATAAAGTTTGTAATTGGTTTTACCAGAAAGAATTAAAAAATAAAACAAAAAACAAAAGAAAATAAATAATGCAGAAAACAAAAAAAACTTGCTAAAAAATAAAAAATAGCAACAATAAGTATTTCATTGTAAGTAGAAACAAAATAAAATAAATAATGCAACAAAGAAAACAAATAATTTCAAATTTAAACTATTCAAATTTGAATACTACTTGCACTAACAGAAAGTTTGTAATTGGTTTTACAAAAGAAAATAAATAATGCAGAAAACAAAACAAAAAAACTTAAAAAAAATAGCAACAATAAGTATTTTTTTGTAAGTAGAAACAAAATCAAATAAATAAAGCAACAAAGAAAACAAATAAATAAAAATAGCAACTGTAAGTATTTTGTTGAAAGTAGAAACAAAACTAAAAAATAAAGCAACAAAGAAAAAAAATAAAAAATATGCCACCTGCTGGGCCCACACGGCCTGAATACGACTAGAAACCCAACCATGGGCCAGGATTCAGGCCCGTAGAAAGCCCAGCAAGACCACATGCAAATCAGTGTCAGTTTAGGCCCTTAGGCCTGCAGTATAGAGGAGTTCGAGAGGAGAGAGGCAGCGGGGCTTATAAACTGGTGCTGCTCTCCCTCAACTAGCGAGGTGGGACTAAACTTCCCACCGCACCGCGGCAAGGCCTTTAGTCCCGGTTGGTGCCACCAACCGGGACTAAAGGGGGGCATTAGTCCCGGTTGGTGGCTGAAACCGGGACTAATACCCCCCTTTAGTCCCG
>LR738712.1:814687710-814704055 GCA_902687465.1 Secale cereale | reverse complement strand
TATATATGTATATATGTGTATATTTTTTTTATGTTTATATAAATTGCAGTATATATAGTTGCTGTATATATAGTTGTTGTATTTATATGTATGTGTATATCTTTTTTTTTCTTAGGAATTTGCTAAATATATATGTTCAATATATATGTATGTGTATATAAATATATTTTTTCTTAGGAAGTTCCTGTATATATGTGATGTGTGTATATGTGATGTATATATGTGTGTATGTGGCTATATAGTTTTTTGTTTATATATGCTAAATATATATAGAAAGTTTTATATATGCAAAAGTTACAAATTTAGAAAAAGAAGGATAGGAAAGAAGAAAATAAGAAAGAGGAAAGAAAGAAGAAGAGGAGAGGAAGAAGAGGAGAAATAAATAAGAAGAAGAAAAAAAAAGAAAAAAAGAGGAGAAGGAAGAAAGGATAGAGGAGAAGAAGAGAAATTTTCTCTTCTTCTCCTCTATTCCTTTCTTCTTCTCCTTTTTTTTTCTTTTTTTTTCTTCGATCTTCTCCTCTAGCGGTTCCTTTTTTCTTCTTCTTCCTCTTTTTTTTATCGGATATGTCTATGTCGATATACACCCTCCCCGATAACTTCGACATTAGGGGGGGCCGGGGTCGAGGGTCGTCGAGGGACCGAGAGGCCGAAGGTCGAGGGGTCGAGGGTCGTCGAGGGACCGAGAGGCCGAAGGTCGAGGGGTCGAGAGGTTGCCTAGCAGTCGGGGGTCTAGGGTTGTGGATCGCCGAGCAGTCGGGGGTCAAAGTATTGAAGAATTCCATGACTTCATCATTTGCCAGAAGTAACCGGGGCATTTTGGTACAAAGTTATGCAAAGATATTCTGGAACGGAGTTCCTGATAGAATAATCCGTCTTTTGTTACGAATTATCCTATCGGGGACTCCGTTCCAAAATAACTTTGGAGAGCTTCGTACCATCATGCTACTGTTACTTTCGCCTAATGATGAAGTATTGGTTTTGTTGAATCCTTTGACACTCGACAAAATGTGACATGAGGGGGTCTAGGGTTGTGGATCGCCGAGAAGTCGGGGGTCGAGGGGTCGAGAGAGGTTGCCTAGCTAGTGTCAAAGTATTGAAGAATTCCATGACTTCATCATTTGCCAAAAGTAACCGGGGCATTTTGGTACAAAGTTATGCAAAGTTGTTCTGGAACGAAGTCCCTGATAGGATAATCCGTCTTTTGTTACGAATTATCTTATCCGGGGACTCCGTTCCGAAACAACTTTGGAGAGCTTCGTACCATCATGCTACTGTTACTTTCGCCTAATGATGAAGTATTGGTTTGTTGAATCCTTTGACACTAGACAAAATGTGACATGAGGGGGTCTAGGGTTGTGGATCGCCGAGAAGTCGGGGGGGTCGAGAGGTTGCCTAGCTAGTGTCAAAGTATTGAAGAATTCCATGACTTCATCATTTGCCAGAAGTAACCGGGGCATGTTGGTACGAAGTTATGCAAAGATGTTCTGGAACGGAGTTCCTGATAGGATAATCCGTCTTTTGTTACGGATTATCTTATCTAGGACTTCGTTCCAAAACAACTTTGGAGAGCTTCGTACCATCATGCTACTGTTACTTTCGCCTAATGATGAAGTATTGGTTTTGTTGAATCATTTGACACTAGACAAAAGGTGACATGAGGGGGACTAGGGTTGTGGATCGCCGAGAAGTCGGGGGTCGAGGGGTCGAGAGAGGTTGCCTAGCTAGTGTCAAAGTATTGAAGAATTCCATGACTTCATCATTTGCCAGAAGTAACCGGGGCATTTTGGTACAAAGTTATGCAAAGTTGTTCTGGAACGAAGTCCCTGATAGGATAATCCATCTTTTGTTACGAATTATCTTATCCGGGGACTCCGTTCCAAAACAACTTTGGAGAGCTTCGTACCATCATGCTACTGTTACTTTCGCCTAATGATGAAGTATTGGTTTTGTTGAATCCTTTGACACTAGACAAAATGTGACATGAGGGGGTCTAGGGTTTGTGGATCGCCGAGCAGTCGAGGGTTGAAGCTAGTTCTACGTTTGCCATTAATATATCCATCTGTCATGTTTGAATAATAATTGGCATGTTGTAAATATTTGTAGAAACAATGGACGACAACACCCGAGACCTAGCACAAGAAGCGATGTTGATGGACATAATCGCACACGGACAAAATGCCGTCTTGTCGTATCTCAACGACACCGATGAGCAGGTCGAACAAGAGCTGCAGCTGGAAGATCTAGGCTATGATATTGATGAATTCGGTGACCCAATGCACATGGAAGAAGTAGACCGTGAGGACGGCTCCGGTGACCCAATGCCGGTGCAAGAAGGAGACCGTGATGCTGGCTCCGATGACCGAACCGAGTCCGGCCAGGAGGTATATATGTTAATTAAGCATGTGCTGACTAGTTAATTGATTCATTCATTAACTCTCGTCTTTGTTCCTTTTTCTAGCCCTCCGGATCGAGCAAATCTTCGGTAAAGAGATGAGGAGCGAAGAAAAAGTTGAGGCCGGATGAAAAGTTTGAGATCTTAGAAATCTCGCGCTCCGGCGAGCCGATTGCACCCATCCGGACAAAGAACGCATTTGTTAATCAGTGCGGGGTTCTGGTTAGGGACAAGATCCCGATCAGCATCCATCAATGGTTAAAGCCGGCTGCAAACAACGCTCAGGTGACTTATGTCACTGATATGCAGAAAGAAGATCTTTGGACTGAGCTGAAGTCAAATTTCGTCCTACCGTGAGAGGTTGATCCGGCGAAGCCAGTTAAAGAGGAGTTAATCAAGTCTGCTGCACTTTCGAAGATGGCAGACCAATTCAGGGCATGGAAGAAAAAACTGAATAAGTTTGTCAAAGATAAAAAGACTCCAGAATTCGTGGGCATATATGAGAAGATCAAAGATGACTGGCCCGCATTTGTGGCCCATAAGAAGTCGGAAAAGAGTCAGAAGATGTCGGAGACAAACCGGATAAATGCTGCGAAGAAGATGCATCACCATCGGACGGGGTCGGGCGGCTACCTCGTAGCCCGGCCTAAGTGGGCCAAGGCTGAGAATGATCTGCTTCAGAAAGGGATCGAACCAGAGACAATGCACTGGCCAGAACGTTGCCGGACTTGGTTCTTCGGGGCTGGCGGAACCTTGGACCCTGTAACAAGGTGGTGCATTTGGACGGACAAGCAATTGAAACACCACTCAGGAAGATGCGACAGTATATCAAAGCAGCGCATGAAGGGACGTTCATCCCCGACAGAGAGAACGACGAGCTGACAATGGCCCTCGGGAATCCTGAGCACCCTGGACGGACACGAGGCACGCCAGGCTCCCTTCCGTGGCGTGCTGGGTTTCCGGACGCAGGAGGCTACAAATGCCACGACAGGAGGAAGAAAATGGAGCAGACCGAAATCCAGGCGCTGCGGGCCAGAATACAAGCGATAGAGGAACGGGAAGCAAATCGGGAGAAAAGAACTGCCGAAGCTTCCCCCGAAGCTACCCCGCCATCTCAGCGTAGAAGCAGCGTGGCTTCCACCGAGCTGCTTCAGCCAGAGCTTGCCTTGACGGCTACTGCCAGGAATCCTGTGGATGCTATCACGCAGGCACAAAATTGCCACCTTATGGCACAGTGGATGAATCTGAAGGTCAAGGCGGCTGCTGGCTCTGTTTATCCTTCTGGACCCGACGACACTTTTCACTGCCGGCCGATTCCAGAAGGATATGCTAGGGTGATGGTCGACGAAATAACGGAGGGATTTGAGGAGCTCCAGCTTGACCACCCTACCGGTGAAGGGGAGACTCGGCTGGGTTCTTCACTGAAGACTCCATGCCTATGGCGGAAGGACCTAATCAACATTCTCAACTGGACGCCTCCGCCTCCTCCTCCTCCTCCGGCGAGTCAGGGCACTCTGCCTCCTCCACCGCCTCCTCCTCCGGCGAGTGACCATCAGGGCACTCCGGCTCCTTCTCCGGCGCGTGGCGGCACTCCGCCTCCTTCGCCGCCGGCGCGTGGCGGCACTCCGCCTCCTTCGCCGCCGGCGCGCCCGAGCAGCCAGCCTGCTCCTCCTTCACCGCCTAATCAGCAAGGGGAGAAGAGACCTGCCGCCGCTCCGGCTGCTCCTGCTCCGGCGCGTAAGCAAGTAAAAAAGACAGCCGCTTCGTCTGGTCCGGCGACGTCTACCAGTGCCAGAGGCGGGAGGCGATGCAGATTCAGTCCTTCTCTCACGCCTCTAGAGAAGTTATCATACGAGAGGTCCGACGAGGAAAACACGAAGATTGCTCAAGGCCAAGTGAAGGACTTTTTTGAAGGGTTGAAAGCACAGAGACATCCACCTCCGGAGGAGAAGATAGATGCGGTGAAAGCAAAGCGCACTCTTGCTGCCCTGAAGCAACCAGCGCAAAGTAAGCCGCAGGACAACTATGACCGCATGATCCAAAAGTCATATCAAGCAGCGAAGCGGTCGGGAAGTACTAAAAGTGATCAGAGGTTAGCAGAAGGGCGAGCTGGGAAACAAATTGCCCAGCTCGGCGAACAAGCGGACCAATCGTGCCCCCCGCTCAAGGTGTCTAGCGACATGGTCGCTAATGATCCGAGGATGGTGCCCGGTTATACCAATCTTGCAGATTACGCGTCCGACGATGTACACTATGATTTCTTGGAAGTGCAGATAGAAAGATACGAGTACAAAAAGCCTCTCGTCAAAAATGAAAGATCTCTATCAACGAATATGCGAAGATTGCATGATTGGTACATGAAAATCTGCAGAGAGTCTGGGGGGAGGAATAACTTGTATTTGAGAGTTAAACCGGAGCATGACCTCGTTGGAATTGACCTGTTGCCTGTTCCATTTGAGGAGTTCTATCAATTTTTCAATCAATTGGCCCTCGATAAAACAACGGTCACCTGCTACTGTCTATAAGTAGTACTACTTCTGTCATTAAGTCTCTCTATATAGCTGATCTTCATTGCATGTATTTATAATTATCCTCACTATATTATGCAGATTGAAGATCGTCGAATTGAAGAAAAGACAAGTAGGTGATATTGGGTTTATTAACACATACCTCATAGATGCAACCGAGGTTAAATTGCGTCCCGACGATACCGAGACCAACTTGCTACGATCGTTGGTGGTAAATGAAAACAAAGATATAATACTCTTTCCTTACAACTTCAAGTGAGTGTTAATGTCTTGTGCATATTTGGTTTCTCTTATATATCAGTCAAGGTTATAGTGATGTAATTGATGATCTCATGCATTCGTGCGCAGCTTCCACTATATTCTCTTAGAGATTAAGCTTGAGAAGGGAGTAGTAACTGTCTTCGACTCTAAACGTAAAGATCCCGAGGAGTATGCGGACATGACTCAAATGCTAGCCAGGTAAGTTAAATCGATCAATATTATCCACCATGCATATATATCAACAACTTCATTTCTGATATCAACTAATTGTTTTCTTTGTCTGGCAGGGCTTGGAAAAAATTCACCAAAAAAGCTCCGGGACTGCCGAAGAAGCTACAATTTAGATACCCGAAAGTAAGTACTATATAGTAGCATGTTCCGCGCGCGCATCTCCTATATCTTGATTCAAGCGCTAGTTTCATCAATACCAATTTGGCATTCTTGCTTATCAGTTTGATTGACCTCTATTTCTTGTAAAGTGGTTGTGGCAGGAACCCGGGAATGATTATTGTGGATACTACATTTGCGAGTCCATCCGCCACACGACCTGTGAGCGGGGCTACACTGATGAACAATTTGAAGTGCGTAAGCAATCAATAATATTCACAAATTTATAGCATCATTTCATGTATTGACCCCCTACTTCAAATTAGATGTTTCGGATGCGGGATGAACTCCTAACACCAGATCGTCTGCGAGCAATTCAAGAGGAATTGGCGGCATTCTTCCTTGAACACGTGATCGCTGAAGACGGAGAATACTATGTGGACCATGCATCCATGTGTTAGGAGATTATTTTTGTAAGAGATAATTATTGTATATATGTTCCCGGTAGTGTCGGATAGATATACGAGAACTTGTTGTTCGACCAATCTCTCGGAGAAGGAGAGGTGGTCGATATTACTTCTCTCTGTATGCATATATATATATATATATATATATATGTTGATTATACGATCTTCTGTTCCTTCGTTTGCTTAGTAGCTAGCAGCTAGCTAGCTAGCTAGCGTGACTCTAGTCCTCTCTATATACGTATGTGTAGTATGTAGCGTCGACCAAGCACGGACATAAGAGAGAACACTTCTCTCTATTAATTAGCTAGCTAACACAATATATGAAACACCTAAATTAACCCCCAAAACCTAAAACCCCTCCTCCCCTTTCAAAAAAAAAAACAAAAACCACAGCCACAGAAATGCTGACGCGTGGATGCCTTTTGGTCCCGGTTGGTACCACCAACCGGGACTAAAGCCCCTCCTGCCTGGACTCGGTGCACAGGCCACGTGGACACCCTTCTGCCCCGGTTCTGGATTGAACCGGGACTAAAGGGTCAGAGCATTAGTACCGACCCTCTTGTCCCGGTTCTGGAACCGGGGCTAAAAGACCCAAATGAACCGGGGCTAAAGACCCTTTATCTACTAGTGCCAATGGGTATGGGTACGGGTAAAGCTTCATACCCATCGGTACGAGTATGGGTAGAATTGTGTACATTGATTACGCGGGTATGTGTATTGTATTGCTCTACCCATCCAATACCCTACCCATTGCTATCATTGAAGGTTCAGGTACCCGAGTGGGGAGGGGGCGACAGGCCGATGAGGCACACACCAACACATGAGAGCGTCATCGGCCCCGGGTGGCGACCGCAGGCGGTTAGGGCGGCGCAGATCGTGAGGAATGAGATGTAGTTGGCTGGAGGAAGGAGAAACCACGACAACCTATTTGTCACCCTGGGTGAGTAATAATTATTCTTCACCCCCTCTATTTAAATATCAATGCACCCTTAATCTTGTGTGCCGTAAATTTTGTCTTATTTCATACGTAAAACAAGAACGTAAATAAAGTCGCCGTAAAAAGTATTTCATGTTACGTTAACTACAAACATAAAAACATAGTGTGAAATATACATAAAATGTAATATTTTTTGGTCTTATGACCTATATTTTTGTTGTCTTATATATGTCAAATTTACGTAATGAATAAATATGAATGTAACTGTTTGTATTTTAAATATAATTTATTTATGAAAGGATCATAAGATTATCTTGTGGGAGTGACATCCTTATGTTGGGCTTTGTGGCTCACCAATAACGATGTCGTTTTTAAGAAAAAAAATATGTTTCATCCCAAGTGCATGTTATTTATGCATGTCTGTGATGGATTCGTATTTAGTCTATCATGCAAAGACCGGATGACAGAGACATGTTTATGATGGCATCTACCGAGCCGAGCACACAGTTAGGAAGAATTTCTTTCATCATGGATGGTGGTGTAATCTTCGAATATGATCTACCCCATCTTAGGCTGACATTTTTTACTTTTGGTGTAAAACAATATTTGTTTTCGTCCTAGTGGACGTTTTGGCTGTGTTTGTGCTCTGCAGAGCCCAAGTACTCGCTCGGTGTGGTTGTGACAACTCGTGAAAATGACATTTATCAAAAATCGTCAATAGAGAGAGACGCAATTTATTATTATGATTCTTATTATTAACCAATATAGTCACCAGAGGGGAGCGACCTTGAGTAAGACTTGCCGAGAGAAAAGCAAGGCATCCAATGGATGTATAGGGCAATCAATGAAGATACCTTTCTCAAATTTCATTAGGAAAAGCGACTCCTTTGGTGCTGTTGAAGCTATTAGGTAGGCGTTAACCAAACAACGTGCTTGCGTTAGGTCATCATCTCATTCAAAACATATGAATATGACTACTAATTGGATCAAACAACATACTACACCGAGGGTAAGGATGCGAAGTGGTACATGCCAAAATAATAGCTTCACAGGGGGCACGGCTGTGAAGCAGGGGCGGATCCCAATAGGGTCATGGGTGTATAGTAACACCCACAATTTTGTGTAAGAAAAATCATATGTATAGTATATAGTGGACACATATATCACTTGTGTTATTGTTGATGCTGTATATATTATTATTTTTCGTCCAAACCAAGCTCAAACCTCAAACTAGTAAAAGCTCATATAGCTGGTCATCTCCTTGCAACTCAAGTAGCCCATTAGTCAGCACTTGTACAGAGGAGCAGGCTGCAGTCGTTGATGCTAGAGAGGGGAGAACAACACGGCAACCAATTCCCCAATTCGAAAATTCATTTATATTTATGAAATCCCTAAATTTGTACCTTCTATCAATAGATTGTGTTGCCATAGTTCACCATTTCTCTGTTAGATAGGGGAAATAAATCCGATAGGATGAAGAAAAAATGGCTTCTATGTTTGGGTGAACAAAAAACTTGAACAACCAAAGTTAAATTCCAGGATCCGCCATTGCTGCGAAGTGGTGCATGATCGAACACGTCATCATGGAAGTATGGCCGGATGGTTAGGAAGACAATGATATTCCTAGCTCGCTAGAGTTCAAGTCTTAGACTTGACATTGGTGCTTACATTTTGATGGATTTATTTTAGACCTTCGGGCGATGTGCCTTCAGTGAGAGGAGACGTGCCCGTCAACATGGAAAGCCACTGTGACGATTTTGTCAATCACAAAATGATGTGTCGGTTCAGTATCCCGGAGGTACTCATAGGGGTAGGGTGTGGCATTCATAGGGTTGTGTGTATTGCCTATGAATGAGTGTTTGCGTCTGTACTATGTTCAGAAAAAGAATCGTCAGAGCAAAAATGACTAATAGTGCGCATGATTAAGAAAATGCTAATTATTTTATTAATCTGGGGAATAAACAGTGGTATCTTGATTGTAGGAATCTCTGTGGAGGTGGTGGATTCTTGCAAGGAAAGAGAATCTGCAGTTGCTTCGTCCTCGCCAACATTTGTTCAGCAATCATCCGGTTACTTTTCCGTATCAACTTAAACCTCCATGGGAGAAGACAGATTTGTTTAACCAATGTGACTGAATGTCTTACTTGTATAAAAACTCACGAGAGTATCTTTCATTCAAAGGAATGAAGGATTGATGTGCGAATTTGTAAAAAATCTAAAGGGGAAGAGGCATCGATGTCCCGGCGTCCATCGCGTGCTACAGTGCAGAGGTAGGTGGGGAAGAGTGATCGGATATATTAGTGCTGCTGGATGTCTACATGCATCATCGTCCCTACGGCCAAGCCCAAGGAAAGGAAGACATGTGGATGTGGTGGAATGAAAGATGTAAGCAAGATAAAATCAGTTGTACGGTGCGCACATGTCCTCACCGTCCGTAGTGGGACTGCGTCTAACAACAACGTGACCGCATACGGCCCTTCGTATTGCCCGGCCTAGTATCAGTGTGCAATCAACGAACAAAACCCGACAATAACGTTCCCCTAAGGTGGCGTTTGGTTTATGGACGAGGATGACTTGGCTCAGGATATCCTTAACCAGGTGGTTGGGGATAGCCAGTTTATGCCGTTTGGTTGTGAGGGATTGGGTGAGTTGGATAACCACATCTTATTGTTTGGTTGGGAGGATACGAAGTGGAGCATTTGTGTGTTTCTTCATAAGTCAACACTCAACACTATAGTCCAACATCATAGACCTACAACTATTTTCTTCACTGGCATGATGCTACCTGCTACGGGTGTCTTCGTCCGACCTGCAAAAAGAAACGAGACAGAGAAGAACATCAGGTCGCATCTACAGAAAGAACAGAGAAGCTTGCCTCTCGTGTTCCTAACTAGATTAGGTAGAGCTCTCTCCAATCCCCACAACCAGAGATCTCGCGGTTCCCAGCCACCGGAGCTTCACGTTCCCCGCCGCCAGATCTCCCCGTTGCCCGCCGCCGGCGCTTCCCATTCCCCACCAGCCAATGGTCACATCTCGCCGCTAGGGAGACAAAGAAGAGAGAGGGGAAGGAGAGACGCGAGGGGTCTGAACCCGAATCGCGCCGGAGTCCTTGCTGAGTCGTACCACCGCCCCGATCCAAATCGACGTTGCCGCCGTCACCGCCGCTGCCGCTTCTTTGTTCAGGCGAGGGAGCTCTGAAGGTTCGCTCGGGTGAGGGGTGACAGAAGAAGGAAATTAGGAAAAGGAAAACGATACGCGCGCGGGTGGCTGCCCTCATACGCGAGAATCTCGCGACTTTCCTCAGCCAGCTTTTAGTCGAATATTCCCAGGCATCTGGTTATCCACATCCTCTCTTGCTCTCAAACCAAACGGGTGGCATCCTCAGGAAAATTGGTTATCCCTGTCCATATGGTGGATAACCACACAACCAAACGCCATCTAAATGGATGCACTGTAGTCGGTTGGGCCGGCCCATTTACATCATGGTGTCCTTCTTCTATGTGATTGGTCGACTATACGATGCAATAAGCATCAAATAGGATTCCTGATCCGCAATGGTGGTTACCCCTTGCGTGGAACCTCTAGGTGTCATTTTTGGTAAGCTGGGAGCACACCAAGTGGTGCATCTAACCACCATCACATATCGCGTGTCGGGCACTTCCTTTGAATTTTATTTGTTATTTTTCTATACACATTTTAAGGCTTTAGATGCGTTTTTTTGGTTTTGCCTAGGTTTTGAAGGAAAAAATTCACAGATTTTTTTATGCGAAAAATTATGACATGTATTTGCTTCCTTGAGAAGCACTATGCTTCCCGAAAAGAGAAAAGAACTATGCTTCCAAGAGAAGCACATATTGGCTTCTCAGGGAGGCAAAGATTTACTGCGAGCAGTGCTTACCAAAGAGGGAAAAAATCAGTGCTTCCATTAGATTTCTGTCTCCTTGAGGCACATATTTACTTCTGCGAGTTATGCTTCTTCAAAAGAGAAATAAAAAAAAGTCCATGTTACTCTCCTCAACAAAGTTGATGGTTCACATAACCCTCTGAAGTCTAAAATGGTTCACTTAACCCCTTGATAAAACCAATCTCGTTCAATACTCACCCGGAATGAATTTGCCGGGTGGTTTTGCTAAGTTGGAAAAGGTCAAGGATGTTTTGTTGTCTTGGGTCTCCTCCTTCCCCATATGCATCCTCAAGCCTCTTTGACCGGCGACACTGACAGCCTGGCCACTGGCGGCAACAGGTGTGGGGAGCCAGGGGTCGGCAGTGGCGACCTGTACGCCGGTCGAGGCTGGGCCGAGGCTGAATAAGTAGTGCTCCGATGCCGACCTCAAGGTTGCGTACCGAAAGCTCGCCATGGCGAGCCGGAATTGCGTCCTCCTTTTTCCTTTTTTCGGTGTGCATGTTAGTGATGCTTAGTTGTAAAGTGTGCTCCTCTACCTAAATATGCTCCATCACCGAGGGAGTCTGTGGTGGGAGCGCTCAGAACAAGGTGGGCGCTGTCTCGCCTGACACCCTCGTGTCTCTCAAGGTGCTATGCTGCTTGGTCGCATGGAGCACACGACGGGTCTACGATGGTGCTCTGGGGCTTCGCCCGGGGTTGCTACCAGGATAGGGAGGTGCCACTACTAATGCTCACCTCCGAGCACAACGCTAATGCTCTTGCCGCGACAACACAAGGAGTCGCCGCTAATGGTTTTCCCCAGCACGACGTATTGGCCACCATGCTCCGGATCCACGAGCCTCTGTGGACTGACCTCCACTCAACCAGAATTGCCACGGTTGGCCAAGCACCACCACACCTTGTCCTGGTTACTCACTAGCTGCTCCGGATCCCAGTAGCGCGCTAGTGGCTGTGCAAACTGGATCCAATGGCCAGGTCGTCAGGGAAAGATGCAACCGTGCTTCGGAGCAGACCCAGTCTCCCCATCACCTTGCGCTAATAGTTATCGTTGCCCTCTTCCCACATCCCTGGCCGAACCTCTTTCACCCATCCATGCCTCCTAACCTGTATCCAGGCGAGCGCCTCCCAGAGACTCATTTCACCTCGGCTATGCCTTTGGCGCAGACAGAGGAGGCTGTTGGGAGTCGATGCATCCAGGGTGGGTTTGAGGGCTGGCACCGCATCGGCAGTGGTGGAAGTGACGGGTCACCTAAGGGGTCCCACTGGTCAAATACCACTTGGACCACGTCCACGTCAGCAAACCACCTAGCAAACCTAGCTAAGATGATTTCTGAACAGTATTGGATAGATTTGGGGGGTGGGGGGGTTAAGAGAACAGAAAAAATGATCTGGGGGTTGTATGAACCACCCATTTTGTTCTCGGTTGTAAAATGGACTTTTTTCAAAGAGAAAAAATGTATCTCCATGAGAAGAACAAATTCTGTCAAGAAGATCAATATTGACGCATCACGAATCCACCATTGCAATACCAAATTCAAAGGTATAATATCAGACGTAGAGGCGCAGTGCTCGGACAAGGTAATCCCTAGACGTAGTGTTCGGTACACCCGATAACTGCCGTAGCAAAGACTTGAGCTTTGACATCATCCCATTTAGGAGCGGCTATATCACACTCCTCGAGAGAACGGCCTTCACCCGTTTTCGCGTCGTCCCACACTACACTTGTCTAAAACTAAAGACATCTGAACCCAATGGTGTCATAATGATGAACGACATCACAAAGCATTCACTCTAAACTGAAGAGCAGACCGGGACTTTTGCAGCTGAGGTGCAAGCAGCCGAGGAGGCATCAAGGACTAAGGTTGGATCAAGCAGCCCAGATCCCGTTAAACATCTCAGGTTCAACGATGACACATCGATGACGACTCCAACGAGGACCATATGGAGGCCACCTCGAAGCCTGCTGATCAAAACCCTAAATAGGGATACACGCTCTACCTCGCCGAGTGTGCTCCCGAGGACTACCTTCCTCGACAACATAATTTCACAGTAAAAGTTCCCCGGGGCTAGCAAAGCACACACAGCGTAGGGTATCATGCCTAATGTCGGGTAAGCCGACAACAATGACTTCCTCGGAGGCCGAGCATCATGTTGTGGCACAATATCGAGGCACCCGAGACACAAACAGGGCGCGCACAGTGTGGTATAAGTCAAGGTCGTCAGTGACCACAAGGCACCACAACCAAGGTAGTACTGCCGCAGAAAACTGTTACTGGCTTGGATACCTGAGTGCTCGTCAAGAACACTAACGACACAACCCAGTTAACGCCAACCCTGGGCAGCCTCAAACCCTCGGGCCTTCACGGCCGGTATCACACCTGCGTGCTAGCAGTTGAGATACCAGACAAGGAAGTTCATTATCATACTGTGAAAGTCACCACCTGCAACACTGAGGAGCAGTGGCACATCTATGCTTGAAGGAGCAGTCGTCACCACACGTGGATACACATAGGGCTGAGAGAAGAGGGATTATGCGGCTCAAATGGCGACACTGGACATGAAGCCAAAAGTTCAGACCTTGGAATGCTACTCCAATGCGACGACCTGTGATATGTTCAACATGTATCTTCCCGTCTAGTGTGACGAGCTGTAACATCCAGGCGAGTGCCTCTCGCTAGCGGAAATGTTTTTCTTCCCTTCCGCGACATGCCTCTCAGAAACGAAAAAAATGTGTTTTATGTTTCTTTTTCCTTCCGCGAGAGGCACGGATATGCTTTTGCAAGAGGCACGATCGTGCCTCTTTCGAAAAAGGAAAAAATGTGTTGTCGGTTCGGGTTTTTTCACAGAAAAATATTTTCAAAACATATGAACATGGGATCTAGTTTTGAAGATCTCGACGCGAGGAATCCAACGGTGAAAACGGTTCGACACTTGGACATACGGTTAAGAGATAAAAGGATCTACGAAAAAAGGGACTTGTCGCAACCTGGGAGGTGGAAATGATCTTTGAAAAGAGTACTCCTCAAATAATGATCTTTGGAAAGAGTACTCCCCAAAAAAACAGATGCGTTGTACTCGGTTAGGCCGGCCCATTTTACACCATTGATGTCCTTCTTCTATGTAATTGGTCAACTATATATATATATATATATATATATATATATATATATATGGGATTTCTGGTTCGTAATGGTGGTTACTCCTTGCAGGCACCTCCAAGTGTCTCTTTTGCTGCCCTGAGAGCACACCAAGTGGTGCATCTAGTCACCGTCACATATCGTGTGTTGGGCACTTCCTCTGAATTTTGTTTTTATTTTCCCATACACATTTTTAGGTTTTAGATGCGTTTGTCGGCCTTTTGGTTCTCCCAAGGATTTGGAGAAAATATATGTGGATCCTTTTTGTGTGCGAAAAATTGTGCTTCTACGAGAAGCACGAATTTGCTTGAATTGCTTCTCGTGGAGGCATGGATTTACTTCCGTAAGAAGCACATCTATGATTCTCGAAAAGAGAAAAGCAATGCTTCCATGGGAAGTACAATTTTGCTTCGCAAATATTTGTTTCCACAAACTGTGCTTCTCATAAAGGGAAAAATCAATGTTTATTCTATATGTTTGTCTGGCGACAGTTTACTTGATTCCTGTAGTGCAAGTCACGTTGGTTCTCAACCAAGTAGGCCAGGCCGAGGACCCCATGAAGGTTGAACCAACGGGCTCCATTCATCGGGCCAAGAAAACTTGGCACATACTCCAAGACTTAGAGGTGGTCTTCCTCACGCTTACCCTCATATGTAACCGGCTTATGTGTAAACCTTATGTACCCCCGCGGTATCTATATAAGATGATGGGTTAAGACCCTAGAAGACTACCTAATACACACGATCTAGTGGTAGATCAAACTGTACTCTGTACCCCGTCGATATCAATACAATTAAAGCAACACGCAGGGTCTTATTTGTTCGAGAGAACATGAACCAGGGTAAATTCCGTGTCCCTGTTACAATCATGTCAAGACTACCATGTCAGGACCCCCTACCCGAGATCTGCTAGATTTGACTCCAGCACTTCTGACTGGTGCAACTTCTTCCTCAGTCACATACTTCTTCCTTTTTACAGAGGTCTTGGTCAGAGTTTCCGACTTCCTATCATCAGTATTCTTAGCACCTTTGAGGACAATGGGCTTGAGATGGGAGCACCCAGGACAAAATTCTTATCATACTGATTTCATCAACAATTTCTTCTGGATGGTTTTGCTCTGAAGCATTTCTATTAGACTTTTGCTGAGATTAGTATTCTTCTTCCTTAGAAGACTCAATTGTGGCCTTCTTATTGTGGTCCATGTTTTTAGCCTTATAAAAACGCAAAAAGGAGATGTAGCAGCAGGAAGGAAGAGTTGTATGTGTCTTGGTTTGGTCAAAATATCTATATTGTGACGCAAAAACTTTCAAATTTTTTTTTTTCTTACGGATGAAAAAAATCTGAAATTTACTGTAAACCGATGATCTCAGCCCATCCTGAAAAAAAATCCGGAATGGAGAAAACAAAACTTGTGGTGAGGATGGGCGAGGCAGTCGCTTATGCCGAGCCTCGCGTGTAAGTGTTTTTGTCGAAAATTTTCGAGCTGTCTCTGTGAGCCAAGGTTTTTTCTTTTAGTCCGAACTAAGCCAAGGGCTCTTGGGTTGCCATGTGTTTTCCGGCTTATGCCAGAACAGTATGTAACATGGGTTTTTCCCATGGTGGCTGCCTTACAATAGACCTAACCAAAACCCATCACCTCAGAATCCACTATATAAGAAGCCTAGCAGGCTAGCTCTGCATATAATACACTCGTACAATAACACTTCACGTCTTCACCTGCCATAACGCACGTAAACCAGGCAATAGAAATGGAGACCGTGTCATGGTGGGTTGGAGGCTTCCTCGGCAAGTACCCGGAGATCATGGTGTCGTTTGCTTGCTTCTTGTTCTTGCTGTTCTTCAGGTTTCGCCAGCGAGACGGGCTGCCGACCAACTGGCCTGTGGTCGGCGCGTTGCCGGCGATCACAGTCAATGCTGGGCGCGTGCACGAGTGGGTCACGGAGTTCCTGCGGGTGGCGCCGGGGATGTCGCACGTCGTCAGGGGCCCGTGGGGCTCGCCGGTGGACGTCCTTGTGACGGCCAACCCGGCGGACGTGGCGCACGTCTTCACGGCCAACTTCGGCAACTATCCCAAGGGCGAGGACTTTGCTGCCGTGTTCGACGTGCTCGGCGACGGCATCTTCAATGCCGACGGCGAGTCGTGGGCGTTCCAGCGGCGCAAGGCGCACGCACTGCTCTCCGACCCGAGGTTCCGTGCTGCCGTGGCCGCGAGCACGGCGCACAAGCTCGGCGAGGGGCTCGTGCCGCTCCTCGACGGCCTCGCGGCCACGTCCTCGGTCGTTGATCTGCAGGACGTGTTCATGCGGCTGACGTTCGACCTCACGGCGATGTTCGTGTTCGGTGTCGACCCCGGCTGCCTCGCCGCCCACTTCCCGCGAGTGCCATTCGCCGC
>LR738712.1:814604989-814684646 GCA_902687465.1 Secale cereale | reverse complement strand
GGTTGACTTTGTTCTTCAGAAATATGCTGATCTTTTTGGATGCCAGATAGGGCACTTCCTCATGAAATACTTGGGGGTGCCAGTTAGTTATTCTACTCTGAGAAACTCAGACTGGGAATACATTGCAGTTAGATATCTTAAGAGCTGTGACTCTTGGATTGGCAATGCTGCATCTTCTGGTGGGAGGTTAACTTTGTTAAATTCATCCCTCTCGAGCATTGCATATTATTATATGTCAATGTGCCTACTCTCCAAAACATTTGTTGAGAGGCTCGACAAATATCGTCGTAAGTTCTTCTGGTGTGGTGGGTTGGTTAAGAAATGTTATTATCTGGTGAAATGGACCAGGGTATGCCGATCTAAGAACAAAGGTGGGCTGGGTGTGAAGGATCTTCACAAACAGAATATCGCCCTGCTAGCGAAGTGGTGGTGGAAACTGGAAACGGGGGAGGGACTGTGGCAAGATGTGGTGAGAGCAAAATATCTTAAGAACAGCTCAGTTTCCAGTGTAAAAACAAAATTTCATGACTCCCCCGTGTGGAAAGCTTTACTCAAAGTTAAAAATGTGTATATGGCTGGGAGGAAAGTGGTTGTCAATAATGGCAATATTGCCAGGGTGTGGCAAGACCCGATTGGCAATCATCCCCCTTTTTGTGATTTGTATCCGAAGCTGTTTAGTATTGCTTATTACCAAGATGATACTGTTGCTCAATTTAGAGGCCGTGCCTGTGAAGATACTTTCAGGCGTAGGTTGAATACCGACCTTAACACTCAATTTGACGAGGTTAAGAGAGTGGTGGCCAGTGTTGACATTTCTGCTGGTCCAGATGAAATCATGTGGACTGATGGACCCAAAGGCAAATATACTACTAAATCTATGTATGTTCATTTGGAGAAAAAACTGGCTGGTTGTGACTATAGATGGATCTGGAAGGCCAAATTACCTGTTAAAATACAGATTTTTCTTTGGCAATTGTTTCAGGACGTCATCCTGACGAGAGACGTCATGAAACAACGAAATTGGGTTGGCAATCCCAGTTGCTCTTTCTGTGACTGTAGGGAAACGTATCAACACCTGTTCTTTCTTTGCCCAGCGGCTAGAATAACGTGGCGTACAGTGGGGGCGATGCTTGGCATGGATTTATGCCCCAACAATCTTTACCAGTTTTACTCTTGGTGCTATGCTTTTCTTCCTCAAGGGGAGACACATTTTATTGTGGGGCTGGCGGCTATCTGTTGGGTTATTTGGAACCGTAGAAATCAAGCTACTTTTGAATTCAAGAAATTATCATCTCCTTTTGAGATTGTCTTCACCGCTTGTATGCATATATCATATTGGGCAGGGCTTCTGAAGGACGAAAAAAGATCGAAGCTGGAGCATGGTGTGAGGATTCTGAAGGAAAATGCTAAAGAGATGATGAGACTCTGCGCGACTGCACATATTTGTGAAGTCGTGGAGTGATCGGCTGGGATATCAGGCTAGCGGAGCAGTTTGTGGAGTCTTGCCAGATGCTGAGAAGCATTTTGTGGAGTCTTATTTCGGATATTCTGTTTTCTGTGATGCCCTTTGTGTGGGCTGTAATGCGGTATAAACTTTGTTGGATTCGTTGCGTGTTGATGGTGCTCCAGGGTTTTTGCCTCGTAGTGGTCGTTTCGATTGCGAGCGACCACAACGGGTTTCCCTAGAGTGCTTGAACTCGCTTTTTCCCTTTCCCTTTGGTGTGTAAACCTGGACTCATATGTATTTTCGTTATCTTTAATGGAAAGGGGATTAGCCCGGTTAAAAAAAAATCAAGAGCGGCTTGGGCGTAGGGACCGTGATGCATGTAGATAGCCAGCAGCAGCACTAATAGATCCGATTAGTCTCCCGCACCAACCTCTGCACTGTAGAACACGATTGACGCCGGGACATCGACGCCTCGGGCCATCCAGATATACGTCCTCGTCGTCGTCTCGCCGGTCGGGGATCGATCTTATCGCTGACCGATCAGCCAGCCGTGCACGGCTCCACTCCACGCCGGCGGGACCTGCCGGAAGAAGGCCACCCACCCTGCAAATAATTCAGTGGCAGGCAGGGGTTCGTAAGATATCCGGTAGGGGCAACCACTCAACGTGCAGAATGCCCATGAAAGTATAATCACCCAAATTCGTACAATAATCCTTTGAATGAAAGATACTCTCACGAGATATTCCTACGATCAAGATACTCTTCCGTTGGATTTTAGAACGTATGAAAAACACTCATGCACGTTATCACTCTTTATTCTCCCAGATTAATGAAATAATTACCATTTTCTTAATTATGCGCACTAGTTCGATCATGTACCACTTCGCAGCCATACCCTCTGTGAATTTATTATTTTGACATGTAACCTAGGTTGCACATATTTTTTATTCTTTTAGAACCAAGGCTTAAGAAGAGCCTCACTTTGAATTAACAAAGTCATCAACCGTCCAGGTATTACACAAGGCCACCATTACAGCACTGCCATCGTGACAGCACCCAAAACCACACACAAAGAAAAGAAACACAACAGCGGCCCAAAGATACAAGGGAGCTAGGCACACAACTTACAGGACAACCCACTTTACCAGCAACTGAAAATGGAGAAATAAAAGCATTGCTTGCAAAATGAGAAACCCTACAGATTCGATCATGGAAGGAGAAGAAGAACGCCAAGGGCAACGCTAGCCGACAAGGTGACGATCTTGCCGAACGCCGTCCCTATGAACCAAAAAGGGACCACAACGCCTACACCCTCGCCGAAGGAACCTACCCCCTCGTCCGGCTCGAAGGACGCCACACCGGACGGTGTTCACCCTAGAATATGAAAGATGTGGTCTTGAGGTCTCAGGAGCAGAACAGATGCATTTGTCCGCCACGTAGCAAACGGGCAACCTTGTCGGCCATGAAGAAGCATCCATCCGAAGCCCGGACAAGAAGGGGATAACCTACAGGAAGGGGTACACATATGTCGAAGGAGGATCGGGCACAAGGCGGACAACAAGCAAACAACGCAAGGACACCAACTGGAAGAAGGGACAAGTACTCCAAGCCACCTCGGGACCAACGTCAGTAAGGGGAACCCTTTCCCCTCCCACCCTAGATTGAGGTTGACGAACCTTTGGAGAATAGGGACGGCAAGTACCATAGTAAAGATAACATACCTAGCAGCGCTACACACAAACCACCGCTCGAACCTCGCAACAACCACCATAATAAAGCCAAGGCATCACACAAGGGAAGTAACGACGCAGAGCGCCGCAGCCGCCGCATCCACGATGGATAACAAGAATTAATCTTGGATCGGAGAGAGGATGGGTAGGATCTTGTCAGTGCCTCCATGGAGGGGAGCAAAGCCCACAGGAGGTGCCACCGACGTGGTCAACCAAGCCAACCAAAGGACTTATCCCGATCCCGAGTCACACCACCAAACCCAGCCACCATCATCCCAGCGAGAAAGGTCACCGGAGCAAGATTCGGCGGGAAGTGGACCATAAGGGCGAAGAAACAGATCTTCAGGTGTGATGCCAGAGGAACTGCCGAAGCCGCCTGCCGGCTACAAACTGCGTCCACCATCGATGCGCCGTCCACACGGCCAAGGACGCCAGCCCACTCCAGCGGATGCCCCTACCGTACAGGCGGCGCCGCCTCGCCAACTGAGACCGCTGCCTCGGAGTCCACCGGGCCTTTGCCCGGACAGGGATGTAGCTGAGGCCCCGCCGCAACCTTCACCGGCGACCAGGCGGGCGATACAGGTGGCTACCTCTAGCAGCGCCGATTTAAATGGGGGATGGAAGGGGTCGGCATCGCTGAAAACCCTAGTCGCCCGGCCGCAGGGCGGCGCAAGGGCCCAGAGCATTTTTTCCATTGGACCTTAGTTTGCACATATGTAACATGTGCCGGTTTCTGCAGTTTGGGAAATGAAATATTGCCGGTAGGACGGGCATTATATGGTAGTAATATGAAATTCATGCTGGCACAAAGAAATATTGGTTTCTATTTCAAGGTCTTCTAAGTGGTGTGCAGAGACTGTAGGAAACAATTGGTGAACTTGTGTACACTGACAAGTGGGAACATGAGAGAGTACTCCCTCCATCCTTGAAAGAGCGTACTTCCAACTTAGTTAGGTAGTCAAACATTTTTTTTCATGTTTGACAGTATTTATACAATAATACATCAATATTTATGCCATCGAATTAGTAGCATTTGATTCATGAGAAAATATATTTTCATCATATAATTGGTTTCACAAACATTGATATATTTTTGCATGAATCGGTCGAACTTTGAGATAGTTTGACCCTCCGACAAAGTTAAAAGTACACTCTTTGAAGGGCGGTGGGAATATGCTCCACCCTATCTATGTCCTTTCATTCAATTAGTAGTCATATTCATATGTTTTGAATGAGATTGTGACCTGACGCAAGCACGTTGTTTGCTTAACACCTACCTAATTGCTTCAACAGCACCAAAGGAGTCGCTTTTCGTAATTAAATATGAGAAATGTATCATCATTGATTACCCTATACGTCCATTGGATGCCTTGCTTTTCTCTGGGCAAGTCTTACTCAAGGCCACTCCCCTCCTGTGACTATATTCATTATTAATAATAATAGACCTTACCTCACTCAATTGATGATTTTCGATTAAGGACATTTTCATTCAATCGATATATCGAGTGGACACAATCGCACTAAGCGAATGTCAGGCCTTTGCAGAGCACAATGCACACAGCCAAAATGTCCACTAAATATATCTTGGTGATGCTGGTCCAATGAAGATCATTAGGTACGGGCGGAGTTGACTGTTCACCGGCAGCAAAAGGCCATGCGGGCATTCACAAAACCACATGTCTATGTCGCCTTGTAGATGAGTCCAGGGGTCTTAGTGTGTCGATACAAAGAGTAGATAGGACATGACCCCATGCACGTTTAAGAGGCTCGCCATCACCATTTAAACACTCTGGCTCTTGCAACAAATGGTTAGGTGACGTGCCAACTAAGAGCTTGGATTTAATTCCACTGTCAGCCTCGAGGAGTTCGAGCTCGAGCGCGGCCGTCGCCGCCGCGCCTCCTCCGGCAACTGGTCCGCGGGGTGCTCATCCGCAGGCGCATCGAGCTCTGAGCTTTAATATGTATGTATGTGGCCTGTACGAACTTATTACGCGAAGAAGAACCATCTATGCGAGCGAGCTCCGGCGAGCTGCTGCTTAAATTTCTCGCGCGAAACAACTTTTTTTTTTTTAAAATACGGGTTTGTTTGTGGTTTCTAGTCTGCCGCGGCAATTTTCAGCCTGCATAAGCTCCCCCGTGCGACCTGCAAACACAGTTTATAGGTCGGCAAAATGCGGAATCTGGTAGAGTTGCTCTTAATCAGGGAGGAGGCACTGGCGCTTGGTGCATGCAGACGGGAAGCACGTTTTGCTTTTCTGAGTTGGGCGGATGGACGTTCATTTCATGAGAGAAATCGCACGCTATAAGTGCTCTACTAGTATCACTGTTCAATGGAGAAAAAAATATTGGGGTAACCCATGCATTTGCCTGGCTGCAATGTTCATGACATAAACTTTAAGATGTGATGCCATTTGATAGTTATTTTTTTGAGATACTATATACTCCCTCCATCCGAAAATACTTATCATCAAAATGGACAAAAAGGGATGTATCTAGAACTAAAATACATCTAGATACATCCCCTTTTATTCATTTTGATGACAAGTATTTCCGGACGGAGGGAGTATATATATGTAATTATAAAATCCGATGGTCAAATTACTAGTGAAGTTTTTGTCTCTAAAAGGTTTTTGCCAACACATGTAATGCTATTCAACTGAAAATAACCGGTATTAGTTTCTGACAAAAACTAATTCCATGAAGTGTATTCTTAAACTCCCTCCGATTATGTAAGTTGTATTGAGTGTGCGACAAATAATATGAATCGGAGGGCATCTGGCAACTAATATGGATTGGAGGGAGTATTATATTATCTGTGTTGTTTCTTCATTGAGCTACTTACACTCTAAAACCCGCTATACATACCCACTTAAATCACCACTATATAAACATACTTTGGCAAAGAAATCCATTAAACAAATTAAGTCGTAGGTAAGAACATTGCTATCATATGGCGAAAGGTCGATCATCTTTAATCCATCATACACTTTTAGACTATTTTTCAACTTCAGTTATGTCTAGCGGGAATGACAAGAAATGAGGGGCACTGAACGTTAATCCAAATGTTAAGAAACGAGGTTATGGTTCAAGAAAATCGCTGACAACCTAGAAATAAGATTCAATATATTATGGGCACCATGTTCAACAGAACACTATAAGTTCAAGAATACACTGTAAAGAATGACAACTAATTGAGTTCAACAAAAAAACATGAGATGGGAATTTTGGCGTCCTATATCTTACCTAGGCATTGACATGTAATTAGTTGATGCTTATTATAATTATTTCTCTTGAAATAGGCTTTCGGCTCGCTTTAAATATAAAGCAACAACCGAAGAAAGAACACAGTCGAACAATACAAGATGGTGAGGTCGCCCTCTTACAAAGCTAATCCCATGATAATCGGGTCACAGAAGAACACACTCGACTATGCTACCAACAAAGAACACATGAAGATCTAAACAAACCGCCACACTACAACCTACTAAACCTAAGCTCCACGATAACAACCGCAAGAGGAAGAATGGTAGAGAGCATCACCACCACCGAGTCCACAACGGACAAAGAAAAAAAACTTCACCCGAAGCCCTGGCACAGAGAGAAGAACCTTGGCGATGTGTTCAAGAAGAGCATGGCACCTACGGGCGTCGCCTCGTTGGCGCCAAGATGCGGAGCTTTCGCTGGGCACCTTACTCGTGCCACCACGTGTCCGCTAGGATGAGCGCGGACGATGCCAAATCCCTAGATCTGGATCAGAGCCTCCCCTGTCAGGACAGAGAGCACACCCGAGCCACCTAGTGCTACACTTATCATAGCCCACACAACCAGGAAGGACATCTATCACGGCCACAATGGTGCCAGTCGGCGGGCAAATCATGCACACCGCCATCCGGGCCCGCCGTCATGGGCGCGCCTTGAATGGCCTTCCTTGTAGCTACCAGGAGACACAACAGGCTTGCGCCACGCACGAGATCTCGCCGTCGACACCTGAGACCACGACGTCAAATCCCGATAAGGGTCGGTGGCGGCGAGGATGAAAGGTTGGAGGAGGGGCGAGGGACCGACGGCGCCAGGCCTCCCTTTCCCCATCGGCCGCCCATGTGAGCAACTCGGGAAGGGAGGGGTTCCTCTAGCTAGGTATGCTTTGTCTTTGGACTATGCTCCTAAAATCAGACCATTTCTCATTGTTTCTACTCCAAGAAATTCTTTTGATGAACCATAAGCCTTCCAATTGCAAGTGGCAATTAGTTTGTGCGCATTCCCCAATTAAAAAAAGATTGTTACCATGGCCCCAATTATGTATTTCATCATTTCTGCCTAACGGGAATTGGACATACTCCCTCAGTTTCTTTTTAGTCTGCATATGAGTCTTGTCCGTAGTAAAAGTGTCTCTAAATTTGACTAAACTAATAGAAACAAGTATCAATAGCACAATACCAAATCAATATCATTAGATTAATTATGGAATGTAGTTTCGTACTATATATATATCTGGTGTTGTAGATGTTGATTTTTAATATAAATTTGGTCAAACTTTGCAAAGATCGACTTGACACAAATCTTATATGTGGAGTAAAATAGAATGGAGGGAGTAAATGAGGACAATTGACTGCTTCTCAAACTGCTCAGAAATGAGGTTGTCGCTCAAGAAATTCTAGAAACAATTATATGTATCAATAGTTTGACCTTCTAGAAGCGATATCTGTAGAAACAGAGCTCACCGATGGAGTTCAAAGATAAATTCAAGATATGTCATGGATTTTCTTTTGTGAAAAACACATGGAGGATTTGCATCCAACAAATAAATCGGACTAGCGCAAATTGGTTTGCTGGGTTGGTGAAATGCAACTACAACCTACAAGTGTCATCTTGCATGTGTATGATATTGAAGTTTATTTCAAGGAAAATAAAAATAAATTAGGAAGCATAAACGGAAAAGAGTCAGTTCCATTTTTAAAAGAAATAAATATGAAAGGGTGTTATGCACGTGTAAGTAACTAAGTATGCAGTGAGAACATTCACACATCGTATATTGGTAAAAACCAGTCCATAGGTAATGCTAAAATAATTCCCCTAAAACTTACAATAACCGTCCTTAATTGAACAGTGGTACTCCTCCGTCCGGATTTATTAGGCCTCTCAGCATCACAAGCATGTCCCTTTTTATAAGGCCTCGCTTTGGAAAAGTGCATGCAACCATTTCATTTGTTGTATTGAAAGCCATTATTGTTGGTGCCATGGCTGAGAAATTAATACACTTCATGCGGGCTTTTTTATTGACCGCATTCATGTGAGAGAGTGCATTGGGAGTGAAATGGAAGAATTAATGTGAGTAAATTACTATGTGTCTTGGTCTAAGAGAAGTTGTCTTTAAGCCTAATAAACCCGGACGAATGGAGTACTAGTAGTGTGATATCTCTCTCATGGACGCACGGGCCGCCAGTGATGAGCTGATCCGATTGTTGACCGTACGCAAGGAGGAGTGATCAGAACAGTCGCGGACCTACGTTAGGTGAGGGGAAGTTGTCAGAATCAGGACGATTTAATTACATGGCAACGAGTTGGAGGTGGACATGGAAGGCGTCGCTCTTGTCATGTCTGTTATGCTGCTAAATGAACGAAAGGAGCCTACATGCTCGAGACCGACCGTTGAATTAAACCCACACAAGCTCTTGGTTGGCACGTCACATAACCATTGTTTCAAGAAAAAGGAGTGTTTAAATGGTGATGACGAGCCGCTTAAATGCGAGCGGGTCAAGTTCTATCTACTCTTTGTATCCACACACTAAAAACCCCAGACACATCTACATGGCGACATAGGACACGCTGGTGTCCCGTATTCCTATAATGTAATTGTTGTATTGCTATATAGCAGGTCTCAAGCCACACACTCTGGTTGAGCGCCGAAACAAAGCTCCTGATTCATCATGAATAAAAACTAGAAATTACTATTGACCAACAGTAGGCGGAAATTTACTTTCCTCAAGTATGTCCGGGGGCTGATCCCATCTTGGTCATAAGCTCGACATGCACAGACAACATACTAGCACACATGGTTTCCTAATAGTGGATTGCCGGCGATAACAAGTAGTATCAGTATTATACTTGGGGGCAGAGCTTCATGCATGACATAAGTTTTTGTCTATGTGAATGTGAATGCTATATCTTGTCTTTCTGATTGATTGTACTTGAATTATAGTGTTGTGTTGGTTATTACGGTGGATTATGATAATCACTTTTGGTCGACTTTTCACGAGCATATTTATCATCTGTGTACTTTCTAACAGTGGATTATGATTATCTTGGCGTGGCTAATTAAGTTGGACCACTGCAAACCGAGTCTTGATCGAGGATGCTATTGGTACCCTCGAGACAGAGACCTAAATGTCATGTGGATCGGCGTCCCGATGTCAATCACATGATGCATAAAAGTAAGTTTGGGAGACCAATCAGAATAAGCATTTACTAGTAGTCAAGCGCCACTCCCTCCGTCCCATGTATTGGCTGTAATAACGTCTTATATTATGGGTTGGAGGGAATATATGTGATATGATCGTTGAAAAACGGGAAGATATGTCTGGTCCAAAAATGGGGCTAAGTATAATTCCTTATGTCAAGTAAAGATTTCTATTTAAATTTTTATGGTAGGAATGCATGGCATAATCAAGGGCTCAAAGAGTTTTTCAGTCGCTGCAAATGCTATAGACGGTCTGTTTTTCAGCTTAGTCGAAACGTGACGATGTGCATGCACAGAAGTAAAATGCTGTTGTCACAATATTTGTTTATTTCAATACAGATACATGATATAGCACAAAGTGACTCAGTGATACGTCACATAAATATTTGCTGCAAGATCCTACCTGCCTGCTATTACCATTTAAACTAGTACGATCATCATTGACCGGCATCGCCTTGATAGAACTATTTGCACCAGTTACAACTATTTAAAGATGGAGCGCTCATGTCCTGCACTGCCATAATGAAATTATTGTACTGCTAAATAGTCACTTTCAGGCTGTAGACACTCGTGGTTGACGGTGAAAACAAAGCTCTTGATTCGTCGTAATAAAAACTAGAAATTATTGTTGTTCCACATGAGGCAGCAAGTCGCATATGACTTTCCTCGAGTAAGTCTGGGGAGCTTATCCCGGCATGGTCATGAGCTCGACACACACTGGCAACATACTATCACACATTGTTTCTGAACAAGTAATTGCCGGCGATAACCAGTAGTACTAGTATGTTGGCCCGCAGAGATTCATCCATGGCAGAAGTTTTCGTCTCTGTGAATGTAAAGGCCTATATCTGGTCTGTCTCATTGATTGTACTTGTATTATAGTGTTGTGTTGGTTATTAGGATGGATTATGATAGTCACTTTTTGGTTAGGCTTGACTTTTCCCAGCTTATTCACCATTTGGGTACTTTCTAACAGGGAATATGGTTACCTAAGGCATGGCTAATTAAGTTAGATAACTGCAAACGGAGTCTTGATCGAGGACGTTAATGGTACGGCAGATAAGCAACGTTCTAGCACACATGGTTTATGAGCGATGGAGACGTAGACCAACGACCTCCGGACACCTCCTAACCCACCAAAATTAATTATACAATCGGTGTCAATGGCATGATGCCCAAAGGTAGGTCTAGGAGAGTGATCTAAATAAAGGAACGTGGATGATATTTTCTAGTCCACTCGTTGTACCACATAACGCACATGGTATTTGGAAGGCTACCCGCCGGCCAGGTATGCACCGCCGGCGACCCACCAGTACAGCTCCGCAGCAACTAACCCAAAACAGTTACACCCATACGGAAATATGAAATGGAGGGCGAGTTCCATGGAACTCTTTATTTCAGAGAAATTGAAAATCACATTTTGGAGTTTCAAATAATTCTGACAAAAAATCATACACGTTCCTACGGATGTGTAATATATGTGTGTGAAATTTGAAGATGATATACATTCCGGTGAGAGCTACACAAAAAAATCTTTATTTTGAAATGGTGAACACCACGCACTGTTCACAATACAAAATGCACGGATTTGTCTTTGTTGTGTAGTTCTCACCATATTGTATTTCATCATCAGACTTTACACACATGTAAAACGCATTGATTTGAACACGTATGATTTTTCTAGAATTTTTTAAAACTTAAAAAAATATGTTTTTTGAAATAATATAAGGCAACAATAATAAAGTCTAACAACCTAATCCACTGCAAAAGTAAGTCACAGTGCAACAATAATAACCTATGGTACAACTAAAGTAAACAACTGGGAGAAAACCAAACGATAAAACCTACCGGTAGAAATTGGTACAAAGACCATCAACAAGCAAGAATAACAACGAATGGAATACTCAGGGTTTACATCAGATGGATTGACTTGCCTCCTAACCAAGGGGGTGTACCAGGAGGAGCCCAACGCCTAGTGAAAAGATCCGATGACGAAAGGCTGTTCAAAAAGAGTAACTGTACCTAAGGGCAAAAATATAAATTTAAGTGCATGCAAACATGGTGGAAGTGATCCCAATGGAAATTATTCGACGAGTGGTTAACGTGAGCATTCAAATCGTGTGATTCGGAGTCCCAAGTGAAAAGTTGTAAGTGAGTGAAGTCTAGGGACCTATTAGTGAAAACAAGTTTGCCTAGAGGCCCCTGGATAATTTTTCTAACGGAAAAGAAAAAAAACTGGCCCCTGGGCAGCTCTAGGCCGAAACTGACACTTCATGTTGTGTCGCCCCTGGGCCAACCCATATGCATTGCGTTGCCAAAGACGTCGAACATGCACACTTCGAAATCCATCTTCTCCAAGCGGACACACCTACATCCAACCCCGTTAATGGTGTCTTGGAATAAGGGTATCAACCTAGTTGGCCCATAGTCCATGGGCCGAGCTTATGGCCCACCGATCTCACAAGGATGGACTCCAGAAGCCTTGAACCTGTGCGTGATCTAGACGGACTCTGCCGAAAACTTGGCGTATACTTCAAGGACTAGTCCACCCATCGACATGTTTATCCCTAGTTGGCAACCAACCATGTGTAACTCTAGCTGGTCCCGGTGTCTATATAACCCGAATAATTTAGTACATAGAGACACAATCACATTTACAAGCCCTAGGATTTAGAACACAACATACGCTATCGAGGTAGACCAACCTGTACTCGATACTCCATCATGAATATAGTCAAGCATGACGTAGGGTTTTACCTCTTCGACAGGGCATGAACCTGGGTAAATGGTGCACTTTGTGTCCTATTCACCATTGTTCCAAGATCCACAACTCGGGACCCCTACTCGAGATCTGCCGGTTTTAGTACCGACATTTGTGGTGCATGCAGGTCCTGTTGTGTGGTCAAAAAGGATCAATGGCTTGCCTGCAGATCAAGATCAACTGTGACATCTGCTGAAGTGACATCTTTGTCCCCGGCCAGCTTTTCACATTTGGCAGCCTCTTTCTGCACACAAACTCGACCCGTCATCCTGATCGTGTCAGAAGATTCGCCCCGAACCAAGCCATCACGTTCGAGAGTCTGGAGTACACCGCTGGCTCCCATAGTGATCTCGCCCTCTCCCGCTGGATGCTAGAGCGGCTTGAGAACTCTTTGAGCACCGCGACCTTGACCCCAGAGCCGACCCGTGATCCAGGCTTTGGGCTAGATCTCGCATCAGAACTAACCTCGGAACCAGCTTCATGCACCGATCCGACCACTGCCTCATCGTACCTCGACCTCGAGTCTAGTCCGACCTCGGACCCAGCATTAAACATGGGTCTGAACTCTTCGCTGACGGACCAGAAGACAACATTGGCTAGCCAGGACTTCGAAGTTGCATCAAGCAACCTACAAAGCATATTTCATATCAGTCCAGCCGACAGTCAGGCCATGGAGACCGATGATCTCTTGCAGTTACAAGATATGCTAGATCAAATCCAAAACCTGGCGGTCTCATCCTCGGAATATGATCAGGTCGGATGTAAAGTCGACAATAGGGAAATTTATGTCCCCCACCACCCACCTTGTCACTATAGTTGAAGACTAAACCGATGTACTAAAGTACGGCTCCGACGAGGCGACCCACATGGTTGAAGATGTCGACGGCTCATCATGAGCGGCCTCGCCCATAGCCATATCCCATACTGGCAGCTGGGCGGCGACCTCCACTTATGAAGTCTACATGGTCGACACTCCCAAGGAAGACGAGGAGAAGAAAAGAAATATTCCTGGAAGCACCGACGTCTTTGGAGGTGACCCAAGGGCTCCGGCAGAGGCAAGGAGAGCCAGACCAATAATACGGATGCCACAGATAACGGCACTACTCAGAACGATGGCGAGGACCAAGGCAACGCCAATAACGCCGCACATGTCCAGCTTAATGGCCTTACTATGATGTCTGATAATGGGGACCCCAAAGATCCTGAGGATAGGGAGGCTCCCTGAGTCCCCCAAGGATTTTATCGTCCCTGGGGAACCCCCCCCCCCCCTCTCTGATTTTTTGGTCCAGATGCATCTCCTTCTGACATTGTCAAAATACTCAATGAATTTTGGATGGAGCTGCATGGTACACATAGCATGGTTGATCATAGATGTCACTAAAGAATTTACGAGGGTGATTCTCTAAGCATGGCTCATTAGATAGCAGGTATTAAGAGCCTCCTTTCAACCCAATCAACCAGGGCATCAGTTCGGTGATTGATGGTTGGGTGGTGCCATGTGGCAGCCCTAAATATGTGAAAAGAAGTTTTCCAATTTCACAGCCAAACGATTTGGCCAGAACCTCAGTTTTTGAACGATTGACATTAATAGGAATCAAGCAAGACTTTTTAAAGTTTATTTTAAGGCCGTTAGAGGAAGCAAAGTCTTGTAGAACTCGTTTCAAATTTAGGAGCTGTTGCTTGCAAGCAGGCAGGAACAAAATTGTATCGTCCGTGTACTGAATGACCGGAAACTTTCCTTCTCTAGGGATCGGAAGCGATAATCTCCCTTCTGAAAATTCCTTGTTAATAAAGCATTGCAAAATCTCATCAGCTAGGACAAACAAAAGTGGGAAAGAGGGCCCCCGGATGAACACCATGTTTGCAATGAAAATATTTCCTCTGAGTGCCATTGAGTAAGACAGAGGAGTAACCTTAAGATAGAATAGGTTTGACCGATTGAATCCATCTTGTATCAAAGCCTAGCTTGTGTCACATTAAGATGATTATATCATGCTCCACCATATCGAAACGCTTTCTCGAAGTCAAGTTTGATAATGGCAATTTTCCTCTTGGACTGCTCACATTGATGTATATATTCGAAGGACCACGCTAGACATGCTTGAATTGAGCGTCCTTTGATGAAACCATACTGATTTTCATGAACGAGCTTAAGAATGACCTTTTGCAGCCGATCAACAAGCAGCTTGGTTAGGAGTTTGAGGCAACAATTAAGCAACGAAATTGGAAGATAGTCATTAACCGTGGCAGGGTTGATCTTCTTCTGAATAAAAGTAATCAAGGAAGCATTAAGACAATCCAATGTGATATTACCTTCCCAAAATCTGTGCCAAAGCTCATAGCACTCATGCTTAATAATCTCCCAACGGTTTTTTAAGAAGCAACCGTTGAAACCATCCGGGCCTGGAGCTTTATTGATCGGAAGTCTATGCAAAGCATCGTCAACTTCTTTATGAGTAAATGGATTAGAGAGGCCACCCAGTTCAACATTAGCTGATATTAAATGATCCAAATTAAACTTGATGTCCATCGGGATAGAAACACCCAATCTTGCTCCAAAAGCAGTGAAAATTGCCTCAACCTTACTAACCTGATCCTCAAGCACTATACCAGTAGGTAAGGTTAACAATGCAATGGAATTAATACAATGCGTTCCGTAGCCATACGATGTAAAATTTTGGTTGGCTCATCTCCAAACTTAGTGTATCTGATAGTAGTCTTTTACACCAGTATTGTTGCTGATATGATAGCAATCGAAGAATACGAGCTTTCAGTATTTTCCTGAAGTTTCATTAATGGATAGCGAACTGTCTTTTATTCTCAATCCCATCCAAGAGCAAGAGAGTTTTATTGGAGTTTTCAATAAGCAGAGCAAGCTTTGAAATAGTTCTACTCCAACGTCTCAGTGCACTTCTTAGCGTTTTAGATTTCTCACTTAATTTTTTTGCAGGATCAGATGATCGCATTCTAGAATTCCATGCAACTTGGACAACATCTCTGAAACCTAGATGATTTATGCAAAAAAATTCAAAGTGAAACGATTTAGTTCTTGGGATATCAGTTTGCACCGAGAGAAGGCAAGGAATATGATCGGATACCGGGTGAACCAAAGGTTTAATCGAGGTATTTGGGTAACTAGATGTCGAGTGGTTTGAAGTTAGGAACCAATCTAGCTGCTTAAGTAAAGGTTGCTCTTGCATGTTACTCCATGTAAAAGAGATCCCAGGAATTTCCATGAGACAAAGAGATGTAATAATATCGTTGAACATCACCTCCGAGACGATTTCTATTGTCAGTTGAGCGTCTGAAGTTGAAATCCCTAAGCAAGATCCAATCATTATTTGTGACGATATTTAAATCGAATATCCAGGACACAAAGTATCAGATCTGGGTTCCCCGAGCATGAACCGTATATATTGGCAAGCATCCAAGATTCAGAAGAGTCAACCGATTTGAAAGAAATTACAATGACCCATTGATGAGAAGCAATAACCGTACCGGTAAATATCACGCTATTCCAGATAACAATAAGACAGCGCAGATTTCCAGTAGAGGGGACATACGCAAACTGATCGTAGAGGCGAGGACAAAATTTACGCAATTACGAATGATCAAAATGCTCGCGTTTCGTTTCCTGAAGACATATTATAGAGCAACGAGCCAGGATGACACCATCATAAGTGACTTTGCGTTGAGGAATGCTAGAAGAAAAAAAATTGGGTCCCCGAGTTTTACTTTCGCCCCGGGCCGCCAAAATCTCAGGACCGACCCTGCTCCTACTTCATCCGCTGTGCACCACCTTCGCGATCCTGAGACTCGAACACGACTGACACATACTGAAGGAAGAAGAGCGCACGCGCACAACGACAGAATTTTGCGACGCGTATGTCTTGTGTGCTTTTCGGCATTCTCTTTTATTCAATCGAGTAACAACCACGTCCAAAGTGTTCGTCCACGATCCATTACTTCTGTTCCATTCGACGGACGCAATGGTGGCCAAGTCCTCGCACGTTTACAGGAAACAAATTTTACATGAAGCAAATCTGCACTATCACTCAGACAAAGCCGCAACGTGAACTAGAGCACGTTTCTGGCATTATTTGGTACATGCAATAATAAAGCTAACCTGAAATGTTCAGGCCATATGGAATACATTCGACTTGCGTGCATCGGTAGGCATACGTACGTACGTAGCCCTAGATTGTACTTACTGCATCGTCTTGTCTCTTGTGCACCCTCACCTTGAGCCCGTCCTTCATGTGGAGTATGATGGACATCTTGGGAATCGCCGTTGCACCGGCGACGACCTCGACCCTGAACCGCGGCACGACGGCGGCAACGACGGCCTTCATTTGCGTGAACGCCAGGTCCCTGCCGATGCACGTCCGTGGCCCCACGTTGAAGGCCACGAACTTGTAGGAAGGCTCGTGGCGGAGCCGCCCCGTCTCCGTCAGCCACCGCTCCGGCCGGAACTCTAGGCAGTCCTTGCCCCACACCGCCTCCATGCGCCCCATGGAGTAGAATGACACGATCAGCTGCCGTGACCGCGACACGGCAGGGCCGCTCGGCAGCGTGTCTGGCCGCGCCGCCGCCTTGTGCTCGAACGGCACCGGCGGGTACAGCCGGAGTGACTCCGACAGCGCCGCGTGCAGGTAGACCAGGCGCTTCAGATCGATGGCGGTGGGTTGGCAGCCAGACGTTGGGTTCTCACGGAGCTCGGCCAGGATCTTGGTCTCAACGTCGGGGTGTTTGGAGAGCAGCCAGAAGAACCATGTCAAGGCGGAGCTCGTGGTGTCGCGACCGGCGACCATGATGTTCAGCGTCGTGTCACGCAAGAACCGATCGAACTCCTTTCCGTCCTTGCCTACCTCGTCTTGGCATGCCAGGTACAACGTGAGAAGGTCAGCAGCGTCGTCAGTCCCGTCGGCGTTGGTGGCCGCTCGCTCTCGTCGGAGCGAGATGAACTCCGCTATAGACGCGTCCAGCACCTGCTGAGCCTTGCCCATCTTTCTTTCGTGCCCAATGTTTAGGTAGGTCTGGAGCCTCAGCCACGGTACGGGCGTCACGTGCCTGTAGAACAGCACCGCCTCGGCCTCGTCCATGGCTGCGGCGAATGGCACTCGCGGGAAGTGGGCGGCGAGGCAGCCGGGGTCGACACCGAACACGAACATCGCCGTGAGGTCGAACGTCAGCCGCATGAACACGTCCTGCAGATCAACGACCGAGGACGTGGCCGCGAGGCCGTCGAGGAGCGGCACGAGCCCCTCGCCGAGCTTGTGCGCCGTGCTCGCGGCCACGGCAGCACGGAACCTCGGGTCGGAGAGCAGTGCGTGCGCCTTGCGCCGCTGGAACGCCCACGACTCGCCGTCGGCATTGAAGATGCCGTCGCCGAGCACGTCGAACACGGCAGCAAAGTCCTCGCCCTTGGGATAGTTGCCGAAGTTGGCCGTGAAGACGTGCGCCACGTCCGCCGGGTTGGCCGTCACAAGGACGTCCACCGGCGAGCCCCACGGGCCCCTGACGACGTGCGACATCCCCGGCGCCACCCGCAGGAACTCCGTGACCCACTCGTGCACGCGCCCAGCATTGACTGTGATCGCCGGCAACGCGCCGACCACAGGCCAGTTGGTCGGCAGCCCGTCTCGCTGGCGAAACCTGAAGAACAGCAAGAACAAGAAGCAAGCAAACGACACCATGATCTCCGGGTACTTGCCGAGGAAGCCTCCAACCCACCATGACACGGTCTCCATTTCTATTGCCTGGTTTACGTGCGTTATGGACTTATGGCCGGTGGATACGTGAAGTGTTATTGTACAAGTGAGCTATATGCAGAGCTAGCCTGCTAGGCTTCTTATATAGTGGATTATGAGGTGATGGGTTTTGGTTAGGACGTCTAGAGATTTGGTGTATGGCAAGGGAGCCACCATGGGAAAAACTCATGTTACATACTGTTCTGGCATAAGCCGAAAAACACATGGCAACCCAAGAGCCCTCTGCTTAGTTCGGACTAAAAAAAAAAATCCTCGGCTCATAGAGATAGCTCGAAATTTTTCGACAAAAACACTTACACGCGAGGCTCGGCATAAGCGACTGCCTCGCCCATCCTCACCACAAGTTTTGTTTTCTCTATTCCGGATTTTTTTTCAGGATGGGCTGAGATCATCGGTTTTCAGTAAATTTTGAATTTTTTTCATCCGTCCGAATCACACAAAGTTTAAATTTGAAAGTTTTTGTGTCACAATATAGATATTTTCACCAAACCAAGACACATACAACTCTTCCTTCCCGCTGCTACACTTCCTTTTTTCTAGGGCATTTTTATAAGGCTAAAAGCAAGGACTAGAATAAGAAGGCCCCAATTGAGTCTTCTCAGGAAGAAGAATACCTTTCTGAGGAAAAGTCTTATAGAAATGCTTCGGATCAAAACGATAATACTACATCCACGGAGAGACAACGGACTTTTACGGGCTCCCTGATGTTTGGATCCCTGATGTTTTAGGCAATTAATCCGCGGATCATATTTAAGTCAAATAAATGCTTTTTTAAATCATCCATATCTTTTAAACCGTAACTCCGATTTGAACATGTTATATATGAAATTTGATTAGAAAAATATGTATAATATGAATATGAGATTATTTTTACCTGTTAAGTATTTTTAAATTTTATTTTGGAATATATTTAAGTCAAAAAAATGATTTTCTAAATTATACGTATCTTTTAAACCGTAACTTTGATTTTAACCTATTATATATGAAATATTATTAGAAAAATGCGTGGAATCTAAATATGATGTTAATTTTACCTGTTAAATATTATAAAATATTGTTTTGGAAGCAAAATTATAATTTATAGCGCAAGATCCATTTTTTCTTTCGTACCGGCGGCGATCCGGATTGCAAATAAACACCCCAGTATAACCATATAGGGAATAGAAAACATCAATAACTACACATGCATACCTCTGAAAAATGTCGCAGGGTAAAACAACAGATTTCTCATCGTGAGAGTGAGAGAAAGCGAGAGAGAGAGAGAGAGGGAGAGGGAGGAGAGAGGGAGAGAGAGACGCCTTAGGATTAACCATATTCAAACACGTTTTGTTTTGTTTTGTGTGAATACCGAGGCCATCGCTGGGGAGTGTGAGAAGTAGGATAAGCGGCAACACAAATATGATGCCTCGCAAAAATAAAGGAAATTGACCTATTATGGTCTTAAGTGATGGTTGTTGGGTTAAGAGCGTGTGTTATGTTTTCTCTCCCGTTGCAACGCACGGGCTCTTTTGCTAGTGACAATAAATCACGTATCAGCCTCCAAGTCATGCCGCGAACCAACCTGTGGTTGGATGGTTAGAGGGACAGTGGTATCCCCAGCCAACATGGTTCAAATCCTGGTGCTCGCATTTATTCTTGGATTTATTTCAGGATTTCCGGCGATGCGCATTCAGTGGGAGGAGATGTTCCCGTCGACGACGAGGCCCCTACGGTCACTTCGTAAAATCTCAAGATGATATGTCGGCTCAGTCTTTCGGAGGTGCTCATCGGGGTAGGGTGTGTGTGCGCGTTCATAGGGGTGAGTGTATGCGCGTGGATATGAGCGCTTGTGTCTGTACCGATGTTAAAAAAAAACCTCCAAGTCCTGCCACGTTGAGAAACTTTGTTTTTACGTGGAAGTGTCAAGAATAGAAATAAATCCCTATCCTTTACGCTGTTGATCTGACTAAATAAATCACAGATGGTGTGGCCCATTGCATCGCCGTAGGTTCTCATCTCTTTCCATGTTAATTTCTCCTCGCCAAAACAAGCCTGATCAATATTGCATGCATATCTCATGTCTTGATTTAGCAACTCACCTTGTATATGTAATTATTCTCTTTTAATACACGCACGTCCAGAGACTTTTCTTTCTTTAACCAAGGGACATCTGATAGTATTTAGTGAACATCAACAACACTTGCATCCGACATAACATCAGCTGCAACCACCGTAGTTAAATTACTCATGGTCGTGTCACTTCTCATCTTGCACTACTGGAATTTTCCTATACACCGGCTGCCAGGCTCTTTGCTGAGAGCCAAACCACGGGGACTCAGCAAAGTAAGAGACACTGAGAGCGGCTCTCGGCAAACGGTGCATCTCGGCAAGCACAAGATATTGCCGATGGTAGACCTCAGCAAAAAGGCGACACTCGACAAAGGCTCTATTTGCCGAGAGCCATGCATTGCAGCACGGCTTCTTTTCGCCACATGGCACATCCGGTAGCGGTTAACGGCATGGCCAGGGTTTGACTTATTTACCGAGAGTTGCTCTTGCAACAGTAATAGTTGCCTATTTAGGCCCACCTCGCCTACCTGTTTCAAATGTCCGATAGTCCAACAATTGCATTAAGCTTCGGTGTTACCGAGAGCCGCGCTCGGAACAGCAACCGCTACGGAGTGTAGCTCTCTGTAAAGATAAGGTTCCCATCAAACTTTAGTCCCACCTCGCCTAGAGACAAGCAACAGTACATGTTTAAGTAGTGGGATAGTCGAGATGTAATAACTTCGGTCTTCATTACACTCTTGTTAAGGAGATGGACCATCACTTTGAGTGTTCACGTTTTTCGGGCAGAGAAGATTCAAAGTGATAGGCCATCTTCCTAGTGGTGGATGACGACGCTTTTTATTAATTTAACTATTATTATTATTTTAGTCATTTATTGCTCTGCTAGGGTTACATCGCCGGAAATTGCAGATCAGCAAGTGCGGGTCATGTTGCTCCGTTGGCCTCGAAACTTCTCGTGCTCTCAAAGCAGGCCATCGCATGACACGTGCCACACCCCCGCATTTTTCGGACACACGTGCAATATTCGAGAAATTTATTTCTCTGCTAGGGTTTCATCACCAGAAAGTGCAGATCAGCAAGGCGGCAGATGAACATGCCCGGTAGTGGCATGGTAAATCCTTTGTGATGTCCTTGCGGCATGCCTAGGCCTTGCACAGATGAGGGAGGGGCATGCCCTGCCATCGGGTTGCCGAAAGTACCTCGGTGCCAAGCCTGATGCAACCGTTGAAATCCTCGGAAAATCATATGATGCCGGAATTCCTCGAGAGCTGGCATAGTGTCATCACATGGCCCATGTAGGGTGTGTTAAAAGTTTGGGCACGTTTCGAACAAACCTCCCATGAGTCCTCTTGTAAACCGCACCATCTCCGAGCTAGACTCTAGGTATCGAGAGGGAACGTGCCTGATTTGTGCAGGAAGTGTGGATCATGTTGCTCCGTTGCCCTTGAAACTTCTCTTGCTTTCAAAGGAGGCATCGAAACTTGGTGAGCTCCCCCCCTCTCTCCATGTGAGGACGTATGTATAGATGGATGATTTTTTTTATGATGCATACATAAATGCATAAATAGATTGATAGAATGTATGCATAGATAGATGGATGACTATATGTATGGATTGATAGATAGATGGATGCTATGTACATATTTTTTTTCCTTTATCAAAAAAATGTTGATAATTTTTTATGATGTTGTATGGATGGATGCTAGGTGTGGATGTATGTATGGATTTGTTGTTGTTTGCATCTATTAGTTTTTGTTGTTTGTATGGATGCTATGTAGTAATTTTTTGCATTAGTTTTTATGTACTTAGTTTTATCTAGTAGTGGGACTAGTAGTTTTTATCTTGAGCGAGTGACGACCATATTTGACAGATGCGAGATGTTTTCAGAAGAATGGTACCGATTGTTATCGTAGCGGGTCGCGCCTCCTCTGTTCCTCCTCTGTTATCTTTTCAAAGAAAGAGGAGCAGAGGAAGAGCGACCATCACCGACAGTCAATGAGACTAGTTATTCGAGGAAGAAAATCGAATTTTGATGATGACGTTGATCTGGGCGAGTTCTTCTTGTGATATACATTTGTCACGCACGATGGACTCGCCCAGCTCGACCTTGGCCGATATTCGAAATACCCGTGCGAGAGTGTCCACCATATATACAACCACCAGAGAGAGTGTCCGCCATATATACATGAGAGAGTGTCGATGAGAGTTGTTCTTGGAGGGGTAAAATTGACTTTTGATGATGGCTGTTGATACGTCTCCAACGTATCTACTTTTCCAAACACTTTTGCCCTTGTTATGGACTCTAACTTGCATGATTTGAATGGAACTAACCCAGACTGACGCTGTTTTCAGCAGAATTGCCATGGGTGTTGTTTTTGTGCAGAAATAAGAAGTTCTCGGAATCGCTTGAAAATCCATGGAGAATTATTTTGGAAAATATAAAAAATACCTGCAAGAAGAACCAGACCAGGGGGCCCACACCCTGTCCACGAGGGTGGGGGCGCGCCCCCCTGCCTCGTGGGCCCCCTGGTGCTCCACCGACGTATCCCCAGATCCTATAAGTTCACTTTCGGGGAGAAAAAAATCAGGGAGAAAGAATTATCGCGTTTCACAAGACGGAGCCGCCGCCAAGCCCTAATCTCTCTCGGGAGGACTGATATGGAGTCCGTTCGGGGCTCCGGAGAGTGGAGATCGTCGCCATCGTCATCATCAACCTTCCTCCATCACCAATTCCATGATGCTCACCGCCGTGCGTGAGTAATTCCATCGTAGGCTTGCTGGACGGTGATGGGTTGGATGGGATCTATCATGTAATCGAGTTAGTTTTGTTAGGGTTTGATCCCTAGTATCCACTATGTTCTGAGATTGATGTTGCTATGACTTTGCTATGGTTAATGCTTGTCACTAGGGCCCGAGTGCCATGATTTCAGATCCGAGCCTATTATGTTTCCATGAATATATGTGTGTTCTTGATCCTATCCTGCAAGTCTATAGTCACCTACTATGTGTTATGATCCGGCAACCCCGAAGTGACAATAATCAGGACCACTCCCGGTGATGACCATAGTTTGAGGAGTTCATGTATTCACTATGTGTTAATGCTTTGGTCCGGTACTCTATTAAAAGGATGCCTTAATATCCCTGAGTTTCCAATAGGACCCCGCTGCCACGGGAGGGTAAGACAAAAGATGTCATGCAAGTTCTTTTCCATAAGCACGTATGACTATATTCGGAATACATGCCTACATTGCATTGATGAACTGGAGCTAGTTCTGTGTCACCCTAGGTTATAACTTCTACATGATGAATTGCATCCGACATAATTTCCCATCACCGATCCAATGCCTACGAGCTTTTCCTATATTGATTGTTGCTTATTTACTTTTCCGATGCTACTATCATAAAAACTACAAAAACACTATCGTTACTTTTATTGCTGCTACCGCCACTATCATATTACTTTGCTACTAAACTATCTTGCTAGAGATACCAAGTTTCCAGGTGTGGTTGAATTGACAACTCATCTGCTAATACTTAAGAGTATTCTTTGGCTCCCCTTGTGTCGAATCAATAAATTTGGGTTGAATACTTTACCCTCGAAAACTATTGCGATCCCCTACACTTGTGGGTTATCAGCTGTCAATCTGGGTGAGTTCTTCCTGTGATATACATTTGTCAAGCACAATGGGCAAGCCCAGCTTGACTATCACCGAAAGTCGAAATACCTGTGAGAGAGTGTCCACCATATATACCACCACCAGAGAGAGTGTTCTCCATATATACGTGAGAGAGATGAGAGTTGTTCTTGGAGGAAGAAAATCGACTTTTGCCGTTGGCGATCGATTTGGGCTAGTTCGTCATGTGATATACATTTGCCATGCACGATGGACTCGCCTAGCTCAACCATCACCTAAAGTTGAAATATCCGTGAGAGAGTGTCCATCATGGTTAATTTGCTTATAAGTAATCTTTGATGTTTGATTCTTACGCTATTTTTCATTGTGTGATGAAAGATGTTAGCTACTATCGAGTCTGTGGTTATGGCTTCATCTGATGATGCAGCTTCCATTAGGGTCGACTCCGCGGTCAAGGAGAAGCGCGTCGAGGACCGCTTGGTGGCGCTCATTGGGAAGAACCCACAGCTCATCCTAATAAAGTATTTTGAGTATCTGGCCAAGAAGAATCAGCCAGCTAAGGAGAGGAAGGCTCCACCACGTAAGGAGTGTAACGACCCGATGCCACTGAGTTCACCGACCTTCATTCCCGATGACGCTTGGTCCTCCACTGTGGGGGATGCCTCCACGTGGTTTGACTCCATGATCACTTGTTTCACCGACTACACCTCGAGTAGTCCACCTAGATAGTTTGGCGTTGATTTATTGATATAGTCATGTAGCTGATGATATGGACTTGAATTGCCAATTGTGATGCTTTTGAGTGTATGAGTGATGAATGCTTACGTGGATTATGTATGATGTGATATTTTAAGCTCACATTCCTTCTATGCCTCTTTTTCTCTTTCTTTGTAGATGAAGTGGTACGCGTTGTACTGAGAGGCCTCTAGGAGTCTACGATTCATGGTCTGAATGCAATGCACAAGTGCTTCGCTACGAAGGCAGCTCCCACGACTCGTTCAATAGCATAGAGAAGGCAGAGTATCATTACAATCAGTATATGTGCTTAACTAGAAGAGAATATCTGAATTAGTGCGTTTAGTGGATGTGTATGCCAGAAACGGCTTATCGGGTTCAGTGGATGGAAGAACCTGATAATTCTCCTTCAGTTCGTGATAATCGTGGTGTTGCTTTTATCATGTGACATGTAGACATGCATTGATCACTTTCTTATTTAGTAAGTAGGCGCTTATATCAAAGAGCTACTTTGTGAGTTCAAATGAAGCTTATGTGAACTATTTTATATAATGCTTATCTGAGTTTATTGTTAGACTTTGTGTCGGTGTACTAAAGTAGGGGTACCTTAGTATCCCGAACTTGTGCACGGGCAGTCGCAGCATCCCGTGGCAGGGCTTACCACGCGTGCGCCAAAAGCCCACTACGGTCCCTTTGAAACCATTCAAGAACAAAGTATCTAAGTCAGAGAGACAAGACCCCAGTAAGAGGAGCTTGCCGGGAAGGCCGTTCCAGGCTCAAGATCACCCCTTTGGCACAAGGCCCTGGCAAGAGGAGCTTGTCAGGAAGGCCAAACATGGCACTTCAGAAGATTTGCCGTGGCGCATCGCGCGCCCCGGCATGGCCCAGAGAGCGACAAACCTCCGGGCGCGGCAAGTTAACAACCGCGACAAGGTGCAAGCCGCGGCAAGCTTCCACTACGTGCCCGCGCTCCAGCTCATCCGGCCACGCGTCGCCCTGGGGCCCTTCCAGGTGCACGTGGCGGAAAGCTGTGCAGCCTGGGGTACACGGTAGCAAGCCGCGATGACGAGGCCACCTTCGTGGCGAACGGAGACGCCCTGACGGACGCTTTTTGCACTATTCGGGGCGACGGCGACGGGCATTCAATGCCCTTGTCCCCCACCGTCAGGGTTAGGTACAGAGCACTGTACATACACTGTTCCAACTACCCCCCCTTTTTTTACACTTTTACCCTCATCTGCGTTGCCACCTGTCGGTGACCCCTTTGACCTATAAAAGGAGGCCCATGCGCAACGTAGAAAGGGTTCAGTTCTGATCGACGACCACTCTCACGCTCGGTGTAGCTAAGTACTGTAGCTCTTCTTGCTCCCGAGCTAAGAACGCAATACAAACCAAGGCAGGAGTAGGGTTTTACGCATCCGTGCGGCCCGAACCTGGGTAAACTGCTCGCGTGTTCGCCTCGATCCGCTCTTCGTGCACCCTCCGCTCCCTTGCCGTACCGAAAAGGGGCTCCGGTCCCATAGGTGTTCGTGGGCGACCAGTTTCCCCGACATCTTTGGCGCGCCAGGTAGGGGGCGTCGAGGTTGTGCGAACCTGATCTGGCGCTCACGCGGGCGAAATCTTCAGCAACTTCATCGACTCAATCGACATGCCGCCGAAGAAGAAGGCTTCGGAGGTAGCAGGCCCGTCCGCGTCGGTCCCACCGCCACCGGAACCAACGGTCGGTGGGGTAGACGCTGGCGGAAGGGCAGACGCCGGCGAGGAAACTCACGGCGCCGCCAAGTCCAAGGACAAGACGGACGACCGGGCGCATTCCAAGACCTCGGCGTCCGTGCACGCACCGCGCCCCTCTCAGGAGGTGCCGGACTGGCAGCGACGTGGTACACAAGGTACCATACGCTTGCTGGGACAAAATCAAGCCGGTGGGTCGCGGGACGCTCAAGGCCAACGCGCTGGCACGAGCAAGGCGCGGTCGCCGGGACGAGACTCTGCTCCTTCTAACGCAGTTAGAAGTCCGAGCATATCTCGCTCCTCGCACCGCTCGCCACCGCTCCCCTCCACTCCTACAGAATCTCTAGCTCGAGCTCAGCTACTCCTCGACTTCCCTCCAGCGGCAGACAAGGCCGAGGACTGGAGGGCCACCATCCAAAGCCTCATCGCCTTCGCCAACAACGACACGCCGCAGCAGCCGACGACGTCACGCCCGCGGCAAGTCAGCCAGGCGCGGGCTGATGTAGACAAGACCGCCGGGGGTGCAACTATCATGCACTCCCCGCCAAGAAGGCCGAAATCGCCAGCTCGCCGGATCAACATCGACGACGACTCCACGGCGTCGTCGGATCCACGAGCTCGCCGCGATCAACGCCAAGTCCTCGACGACAGACGGCAAGAAGATGCTCGAACTCTTATCGAGCGTCGAAGAGAAGCGCGACGACAGTCCGACCAGCGTGCTGGGCCCGCTGTCGACATGCACGCGCCCGGAGAACCAGGCGACTTGCCGTACGCGGCAGGTTGTCCTGCGTTTACCCGTGAGCTGCGGCAAGTCCAGTGGCCCAGCATGAAGAACTTCAAGCCCGACGTACCCGAGAAGTACGACGGTAAGACTCATCCGTCGGAGTTCCTCAGCATCTACACCATTGCGGTGCAGGCTGCCGGGGGACGAGACGAGAAGATATTAGCGAACTACTTCCCGCTCGTGCTCAGGCCAAACGTCAGATCTTGGCTCATGCACTTGCCGGAGAACTACATCTCTTCTTGGGCCGACCTGTGCCATCAGTTTGTCGGCGCCTTCACGGGCGGCCACAAACCCCATGGCCAGGAGAGCGATCTTCACATACTCGCCCAGAAGGAAGGAGAGTCCCTGCGAAAGTACATCCAAAGATTCAGCCGCGTCCAGCACAACATCCCGGACGTCCACCCTACCGCGGTTATTAGCGCGTTCCACCAGAACGTGCGTAACCGCCGGATGAGGGAGGAATTGGCGATGTGCAAGATACGAGACGTCAGCGAGCTTTATGCCCTGGCCGACAAGTGCGCACGCGCTGAAGAGGGGAGGAGACTCCCCGGAGAAGACACTGGAGCAGGAGGAACTGATAGTGAGGATGCCGCCTCGGCAAGGAAGAACCGGCGGCGGAACAAGAAAAAGAAGAACAAGGAAGTACTGGTCGTTGAGCAGTCCGGCGAGGAGGCTGGCGCCAAGAAAGCTCAGGCTGGTGGCCCCGGCAAGGAGGCTACCACTGTAGCGGCCGCCGACAAGCAGGACGGCTCCGACAAGCAGTACTGCAAGATCCACCGCACCAAGGGCCACGACCTCCAGAACTGCAAAAGGGTCGAGTACCTCGTCGAGCAGCAGAAAGCTGAGTACGAGCGACGCGACAAGGAGAAGGCCCAAGGTGGCGGAGGAGAGTCCGGCAAGAAGCGGCCATTCAATGGCCGGGGAGGACGCCGCGGCAAGGCTAAGCAGCGGCAAGGAGATAGACCTCCCCGCGGCCGCGACAAGGAAGAAGACGAAGACGACGACGAAGACATGGACGACAGAGACAACGGCGAGCAGGAGTTCCAGAAGGCCACATAAGTTCTGTGCGTCGATGGAGGTGCCTCTCTGCATACTTCCCACCGCCAACTCAAACAATGGGTGCGGGAAGTTAATGCAGCAGAGGCGCTCGTCGAGTCGCGCAAGCTTCTGAAGTGGTCCAGCACGCCCATCATCTTCGACATTGAGGACCACCCTGACCGCACAACTGCGGTCGGGTGTTTGCCGATGTTGGTTCACCAACCATCCGCAACCTCAAGGTCACCAAGATGCTGGTTGACGGCGGGGCCAGCCTGAACCTGATCTCCTCTGCTGTGGTCCGGAAGCTACAGATCCCCGACAGCGAGCTCGATGAAACTGGCACGTTCCAAGGGATCAACCCGGGAAGGAGCAAGCCGAAGGGGAAGATCACACTGCCAGTAACCTTTGGCGGAGAACTGAATTTCAGGACTGAGAGGATCACCTTTGACGTTGCCGATATCCCATTGCCTTATAATGGGATACTTGGCCGTCCAGCGCTCGCCAAGTTCAAGGCAGCCTCTCATTATGCCTACAACATGCTCAAGATGCCAGGCCCGATAAGCGTCATCTCTGTCCCCGGAGACAAGAAGGACGCGCTTATCTGTGCCGACAAGATCTACCGGGACGCAGCAGCCGCAACGAACAGCAAGGCACTTGCCGCTGAAGCTCCCGGGGGGAAGAACAAGACCAAGTCCGGCAAGAGCTCTGGGGCCCACTCCGGCAAACGCACCTCCTCGGAGTGCTGCGCTGCCGTCGAGGACGCACCATCGAGCTCCACCGGCAAGTGCAAGAAGGGAATGGCGGCTCCGCCTGCAACCAAGAAGGTGTCCGCCAAGGAGGACGGCACTGGTGGTACTTTCACCATCAGTGCCACGCTCGATCCTAAATAGGAAAGCGCGCTCGTTGCTTTCCTGCGGGCCAATGTCGACGTGTTTGCATGGCAACCGTCTGACATCCCCGGTATTCCCAGGAAAGTGATTGAGCACAAGCTTGCCGTTTGTCCTCACGCGCGGCCCGTCAAGCAGAAGGTCAGGAAGCAAGCGGTGGAGCGCCAAGAGTTCATCGCCGAAGAAATCAAGAAGCTGGAAGCGGCAGGCCTTGTCAGAGGCGTACTTCATCTGACGTGGCTGGCCAACCCTGTTGTCGTACGCAAAGCAAATGGGAAATGGAGGCTTTGTATAGACTTCACTGATGTGAATAAAGCTTGTCCCAAAGATCCATTTCCCTTGCCGCGCATTGACCAGATCGTTGACTCCATGGCTGGATGTGAGTTGCTTTCGTTTCTTGATGCATACTCCGGATACCACCAGATATTTATGGCTGAAGAAGATGAAGAGAAGACCGCGTTCATTACTCCATGTGCCACTTACTGCTTCATACGCATGCCCTTTGGATTGAAGAATGCCGGTTCGACGTTTGCGAGGGTAGTCCACACTGCTTTTGAGCCACAGATACACAGGAATGTAGAAGCTTACATGGATGATATAGTGGCCAAGAGCAAGGACAAAGATACCCCGATTCAAGATCTAGATGAAACCTTTGCGAATCTGCGCAAGATACAACTCAAGCTCAACCCCGAGAAGTGTGTGTTCGGAGTCCCCTCCGGCAAGCTTCTCGGGTTCTTTGTGTCCCAGAGGGGGATTGAAGCCAATCCCGACAAGATCAAAGCCATCGAGCAGATTGAAGCTCCGAAGCGCGTCAAGGATGTGAGAAGACTTGCCGGTTGTGTGGCTGCTCTCAGCAGGTTCATTTCTAAGTCTGCAGAACGCGCCCTGCCGTTTTTCAAAATCTTGAAAAAGGCAGGTCCAATGAAATGGACTCCGGAGGCGGAGGCAGCGCTGCAAGACCTGAAAGGGTACCTGTCCTCCACCCCAATACTTGTCGCACCTAGGCCACAAGAGAAGTTGCTGCTGTACTTGGCAGCAACCAATCAAGTGGTTAGTGCTGCGTTGGTAGCGGAAAGGGAGGCAGATGAGGAGCCCACAGCCCCGGCAAGCACATCCAGCGACAAGCAGAGGACTTCCCCGACAAGCTCTGGCCCCGACAAGGACGAGTCTGCGCAGACGCAAGGAGAGGTGCAAAAGAAGATGGTGCAGCGCCCAGTTTATTTTGTCAGTTCCCTTTTACAAGGGGCTAGGTCAAGATACTCTGGGGTGCAGAAGCTGCTCTTCGGCCTCCTCATGGCCTCGAGAAAGCTGCGCCACTACTTCCAAGCACATGAGATAACGGTGGTCACTCGCTTTCCGCTAAAAAGGATATTGCAAAATCCAGAAGCAACGGGCAGGATTGTCGAGTGGGCACTGGAGTTGTCAAGCTTTGGCCTCAATTTTGAAAGTACTTCAACTATCCAGAGCAGAGCATTGGCAGAGTTCATAGCAGAATGGACCCCAACGCCAGACGAAGAAATTCCAAAGACAAGCATCCCCGTCAAAGAAGCAAGCAAAGAATGGGTAATGTACTTTGATGGTGCCTTCTCGCTGCAAGGCGCCGGCGCTGGTGTGCTGCTTATCGCACCCACCGGAGAACACCTCAAGTACGTCGTCCAAATGCACTTTCCCAAGGAGCAAGCAACAAACAATACTGCAAAGTATGAAGGTTTGCTTGCCGGTCTCAGAATCGCAGCAGAGCTTGGGATCAAGAAGCTGGTTGTGCGGGGTGATTCGCAGTTGGTTGTCCGCCAAGTAAACAAGAGCTACCAGAGTCCGTTGATGGAAGCTTACGTCGATGAAGTGAGAAAGCTTGAAGAGCACTTTGAAGGCCTACAGATGGAGCACGTTCTGAGAGCTCAAAATGACATCGCAGACGGCCTGTCAAAGTGTGCTGCACTAAAGCTACCTGTGGAACCAGGGATCTTTGTGCTCAAGTTAACTCAACCATCCGTTACACCATCAGTTGGACAGAGTAAGAAGAGGAAGTTGGCCTCTGGTGACTACTTGCCGGCAGAACTTCCCGAAGCCGCCGCCAACAAGATCCCCAAGATCAACGACAAAGTTGCTGAGGAGCAGTCTGCTCCTGCGGACCCAAGGGTTTGTACAGTTGAAGCAGGCGTTCCCGACAAGCTTTGCCCCGGCAAGCTTGCCGGGGAACGTCCAGCTCCGGCCGAGCCACAGGTTCTGGCCGTAGAAGTTGACGTTCCCACAGCAGCACTAATGCCTTTAGTCCTTGCTGTTGAGCCTCAGGCTCCAGCATGGGCGCAGCAAATTGTCCGTTTTCTTCAAACTGGAGAACTTCCCGAAGAGCCGGAAGAAGCAGAAAGAATAACCCGGCAGTCAAGTATGTATCAGTTTGTCGGCAATGAACTGTACAGAAGAAGACTCAACGGTGTTAGACTGAAGTGCGTTCCCCGGGAAGATGGGCAAAAGCTGTTGGCAGAAATACATGGAGGCATATGTGGCCACCACATTGGCGCAAGAGCACTTGCCGGCAAGGCGTTCCGGCAAGGTTTCTTTTGGCCAGAAGCCCTCCAAGATGCAACTGCACAAGTAACCAAGTGTGAAGCGTGCCAGTTCCATGCCAAGCAAATACATCAGCCAGCTCAAGCTCTCCAGACGATTCCTTTGTCCTGGCCATTTTCGGTCTGGGGGCTCGACATCCTCGGCCCCTTTCCCCGCGCAGTCGGGGGCTTTGAGTACTTGTACGTCGCCATCGACAAGTTCACAAAGTGGCCGGAAGTGGAACCAGTGAGAAAGGTGACCGCACAGTCAGCAGTCAAGTTCTTCAGGTCGGTTGTTTGCCGTTTCAGAATCCCTAACAGGATCATCACCGACAACGGCACACAATTCACAAGCCGCACCTTCATGCAATACGTCCAAGACCTTGGCACCAAGGTCTGCTTCGCTTCCGTTGCTCACCCAAGGAGCAACGGTCAAGCGGAGAGGGCAAACGCTGAAGTGTTGCGCGGGCTCAAGACAAGAACTTTCGACAGGCTACGCAAGTGCGGAAGAAACTGGATCGAGGAGTTGCCGACGGCTCTTTGGTCAATCAGGACGACACCGAATCGAGCCACTGGACAGACACCCTTTGCTCTTGTCTATGGAGCAGAAGCAGTTCTCCCCACGGAACTCGTATACGGATCGCCTCGAGTGCTCGCTTATGACGAGCTCGAGCAAGAGCAGCTGCGGCAAGATGACGCACTGCTCCTTGAGGTGGATCGTCTTCAGGCTGCTGTACGAGCTACTCGATATCAGCAAGCTTTGCGCCGCTACCATGGCCGCAAAGTTAAAGCCAGAAGTCTCGAGGAAGGCGACCTTGTTCTTCGGCGTGTTCAGTCCGCCAAGAATTCCAACAAGTTGACGCCGAAGTGGGAAGGCCCTTATCGGGTGAGACAAGTCACAAGGCCCAGCGATGTCCGCCTTGAGACCGAAGATGGCTTACCGGTGAGCAACTCCTGTAACATTGAGCATCTCCGCAAGTTTTACCCATAAGGCGCGGTTGCCGTGATCCGCTCCGGCAACCACCTTTTGTACAAGTCTTGCCGCTGTTGCATGTAAACCTTTGTACAAAGCCGGGTGCAGACCCCGTGCATCAGTAAAGTATATGTGCCTCGCACAACTTGTCGTTTCATGCTTTCATATTTTTCTTGCATGTACTATCTGACACTTTGTGCAGCACGCGTACCCGGTAAGCAATAACGAGCCACGAGGCTCCATATCTGTGTTTTCCTCCCTCTTCTTTTCTCCCAAGCAGAAGAAGTTTTTCCTCGCGCACAAGTTTGCCAGGGGGGAAGGAGACAGTGGTATGGGCCAAGTGCCGTTCAAAAGAGCCTCGCCTTGCCGGGAAGCAGACAACACGAAAGCTAAGTTGCCGAAGTTTGAGCATTCGAATTTTTAAATTTTAAAGTTATCTTCCTTGAACGACCCCACTTTGTATGGAAAACCTGTGCGCGGAGGAACCTTCTCGTGGCTAGCCGCGCCCTTACTTTGTTTCGAGCACGCTCAACGGCTTAAGTGTGCTGCGACAAGTGTCGCGCCCTTACTTCGTTTTCGAGTTTGCTCAACAACCTAAGTGCGCTGCGACTAGTTGCGGCAAGGTTTCTTGCCGGTAGTGGCATTGCCGGCAGGCTGCTGAAGTTCCGCACTCAGCGCTCGCGGCAAGGGTCCCTTCGCCGGCAAGTTCCCTAAAAGCGTAGGGTAAAAGCATATGAAGTGAAGAAGTCAAGTAAAGGAAATAACACTGCATTAACTACCCAAAATAGAGTTATATTACAAAGCAACTTGCCGCAGCACTAATAGATTTTTGTCCTTAACATGACAAGCAGCGACAGGGGAAGCAGAAGGAAAACAACCTAGTCTGCACGGTCACCATCAACTCTCTTGATCTTGCCCACCTTGGCCACGATGGGGGCGACAAGGGCCTTCAATGCCTCCTGGTCGGCGTCGGGTGGCAAGGTCCTCAGGACGTTCTCGAGATTGAGTCCTGGGTTGCGGTAGACTATCTTCGTCAGCACCCTCTCCACGACTCCCGTGCAAAGCCTGCGCGCCTCGTTCGCCAGCTGCGTGGGGATCCTTTCCCGGAGCTGCTCGAGGGCCGGCGCCACTCCCCTGAAGAATAAGCTTAACTTGGCGCTATGAGGGAGGTTCGCATCGGGGGAGTACCCGAGGTGCTCCGTCCCCAGCCCCGCCAACTCCCCGTCGATGTCAGCGGCGGCGGCAACGAGCTCCTCGGTCCATTGCTCCACCGTCTGCCTGAAGGTGTTTTGGGTGAGGGCGGCGCTGTCCAACAGTGCCCTCTCGGCCCTGAGGTCCTCCTTCAACTTTGTCTCCCGGTTTCTGGCGCTGTCGAGTGATGCAGTGAGGGTGGACAGCTTCAACTCCAAGTCTGCAATGGAATCCTTGGCGATGGCGAGTTCCTTGCTCTTGTCGGAGAGGCGGACCTGCAGCTCGGAGTGGCTGTGGGCGTCCTTCTCCCTCTCCGCCACGAGCGCAGCAACCCTCTCCTCGCTCGCTTTCAGATGGATCTCCAATTGTGCCACCCTCGCCTCCAAGTCTCTCTTGGCGGTCTCTGCGGCTGCAGCGGCGTCCCTCGCTTCCTGCAAAGCCCCGCCAAGGGACTGTTCGCGCGCGGCGAGGTCATCCTCGTGGCTATCGAGGTCGACCTTCCGCTGCGTTAATTCTCCTTCCCGCCGAGACAGCTCTTCGGCGGCGAGCCGTTGCTGCTCTTCTGCTTCGGCCTTTTCGAGGATGAACGCCTGATGCGCCTCGGCGAGCTCCTCCTGCTCCTCCGCCAAGGATCGGAGGGCCGCCTGGTTGGCGGCCCGGAGCTCTTCGGCGCGCTTCTCCAAGTCGACGCCTGCCTTGGCGGCCAGAGCCTCTCGGGACTCCAGCTTGGCCTGCCGGGCGCGGTACAAAGCCAGAAGTCTTCGCAGGAGCCGCTCCTCCTCGGGCTCGCTGCTGCTGCCGGGCGCGTCGACGAACTTCAACCCGGCGGAGGCGAGGACTTCCCTGTCGAAGACCTCTCCCTCCGCGGGTGCTCTTGATGAAGATGACCACGGAATCTGGATGAAGACCCCGTTCCCAGCCTCCAGGTAGGCGCCCGTTCCAGCCGCGGCAGCGGCAGGGTCGGCGGTCGGCGCAGCGTCTGAAGCTCCTGCGGCCTCAGGGCCGTCAGTGCGACCGCCGGTCCCCTCCTCAGCTGCCGCGTCGGTGGCCTCGGGTGCCTCTTCAACGGCAGGCTCGCCAGTACCGATCGCCTCTTTGGTGCCCGCAGCGTCACCAGCATTGCCGCGCGCGGCCTCCTCGGTGGCGACCTCCGTCTCCATAGGCTCTGGAGCGGATGGGTCTGAAGACAAGAAAAGAATAAATGAAGAAGAATGGTCAAGCAAATATCCAAAAAGAGAAATCCAACAAAGGAAAAGTCCAAGGGTTACCTGCGCGGGCCTCTTCTTCGACGAGGTCCCTTGCCGGGGAGTTCTCCCTCGACGGCGTGGTGGTGGCCCCCGCCGGCGGAGGGCCGCTGGCGCTTTCCCTTGGCGGGGTGCTCGCCCTTGGCGGGGTACCCGCCCTTGGCGGAGTACCCGCCCTTGGCGGGGTATTCTCCCTCGCCGGGGAGCTCCTCCTTGGCGGAGAGGTCGAGACGTGCAGCTCATCGGGAACAACCTCTTGGTGCTCCTGAGGCTGCGGCTCCGCTTCTGCACAAATCAACAAACAAACAAGATGTTAACAAGATAAGAAGCCCACGCGCGCCCTACAAGCGAAGAAGTGAATAGAAGACTTACGCTGGGGGCTGCTCTGAGGAGCAGTTGCCTAGCCCGGCAAGCCTGTCGCTGGCGCATCCCCTGCTGCTGCAGCGGGCTCGTCCTCAATAACGATCACCGGGATCTTGGCCTTCTTCGTCGCCCTCTGGGCCAGGGTCCTGGAAGAAAAGCAAGATTAGAATCAAGCAAAGAAGGTTCAAGACAAAAGCAAATCGAAGAAAACCAGAGTTGACAGTGCTTACTCTTCCTCCTCCTCGTCGGAGCTGAGCGCGGAGAAGTCGAAGTCCGCCTCGCGCGTCCCGGCACGAGGAGCTGGAGGGGTAGGCTCCCTCGGGCGCTTGGCGGGCGCTGGAACGGTGGTCTGAGAAGACCCCGCTCCGGTCGTCGCCGAGGCCCGAGGGGCGGAAGGAGCGGTGGAGCCGGCGCGGGAAGACCCCCCTCCGCCCGCTGATGAAGCGCGGGGCGCTCCCTTGGCGGCCTTGACCGCCGCGGTGGCGCGTGTCGGACGGCGCTGCGGCTGCTGGCCCGCCGGCCGCCTCGCCACGTCTGCGGCTTTGCGGGGCCGCCTCCTCGCTGGAGCCGGAGGGCTTGCCGGTGGCGGAGAACTCCCCGAGGATGATGAAGAAGAGCCGAGGCCCAGAGACCCGCCTGAATCTTCGGCGGAATCGCTTGATTCAGCGCCCTACTCGGCGGGCTCGCTCGACTCCGTGCCTTGCCCGGTGGCCTCGCTCGTCCCGGCAGGCTGCCCGACAGGCTTTATCAATTTGAGGAGCTCTTCCTCCTCGGCCAAACTCACCGCCTCCGCTGCATCCGCCTCCTCCAAGGTGTACCCGAACTCGCCTGCGGCCGCGGCTGCGGCTGCCTCCTCCAACCTGGTGGCCATGTAGGCCATCTCCTCGTCGGTGGTGTCACGGGTGAGGCCCTTCTTCTCATCAAGATTGATTGGCTTCTCCACCAAGTTATCGAAGAACGTTTGCACGGCTTCGTCTGAAGGCTCCCGCCAAGTGGGGTCAATCCCGTGGGAGTCGCACCATGGCATTGCCGCGCGGATAGCACTGAGCGATGAATTGTTGCATAGTGGAACTACCCCCCGCGGCAATGCAAACCACTCTGGATGCTTGGGGTCATGCTTGAACAGCTCGCGGAGCATCCCTTTGAGCTCCAGGACAGTAAAGTTGTAGTTGAGGCCTGGGCGCAGCCTCATGAAGTCTGCCGCGTTGCCAAACTCCCAAGCGGGCCTTTTCCTCTCCTGCAAGGGAGCGATGCGGCGGCGAAGGAAATCTGCTCCGACAGCTCCTACAGTGTGCCCAGCTTGCCGGAGGCGAAGAATCCTAGTGGTGGCTATCTTCAGCTTGTCGTCCTCGGGGGCCAGATCACTCCAGTCGTTGCTGCGCACTATCGCAACTTGGCGCGGGGAAGTGAACTGCTCCGGGGCGTCCTCCATGATCCAGCACCAATTAGCCCTCCACTCCTCCCACTTTCCGCGGAGCTCTCCAGTCAAATATGCCTCTTTCTTATGAAGCCTAAAGATCCAAGAAACCCCGCCGGACAAAGGAGACCCAGACTCTACTCTAGGCGTGAAATAATGGCGGAAGAGGGCTACGTTGGGGTAAACTCCGACAAAGTTTTCGCACAGGTGTGCGAAAACTGCCATGGTGAGAACGGCGTTGGGGGTGAAGTCAAGGAGATGAAACCCGTAGGTATTCATAATGTAGCAGAAGAATTCGGAGTATGGTGGGCAGAGTCCGCAATGGAAGAACAGAGCAAAGAAGGCATACCCTCCCGGAAACATGTCGCAGGCCTCGGCGGGGAGTACCCTGGTGCGCGGGTGCGCTTTTGTCTCCCTCGCCCAGAAGAGGTAAAAGGATTCCTTCAACTCCTCTGCGCCGAGCCTCGGCGGGAAGACCACCATCTTCTTCCGCATCGCTGCTAGCTTCAGCGCCCTGGCGGTCTTCGCGGCCTTCGCCTTGTCGCCCTTCGGGGCCATGGCGGGGACGGCGGGGGGAGTCGACGGCGCTGGAGAGACCGGTGGCGGCGGAGGAAGGGCCGAGCACTGCTCTCTTTCGACCTTCGGGGAGGAGGAGAGCGGCGGGGGTTTCTGGAGGATGAAGAAGAAGCAATGAGCCAATGGAGGGAACTCCCCTGTCTCCCCTGCTTTTAAGGGGAAAAGGGGGACATTCCGCATTTTCCCCATTAAAGAAACAGGCCACGTCCTCTCCCACGACGCCGCAATCGACGCGTGCCGTTAGGGAGGGGTGCGGCGGATACGGAGTGGGATACGGCGCGCCGAGGGCCGCGTGTGCCCGTGCACTGTTTTGGGCCTGGCCCAATAGCGCTCGGCATCATGTGTGGCCCAGGCCCGGGGGATCCTGTCGGTGTACTAAAGTAGGGGTACCTTAGTATCCCGAACTTGTGCACGGGCAGTCGCAGCATCCCGTGGCAGGGCTTACCACGCGTGCGCCAAAAGCCCACTACGGTCCCTTTGAAACCATTCAAGAACAAAGTATCTAAGTCAGAGAGACAAGACCCCGGCAAGAGGAGCTTGCCGGGAAGGCCGTTCCAGGCTCAAGATCACCCCTTTGGCACAAGGCCCTGGCAAGAGGAGCTTGTCAGGAAGGCCAAACATGGCACTTCAGAAGATTTGTCGTGGCGCATCGCGCGCCCCGGCAAGGCCCAGAGAGCGACAAACCTCCGGGCGCGGCAAGTTAACAACCGCGGCAAGGTGCAAGCCGCGGCAAGCTTCCACTACGTGCCCGCGTTCCAGCTCATCCGGCCACGCGTCGCCCTGGGGCCCTTCCAGGTGCACATGGCGGAAAGCTGTGCAGCCTGGGGTACACGGTGGCAAGCCGCGATGACGAGGCCACCTTCGTGGCGAACGGAGACGCCCTGACGGACGCTTTTTGCACTGTTCGGGGCGACGGCGACGGGCATTCAATGCCCTTGTCCCCCACCGTCAGGGTTAGGTACAGAGCACTGTACATACACTGTTCCAACTACCCCCTTTTTTTACACTTTTACCCTCATCTGCGTTGCCACCTGTCGGTGACCCCTTTGACCTATAAAAGGAGGCCCATGCGCAACGTAGAAAGGGTTCAGTTCTGATCGACGACCACTCTCACGCTCGGTGTAGCTAAGTACTGTAGCTCTTCTTGCTCCCGAGCCAAGAACGCAATACAAACCAAGGCAGGAGTAGGGTTTTATGCATCCGTGCGGCCCAAACCTGGGTAAACTGCTCGCGTGTTCGCCTCGATCCGCTCTTCGTGCACCCTCCGCTCCCTTGCCGTACCGAAAAGGGGCTCCGGTCCCATAGGTGTTCGTGGGCGACCAGTTTCCCCGACACTTTGTGACTTCAAATGCAAGTTGGATGGGAACTATCAGTATTGTATATCTGTTTTTGCTGCAGCGATCCGAGGGGAGAGTAGAACAAACAGAACGGGGAACGAATCTTTACCGAGTGCCGCTCTCGGCAAAGTGGCATGTGCTGCGAGCAGTTGGGCAGTTGGTTGTGAAGTCACTTTACCGAGCGTGACTCTCGGCAAAGATTTGACAGAACCAGCAGCCGTGAAGTCACTTTATTTTGCCGAGAGTCATTGTTTGGCTCCTGGCAAACGCTTGTCGAGTGTCCGTATTACGGCTCTCGGCAAGATGAAGAATTATTGAACAACATATTGAAAAAATATGATGATTGGACTCTTCCTAAACCAAGCCTGATGTCTAGTACACAATTTGTTCTTGTAGAGTCGTGTTGGGCCTCCAAGCACAGAGTTTTGTAGCACAGTAGCAAATTTCCCTCAAGTGGGTGACCTAAGGTTTATCAATCTGTGGGAGGTGTAGGATGAATATGGTCTCTCTCAAACAACCCTGCGACCAAATAATAAAAAGTCTCTTGTGTCCCCAACACACACAATACAATGGCAAATTGTATAGGTGCACTAGTTCGGCGAAGAGATGGTGATACAAGTGTAGTAATGATAGTAGATATTGATTTTTGTAATAGGAACAATAAAAACAGCAAGGTAGCAAGTAACAAATGTGAGCACAAACGGTATTGCAATGCTTGAAAATGAGGCCTAGGGTCCGTACTTTCGCTAGTGCAATCTCTCAACAATACTAATATAATTGGATCACATAACCATCCCTCAACGTGCGATGAAGAATCGCTCCAAAGTTCCTATCTACAGGAGAACATAAGAAGGAATTGCTTGTAGCTATTCTTTCCGATCGATCTATCAAATAGTTTGTACTAAAATAAGACCAAGTTATTCTTGTCGATCGATCTATCAAGAGTTCGTACTAAAATAACACAAGTTATTCTTTCCGATCGATCTATCAAGAATTCGTACTGAATTAACACCGAAACAAATTCACATACATAATACTCAATCCAACACAAAGAACCTCTAAGAGTGCCCCAAGATTTCTACCGGAGAAAGAAAGACAAAAACGTGCATCAACCCCTAAGCATAGATTACCCCAATGTCACCGCGGGAATCCGCAAGTTGAGTGCCAAAACATATATCAAGTGAATCAATACGATACCCCATTGTCACCAAGAGTATTCAATTAAAAGACATACATCAAGTGTTATCAAATCCATAAAATTATTCAATCCGATTACAACAAAATCTCGAAGGGAAAAACTCAATTCATCACAACAAGATAGAGAGGGGAAAACACCATATGATTCGACTATATTAACAAAGCCCGCGATACATCAATATTGTGCATCTCAAGAACACAAGAGAGAGATAGAGATTAAACACATAGCTACTGGTAGAAACCCTCAGCCCCGAGGGTGGACTACTCCCTCCTCACCATGGTGGCCGTCGGGATGATGAAGATGGCCACCGGTGATGATTTCCCCCTCCGGCGGAGTGCCGGAAAGGGCTCTAGATTGGATCTCGTGGACTATAGAGCCTTGCGGCATCGAAACTTCTGATCTAGGTTCACCCCGAGGGTTTTCAGAATATTTGTGAATTTATAGGGTAAAGAGGGGGTGCGGGAGGCCAACGAGGTGGGCACAACCCACCTGGGCACGCCTGGGCCCCCAGGCGCGCCCTTGTGGGTTGTGCCCCCCTCGGGGCACCCCCAGGTGCTGCTTTGGCCCATCGAGAGTCTTCTGGTCCATAAAAAATCCACAAAAAGTTTTGCGGTGTTTGGACTCCGTTTGATATTGATTTCCTGCGATGTAAAAAACAAGCAAAAAACAGCAACTGGCACTGGGCACTGGATCAATAGGTTAGTCCCAAAAAATGATATAAAGTTGCTATAAAATTATTGTAAAACATCCAAGAATGATAATATAACAGCATCAATACTTCATAAATTATAGATACGTTGGAGACGTATCAGCATCCCCAAGCTTAATTCCTACTCATCCTCAAGTAGGTAAATGATAAAAGAAATAATTTATGAAGTGTGAATGCTAGCAAAGTGCACAAGTTTGACCAATGAAAATTTCAACCACTTTTCCAAGCATCATAACAACAATTCTTTCCTATAAAACTTCTCATGTTAGAGTAGCAACCATTTCACATGTTATGGTTCAAACAATGAATTCTCTTGAAACTACAACCTATGTTCTCAGTCACCAAGCAATTGTAATTCAACTTATTCAACAGAGTTTAAGTAAGAGATCCACATACTCAACCATCATATAGTCTTCTATGATTGCTAACACTCACCGCATACACACGAGCAAAATATTTCAACCGGACACATAGAAAGATAGGGGCTTGTAATTTCGCCTCCCAACGTATTCACCTTTGGGTGATGTCAACAATAATAACTCATGCTACCCATATTCAGTTGGACATATGTGCCTAGATCTTTCCTCACCACATGGTGCTTGCCAAAGGAGAAAAAATAAAACGGAATAGAGAGAAAAACTTTGACACTTACATAAAAGTAAAAGATAGGCCCTTCACAGAGGGAAGCAGAGGTTGCCACGCGCTTATTTGTTTGTATGCTCAATCCCTTAGTCCAAAAGAATGTCACGTTATATTTCCCCTTATGATAGCAACCTTTATTATGCAGTTTGTCGCTTTTATTCTTTGCTATCACAAGTTCGTACAATGCTCATTTTTCTCTTACACTAAATGATCTAACACTTTTAGAAGCAATTTTTATTGCCTTATTGCACCAATGACAACTTACTTGAATGATCTTGCTCAATCCTTAGGTAGGTATGGTGGAATCTTGAAGATAAGATTTGGGTTTAAGGGTTTTTGGATGCGCAAGTAGTATCTCTACTTTGTGCAGAATTTTTGGCTAGCAAAGATGGGGGCCAAGCACCGCATGTTGAAGGATCTATGACAATATAATTTCTATGTGAATATGAACAAACATAAACCATTATGTTGTCTTCCTTGTCCAACGTCAACAATATTGGCATATAATATTTTGATGGGGGCTCACAATCACAAAAGATTTCCAAGATAGTGTATTTGCATGTGAAAGTTCTCTTCCTTATACTAATTATTCGTGAATTGCTTGTATGACCAATATTGTGATTGTCAAGCCTCAAAAGATTTCACTTTCTAAACCCAATGTGAAGCTACCACTAGGCATGATATGATTTCAACTTCATGACATTCAGTTTATTCAAGAATTTACTCATAGGATATAAGTGAAGCACAAGAGTAAATGACAAGCTACTCTAAAAAGATATAAATGAAGATCATGAGCATAATATTTCTTTCTCTCAAATTAATCTAAGAGAAGCATGAGAGATTTCTTTAAAAATAATAAATCACACCATGCTCAAAAAGATATAAGTGAAGCACTAGAGCAACGGCGACGGAAAAGAGCTTTGTTGACGGGATGTGAATGCCGCTTACCTAGCCTCTCTGGCAACTATTTGAGGGCTCTATTTTATTTAAAAACTTTCAGATCTAAGTATTTTATTAAAACAGCAAGCAAAAAAAATAAAATGACATTTCAATAATAGCACATCTCATGTGAAGAAGCAAAAACTTAGGATCAACCGATACTAACCTATAAATGTTTATGAAGAAAGGTGGGATACCTACCGGGGCATCCCCAAGCTTAGATGCTTGAGACTTCTGGAAATATTATATTGGTATGCCTTGGGCATCCCCAATCTTGAGCTTTTGTGTCTCCTTAATTCTTCTCATATCACGGTTTTCCTAAATCTCAAAAGCTTCATCCACACAAAACTCAACAAGAACTCGTGAGATAAGTTAGTATAAACCAATGCAAGAACATTATCATTCTCTACTATAGCAAATCACTAAAATTATTATTCAACATTGCATACTAAATTCCTCTGCATATTTAATACTCCTATCCTCAAATAGAATCATTAAACAAGCACACATATGCAAACAATGCAAACATAACAGCAGTCTGCCAAACCAGTACAGTCTGTAAAGAATGCAAGAGTATCAATACTTCCCTAACTCCAAAAGTTATGAAAAACTACCACACTTTTAGAAAATTTATCAGAGCTTATTTTGCAAAAAGTTTCAACATTTTATCACATTCTGACTTTTCTAGGGAATTTTTGCAACAGCGACAAACTTTATGTTTTCAAACAGCAACAAGTAGACTTGCAAAATAAGCACGGTAAAGGCTATCCTTGACACTTTTATTGAAATAAAAGATGCAAAACATTATTCTAAATAACAGCAAGAAAATTCTAAAAAAATTGACGCTCCAAGCAAAACACATATCATGTGACGAATGAAAACATAGCTCCAAGTGAGGTTACCAATAATGTTGGAGACGAAAGAGGGGATGCCTTCCGGAGCATCCCCAAGCTTAGTTGCTTGGATCTTCCTTGAATATTACCATGGGGTGCCATGGGAATCCCCAAGCTTAGGGTCTTGCTTCTCCTTATTCACCTCATATCGATATCTCACCCAAAACTTGAAAACTTCAATCACATAAAACTTAACAAAACTTCGTGAGATGGGTTAGTATGATAAAACAAATCATTCATTTTGGGTACTGTCAAAGATAAGATTCATAATTTTTCTCACACAATGCCTAATGTAGCATATCATTTCTACAATTTATATTGATCAATATAAGCCATAGAAACTAGAAAACAAGCAAACTATGCATTGAAAACAGAATCTGTCAAAACAGAACAGTCTGTAATGATCTGAACATTCACCATACTTCTGCAACTATATAAATCTTGAAAAACATAGGAACACGTGAACAATTTTTATATTAATTTTCTTCAAAAAGAATCAACTCAAAAGCACTCTTTTGTTAAAAATTAGATTTTTTTTCGTGAGTGCAAAAGTTTCTGTTTTTCAGCAAGGTCAAATCTACTATCACCCAACATGATCCTAAGGCTTTTGCTTGTCACAAACCTTTATTCAAACCACAAAAACACATATAAATAGAGGTATTAATGGGTATTTTATTGAAAACAACAAGAACACCAAAAAGCAAAAAATATACAAGTTGGGTTGCCTCCCAACGAGCGCTATCGTTTTACGCCCTTAGCTAGGCATGATGATTTCAATGATGCTCACATAAAAGATAAGAATGGAAACATGAAGAGAGCATCATGAAGCATATGACTAGCACATTTTAGTCTAACCCAGTTCCTATGCATAGGGATTTTGTGAGCAAACAATTTATGGGAGCAAGAATCAACTAGCATAGGAAGGCAAGACAAGCAAAACTTCAAAACTTTCAACACATAGAGAGGAAATTTGATATTATTGCAATACCTACAAGCATATGTCCCTCTCTCATAATAATTTTCAGTAGCATCATGAATTAATTCAACAATATAGCCATCACATAAAGCATTCTTTTCATGATACAAAAGCATAGAAATTTTGCTACTCTCCACATAAGCAAATTCATTCTCATGAATAGTGATGGGAGAAAACTCAACAAAATAACTATCATGAGATTGAAAATTAAAACCATGATGACAAGTTTCATGCTTATAATTATTCTCTATAACATATATGTCATCACCATAATCATCATAGATAGGAACTTTGTTGTCATAGTCAATTGGAACCTCTTCCAAAATAATGGAATCGTCATTAAATAAAGTCGTGACATCTCCAAATCCACTTTCATCAATATAATCATCATAAATAGGAGGCATGTTATCATCATAATATATTTGCTCATCAAAACTTGGGGGACAAAAAATATCATCTTCATCAAACATAGCATCCCCAAGCTTGTAGCTTTGCATATCATTAGCATCATGGATATTTAAAGAATTCATACTAACAACATTGCAATCATGCTCACCATTCAAATATTTTTTCCAAACATTTTATAGCATTCTTCTTCTAATAATTGAGCACAATTTTCCTTTCCATCATTTTCACGAAAGACATTATAAAGATGAATAATATGATGCAACCTTAATTCCATTTTTTGTAGTTTTCTTTTATAAACCAAACTAGTGATAAAACAAGAAACTAAAATATTCGATTGCAAGATCTAAAGATATACCTTCAAGCACTCACCTCCCGGCAACGGCACCAGAAAAGAGCTTGATGTCTACTGATACGTCCAAAACGTATCTATAATTTTTGCTTGCTCCATGCCTCTTTTGTGTGATATTGCTATGATATTTATGCACTTCCATACACTTTTGATCATATTTGGACTAACCTATTAACTCAGTGCACCACAGTGCCAGTTCCTGTTTTCTGCTGTTTTTCTATTTCAGGTTTCCCCCATATTAAAAGTGCCCTAAAAATTCCGGGAAAAATACAGGAAAAATCAGCGTATCGGGAGCTTCCAGAAAAACCAAGGCAGGGCCAGAGGGGAGCCTGGGGTGGCCCAGGCGGCGACCCGGCGCGGGCCCACCCCTGGCCGCGCCAGGGGGCGCCTGGGGCCCCACCTCCGCCTCAGGTGACCCCCTTGTTGGAGATATGCCCTAGAGGCAATAATAAAAGCATTATTATTATATCTCCTTGTTCATGATAATTGTCTGTTATTCATGCTTGAATTGTATTGTACGGAAACAGCGATACATGTGTGAATACACAGACCACAATGAGTCCCTGGTAGGCCTCTAGTTACCAGCTCGTTGATCAACAGATGGTCACGGTTTCCTGACCATGGACATAGGATGTCAGTGATAACGGGATCACATCATTAGGAGAATGATGTGATGGACAAGACCCAATCCTGAGCATAGCACGAGATTGTTTAGTTCGTGATGCATAAGCTTTTCGGTGTCAAGTATTTATTCCTTAGACCATGAAGTTGTACAACTCCCGGATACCGTAGGAGTACTTTGGGTGTGCCAACCGTCACAACGTAACTGGGTGGCTATAAAGGTACGCATCGGGTATCTCCGAAAGTGTCTGTTGAGTTGGTACGAACCGAGACTGGGATGTTGTCACTCCGCATGACGGAGAGGTACCTCTGGGCCCACTCGGTAAGACATCATCATAATGAGCTCAATGTGACTAAGTAGTTAGTCACGGGATGATGGATTACGGATCGAGTAAAGAGACTTGCCATAACGAGATTGAACAAGGTATCGGGAATACCGACGATCGAATCTCGGGCAAGTACCGTACCGATGGACAAAGGGAATAACATACGGGATTGAGTGAATCCTTGACACGGTGGTTCATCCGATGAAGATCATCGAGGAACACGTGGGAACCAACATGGGTATCCAGATCCCGCTGTTGGTTATTGACCGGAGAGTGGTCTCGGTCATGTCTACGTGTCTCCCGAACCCGTAGGGTCTACACACTTAAGGTTCGGTAACGCTAGGGTCGTAGAGATAAATGCACGTGGAAACCCAAAAGTTGTTCGGAGTCCCAGATGAGATCCCGGACGTCACGAGGAGTTCCGGAATGGTCCGGAGGTAAAGATTGATATATGGGAAGTCCAGTTTCGGCCAACGGGTGATCTCCAGGGGTCACCGGGAGCGTCCCGGGACCACCGGAGGGGCCCCGGGGGTCCACCGGGTGGGGCCACCCATCCCGGTGGGGCCCCTAGGCCGCGAGGGGAAGTGTGCAGCCCTCTGGGCTGGCGCACCACAAGGTGGCCCACCTCCCCATGCGCCTAGGGTTAAAACCCTAAGGGGAGGGGGGCCACCACTTGCCTTGGGGGAGGAGGACTCCTCCCTGGCCACCGCCCCCCCTTGCAGATTGGATCTGCAGGGGGATGGCGCCCCCCTGGCCCCCTATATATATGTGGGAGGGGAGAGGGCAGCCGCACCCAAGCCCTGGCGCCTCTCCCCCTCCCGTCACACCTCCATACTCCCAACGCAGGGCGCCCGGCGAAGCCCTGCTGCGATCTCCACTGCATCCGTCATCACGCCGTCGTGCTGCCGGATCTCTGACGACTTCTCCTCCCCCCTTGCTGGATCAAGAAGGAGGTGACGTTGCTGCACCGTACGTGTGTTGAACGCGGAGGTGCCGCCCGTTCGGCGCTAGATCATCGGTGACGAAGAACGTGAAGAGTTCGACTACTTCATCCACACTTCGTTGAAAGCTTCCGCACGCGATCTACATAACGGTATGTAGATGCACTCTTACTTGCTCGTTGCTAGATGTATCCATAGTTGGATCTTGGTGAAGACGTAGAAATTTTTTGAATCATGCTACGTTCCCCAACAGTGGCATCTGAGCCTAGGTTTTATGCGTAGCATCTTGCACGAGTAGAACACAAAGCAGTTGTGGGCGTATGATCTTGTTCAACTTTCTTACCGTTACTAGTATATCTTGATTCGGCGGTATTGTGGGATGAAGCGGCCCGGACCGACCTTACACATACGCTTACGTGAGACTGGTTCCACCGACAGACATGCACTAGATGCATAAGGTGGCTGGCGGGTGTCTGTCTCTCCTACTTTAGTCGGATCGGATTCGATGAAAAGGGTCCTTATGAAGGGTAAATAGAAGTTGACAAATCACGTTGTGGTTTTGGCGTAGGTAAGAAACGTTCTTGCTAGAAATCCTATAGAAGCCACGTAAAACTTGCAACAACAATTAGAGGACGTCTAACTTGTTTTTGCAGCATGTGCTATGTGACGTGGTATGGCCAAGAACGAAGATGTGATGAATGATATATGTGATGTATGAGATTGATCATGTTTTTGTAATAGGGAATCACGACTTGCATGTCGATGAACTTGACAACCGGCAGGAGCCATAGGAGTTGTCTTTATTATTGTATGACCTGCGTGTCACTGAATAACGCCATGTAATTACTTTACTTCATTGCTAAACGTTAGCTATAGTAGTAGAAGTAATAGTTGGCGTGACGACTTCTTCAAGACACGATGATGGAGTTCATGATGATGAAGATCATGGTGTCGAGCCGGTGACAAGATGATCATGGTGCCCCGAAGATGGAGATCCAAGGAGCAAGATGATATTGGCCATATCATGTCACTTTAAATTGATTGCATGTGATGTTTATCATGTTTATGCATCTTGTTTACTTAGAACGACGGTAGTAAATAAGATGATCTCTCACTAAAATTTCAAGTATTGTGTTTCCCCTAACTGTGCACCGTTGCTAAAGCTCGTTGCTCCGAAGCACCACGTGATGATCGGGTGTGATAGGTTCTAACGTTCGCATACAACGGGTGTAAGACAGATTTACACACGCGATACACTTAGGGTTCACTTGACGAGCCTAGCATGTACAGACATGGACTCGGAACACGGAAGACCGAAAGGTCGAACACAAGTCGTATAGAAGATACGATCAACATGAAGATGTTCACCGTTGATGACTAGTCCGTCTCACGTGATGATCGGACACGGACTACTCGATTCGGATCGTGTATCACTAAGATGACTAGAGAGATGTCATTCTGAGTGGGAGTTCATTATAATTTGATTAAGATGAACTTAATTATCATGAACTTAGTCTAAATTCTTTACAATATCTCTTGTAGATCAAATGGCCCACGCTCAGGTTTCCCTCAACTTCAACGCGTTCCTAGAGAAAACCAAGCTGAAAGACGATGGTAGCAACTATACGGATTGGGTCCGTAACCTGAGGATTATCCTCATAGATGCCAAGAGATCATATGTCCTAGAAGCACCGCTAGGTGATGCACCTGCTCCCGATGCGGACCAAGACGTTTTGAACGTCTGGCAGTCGCGTAGTGATGATTACTCCCTGGTTCAGTGCGGCATGCTTTACAGTTTAGAATCGGGGCTCCAAAAACGTTTTGAGCACCATGGAGCATATGAGATGTTCGAAGAGCTGAAAATGGTTTTCCAAGCTCATGCCCGAGTCGAGAGATATGATGTCTCCGATGCATTCTATAGCTGTAAGATGGAGGAGAACAGTTCTGTCAGTGAGCACATCCTCAAGATTTCAGGATTGCACAACCGCTTGTCTCAGCTGGGAATGAATCTCCCAGATGAAGCGGTCGTTGACAGAATCCTCCAGTCGCTCCCACCAAGCTTCAAGAGCTTCGTGTTGAACTTCAATATGCAGGGGATGGAGAAGTCCATTCCCGAGGTATATTCAATGCTGAAATCAGCGGAGGTAGACATCAAGAAAGAACATCAAGTGTTGATGGTCAATAAAACCACTAAGTTCAAGAAAGGCAAGGGTAAGAAGAACTTCAAGAAGGACGGCAAGGGAGTTGCCGCGCCTGGCAAGCCTGTTGCCGGGAAGAAGCCAAAGTATGGACCCAAGCCTGAGACAGAGTGCTTTTATTGCAAGGGAACGGGTCACTGGAAGCGGAACTGCCCCAAATACTTAGCAGACAAGAAGGCCGGCAACATCAAAGGTATATATGATATACATGTTATTGATGTGTACCTTACCAGCACTCGTAGTAGCTCCTGGGTATTCGATACCGGTGCAGTTGCTCACATTTGTAACTCAAAACAGGAGCTGCGGAATAAACGGAGACTGGCGAAGGATGAGGTGACGATGCGCGTCGGGAATGGTTCCAAGGTCGATGTGATCGCCGTCGGCACGCTACCTCTACATCTGCCCTCGGGATTAGTTTTAAACCTCAATAATTGTTATTTAGTACCAGCTTTGAGCATGAACATTGTTTCTGGATCTCGTCTTATGCGAGATGGATATTCTTTCAAATCGGAGAATAATGGTTGTTCTATTTATTTGAGAGATATGTTTTATGGTCATGCCCCGCTGGTCAATGGTTTATTTTTGATGAATCTCGAACGTAGTGATACACATATTCATAGTGTAGATGCCAAAAGATGTAAAGTTGATAATGATAGTCCCACATACTTGTGGCATTGCCGACTTGGTCATATTGGTGTCAAACGTATGAAGAAGCTCCATTCAGATGGACTTCTAGAGTCTCTTGATTATGAATCATTTGACACGTGCGAACCATGCCTCTTGGGCAAGATGACCAAGACTCCGTTCTCCGGAATAATGGAGCGAGCAACCAACTTATTGGAAATCATACATACCGATGTGTGCGGTCCAATGAGTGTTGAGGCTCGCGGAGGCTACCGTTATGTTCTCACCCTCACAGATGACTTGAGTAGATACGGGTATATCTATTTGATGAAACACAAGTCTGAGACCTTTGAAAAGTTCAAGGAATTTCAGAATGAGGTTGAGAATCAACGTGACAGAAAAATAAAGTTCTTGCGATCGGATCGTGGGGGTGAATATTTAAGTCATGAATTTGGCACACACCTTAGGAGCTGTGGAATTGTTTCACAATTGACACCGCCCGGAACACCTCAACGTAACGGTGTGTCCGAACATCGAAATCGTACTCTGTTGGACATGGTGCGATCTATGATGTCCCTTACCGATTTACCGCTATCTTTTTGGGGTTATGCTTTAGAGACTGCCGCATTCACTTTAAATAGGGCTCCATCGAAATCCGTTGAGACGACTCCGTATGAACTTTGGTTTGGCAAGATACCGAAGCTGTCGTTTCTGAAAGTTTGGGGTTGCGATGCTTATGTCAAGAAACTTCAACCTGAAAAGCTCGAACCCAAATCGGAGAAATGCGTCTTCATAGGATACCCAAAGGAAACAATTGGGTACACCTTCTACCACAGATCCGAAGGCAAAGTCTTTGTTGCCAAGAATGGATGCTTTCTGGAGAAAGAGTTTCTCTCGAAAGAAGTGAGTGGGAGGAAAGAAGAACTTGATGAGGTGACAGTCACCCCTCCTGGACCGGAAAGTAGCGCAGCGCAGGAAACTGTTCCTGAGGTGCCTGCACCGACAAGGGAGGAAGTTGATGATAATGATCATGAAGAAACAGATCAAGTTACTACTGAACTTCGAAGGTCCACAAGGGCACGTTCCGCACCAGAGTGGTACGGCAACCCTGTACTGGAAATCATGTTGTTAGACAACGGTGAACCTTCGAACTATGAAGAAGCGATGGCGGGCCCGGATTCCAATAAATGGCTTGGAGCCATGAAATCCGAGATAGAATCCATGTATGAAAACAAAGTATGGACTTTGGTGGACTTGCCTGATGATAGGCACGCCATAGAAAATAAATGGATATTTAAGAAGAAGACAGACGCGGATGGTAATGTGACCATCTATAAGGCTCGGCTTGTCGCTAAGGGTTATCGACAAGTTCAAGGGATTGACTACGACGAGACTTTCTCTCCCGTAGCGATGCTGAAGTCAGTCAAAATCATGTTAGCTATTGCCGCATTCTATGATTATGAGATATGGCAAATGGACGTCAAAACAGCATTCCTTAACGGCTTCCTCAAGGAAGAGTTGTATATGATGCAACCGGAAGGTTTTGTCGATCCAGAGAACGCTAACAAGGTATGCAAGCTCCAGCGCTCGATTTACGGGCTGGTGCAAGCATCTCGGAGTTGGAATATTCGCTTTGATGAAGTGATCAAAGCGTTTGGCTTTATACAGACTTATGGAGAAGCCTGTATTTACAAGAAAGTGAGTGGGAGCTCTGTAGCTTTTCTCATATTATATGTGGATGACATATTGCTGATGGGAAATGATATAGAATTCTTGGAAAATGTAAAGGCCTACTTGAATAAAAGTTTTTCAATGAAGGACCTTGGAGAAGCTGCTTACATATTAGGCATCAAAATCTATAGAGATAGATCAAGACGCCTCATTGGTCTTTCACAAAGTACATACCTTGACAAAATATTGAAGAAGTTTAATATGGATCAGTCAAAGAAAGGATTCTTGCCTGTTTTGCAAGGTATGAGATTGAGCAAAGCTCAGTCGCCGACCACGGCAGAAGATAGAGAAAAGATGAGTGTCATTCCCTATGCCTCGGCCATAGGTTCTATCATGTATGCCATGCTGTGTACCAGACCTGATGTGAACCTTGCCATAAGTTTGGTAGGGAGGTACCAAAGTGATCCCGGTACGGAACACTGGACAGCGGTCAAGAACATCCTAAAGTACCTGAAAGGAACTAAGGATATGTTTCTCGTTTATGGAGGTGACGAAGAGCTCGTCGTAAAGGGTTACGTCGATGCTAGCTTCGACACAGATCTGGATGACTCTAAGTCACAAACCGGATACGTGTATATTTTGAATGGAGGGGCAGTCAGCTGGTGCAGTTGCAAGCAAAGCGTGGTGGCAGCATCTACATGTGAAGCGGAATACATAGCTGCTTCTGAAGCAGCGCAGGAAGGAGTCTGGATGAAGGAGTTCATCACCGACCTAGGAGTCATTCCAAGCGCGTCAAGCCCGATGACTCTCTTCTGTGACAACACTGGTGTGTCGGTGTACTAAGATAGGGGTACCTTAGTACCCCAACTTGTGCACGGGCAGTAGCAGCTTCCCACGGCAGGGCTCACCACGTGCTCGCCGGAAACTTTTCTGGTCCCTTTTAAGCCATTCAAAAACAAAGTATACAAGACAGAAGATCAAGACCCCGGCAAGTGGAGCTTGCCGGGAAGGCCGTGCCAGGCTCAAGTTTATCACTTTAACACAAGCCCCTGGCAAGAGGAGCTTGCCAGGAAGACCAGAAGATTGCATCTTAGAAGACACGCCTCGGCGCACCCTGCGCCCCGGCAGGACCCGGGGAGCGACAAGCTTCCCGGCCCGACAAGATCAAGACCCCGGCAAGGTGCTTGCCGGGGAAGCCTGCGCTGTGTGCCCGCGCTCCAGCTCATCGGCCCACGCGTCGCCCTGGGACCCTTTCAGGGACGCGTGGCGGATGGCTGTGCAGCCTGGGGGACACGGTGGCACTCCACGGTGAAGAGGCTACCGCCGTGGCGAATGGAGACGCATGGACGGGTGCTTTTGGGGTCGACGGTGACGGGCATTTATTGCCCTTGTCCCCCACTGTCAAGTTAGGTGAAGACCACTGTTCACGCACTGTTCATGCACTGTTCCCGCACTGTTACAACTACCATCAAAGTTACGTTTTTACCCTTCTTCTACGTTGACACCTGTCGGTGACCCCTTGAGCTATAAAAGGAGGCCCATGCACAACGTAGAGAGGGTTCGGAACCTAGATAGCTCTCTCGCTCGGTGTAGCTAGCTCTTCAAGCTCCCGAGCTCACAAACTCAATACAAACCAAGCAGGAGTAGGGTTTTACGCGTCCGCGCGGCCCGAACCTGGGTAAACTGCCCGCGTGTGCTCCTCGATCCGCTCTTTGTGCTCCCTCCGCTCCCTTACCGCAACGTACAAGGGGCTCCGGTCCCATAGGTGTTCGTGGCGGACAGTTTCCCCCGACATCTTTGGCGCGCCAGGTAGGGGGCGTCGAGGTTGTGCGAACCTGATCCGGCGCTCACGCGGGCGCAATCTTCATCAACCTCTCCAGCTTCATCAACTTCATCAGCAACAGCAGCATGGCCCCGAAGAAGAAGGCTTCGGAGGTCGCAGGCCCGTCTGCGTCGATTCCACCGCCACCAGAACCAACGGTGGGTGGAGGAGACGCCGGCGGAAGGGTGGTCGCCGGCGAGGAAACTCACGGCACCGCCAAGTCCAAGGACAAGACGGACGACCGGGCAAATTCCAAAGCCTCGGTCTCCGTAGACGCGCCACGTCCATCTCAGCAGACGACAGGCCAGCAGCGCCGTGGTACAGGAGCTACCATCCGCTTGCTGGGCCAAGGACAAACCGGAGGATCGCGGGACGCTCAAGGCCACCGTCCTGGCACGAGCAAGGCGCGGTCGCCGGGGCGAGAGACTGCTCCTTCTAACCATGTTAGAAGTCCGAGCATATCTCGCTCTTCGCACCGCTCGCCGTCGCTCCCCTCCTCTCCAGCAGAAGCTCTCGCAAGAGCGCAACTGCTCCTCGACTTCCCTCCAATGGCAGACAAGGCCGAAGACTGGAGGGCAACAATCCAAAGCCTCATCGCCTTCGCCAACAACGACACGCCGCAGCAGCCGGCGACCTCGCGGCCACGGCAAGTCGACCAGACGAAGGCCGACGGCGACAAGACCGCCGGGGGTGCAACCACCGTGCACTCCCCGCCGCGGAAGCAGAAGACGCCTCCCCGCCGGATCAACGTCGACGACGACTCCACGGCGTCGTCGGATCCGCGGGCTCGTCGGGACCAGCGCCAAGTCCTCGACGATCGGCGGCAAGAAGACGCTCGGACGACGATCGAGCGCCGACGAGAAGCCCGGCGACAATCAGATCAGCGCGCTGGGACCGCTGTCGACACGCACGCGCCCGGTGAACCAGGCGACTTGTCATACGCGGCAGGTTGCTCTGTGTTTACCCGTGAGCTGCGGCGCGTCCAGTGGCCCAGCATGAAAAACTTCAAGCCCGACGTACCCGAGAAGTACGACGGCAAGACGCACCCCTCGGAGTTCCTCAGCATCTACACCATCACGGTGCAGGCTGCCGGGGGACGCGACGAGAAGATATTGGCCAACTGCTTCCCGCTAGTGCTTAAGCCGAACGTTCGTTCTTGGCTTATGCACTTGCCGGAAGGCTCCATTTCTTCGTGGGCAGATTTGTGCCACCAATTTGTTGGCGCCTTCACGGGCGGCCACAAACCTCACGGCCAGGAGAGTGATCTCCACATCTTTGCCCAGAAGGAAGGAGAACCCCTACGCAAGTACATTCAACGGTTCAGCCGCGTGCAGCACAACATCCCCGACGTCCACCCCGCCGCGGTTATCAGCGCGTTCCACCAGAACGTGCGTAACCGTCGCATGCGGGAGGAGATGGCCATGACCAAGATACGGGACGTCAGCGAGCTCTACGCTCTGGCTGACAAGTGCGCGCGCGCCGAAGAGGGGAGGAAACTCCCCGGAGAGGATGCTGGCGCAGGGGGAAGCGACAGCGAGGACGCCGTCTCGGCAAAGAAGAGCCGGCGGCGAAACAACAGAAAGAAGAAGAGCAAGGAAGTGCTGGTCGTCGAGAAGTCCGGCAAGGAGGCTCCCGCCAAGACAGCACAGACTGGCGGCTCCGGCAAGGAGCCTGCCCCTGTAGCGGCAGCCGACAAGCAGGACGGCTCCGACAAGCAATATTGCAAGATCCACCGCACCAAGGGCCACGACCTGTCGAACTGCAAACGAGTCGAGTACCTCGTAGAGCAGCAGAAGGCTGAATACGAGCGGCGCGACAAGGAGAAGGCCCAAGGTGGCGGGGGAGAGCCAAGCAAGAAGCGGCCATTCAATGGCCGGGGAGGACGCCGCGGCAAGGCCAAGCAGCGGCAAGGTGATCGACCTCCCCGGGGCCGCGACAAGGACGAGGAAGAAGACGACGACGACGACATGGAGGAAGGTGATAACAGCGAGCAGGAGTTCCAGAAGGCCACAGAAGTTCTGTGTGTCGACGGGGGCACCTCTCTACACACTTCCCACCGCCAACTCAAGCAGTGGGTGCGGGAAGTAAACGCAGCAGAGCCGCCCGTTGAGTCACGCAGGCTGCTGAAGTGGTCCAGCACGCCCATCATTTTTGATCTTGAGGATCACCCTGACCGCACAACTGCGGTCGGGTGCTTGCCGATGTTGGTTTCACCAACTATCCGCAACCTCAAGGTCACCAAAATGTTGGTTGACGGCGGGGCCGGCCTGAACTTGATCTCCTCGGCTGTGATCAAGAAACTCCAGATCCCAGACGGCGAGCTCGAAGAAACCGGTTCGTTCCAAGGAATAAACCCGGGAAGGAGCAAGCCGAAGGGCAAGATTACTCTGCCAGTGACCTTTGGCGGGGAGCTCAACTTCAGGACGGAGAGGATAACCTTTGACGTGGCCGATATCCCATTGGCATATAATGGGATACTTGGACGTCCTGCCCTCGCCAAGTTCATGGCAGCTTCCCACTACGCCTACAACATACTCAAGATGCCGGGGCCGATAAGCGTCATCTCTGTCCCTGGCGACAAGAAGGACGCGCTTATCTGCGCCGACAAGATCTACCGGGATGCAGCAGCCGCAGCAGAAAGCAACACACTTGCCGCTGAAGCTCCCGGGGGGAAGACCAAGACCAAGTCCGGCAAGAGCTCTGGGGCCCACTCCGGCAAACGCACCTCTTCGGAGTGCTGCGCTGCCGTCGAGGACGTTCCATCGAGCTCCACCGGCAAGTGCAAGAAGGGGATGGCCGCTCCACCGGCAACCAAGAAGGTGTCCGCCAAGGAGGATGGCACTGGTGGTACCTTCACCATCAGTGCTACACTTGACAGCAAATAGGAAAGCGCGCTCGTTGCCTTCCTGCGGGCGAATGTCGATGTGTTTGCATGGCAACCATCTGACATCCCCGGCGTTCCCAGGAAGGTAATTGAGCACAAGCTTGCTGTTTGTCCTCATGCGCGGCCCGTCAAGCAGAAGGTCAGGAAGCAAGCCGTGGAGCGCCAAGAATTCATTGCAGAAGAAATCAAGAAGCTAGAAGCAGCAGGCCTGGTTAGAGGCGTGATCCATCCGACGTGGTTAGCAAATCCAGTTGTCGTGCGTAAGGCCAACGGGAAGTGGAGACTGTGTATAGACTTCACTGATGTGAATAAAGCATGTCCCAAGGATCCATTTCCCTTGCCGCGCATTGACCAGATTGTTGACTCCACTGCTGGATGTGAGTTGCTTTCCTTCCTTGATGCATACTCAGGCTACCACCAGATATTCATGGCCAAGGAAGATGAAGAGAAGACTGCATTCATTACTCCATGTGGCACATATTGCTTCATACGCATGCCCTTTGGATTGAAGAATGCAGGCTCAACATTTGCAAGGGTGGTGTACACTGCTTTTGAGCCACAGATCCACAGAAATGTAGAAGCTTACATGGATGACATAGTGGTCAAGAGTAAGAGCAAAGATACCCTGATCCAAGACTTGGAAGAAACATTTGCAAATCTGCGCAAGATCCAGCTCAAGTTGAACCCCGAGAAGTGCGTCTTCGGAGTCCCCTCCGGCAAGCTTCTCGGGTTCTTTGTGTCCCAGAGGGGGATTGAAGCCAATCCCGACAAGATAAAAGCCATCGAGCAGATCGAAGCCCCGAAGCGCGTCAAGGACGTGAGGAGACTTGCAGGTTGTGTAGCTGCCCTCAGCAGGTTCATTTCAAAGTCTGCAGAACGCGCCCTTCCTTTCTTCAAAATCTTGAAGAAGGCAGGTCCTATGAAATGGACTCCGGAAGCGGAGGCAGCGCTGCAGGATTTGAAAGGATACCTATCCTCCACTCCAATACTTGTCGCACCTAGGCCACAAGAGAAGTTGCTGCTGTACTTAGCGGCAACCAATCAAGTGGTTAGTGCTGCGTTGGTAGCGGAAAGGGAGGCAGAGGAAGAGCCCACACCTCCGGCAAGCGAATCCAGCGACAAGCAGGGGGTTCCACCGGCAAGCTCTGGCCCCGACATGGACAACTCTGCGCAGGAGCAAGGAGAAGTGCGAAGGAAGATGGTGCAGCGCCCGGTGTATTTTGTAAGTTCCCTCTTGCAGGGGGCTAGATCAAGATACTCCGGGGTGCAGAAGTTGCTTTTCGGCCTCCTCATGGCCTCGAGAAAGCTGCGCCATTACTTCCAAGCACACGAGATAACGGTGGTCACTCGCTTTCCGTTGAAGAGGATATTGCAAAATCCAGAAGCAACAGGCAGGAACGTCGAGTGGGCACTGGAGCTGTCAAGCTTTGGTCTCAAGTTTGAGAGTACTTCAACCATACAGAGCAGAGCTTTGGCAGAATTCATAGCTGAATGGACCCCAACGCCGGATGAAGAAGTTCCAGAGACAAGCGTCCCCGTACAAGAAGCGACAAGCGAATGGGTAATGTACTTTGATGGTGCCTTCTCGCTGCAAGGCGCCGGTGCCGGCGTGGTACTCATAGCGCCCACCGGAGAGCACCTCAAGTATGTTATCCAGATGCACTTTCCCAAGGAACAAGCGACAAACAATACTGCTGAGTATGAAGGCCTGCTTGCCGGCCTCAGGATTGCAGCTGAACTTGGGATCAAGAAGTTGATTGTGCGGGGAGATTCTCAGTTGGTGGTCCGACAAGTGAATAAGAGTTACCAGAGCCCTTTGATGGAAGCTTATGTAGATGAAGTGAGGAAGCCTGAAGAACACTTTGAAGGTCTGCAAATGGAGCACGTCCCAAGAGCTCAGAATGATATTGCAGATGGCCTCTCAAAGTGTGCTGCGATGAAGTTACCTGTGGAACCAGGGACCTTCCTGCTCAAGCTAACTCAGCCATCCATTACACCATCAATTGGGCAGCACAAGAAGAGAAAGTTGGTCTCCGGCGACTACTTGCCGGCGGATCTCCCCGAGGCCGCCGCCAAGATCCCCAAGGTCAACAATCAGAACGCTGAGGAACAGTTTGCTCCTGCAGATCCAAGGGTCTGTACAGTTGAAGCAAGCGTTCCCGACGAGCCTCGCCCCGGCAGGCTTGCCGGGGGACCATCAGCTCCGGCAGAACCAGAGGTTCTTGCCGTAGAAGCTGGGGTTCCCGCAGCGGCCCTCATGCCTTTAGTCCTTGCTGTTAAGCCCCGGGCTCCGGCATGGGCGCAGCAGATCGTCCGTTTTCTGCAAACTGGAGAACTTCCCGACGACCCAGCAGAGATAGAAAAGATAACCAGGCAGTCAAGTATGTACCAGTTCGTTGACAATGAACTGTACAGAAGAAGGCTCAATGGTGTCAGATTGAAGTGCATCTCCAGGGAAGATGGACAGAAGCTGTTGGCAGAGATACATGGAGGCATATGTGGCCACCACATTGGCGCAAGGGCATTTGCCGGGAAGGCATTCCGGCAAGGGTTCTTTTGGCAAGAAGACCTCCAAGATGCAACTGCACAAGTAACCAAGTGTGAAGCGTGCCAGTTCCATGCCAAGCAAATTCATCAGCCAGCTCAAGCTCTCCAGACAATCCCTTTGTCCTGGCCCTTCTCGGTCTGGGGGCTCGATATCCTCGGCCCCTTCCCCCGAGCTGTCGGGGGCTTTGAGTACTTGTACGTAGCAATCGACAAGTTCACAAAGTGGCCAGAAGTGGAACCGGTGAGAAAGGTGACAACACAATCAGCGGTCAGGTTCTTCAGGTCAATTGTTTGCCGTTTCGGAATCCCTAACAGGATCATCACCGACAACGGCACACAGTTCACTAGTCGCACCTTCATGCAATACGTCCAAGACCTTGGCGCCAAGGTCTGTTTCGCTTCTGTTGCTCACCCGAGGAGCAATGGTCAAGCGGAGAGGGCAAATGCTGAAGTGCTGCGCGGACTCAAAACAAGAACCTTCGACAGGCTGCGCAAGTGCGGAAGAAACTGGATAGAGGAGTTACCGGCGGCTCTTTGGTCAATCAGAACGACACCAAATCGAGCCACCGGATAGACACCCTTTGCTCTTGTCTATGGAGCAGAGGCAGTTCTCCCCACGGAACTCGTATACGGATCTCCTCGACTGCTCGCTTATGATGAGCTCGAGCAAGAGCAACTGCGACAAGATGATGCATTGCTCCTTGAGGAGGAACGTCTCCAGGCTGCTGTACGAGCTGCTCGATACCAGCAAGCCTTGCGTCGCTATCATAGCCGCAAGGTCAAGGAGATCTTGTTCACCTTGGCGATGATGTGGGCGACCTGCGCCTTCAGCGCCTCCAGATCTGCATCGGCCGGCAAGCTGCGGAGGACGTTGACGAGATTGATGCCAGGGTTGCGGTAGACTATCTTCGTCAAGACGCGCTCCAAGGTACCCGCGCAGAGCTGACGCGACTCCTCGGCCAGCTGCGCGGGAAGCTTCTCCTGCAGCCGTGCAAGCGCCGGCGTGATTCCCCTGAAGAAAAGACTTAGTCTGGCGCTGTGGGGGAGATTCTGGTCCGGAGAGTACATGAGGTGCTCCACCCTCAGCGCCATCAGCTCCTTGTCGATGTTGGCAGCAGAAGCAACCAGATCGTCAGTCCATAGTTCAACGGCCCGGCGGAAGTTGTTAGCTGAAGTGGCGGCGCTCTCCACCAGTCCTCGTTCCTTGCGGAGCTCGTCCTTCAGTTTCGTTTCGCGATCCCGGGCGGCGTCCAGCGAATCAGTCAACGTGGAGACCTTCAACTCCAGATCAGCAATTGAATCCTTGGCGGCTTTAAGCTCGTCGCCCTTCTTGGAGAGGCGTACCTGAAGGTCAAAGTTGGTGTGGGCGTCCTTTTCCCGCTCCACGTTGAGCGCGGTGATCCTGTCCGTGCTCGCCTTCAGGTACTGCTCCAGCTGCGCCACCTTGGCCTCAAGATCCTTCTTGGCAGTTTCCGCGGTGGCGGCGGCAGCTTTCGCCTCCTTCAGGGCCCCGCCAAGGGCCTGCTCCCGGGCGGTAAGGTCGTCCTCGTGAGCGTCGAGGTCGACCTTCCGCTGGTTGAGCGCTCCCTCTCGCTGGGACAGCTCTTCACCAACTAGTCGCTGCTGCTCCTCGGCCTCAGCCTTCTCCAGGAGGAACTCTTGCTGCTCTCCGGCAAGCCTCTCGCGCTCCTCCGCCAAGTCCCGGAGGGCCGCCTGGTTGGCGGCACGGAGCTCTGCGGCGCGTTTCTCCAAGTCTGCTCCAGCCTTGGCGGTGAGGGCTTCTCGGGACTCCAGTTTCGCCTACCTGGCCCGGTAAAGGGCCAGGAGCTGGCGGAGAAGTTTCTCCTCTTCGGGCTCGTCGCTCCCGCCAGGCGCCTCAACAATCTTCAACCCCGCGGAGGCGAGGACCTCTCCATCAAAGGTCTCTCCCTCCACGGGGGCTCGCGATGAAGACGCCCACGGGACCTGTATGAAGACTCCGTTTGGCACTTCAAGATAGAAGCCCGACCGCTCCGTGGACGCGGAGGGGTCGGCGGCCGGCGCAGTGCTTGACGCTCCTGCTGCCTCCGGGTCAGTAGTACGGTCGCCTGTCCCTTCCTCGTCCGCGGCGTCCGCGGTCGGCGCGGTCTCCTCAGCGGCAGGCTCGTCGGCTCCGGCCATGCCCTCAGTGGCTGTGGCGTTGCCGCCGCCGCCTTGCGCGCCCTCCTCCTCGACGGTGACCTCCGTCTCCATCCGCTCCGGGGGAGGAGGATCTAGCAGAAGAAAAAGAAAAGAAAAAGTTCAAGCAAATATCCAAAAAAAGACAAGTCCAAAAAGAAGAAGTTACAAGACTCACCTTCGCGGACTTCCTCGACGACAGGCTCCCTCGCCGGGGAGTCCTCCCTTGGCGGGGTGGCCACCCTCGTCGGGCTACTCGCCCTTGGCGGGGTACTCGCCCTTGGCGGGGTACTCGCCCTTGGCGGAGTACCCGTCCTTGGCGGAGCGTTATCCCTCGCCGGGGAGCTCGCCCTTGGCGGGGAGGGTGGAACCTGCAGCTCCTCGGGGGTGACCTCCGGTTGCTCCTGCAGCTGCGGCTCCACTTCTGCGCAAGACAAACAAGACAAATGAAGCAGCAAGATGTCAGTACAAGCTAAAACCTCAAGCGCGCCCGACGAACAAAAAATCCAAAACCCAGACTTACGCTGGGGGCTGCGCTGGGGGCTGCTCCTTGGAGCAGCAGGTTGGTCCGACGAGCCTGTTGCTGGCGCGTCTCCGGTCACCGCGGTGGGCGAGTCGTCCTCGACCTCAACCACAGGGATCTTGGCCTTCTTCGCCATCCGCTGGGTCAGGGTCCTGCAATCAAAGCAAAAACAAGATCAGAATCATCAAAGAAAGAATCAAGACAGAATCGGAGAAGTTACAAGCAGCAAATACTTACTCCTCTTCCTCGTCGTCGTCGGAGCTGAGGGCGGAGAAATCGAATTCCACCTGAGTTGCTCCCGCGCGAGGAGCAGGAGGAGAAGGCTCCCTCGGGCGCTTGGCGGTCTCCGGGGCTGGGGGCTGCGAAGACCCAGCCTCCGTTGGCGCCGAGGCCCGAGGAGCGGGCGGAGCGGCCGCTTCACTCCGGGAGGATCCACCTCCGCTTGGCGCTGGTGCGCGGGGCGCCTCCGTCGTGGTTTGGCTCGCCCTGGTGCCGCGCGTCGCTCGGCGAGCAGGCTGCTGTCGGGGCGCCTGCGTCCTTGTCGCTGTAGCCGCCTTGCGGAGGCGCTTCAACGGTGTTCGCTTGGGACTTGCCCGAGGCGGGGAGTTCTCCGAGGACGAGGAGGCGTCGTCGTCAAGCCCCAGAGACCCACCAGAGTCCTCATCGGCCTCGACGTCCTCCTCCTCCTCCCCGGCAGGCCCGCTGGATCCAGCGTCATGACCTGCGGCCCCGCTCCCTCCTGCGGCCCCGCTCCCTCCGGTGGATCTGCCCCGTCCGGCACCTCTGTTCCCTCCGGCGACCTCGCCTCCTGCGGCGGCCTCGCTCACAACCCCAGGAATCCCGGCATGCCTCAGTGAAGGCACCCCGGCAAGCTCGTCGGGCGGAAGTTTGAGCAGTCTGCGGATCTCTGCCTCTTCTGCTTGGCGCACCTCGTCCGCGGCCTGCGCCTCGTCGACGGTGAATCCGAAGTCTCCTGCCGCTGCGGCTGCGGCGGCCTCTTCCATCCGGGAAGCAATATAGGCTATATCCCGCTCCGTGGTTTCCCGGGTGAGACCCTTGATCTCCTCGGCGTTCTTCGGCACCTCGACCAAATTGTCGAAGAAGCTCAGCACTGTATCTCCCGGAGGCTGGATCCAAGTGGGGACGATGCCGTGGGAGTCGCACTCCGGCATCATTGCGCGCAGGGAGTCACGGGCAGTGCTGTTGCACAGCGGCACTACTCCCTTGGCGGGTCTGAACCACTCTGGGTGCGCGGGTCATGCTTGAAGAGCTCTCGCAACATCCCTTTCAGCTCCAAAGCGGTGAAATTGAAGTTTAATCCTGGGCGCAGCCTCATGATATCCGCTGCATTGCCAAATTCCCAGGCGGGCCTTTTCCTATCTTGTAAAGGAGCGATGCGGCGGCGGAGGAAATCTGCCCCAACCTCTCCGATGGTCAGATTAGCTACCCGGAGACGGATGATCCTGACGAGGGCGATACTGAGCTTATTGTCCTCCGGGGCTAATTCGCTCCAATTCTTGCCGCGCACTATGGCTGTGGTGCGCGGCGCAGTGAAATGCTCCGGCTGGTCCTCTACTACCCAACACCACTCTGCGCGCCATTCTTCCCACTTGCCGCGGAGTTCTCCTTTCAGATAGGATTCCTTCTTGTTCAACCGGAAGATCCAGGAGATCCCGCCGGAGAGGGGAGCGCCAGCCTCTACTCTAGGCATGAAGAAATGGCGAAAGAGTGCTACGTTTGGATGGATCCCTATGTAGTTTTCGCACAGATGTGCGAAAACAGCCATCGTAAGGATGGCATTGGGGGTGAAGTCTAGGAGGTGGAGGTTGTACGTGTTCATGATGTCACAGAAAAACTCCGAGAACGGAGGGCACAACCCGCAGTGAAAGAAGGCAGCGAAGAAGAAATACCCGCCGGGATACAGATCTCTGGCGACGGCGGGGAAGACTCTGGTGCGGGGATGAGCTTTGGTCTCCCCGGACCAGAAGAGGTAGTACTTGTTCCACAGCTCCCTCGCACTGAGCCGCGGCGCGAAGACCACGTTCTTCTTCCGCAAGGCGACAAGCTTCGCCGCCTGCTCGGACATCTCCTTCTTGGTCTTCTCCGCTTTCGCCTTCTCGCTCTTCGGAGCCATGGCGGAGGCGGCGAAGGGAGAGGCGAGGAGCTCGACGACGCCGCGGATGCGGAAGGCGGCGGCGGAGGGGTGGAAGCAGAGAGCGGCGGAGGATTTCTGGAGGTTGAAGACGCAATGAACACGAAGGAGGGAAACTGCCCCTGCTTCCTCTGCTTTTAAGGGGGAGTGGGGGACGTTTCGCATTTTCCATTAAAGAACGATGCCACGATCTCCCCCACGACGCCGCAATCGACGCGTGCCGTTGGGGGGGGATGCGGCGGATACGGAAGGAGATTCGGCGTGCCGTGGGCCGCGCGTGCCCGTGCACTGTCTTGGGCCTGGCCCAACAGCGCTCGGCACCGTGTGTGGCCCAGGCCCGGGGGCTCCTGTCGGTGTACTAAGATAGGGGTACCTTAGTACCCCAACTTGTGCACGGGCAGTAGCAGCTTCCCGCGGCAGGGCTCACCACGTGCTCGCCGGAAACTTTTCTGGTCCCTTTTAAGCCATTCAAAAACAAAGTATACAAGACAGAAGATCAAGACCCCGGCAAGTGGAGCTTGCCGGGAAGGCCGTGCCAGGCTCAAGTTTATCACTTTAACACAAGCCCCTGGCAAGAGGAGCTTGCCAGGAAGACCAGAAGATTGCATCTTAGAAGACACGCCTCGGCGCACCCTGCGGCCCGGCAGGACCCGGGGAGCGACAAGCTTCCCGGCCCGACAAGATCAAGACCCCGGCAAGGTGCTTGCCGGGGAAGCCTGCGCTGTGTGCCCGCGCTCCAGCTCATCGGCCCACGCGTCGCCCTGGGACCCTTTCAGGGACGCGTGGCGGATGGCTGTGCAGCCTGGGGGACACGGTGGCACTCCACGGTGACGAGGCTACCGCCGTGGCGAACGGAGACGCATGGACGGGTGCTTTTGGGGTCGACGGTGACGGGCATTTAATGCCCTTGTCCCCCACTGTCAAGTTAGGTGAAGACCACTGTTCACGCATTGTTCATGCACTGTTCCCGCACTGTTACAACTACCATCAAAGTTACGTTTTTACCCTTCTTCTACGTTGACACCTGTCGGTGACCCCTTGAGCTATAAAAGGAGGCCCATGCACAACGTAGAGAGGGTTCGGAACCTAGATAGCTCTCTCGCTCGGTGTAGCTAGCTCTTCAAGCTCCCGAGCTCACAAACTCAATACAAACCAAGCAGGAGTAGGGTTTTACGCGTCCGCGCGGCTCGAACCTGGGTAAACTGCCCGCGTGTGCTCCTCGATCCGCTCTTTGTGCTCCCTCCGCTCCCTTACCGCAACGTACAAGGGGCTCCGGTCCCATTGGTGTTCGTGGCGGACAGTTTCCCCCGACATGGTGCTATTGCTATTACCAAGGAGCCCAGGTTTCACAAGAAGACCAAGCACATCAAGCGCCGTTTCAACTCCATCCGGAATTATGTTCAGGATGGAGACATAGATATTTGTAAAGTGCATACGGATCTGAATGTCGCAGACCCGTTGACTAAACCTCTTTCACGGGCAAAACATGATCAACACCAGAACTCTATGGGTGTTCGATTCATCACAATGTAACTAGATTATTGACTCTAGTGCAAGTGGGAGACTGTTGGAGATATGCCCTAGAGGCAATAATAAAAGCATTATTATTATATCTCCTTGTTCATGATAATTGTCTGTTATTCATGCTTGAATTGTATTGTACGGAAACAGCGATACATGTGTGAATACACAGACCACAATGAGTCCCTGGTAGGCCTCTAGTTACCAGCTCGTTGATCAACAGATGGTCACGGTTTCCTGACCATGGACATAGGATGTCAGTGATAACGGGATCACATCATTAGGAGAATGATGTGATGGACAAGACCCAATCCTGAGCATAGCACGAGATCGTTTAGTTCGTGATGCATAAGCTTTTCGGTGTCAAGTATTTATTCCTTAGACCATGAAGTTGTACAACTCCCGGATACCGTAGGAGTACTTTGGGTGTGCCAACCGTCACAACGTAACTGGGTGGCTATAAAGGTACGCATCGGGTATCTCCGAAAGTGTCTGTTGAGTTGGTACGAACCGAGACTGGGATGTTGTCACTCCGCATGACGGAGAGGTACCTCTGGGCCCACTCGGTAAGACATCATCATAATGAGCTCAATGTGACTAAGTAGTTAGTCATGGGATGATGGATTACGGATCGAGTAAAGAGACTTGCCATAACGAGATTGAACAAGGTATCGGGAATACCGACGATCGAATCTCGGGCAAGTACCGTACCGATGGACAAAGGGAATAACATACGGGATTGAGTGAATCCTTGACACGGTGGTTCATCCGATGAAGATCATCGAGGAACACGTGGGAACCAACATGGGTATCCAGATCCCGCTGTTGGTTATTGACCGGAGAGTGGTCTCGGTCATGTCTACGTGTCTCCCGAACCCGTAGGGTCTACACACTTAAGGTTCGGTAACGCTAGGGTCGTAGAGATAAATGCACGTGGAAACCCGAAAGTTGTTCGGAGTCCCAGATGAGATCCCGGACGTCACGAGGAGTTCCGGAATGGTCCGGAGGTAAAGATTGATATATGGGAAGTCCAGTTTCGGCCAACGGGTGATCTCCGGGGGTCACCGGGAGCGTCCCGGGACCACCGGAGGGGCCCCGGGGGTCCACCGGGTGGGGCCACCCATCCCGGTGGGGCCCCTAGGCCGCGAGGGGAAGTGTGCAGCCCTCTGGGCTGGCGCACCACAATGTGGCCCACCTCCCCATGCGCCTAGGGTTAAAACCCTAAGGGGAGGGGGGCCACCACTTGCCTTGGGGGAGGAGGACTCCTCCCTGGCCGCCGCCCCCCCTTGCAGATTGGATCTGCAGGGGGCTGGCGCCCCCCTGGCCCTCTATATATATGTGGGAGGGGAGAGGGCAGCCGCACCCAAGCCCTGGCGCCTCTCCCCCTCCCGTCACACCTCCATACTCCCAACGCAGGGCGCCCGGCGAAGCCCTGCTGCGATCTCCACTGCATCCGTCATCACGCCGTCGTGCTGCCGGATCTCTGACGACTTCTCCTCCCCCCTTGCTGGATCAAGAAGGAGGTGACGTTGCTGCACCGTACGTGTGTTGAACGCGGAGGTGCCGTCCGTTCGGCGCTAGATCATCGGTGACGAAGAACGTGAAGAGTTCGACTACTTCATCCACACTTCGTTGAAAGCTTCCGCACGCGATCTACATAACGGTATGTAGATGCACTCTTACTTGCTCGTTGCTAGATGTATCCATAGTTGGATCTTGGTGAAGACGTAGAAATTTTTTGAATTATGCTACGTTCCCCAACACCCCTTTGGCATATATATTGCACGCGTCCCGAAACCCTCGAGGACGGAACCCTTTTTCGCGATCTCATCTCTGTTCCGCCGCCGCCGCGCTTCCAAGATCGGGAGCACCAGGAGGACTTTTCCCGGCACCCTGCCGGAGGGGAGAACCACCACCGAGAGCTTCTCCACCACCATGGACGCTTCCCGGATGAGTTGTGAGTAGTCCCCCTTGGACCATGGGTCCATGACCAGTAGCTATGTGATGTTCTCCTCCCCTCTTTGTTCTTCATCGATTAGACCTCGTGAGCTGCCCTACATGATCGAGGCACATATGTAATCTTTATGCTGTTGCTCTGCTGAGTTTGCTGGGATCCGATGGATTATGAGATTATGTTCAGATTGTGTGTGAGTAATATATTTGATTCACCTCTTTTATATTTATGTTCTTGAGTAATTCTTGCATGTTCTCCGTTGCTATTTATTGCTTTTGCCGAGTAGTAGGTAGTAACTCCAAGAGGGAACGTTATGCTTGATTGTGGGTTCATGCCCCTCAATGACTAGCTTGAGTGACAGAAACATGAGTCTAGGGGATGTGCTGTTGCCACAAGGGGGAAAACAAGGGTGCTTGTACTTGCGGGTGCAAGGATTGTTTACTTTACGCAAAGTTCTTTTAATGCAGTTGTCTGTTGCTTTGAGTTTACACTTTGGGTGGGACTCGCAACTTAATACCAGCGAGATGTTCTGGATAGATATCTCAAGGTGGATGATTAGTAGTAGATGCAGATGGATTTCGGTCTACTTGCCTTGGCGTACCGCCCATGCTTTTGAGCCTCTACCTTTCTTTACAGCATAGTTAGCATTGGTTTGCGCACATAATCCTGTCAATTGCCCAGCTGTAATTTGTTTACCTCGCTTAGCTGTTTTATCGTCTTTTGGGAGAGAGACATCGCTAGTGAACATCATGGGACCCCGGTCCATATTACCATCACTGATCACACCCGCTATTTACTTCCTGTTCTTATTTCCTAGTTGCAGTCATACCTATCACTATTATCTCTTGTGTTTGATCCTTTGTAAACGACAAGGCCGGAGGGATTGACAACCTCTCTGTACTCGTTGGGAGCAAAGTTATTTGTATCTGTGTGCAGGTCCTGTCAAGCAAAAGTTTCTGGCGCTATTGACACCTTCTTGTCGACCCTCGGAGTCTCACGGGATTCGATCCTTGGTATCTTTGCCAAGGGAAATTTGCCGCTACGCTACATCTCAAACCTTCCACTTGGGGTAACCAACGAGGGGCGAGAAGCCATCAAGCAAAGTTTCTGGCGCCGTTGCCGGGGACTCCACTCTTCAAGATAGGGGAGTTGCACGCTATCTTTTATCTTTGCTTTTTAGTCTTGTTAGTTTACCTTTCAGTTTTTGCTTTAGTGTCCCTTACCAAAAATCACAAAAATATTTATCTTGCTTGCTACTGCTATGGGTTCCACCGACAACACCAAGTTGTGTGACTTCACTAGTCATAACAACGATGACTTTATCTGCACGCCTATTACTACACCTGCCACTTCAGCACCTTCTTGTGAAATTAAACCTGCTTTACTGAACCTAGTTATGAAAGATCAATTCTCCGGTGCTGGAGATGATGCTGCTTTGCACTTAAATAATTTTGTTGAACTCTGTGATATGCAAAAGTACCAAGAAATAGATGGTGATATTGTTAAGCTTAAGCTTTTTTCCTTTCTCCTTGAGAGGAGGAGCTAAAATCTGGTTTCAATCCTTGCCTAGGAATATCATAGATTCTTGGGACAAGTGCAAGGATGCCTTTATTGGGAAGTACTATCCCCCTGCTAAAATTATCCAACTAAGGAGTAACATAATGAATTTTAAACAATTGGATAATGAACACGTTACCCAAGCTTGGGAACGCATGAAATCTCTTGTCAAGAACTGCCCTACTCATGGTTTGACTACTTGGATGGTTATCCAAACTTTTTATGCAGGCTTGAACTTTACCTCGCGGAACTTATTAGATTCGGCCGCGGGAGGAACCTTTATGTCAACTACACTTGGTGCTGCCACGAAGCTTCTCGATGAGATGATGACCAATTATTCCCAATGGCACACCGAACGCGCTCCAACAGGTAGGAAGGTAAACTATGTCGAGGAGATTTCCTCCCTAAATGAAAAAGTTGACTTGATCATGTCTCTACTTTCCAAGCAATCTCCTATTGATCCTCGTGATGTTCCTTTAAATTCTTTGATTGCTCAAGATCAAGTAGATGTGAACTTTATCTCTAGAAACAATTTCAATAACAATGCTTATAGGAGTAATTTTGGTAGCAACCCTAGACCGTTCCCCTCTAATTCCTATGGGAACAACAATGTTTATCCTAGCACCAAGAACTCCACTTCTGAACTAGATATTATGCTTAAAGACTTCATCACTACCCAAAAGGCCTTCAATAAGAGTGTAGAAGAAAAACTAGCCAAACTAGATAATCTCTCTTCGAAGGTAGACAATTTAGCCCATGAGGTAGAGTTGCTTAAAATTAGAACTTCTCCTCTTGAGGAGAGGAAGACCACTCCTATGAATGCTATTCAAGTGCAAATTAATGAAAATATTAGGATGATGGCTAAACTTAAAGAGAGATGGGCTAGAGAAAAGGAGGAAGAAGAAAGAATTAAGAGCCTTCCTACCCACCACACTGTTGCAACTATCCAAGTTGTTGAGGATATCCAAACTCTTAGCACCCAATGCACTCCTGGTCCCATTGGACCTATTAATGGTGATGCTATGACCTCAACCGTAGAAACTCCTATGACCATAGAAGCTACCAAACAAGTGAGCCTAAAGGACACCACTACCACTTTACTTGATAGTAGTGACCTTGATTTTGATAATTGCACCCTTTCTGAAGTTATTGATTTTCTTCACAATATGTCTAGAGATCCCCACACTAGCACACTTAACCTTGCCTTCACGGAGCATATCACTAATGCTCTTATGAAAGCTAGGGAGGAGAAGCTTAGGGTAGAAGCCTCCATACCTAGAAAGCTAGAAGATGGTTGGGATCCTATGATTAAAATTAGGTTGAATAACTTCTCTTGCTATGCTTTATGTGATGTTGGAGCTAGTACCTCCGTTATGCCCAGAAGAATGTATGATATGCTTAAATTGAAACCTTTTGATCCTTGTTCCTTTGGTGTTCGTCTTGTTGATTCTTCCGTAAAGAAACCTTTGGGGAAGATCGACGATGTTCTTATCATTGTCAATGCCAATTATGTTCCCGTTGATTTTACTATTATGGATATTGAATGTGAACCTTCTTGTCCAATTATTTTGGGACGTCCTTTTCTTCGCACCGTTGGTGCTATCATTGACATGAAACAGGGGAATATAAAATTCCAATTTCCTCTCAAGAAAGGGATGGAACACTTCCCTAGAAAGAAGATTAAGTTACCTTTTGAGTCCGTTATACGGGCTATACGGGCTAGCTATTCTTTTACTCTTGATAAAACTTTTGGGAGGCAGCCCACAACGAATAAAGTTTTATTTTGCTTTTTTTGTGTCTTGATGTTTGTTACTACAGTAGCATCATCATTGTATCTTTTCTTTTCAGCTTTGTGCCAAGTTTAGCCTCTGATTGCAAGAAAGTTCAAAAGTTGTGACGTGCAGTCCAGAAAACAGATTCTGTCCTTGGACAGAAAAATTCGTATAAAATCACCAGATCATCTTTTTGATCTGAATTTTTTTTACAGCGTGCTCTATACAATTGGCTTTCGGGCGTTTGTTCTGAGTTTTTTGATTTGAGTTGCAGAAGTGCCCCGAAAAAGATTAGTTACTACCTGCTGGTCTGTTTTTCACAGATTCTGTCCTGTTTTGCCTTTTCTTCGTTTTGCAAACCTTAAGCTTGCTTTTTCTTTGCAAAAACCTTTTGGCAATCTTGAGAAACAGTAGCTCTTCAAGATTATCCTTATTTCCAGCAGGGAAAAATTATTTTATTATGGGTACTAACCTCGCTAATCAGATTATGATGAGTTATGTATGAAGGGAGTTTTCAAGTATGCGAGGGAAGATGATAAAAAGATTCAGGAGGGTCAAACGCTTAAGCTTGGGGATGCCCCCGTGCACCCCCAAGAATTATTCAAGAAGACTCAAGCGTCTAAGCTTGGGGATGCCCCCGTGCATCCCCTTCTCCATCAACAATTATCAGTTCGTCTTTCGTTCCACTATATTTTAATCACTTCATGCATTATGTGCTATGCTTGGAGCGTCTTGCTTTTAGTTTCCTTTTTAGTTTTCTTTAGCTTTGCTTGCTGTTCATAACGAGTTAGAACCCAGCTTTCTTTGTGTGGGAGAGAAACACGCTCCACTTCAACCTAGAACACAACATAGGATTTTCATGCTTATCTTTGCTGTGTATGTTCTTTGTCTTTCAATAGCTGCTGTCATGTTTAGCTCTTAGTTTTCATGCCTTTCTTTTTAAAGAGCTTTTGTTTAGTTGGTTGTTGAACTCTCTTGAGTTTTCATGTTTATCTTGTTAAGAGAGTTTGTCTGTTGCACTGAGTAGTGTGTCTTAACTTAAAGTAGGTAGTTGAGGTTGCTATTTAATTTTAGTAGTAACTTGCAATAGTTTTGAGGTGTTGCCATGAGTAATGTCTGAACTTTTGGTGTCAAGAGCTTTAGCCTATTAGTGATAGATGTCGTATTTTGGGCAATCCGTGTTTATTTTCGAAAACCTACAAAATAGTTGAGAACTTTAGCTACTAAATGGATCACTAATCTTTGGAGGGATCGAATATTAGAGTACACTCACATACCATGGGTCGAGGATGCGCAAGGGTAACCAAACCCCCATACACACCTCCTTGGGGTACTTGTCTCTTTGTGAACCTCCTAATTAGATTGAGAGTTACCGATAATAAGTGCATGAGTTCTTCTGACTAATGTGAGTATTCGAAGGTTGACACTTCCACCTAACCATATTTTTCTAGCCTCTTCGGTACTGTGCATTGCCCTTTCTCACCTCGAGAGTTGGCGCATACTTCGCCGGTGCATCCAAATCCTTGGCACGATACGCTCTGTCATCATAAGCCTCATTATATCCTTCCTCAAAACAGCCACCATACCTACCTATTAAGGCATTTCCATAGCCTTTCCGAGATACATTGCCATGCAACATCCATCTTCTCATGACTTGATCTTCATGTCATACATGCTTTTTGCTTGATCGATGAGCCGCATGCTAGTTGGGCCTTGCCCTAATCATTGCTACATGACGCGTTAGTATCATTGCATATCCTGCTACACTGGCAGAGGCATACATTTGCATACATCATGATAGTTTCATTTTCTTTATGTTGAGTACTTTTGTAAAGTGTGAAAGATCTTCTATACTTATTGTAATACATAGAGTGTTGCCCCTAAAGTGAGGAAAAGATCCCAAAGAGGACAAATCAAAAGATCCCAAAGAGGACAAATGAGAGATAAATAGAAAGAGCCATTGAGGCCACAAAAAAATATAAAAAATAAAAAATAAAGAGAAAAAGAAATAAAAGAGAGAAGGGGGCACACTACTATTTCTTTTGAGAGATCCACACTCGTACTCCATCTTATACCTTGTACTCCATAGAGATTATCATTCATGCATATAGCTATGTGGGGACCTTTACACTATAGAACTTGGCTTGTATATTCCAATGATGAGCCTCCTCAAAAGAGCTCTAGGACTTCTTGAGCAAGCAAGTTGGATGCACCCCCACTAGTTCCATTGGAGAGCTTACCTTAGCTCATATGTGCATCCGTTGCATGGCAATCCCTACTCCTCACATCATATCTATCATTTGGCTTTCTCTCGCCGATGATTGTCCTCATTGATGTGAGCCTTTCACACCCTTTTTGTCTTCCCCCTTCATCATTTTTCTCTCTTTGCCATCCTAAGTGTCGACTTTCTTGCTTACGCTCATCCATTGCATGAGTGCTCAAAATATCAAAAGGGAGTGGATCATTTTGACTTGTACCTGGCTGACGGTCTGGGGATGAGTCAAGATAAGATTCCAAAGAAGACCAAGTGTGAAACTTTAGTAGATTAAGTTCTCAACAATACAAAAACTATGTTTTACTCTCTCATATATCTCTATCCCCTTTCTTGCACGCAAACACCATTTGGAGACATTCGAGTCACGGACAGCGAGAGCTCTTGCACCTTTATGTTCTTATGTTGCTTGTTACAATGCTAATATAGACTCTTGCTTGTTATGACTTGAATTGAATTACATGCCTTGATTGCTTTACTTAAAAGTTCTTATATGGTTGATAGCATGTCACCACAGAAATTATGCTTGTTATCATTTACCTACTTGAGGACGAGCAGGAATTAAGCTTGGGGATGTTGATACGTCCAAAACGTATCTATAATTTTTGCTTGCTCCATGCCTCTTTTGTGTGATATTGCTATGATATTTATGCACTTCCATACACTTTTGATCATATTTGGACTAACCTATTAACTCAGTGCACCACAGTGCCTGTTCCTGTTTTCTGCTGTTTTTCTATTTCAGGTTTCCCCCATATTAAAAGTGCCCCTAAAATTCCGGGAAAAATACAGGAAAAATCAGCGTATCGGGAGCTTCCAGAAAAACCAAGGCAGGGCCAGAGGGGAACCTGGGGTGGCCCAGGCGGCCACCCGGCGCGGGCCCACCCCTGGCCGCGCCAGGGGGGCGCCTGGGGCCCCACCTCCGCCTCAGGTGACCCCCTTTGGCATATATATTGCACGCGTCCCGAAACCCTCGAGGACGGAATCCTTTTTCGCGATCTCATCTCTGTTCCGCCGCCGCCGCGCTTCCAAGATCGGGAGCACCAGGAGGACTCTTCCCGGCACCCTGCCGGAGGGGAGAACCACCACCGGGAGCTTCTCCACCACCATGGACGCTTCCCGGATGAGTTGTGAGTAGTCCCCCTTGGACCATGGGTCCATGACCAGTAGCTATGTGATGTTCTCCTCCCCTCTTTGTTCTTCATCGATTAGACCTCGTGAGCTGCCCTACATGATCGAGGCACATATGTAATCTTTATGCTGTTGCTATGCTGAGTTTGCTGGGATCCGATGGATTATGAGATTATGTTCAGATTGTGTGTGAGTAATATATTTGATTCACCTCTTTTATATTTATGTTCTTGAGTAATTCTTGCATGTTCTTCGTTGCTATTTATTGCTTTGGCCGAGTAGTAGGTAGTAACTCCAAGAGGGAACGTTATGCTTGATTGTGGGTTCATGCCCCTCGATGACTAGCTTGAGTGACAGAAACATGAGTCTAGGGGATGTGCTGTTGTCACAAGGGGGAAAACAACGGTGCTTGTACTTGCGGGGTGCAAGGATTGTTTACTTTACGCAAAGTTCTTTTAATGCAGTTGTCTGTTGCTTTGAGTTTACACTTTGGGTGGGACTCGCAACTTAATACCAGCGAGATGTTCTGGATAGATATCTCAAGGTGGATGATTAGTAGTAGATGCAGATGGATTTCGGTCTACTTGCCTTGGCGTACCACCCATGCTTTTGAGCCTCTACCTTTCTTTACAGCATAGTTAGCATTGGTTTGCGCACATAATCTTGTCAATTGCCCAGCTGTAATTTGTTTACCTCGCTTAGCTGTTTTATCGCCTTTTGGGAGAGAGACATCACTAGTGAACATCATGGGACCCCGGTCCATATTACCATCACTGATCACACCCGCTATTTACTTCCTGTTCTTATTTCCTAGTTGCAGTCATACCTATCACTATTATCTCTTGTGTTTAATCCTTTGTAAACGACAAGGCCGGAGGGATTGACAACCTCTCTGTACTCGTTGGGAGCAAAGTTATTTGTATCTGTGTGCAGGTCCTGTCAAGCAAAAGTTTCTGGCGCTATTGACACCTTCTTGTCGACCCTCGGAGTCTCACGGGATTCGATCCTTGGTATCTTTGCCAAGGGAAATTTGCCGCTACGCTACATCTCAAACCTTCCACTTGGGGTAACCAACGAGGGGCGAGAAGCCATCATCTACTACGCAACTTATGTCTACACACGCTTCTACTCTTGTAGACTATGTTGGGCCTCCAAGCGCAGAGGTTTGTAGGACAGCAGCAATTTCCCTGAAGTGGATGACCTAAGGTTTATCGAACTCAGGGAAGTAGAGGTTGAAGATGGTCTCTCTCAAGCAACCCTGCAACTAAGATACAAGAAGTCTCTTGTGTCCCCAACACACCTAATACACTTGTCAGATGTATAGGTGCACTAGTTCGGCGAAGAGATGTTAAATGGCAAGTGATATGGATGGCAAAACAAAGTAATATAAATCTGTAATAAAAAGTGCAGCAAGCAAACAAGTGGTAAACGTGAGCACAAATGGTATTGCAATGGTGGAAACAAGGCCTAGGCTTCATACTTTCACTAGTGGCAACTCCCAACAACATTAACATAATCGAATCACATGATATTTCCCATAAAACATGCAATGGAGACACACCTGGAGGTCATTCCTTCGTGGTCAAGAGGGGACGAGAATTATGTAGGGCTACAAAAGCACACCTCAAAGTTCGTAGTTCTCAATCTAAGGATTTCCCAATGTCACCGCGGCCATCCAAAGAGAGTCCCACAATCACCACAACATATCTAAAGGATAGTCAAAGACAAGCACCAAGAGACTCTCAATCTTCAATCAACACACAAGAGAGGAAATCACTCATGAAAATATTTTTCTAATCCATGTCCAATAGACCGCTGTCACCTTGGTCTCGGGGATTATACTAGATAAAGACAAGTGAGTACATCAATCCAATACATAGAGGAAGGGGAAATATCATGGGATCACCCTAGATTAACATAGCCTATGATCACAACGAAGATCACATCATGGGAGAGAGAATTGACCACATAGCTACTGGTAGAAACCTCAGCCCCGAGGAGGAACTACTCCCGCATCATGGAGGGAGGAAGCAACGTCGATGGAGATGAATCCGGGGGCACTTCCCCGTCCCGGCAGGGTGCCGGCACAGGAATTCTGGTCCCCCGAAGCTTGATGGCGATGGCGGCGGAGATCGGAATTGCGTCTGGAGAAAAGGGGTCCGGAATCAGGGTTTCTGCGACGGGTGTTAAATATATGCCAAAGGGGGGCATCAGCGGAGGTCAGGGGGGCCCAGGCGCCCCCCGGCGCGGCCAGGAGGGGGGCCGCGCCACCAGGGCGCCTGGAGCCCTGGTGGCCCCCCTCCGGTTGTCCTTTGGCAGCTGGGAAGCTTCTGGAACGCTGATTTTTTATATAATTTTTCTGGAATTTTTCGGGCAGTTCTCGTAACGTGAAAACCTGAAATACAAAAACAGCAGAAAACAGAAACTGGCACTGTGGTGCACTGAGTTAATAGGTTAGTCCAAATATGATCAAAAGTGTATGGAAGTGTATAAATATCATAGCAATATCACCCAAAAGAGGCATGGAGCAAGCAGAAATTATAGATACGTTTTGGACGTATAAGCAACTTTTTCTTGTATACTCGTGTTGGGCCTCCAATCGCAGAGTTTTGTAGGACAGTAGCAAATTTCCCTCAACTGGATGACCTAAGGTTTATCAATCTGTGGGAGGTGTAGGATGAAGATGGTCTCTCTCAAACAACCCTGCAACCAAATAATAAAAAGTATCTTGTGTCCCCAACACACCCAATATAATGGCAAATTGTATAGGTGCACTAGTTCGGCGAAGAGATGGTGATGATAGTAGATATTGATTTTTGTAATAGGAACAATAAAAAACAGCAAGGTAGCAAGTAACAACAGTGAGCACAAACGGTATTGCAATGCTTGAAAATGAGGCCTAGGGTCCGTACTTTCGCTAGTGCAATCTCTCAACAATACTAATATAATTGGATCACATAACCATCCCTCACCATGCGATGAAGAATCACTACAAAAGTTCCTATCTAGCGGAGAACATAAGAAGGAATTGTTTGTAGTTATTCTTTCCGATCGATCTATCCAAGAGTCCGTACTAAAATAACACCAAAGTTATTCTTTTCGATCGATCTATCAAGAGTTCGTACTAAAATAGCACAAGTTATTCTTTCCGATCGATCTATCAAGAGTTTGTACTGAAGTAACACCGAAACAAATTCAGATACATAATACTCAATCCAACACAAAGAACCTCAAAGAGTGCCCCGAGATTTATACCAAAGAAACAAAGACAAGAATATGCATCAACCCCTATGCATAGATTACCCCAATGTCAGCGCGGGAATCCGCAAGTTGAGTGCCAAAACATATATCAAGTGAATCAATACGATACCCCATTGTCACCACGAGTATTCAGTTGCAAGACATACATCAAGTGTTCTCAAATCCATAAAAGTATTCAATCCGATAACAACGAAAACCTCAAAGGGAAAGCCTCAATTCATCACAACAAGATAGAGCGGGGAAAACACCATATGATCCAATTATATTAACAAAGCCCGCGATACATCAAGATTGTGCATCTCAAGAACACAAGAGAGAGAGAGAGAGAGAGAGAGAGAGAGAGAAAGAGAGAGAGAGATTAAACACATAGCTACTGGTACAAACCCTCAGCCCCGAGGGTGGACTACTCCCTCCTCACCATGGTGGCCGGCGGGATGATGAAGATGGCCACCGGTGATGATTTCTCACTCCGACGGAGTGCCGGAAAGGGCTCTAGATTGGATCTCCTAGACTACAGAGCCTTGCGGCACCGGAACTTCTGATCTAGGTTCACCCCGAGGGTTTTTGGAATATTTGTGAATTTATAGGGTAAAGAGGGGGTGCGGGAGGCCACCGAGGTGGGCACAACCCATCTGGGCACGCATGGGCCCACAGGCGCGCCCTGGTGGGTTGTGCCCCCCTCGGGGCACCCCCTAGGTGCTGCTTTGGCCCATCGGGAGTCTTCTGGCCCATAAACATTTCACAAAAAGTTTCATGGTGTTTGGACTCAGTTTTATATTTATTTCCTCTGATGTAAAAAACAAGCAAAAAATAGCAACTGGCACTGGGCACTGGGTCAACAGGTCAGTCCCAAAAAATGATATATAGTTGCTATAAAATGATTGTAAAACATCTAAGAATGATAATATAACAGCTTGAATACTTCAGAAATTACAGATATGTTGGAGACGTATCACCGCTTAAACCCACTCCAAAGAAGAGGGGTATCTTATATTTCAGTCCTGAAGATATGCAAGAGGCAAAGAAATATATGAAGGAAAAGGGTATTAAAACTAAAGACGTAAAAAATTTACCTCCTATTGAACAAATACATGGGCTTGATACACCACCACTACCTAAGGTGTTAGAGGTAAATTCTCTGAGGAAATTCAATGACAATGATAATCCTCTCAATATGCACCCTAGCCAATGCCTTTATGAGTTTGAGAATTACATTAGAAAGCAAGATCACTTCAATGCAAATGTTATGAAACAATTGAAATACAACTCTGATATGATAGCTCGCTTGAGTGACTTATTATTTAGAATCTCAAATAATGTTAGAGGTGTAGGGAAGCATGCTTCTATGGTTCAAACTCAGTTAGAACAAGTTGCTAAATCTCGAAGAGAGTTCCTTGATGAAATGAATAATAATACAAGTGACTTTGATGTTAGAGTAGCAACTAGAGGAGGTAAAATGACTCAGGAATCATTATATCCTGAGGGTCATCCAAAAAGAAATGAAAGACTCTCAAAGAGTCCACATTGACGCACGTAGTCCTCCTAAAAGGAAAAAAAGAAAAATGATAGGACTTTGCATGCCTCTAGTGAACCTGAAGTAGAAAAACCTCCTGATAATGAAGTCTCTATTTTTTATGTTGAAACTCAATCTGGTAATGAACACTCACCTTCTGATAATGAAAAACATAATGATGAGGTTCATGAAGATACTCAACCAAACAATGAAAAGGAACCAGATAATGATGTTGAGATAGAACCAGCAGTTGATCTTGATAACCCACAGCCTAAGAATAAAAGATATGATAAAAGAGACTTTGTTGCTATAAAAACACGGTAAAGAAAGAGAACCGTGGGTTCATAAACCTATGCCCTTTCCATCTAAGCCAACTAAAAAGAAAGATGATGAAGAATTTGAACGCTTTGCTGAAATGCTGAGGCTAGTCTTTATCATACTCGCTTGAGTGATATCTTGAAAATGCCTCCTTATGCAAAGTACATGAAAGACATCATCACCAATAAGAGAAAAATACCGGAAGCTGAAATCTCCACCATGCTTGCTAATTATACTTTTAAAGATGGAGTACCTAAAAAACTAGGAGATCCGGGAATACCAACTATACCTTGCTCCATCAAAAGAAATTATGTGAAAACTGCTTTATGTGATTTGGGAGCTGGTGTTTGTGTTATGCCTTTCTCTTTATATAAAAGACTTGATTTGAATAAACTCACACCTACCGACATATCTTTGCAAATGGCGGATAAATCAACTGCCATACCTATCGGTATTTGTGAGGATGTGCCCGTTGTTGTTGCTAATGTTACTATTTTGACTGACTTTGTTATACTTGAGAGGTCTGAGGATGACAATATGTCGATTATCCTTGGTAGACCGTTCTTGAATACTGCAGGGGCTGTTATTAATTGCAATAAAAGCAAGGTCACTTTTCATATCAATGGTAATGAGCATACGGTGCACTTTCCGAAGAAATAATTCCAAGTGAATGGTATTAGTGTTATTGAAAATCTCCGACACTCACTATTGGAAGGTTTCAACTACCTCTACCTACTGCCAAAAAGAAATATGAAATGCTTATTGTTGGGGACATTCATATTCCCGTTGAGGTAACTAAGTGATTTACGAAAGTTCTTCGGTTTCATGCTAATCGAAAGTGGTTGTTAATAAGACTTGATCAACCTTATTAATGGATCATTTTTGAGAGGCATGAAGTTGACGAATTTAGTAGCCACTACCTTATGTCCCTACCTTTTGTTTTCTGTTTTTATTTGTTAAATAAAATAAAATAAAATGCCTTGTCTGTTTTCTGAGTTTTCCATGCAATAAAAAATAACCCAAAAATAAAAGTGTCCAGAATGCTCTGAAATTTTGATACGATTTTTTTTCTGATTATTTAAGAATTTTTTGTGTAAATAACATCA
>LR738712.1:814572823-814604894 GCA_902687465.1 Secale cereale | reverse complement strand
GGGGGGGGGGGGGGGGGTGCACCAGGTGGCTTGTGGTCCCCACGTGGGCCCCCCTCACTTATCTCTTCTTCCCACATCACCACCTACCTCCAGAAAAAATCACAATTGCTTCCTCTTTCGTGTTCTTGCTGTCAAACCCGCGGATTTCGATCTCTTTTCTCGAAGCTCCGTTTCCGGAACTGTTTCGAGGGATTGTTGCTTGGTATGTGACTCCTCCGTTTGTCCAATTAGTTTTTGCTTTAGTGGTTTATATTTAGAATAATTAGCTACTCTTGGTGCTGCTGTAGATGAGCTTGCATGTTGAATTCTTAGAGTTCTAAGTAGTTTGAATGTCTGTTATGGCCTCTATGCATTCCTATGAGTAGTTGCTTCCAATATTATGAAGTTTTGTTGAAAAAATTTGTGGACCAAAATTTCAGCAATTGTACGCGAATAATGTATTTGTTTGGGAGGAATTATTCGAGGAGGAGATCCTCGGAGGCATCTTCCAGTAGCATCTCCGCTCGTTGGTCTTATGTTGAACCAAGTGAAAAATCTATACGAGATACAGCCACCAAATCATGCCTTTGGCCTTGCGACGACTATATGGTGCGTGTAGGCATTAAGGAAGAATTTGAGCAGTATTTTCACAATGCCGAACTCGGTCCCTACATTTCAGATAAGTGCAATCAACACCTCAGCCTCACTAAATCATTTACCAAAGAATTTAAATTTCATCCCCGTGAGTCAAGGGTGTCGTTTAAATTGTATGATAATCCTTTTACCATATCTCTAGAGAGATTTTCTTTTTGCTGCAAAATTCCATTCTGAGGTTCTCTTGACGAACCACCAAGGTGTGAGTTTGAGGTATTTTTGACCAGCCTTTGCTATGGTGAGACTAGGGGAGTGACGCAAGGTAGGATAAAAAGCATCCATTTTTCTGATAACTAGTACTTCGCATTATTTAATGGGAAATGGATTGTAGGCAAGCAGGATTGTAGTACACTTTGTTCTCCAGACCTGAGCCTTGTACGCGCCACTCTCATCGGTGACCAAAGCTATAATCTTGGAGTGATTGTTGCATGCAGGCTGCAACATAACGCTGGTAGTGGATATTTAGATGAAGGAGGTCATATCCAATCTGGGTGTGATACCTAGTGAATCGGATCCAATGACTATCTTTTGTGACAACACTAGAGCTATTGCCATTGCCAAGGAGCCCAGGTTTCACAAGAGAACCAAGCACATCAAGCGCCGCTTCAACCCCATTCGTGATTATGTTATGGATGGAGACATAGAACTTTGCAAAGTACATACAGATCTGAATGTAGCAGACCCATTGACTAAACCTCTTCCACGGGCAAAACATGATCCGCACCAAGACTCCATGGGTGTTAGATTCATAATTATGTAAACTAGATTATTGACTCTAGTGCAAGTGGGAGACTGTTGGAAATATGCCATATATGCAATAATAAATTGGTTAGTATCATATTTCTTTGTTCATGATAAAGGTTTATTATTCATGCTAGAATTGTATTGACTGGAAACTTAAATACATGTGCGAATACATAAACTACACCATGTCCCTAGTATGCCTCTACTAGACTAGCTCGTTGATCAAAGATAGTTAAGATTTCCTAACCATAGACATGAGTTGTCATTCGATAATGGGATCACATAATTAAGAGAATGATGTGATGGACTAGACCCAGCCGTAAGCTTAGCATCAGATCGTTTAAGTTATTTGCTATAGTTTTCTTCATGTCAAGTATCTATTCCTTCGACCATGAGACATGCAACTCCCGGATACCGGAGAAATACCTTGTGTGGTATCAAACGTCACTTCGTAACTCGGTGATCGTAAAGATGCTCTACAGGTATCTCCGAAGGTGTCTGTTGGGTTGGCATGGATCGAGACTGGGTTTTGTCACTCCGTGTGATGGAGAGATATCTCTGGGCCCTCTCGGTAATACAACATCGTAAAGAGCTTGCAAGCAATGTGCCTAATGAGTTAGTCATAGGATCTTGTATTACGGAACGAGTAAAGAGACTTGTCGGTAACAAGATTGAACTAGGTATGGAGATACCGACGATCGAATCTTGGGCAAGTAATATATCGCCGGACAAAGGGAATTGCATATGGGATTGACAGAATCCTTGACATCGTGGTTCAACCGATAAAGATCTTTGTGGAATATGTGGGAACCAATATGGGCATCTAGGTCCCGCTATTGGTTATTGACCGGAGAGGAGTCTCAGTCATGTCTACATGATTCTCAAACCCGTAGGGTCGCACACTTAACATTCGGTAGCGTTAGGGTAGTATTGAGATATTAATAGCAGAAAGTCTGAAGTTTGTTCAGAGTCCCGAATGGGATCAGGGATATCATGAGGAGCTCTGGAATGGTCCGGAGGTAAAGATTTATATATGGGAAGTCATATTTTGGGTTCCGGAAGAAGTTCATTTTTTCGGTATTGTACTGGGAAGGTTCAGGGGGATCCACTGTGGGCCCAACGACATAGGAAGGGCCCACATGGACCGAGGAGTGGGGCTACAGCCCACATAGGCTGGCCGCCCCATTCCCCAAGGCACATGTTTAAATCTTGAGATAAGGTCACTTTGTGCTATATCATGTATCTGTATCGAAATAAATAAATATTATGACAGCAGCATTTACTTGTCATCAAAATGAATAAAAGGGAATGTATCTAGTTGTATTTTAGTCTAGATACGTCCCTTTTTGTCCATTTTGATGACAAGTATTTTGAGACAGAGGGAGTACTTATGTGCATGCATGCGCATCGTCATGTTTCGACTAAGCTGAAAAACAGACCGTCTATAGCATTTGCAGCGACTGAAAAACCCTTTGAGCCCTTGGTTATGCCATGCATTCCTACTATAAAAATTTCAATAGAAATCTCTACTTGACATGAGGAATTATACTTAGCCCCATTTTTGGACAAGACATATATTCTTGTTCTTCAACGATCGTATCACATCTATTCCCTCCATCCCATAATATAAGACGTTATTACAGCGAATACATGGGACGGAGGGAGTAGCACTTGACTACTAGTAAATGCTTATTCTGATTGGTCTCCCAAACATACTTTTATGCATCATGCGATTGACAACAGGATGCCGATCCACGTGTCATTTAGGTCTCTGTCTCTGATGGTACCAATAGCATCCTCAATCAGGACTCGGTTTGCAGTGGTCCAACTTAATTAGCCACGCCTAGATAACCATAATCCACTGTTAGAAAGTACACAGATGATGAATAAGCTCGTGAAAAGTCGACCAAAAGTGATTATCACAATCCACCGTAATAACCAACACAACATAATTCATGTACAATCAATCAGAAAGACAAGATATAGCATTCACATTCACAGAGACAAAAACTTCTGTCATGCATGAAGCTCTGCCACCCAATATAATACTAATACTACCTCCATCTCAGTTTACAAGGGTTGCACGTGTATCTAGGTCGTCAATTTAACTTATATAAAATAAATTATTTAACATAAAAATTATATCATTAGAAAATAAAATATCTGAAGTTTGTAATGATATATTTTTTTGTAATGTATGTTTTTTATTAATTTAATCAAATTAACGACCTATGTACACGTGCAAGACTTATAAACTGGGATGGAGGGAGTACTACTTGTTATCGCCGGCAATCCACTATTAAGAAACCATGTGTGCTAGTATGCTGTCTGTGCGTGTCGAGCTTATGACCAAGATGGGATCAGCTCCCCCAGACATACTTGAGGAAAGTACATTTCCGCCTACTGTTGGACAATAAGTAGTAATTTCTAGTTTTATTCATGACGAACCAGGAGCTTTGTTTCCGCACTCAACCTCGGTGTGTTGCATGAGACCTGCTATTTAGCAATACAGCAGTTTTATCATGGGAATGGGGGACACGAGAGTGCCATGTTTAAATAGCTGCAAGCGGTACAAACAGTTTTATCATGGCCATGCCGGTGGAGTGAAGATCATTATATACCGGAGGAGTTGGCTGGTCCCCAGCCACAAACTGCCATGCGCCCGTTCACAAAACCACGTGTGCTATATCGCCTTATAGATAGAACGTGACCCGCTCGCGTTTAAGCGGCTCGCCGTCACCATTTAAACAGTCCTTTTCTTAAAACAATGGTTATGTGACATGCCAACCAAGAGCTTGGGTTTAATTCAACGGTCGGTCTCGAGCATATAGGCTCCTCTCGTTCATTTAGCAGCACAACAGACAGGACAAGAGCGACGTCTGCCATGTCCAACTCCAACTCGTTGCCATCTAATTAAATCGTCCTGATTCTGACAACTTCCCCGCACCCAACGTAGTTCCGCGACTATTCTGATCACTCCTCGCGTGCGGTCAACAATTGGATCAGCCAGCACACTGGTGTTGTTCATGGAGGAGGCACTGGCGGCCAGTGCGTTCATGTAGGCGGGGACGCATGCTTCGATTTTCTTCGTGGGCGGCTGGACGTTCATTTCATGAGAGAGATCGCAGGCGACTAGTACCACATTTCAATTATGAACAAACTAGCAGAGTGAGCCGAGCAATTGCACGGCTAGGTTTAAAAATTTTGTGAAATTATTTTATCTTTACCTAAAGATACGTTTTTACCAAAATACGATGTGTGAACGTTTTCACTGCATACTTACACATGGATAACACCCTTTCATATTTATTTATTTTAAAAATGGAATTGACCTTTTCTGTTTATGCTTCGTAAATTCCAGTTTATTTTCATTGAAATAAATTTCAATATTACAAACTTGCAAGATGACAATTGTAGATTGTAGTTGCATTTCACCGACCCAGCTAACCAATTTGCGCTAGTCCCACTTATTTGTTGGACGCAAATCATCCGTGTGTTTTTTCACAAAAGAAAAGACATGACATATCTTGAATTTATCTTTGAATTACATCGGCGACCTTTGTTTCTACTGATATCGAGCCTAGAAGATCAAACTACTGATACATATAATTGTTCCTCCGGCTTAGTAGAATTACAAAATTATTCGTTTTTTTAGATTGTCGATGAATTTCTTGAATAACAACCTCACTTTCCAGCAGTTTGACCAGCAGTCAATTTTCCTCATTTACTCTGTCCAATTCCCGTTAGCTAGAAATTGTGAATGTTGGCAAACCTTGCTGCTCTCTCGCTGTGATCTCGCTCAACTCGAAGGAGGAAGAAGAACAGGAGAGTTTTTGTGCCGCGCAGAACTTGCGACTTTTCTGCTTTCTATTGACTGAATTTATTCAGGTACAGCAAAGGAAACGGGCTCATGGCCCCTAACTATGCGCCACCACCGATCGTGGTGCTCGTGCCATCCCACGAGCGATCAGAGGGGGCGCCAGACTCGCTCCTGATGCTAACAAACTCGAGCTAATCTCGTTTGACAGAAAACAACCCGAAACTACTGATGAAACTGAAGAAAAACGACACTAGCTGACTTTGCAGACAGGGTTTATTCAACAATCGCCCCCTAAATCCTAGTCTGCCTACCTTATTTTCTTCATCCCAATCTTCTCTCGCAGCTGGGTGAAACTGATGCGCCCCAGGGGCTTTGTCAGAATGTCAGCCAACTGATCTTCAGTTCTGATGAAATCAACAGTCATTTTCCCTTCTTCCACACATTCTCTGATGAAGTGGTAACGCACATCAATGTGCTTGCTTCTGTCATGAAGAACCGGATTCTTGCAGAGAGCTATGGAAGATTTGTTGTCCACCAGAAGGAGTGGCACCTGAAGCTCCTCACATGTGATCTCTGCAAGCAAATGCGCCACCCACACGCCCTGACAGGCGGCCGTTGTAGCTGCAATGAACTCAGCCTCACAAGATGAAAGAGCCACCACTTTCTGTTTCTGTGACAGCCAGCTGACCAGGCTATTACCAAGGAAGAAGATCCCCCCGGATGTGCTCTTGCAATCGTCGATGTCGTCGGCCATGTCGCTGTCGCTGTACCCGACGAGCCTGGCTCCGTTGGCTCGCCGACGAGGAAAATGACACCCCAGATCATGGGTGCGGGCCACATACCTGACGATGTGCTCAACAACAGTCAGGTGCTCGACCGTGGGCGCTTCCATGAACTGGCTCACGTAGCTCACCGCGAAGGTGATGCCTGGCCGGGTGTGGGTGAGGTAGCGCAGCGTCCCCACCATGCTCCTGTACGCCGTAGCGTCCGTCGGAGCCGCCGTGCTTGTCTTGCTCAGCTTCAGACGCGCTTCCATGGGAGTCTGACGTGCATTGCACCCCGTCAGCCCCGCCTTCTCGATGATCTTGTCGGCATACGCGCTCTGCGCAATGGTCACACCATCAGCATCCTGGCGCACTTCAATGCCCAGGTAGTAGGAGAGCAGCCCGAGATCGCTCATCCTAAACTTGCCCTTCATCGCCGTCTTGAAACTGTCAATCTCCGTGGCGTCGGCCCCGGTGATCACCAGGTCATCCACGTACACCCCCAGAAGAAGGAGCTCGCGGCCTGACCCGCGTGCGTTCCAGGCGCGAGGCACCTGGTGGAGACTATACAGCGCTTTGTTCAGCTTCAGGACTTTGCGCTTCTGATCGATGACGACGAAACCCGGCGGCTACTCGACGTATGATGGCTTCTCGCCCCTCGTTGGTTACCCCAAGTGGAAGGTTTGAGATGCAGTGTAGCGGAAGTTTTCCCTTGGTAAAGATACCAAGGATCGATTTCCCTGAGACTCCCAGTTTCAACAAGAAGGTGTCAACTGCTAACGGCGCCAGATATTAGCAATCAACGTGGACCTGCACACAGATACAAATAACTTTGCTCCCAACGAGTACACGGAGGTTGTCAATCCCTCCGGCCTTGTAGTTTACAAAGGATCAAACGCAAGTGATAATAGGGATAGATAATGTTGCAATAGTAAGTAAAACAGAAAGTAAATAGCGGATGTGATCAGTGATGGTAATATGGACCGGGGTCTCATGATGTTCACTAGTGATGTCTCTCTCCCAAAAGACGATAAAACAGCTATGTGAGGTAAACGAATTACAGCTGGGCAATTGACAGACTTATGTGCGCAAACCAATGCTAATTATATTGCAAGAAAGATAGAGGTTCAAAGCATGGGCGGTACGCCAAGGTAAGTAGACCGAAATCCATCAATATCTACTACTAATCATCCACCTTGAGATATCTATCCAGAACATCTCGCTGGTATTAAGTTGCGAGTCCCACCCATAGTGTAAACTCAAAGCAACAGACAACTGCATTAAAAGAACTTTGCGTAAAGTAAACAATCCTTGCACCCGCGGGCACAAGCACCGTTGTTTTCCCCCTTGTGGCAACAACACATCCCCTAAACTCATGTTTATGTCACTCAAGCTAGTCATCGAGGGGCATGAACCCACAATCAAGCATAACGTTCCCTCTTGGAGTCACTACCTACTACTTGGCCAAAGCAATAAATAACAACGGAGAACATGCAAGAATTACTTACGAACATAAATATAAAAGAGGTAGATCAAATATATTACTCAAACACAATCTGAACATAATCTCACAATCCATCGGATCCCAGCAAACTCATCATAGCAACACCATAAGGATTACATATGTGCCTCGATCATGTAGGGCAGCTCACGAGGTCTAATTAGTGAAGCACGAGAAGGGGAGGAGAACATCACATAGCTACTGGTCATGGACCCATGGTCCAAGGGAGACTACTCACACCTCATCCGGGAGGCGTCCATGGTGGTTGAGAGGCTCCCGGTGGTGATCCTCCCCTCCGGCAGGGTGCCGGGAAGAGTTCTCCTGGTGCTCCCGATCTTGGAAGCGCGGCGGCGGCGGAACAGAGATGAGATCGCGAAAAAGGGTTCCCCTCTCGAGGGTTTCGAGAGAGGTCTTAAATATATGCCAAAGGGAGGCATCAGCGGAGGCCCGGGGGGCCCAGGCGCCCCCCCGGCGCGGCCAGGGGGGGCGCCACCAGGGCGCCTGGAGCCCTGGTGCCCCCCCCCCCCCCGGCTGTACTTTGGCTACCGGGAAGCTTCTGGAACGCTGATTTTTTATATGATTTTTCTGGAATTTTTCGGGCAGTTCTCGTAACGTGAAAACTTGAAATACAAAAACAGCAGAAAACAGAAACTGGCACTGGGGTGCACTGAGTTAATAGGTTAGTCCAAATATGATCAAAAGTGTATGAAAGTGTATAAATATCATAGCAATATCACCCAAAAAAGGCATGGAGCAAGCAGAAATTATAGATACGTTTTGGACGTATCAACATCCCCAAGCTTAATTCCTGCTCGTCCTCGAGTAGGTAAATGATAACAAGAATAATTTCTGTGGTGACATGCTATTAACCATATAGGACTTTTTCATAGTCATATGACAAAAGCTTACTGAGACAATGAATCTATAGTAACTAAGTTGCCTCATGAGAAAATCACAAAGAACTGAATGTTTTACAATATGATACTGAAACATCAAATAGATTTGTAATGAGCATGGTGTGCAAATATGATAAAGTGATATCTCGCTTGCCCCCTTTAGTGAAGCAAAACATAAATGCAGGGGCACCTCCAAGGTTTAAGTGATGAATAGATACAATGATTTCAAAATAAACGATATCATAATCATGCAAGAGACAATGCTACTTTGGGACAATGCACATTACACTCAGAATGACAATCATGCTCTCAGTAGTTGGTGCTTTTAAAAGAAGGTGGAGACTCTCGAACCGTGGCTTTTGTTGGCAAGGTTGAAAACCCGTGGTCGGAAGCAAAGACAAATCATGTACCAGAGCTCTTGGTTTTAAAAACAGAGGTAATAATTATTTTTTTGAATATGCATGTTTCGTCAACGAATGCTAGCAGATAACTCAATTACTTTTTGAGATGGACAAGTTTCGAGGAACGGCTCCCGAATGAGGACGATCACATCCCCTTAATCTCCTTTGTTTATCACTGCCAAAGTTTTCTGATTTCTCATGAACAAAGCGTGAAGGAGGGTTTGTTTGTTATATTAATTTTGAGCCGGGCGCACTCATTGCCAGTTCCTTCTCGTATTATGGGTTTGCACATTATACATGCAATCCCGGGGTGAAGCTTGTCCAACTTAAAAAGATCATGAATTAACCACTACTTCCTCATGAGCTAAAACAGGGGCACAAAATAGTAATGCATTTTTTTCTTTGAATAATTTCGAGATGGCACATGAAAGTCTTCGTTAGGAATGGCAGGTAAATACCATGTATAGGAAGGTATGGTGGACTCATATGGCATAACTGGTTAAAAGGATTTTGGATGCACAAGCAGTCAGTCCACTTAGTACAGGCGAAGGTTAGCAAAAGACTGGGAGCGACCAACTAAAAGAGCAATGACGGTCATAATCATGCAGAGCGACAAAGCAACATTGAATCAGGCATGGAAGTTATATCGCTACTCAGAAATAAAAGATCATCAAGGCTTGACAGACTTTCTTTACAGTCTTAAATATGTGTGAGCATACGCCAAGTCAATCAAAATAAATTCTTGAAGGAAGATATTACTAAACCGTACCACATCATAGGCAAACAAATCATGTTGGTACTCCAATAACACATTGGAAACCCCCCAGCTATTTGAGACTAACCATAAGAAAACATGAACTATTAAGCACCATTATGCACGTAGCATTTTTATCATAGACATTTCAACCGATGCAACAGAAGCAAACTATCTTAATAAGATAAGCATGATAACTAAAGAGAGTTCAAGCAACCAACTAAACAAAAGCTCTTTACAAAGATAAGCATGAAAACTAAGAGCGAAGCATGATAGTAGCTATTAAAAGACAAAGAACACACACAGCAAAGATAGACATGAAAATTCTATGTTATGTTCTAGGTAGAAGTGGAGCGTGTTTCTCTCCCACACAAAGAAATGCTGAGTTCCGACTCGTTATGAAAAGCTAAAGAAAACTAAAAAGGAAACTAAAAGCAAGACGCTCCAAGCATAGCACATAACACATGAAGTGATAAAAATATAGTGGAATGAAAGACGAACTGATAATGTTGATGGAGAAGGGGATGCACGGGGGCATCCCCAAGCTTAGACGCTTGAGTCTCCTTGAATATTTCTTGGGGGTGCATGGGGGCATCCCCAAGCTTGAGCGTTTGACACTCCTGAATCTTTTTATCATCTTCCCTCGCACACTTGAAAACTCCCTTCATACATAACTCATCATAAACTGATTAGCGAGGTTAGTACCCATAATAAAATAATTGTTCCTTGCTAGAAATAAGGATATTCTTGAAGGTCTACTATTTCTCAAGATTGCCAAAAGGTTTTTGCAAAGAAAAATCAAGCTCAAGGTTTGCAAAATGAAGGAAAGGCAAAACAGGACAGAATCTGTGAAAAACAGAACAGCAGGTAGTAAATGATTTTTTCGGGGCACTTCTGCAACTCTAATCAAGAAACTCAGAACAGACGCGCGAAAGACAATTGTATAGAGCACTCTGTCGAAAAATTCAGACCAAAAAGATGATCTGGTGATTTTATACGAATTTTTCTATCCAAGGACAGAATCTGTTTCCTAGACAGCACGTCACAACTTTTGAACTATCTTGCAATCAGAGGCTATACTTGGCACAAAATTGAAAAGTAAAGATACAATGATGATGCTACTGTAGTAACAACATCAAGACACAACAAAAACAAAATTTTATTAATGTGGGTTGCCTCCCAAAAGCGCTTTCTTTTATGCCTTTAAGCTAGGCATAATGCATAGAGATCAAGTTGTATCAATTGAACCATCATCAAGATCATCAAAAAGCTCTTCAATAATACAACTAGTCGTAAGAGGACTTTCAAATAAAGGCCTCATAGAGATACTTCTAGGAAGAAGACCAAAAGGATAAAAGTCAAGGGAAGATTCATTTGTAAATTCATCAAAGAGAGGTGTTTCTTCCAAAGTCTTTACAGTTTCAACCCCTTTGGCATTAGATGGATTACTTTTAGAGCGGGGAGCCTTTGGAACGTGAACGAACTTAGGCTCCCTCTTTGCCGGAGTTTCTACCTTTTTGGTTTTGATTGAGGAGAAAGTAGTTCCTAGAGTATCAAAGACTTCCTCAATCTTATCTAACCTAGAAGAGTTCAAGTCATGGGATTTGATGGTCTCCAAAGTTTTGAAAATTTTATGCATGGAGCTATCAAGCCTATTCAAATTCCCTTGGATCTTACGATCCAACTCGTTTATCTTATTAATGTTTGGCATCTCTAGCTCTATCTTTTCAAGTTTTTTCATAATGTGAGCTAGGGTGATGTCCTCTTGAATGCTAACAATAGGGGGATTCCCAACAAGATTTTCAATAATACTAAGAGACTCCCAAACTGGGGCCTTTAGGAAATTTCCATTGATAGCAGTATCTAGAATAAACCTATTCCAAGAGGTAATTCCAACATAAAAATTTCTAAGCAGGATAGTAGTAGATTGCTTCTTGGTGGCTCTTTTTTGAGAATCACTAATTCTATACCAAGCATCTTTCAGACTTTCCCCACCTCTTTGTTTAAAGGTGAGAACTTCTGCCTCGCCAAAGACAAAAGGACCCGACATAATGACAACTAAAGAATGAAATAACTATTTTTGTGATTTTCGATAAAAGATACTAAAGCAAAAACTGAAAGGTAAACTAACAAGACTAAAAAGCAAAGGTAAAAGATAGCGCGCAACTCCCCTATCCTGAAGAGTGGAGTCCCCGGCAACGGCGCCAGAAAACTTTGCTTGATGGCTTCTCGCCCCTCGTTGGTTACCCCAAGTGGAAGGTTTGAGATGAAGTGTAGCGGAAGTTTTCCCTTGGCAAAGATACCAAGGATCGATTTCCCTGAGACTCCCAGTTTCAACAAGAAGGTGTCAACTGCTAACGGCGCCAGATATTAGCAATCAACGTGGACCTGCACACAGATACAAATAACTTTGCTCCCTACGAGTACAGAGAGGTTGTCAATCCCTCCGGCCTTGTTGTTTACAAAGGATCAAACGCAAGTGATAATAGTGATAGATAATGTTGCAATAGTAAGTAAAACAGAAAGTAAATAGCGGATGTGATCAGTGATGGTAATATGGACCGGGGTCTCATGATGTTCACTAGTGATGTCTCTCTCCCAAAAGACGATAAAACAGCTATGTGAGGTAAACCAATTACAGCTGGGCAATTGACAGAATTATGTGCGCAAACCAATGCTAATTATATTGCAAGAAAGGTAGAGGTTCAAAGCATGGGCGGTACGCCAAGGTAAGTAGACACCGAAATCCATCAATATCTACTACTAATCATCCACCTTGAGATATCTATCCAGAACATCTCGCTGGTATTAAGTTGTGAGTTCCACCCATAGTGTAAACTCAAAGCAACAGACAACTGCATTAAAAGAACTTTGCGTAAAGTAAACAATCCTTGCACCCGCGGGCACAAGCACCGTTGTTTTCCCCCTTGTGGCAACAACACATCCCCTAGACTCATGTTTCTGTCACTCAAGCTAGTCATCGAGGGGCATGAACCCACAATCAAGCATAACGTTCCCTCTTGGAGTCACTACCTACTACTTGGCCAAAGCAATAAATAAAAACGAAGAACATGCAAGAATTACTTACGAACATAAATATAAAAGAGGTAGATCAAATATATTACTCAAAACACAATCTGAACATAATATCACAATCCATCGGATCCCAGCAAACTCATCATAGCAACAGCATAAGGATTACATATGTGCCTCGATCATGTAGGGCAGCTCACGAGGTCTAATTAGTGAAGCACAAGAAGGGGAGGAGAACATCACATAGCTACTGGTCATGGACCCATGGTCCAAGGGAGACTACTCACAACTCATCCGGGAGGCGTCCATGGTGGTGGAGAGGCTCCCGGTGGTGATCCTCCCCTCCAGTAGGGTGCCGGGAAGAGTTCTCCTGGTGCTCCCGATCTTGGAAGCGCGGCGGCGGCGGAACAGAGATGAGATCGCGAAAAAGGGTTCCCCTCTCGAGGGTTTCGAGAGAGGTCTTAAATATATGCCAAAGGGGGGCATCAGCGGAGGCCCGGGGGGCCCAGGCGCCCCCCGGCGCGGCCAGGGGGGGCGCGCCACCAGGGCGCCTGGAGCCCTGGTGCCCCCCCCCGGCTGTACTTTGGCTACCGGGAAGCTTCTGGAATGCTGATTTTTTTATATGATTTTTCTGGAATTTTTTGGGCAGTTCTCGTAACGTGAAAACCTGGAATACAAAAACAGCAGAAAACAGAAACTGGCACTGGGGTGCACTGAGTTAATAGGTTAGTCCAAATATGATCAAAAGTGTATGGAAGTGTATAAATATCATAGCAATATCACCCAAAAGAGGCATGGAGCAAGCAGAAATTATAGATACGTTTTGGACGTATCAACGTATACCTCCTCCTTCAGCTCACCGTTCAGGGAAGCCGGTTTGACGTCCATATGATGGATCGGCCACCCCTCGTGCGCTGCGAGTGCTAGCAGAACACGCACTGACTCCAGACGAGCCACTGGAGCAAAAACCTCATCGAAGTCGATTCCTGGCTTCTGCACAAAACCCTTGGCAACGAGACGAGCTTTGTACTTGACAATTTTCCCGGCCGAATCCTTCTTCACGCGGAACACCCATTTTACCCCAATGGCCTGGTGTCCAGCGGGCAAATCAGTGAGCTCCCATGTGTTGTTTTCCTCAATCGAGTTAACCTCCTCGATCATTGCCTTATGCCAGCTTGGATTGAGCTCTGCTTCTCTGAAAGTGCTTGGTTCTTCAGCAGACGCAAGCAGCAGTTTTTCGTCTAGCTGGACAGCGCCATAGTGGAGCCCGAGATCGTCAGACACGCTGCGAAAGCGATGAGCTACGCGCGCGTCATCGTCGGCGTACAGCACTGGCCTCCCGGACGGCGGCGTCACGAACTCCAACTCCCTTGGAGTGGCGGCTGCAGCAGGGGTTTGTGGTGCCTCAGTCGCCGATTTCGGGCTGCTGACGGACACGGCCGTGTCTGGGCTGCTGACAGATGCGGGCGTGTTCCCTTCAGAGTGTGAGCTCGCCGCTGCAAGTTTCCGTGGAGCCGGCGGCGTCTGAGGTTCTGCTTCTTCTCCGCCGCTCTGAGCCATCTGCACCTTGTAAGCTGGATAAGGTACAGTGAACGACTCACCCACTATTGTCGGAGCGCCATGAGAGGTGTCCTCCCAGTTCCATCATGCTGACTCGTCGAAGACAGCGTCCCGTGTGATCTGGACACGCTTGGTCGCCAGGTTGTAGGCGTGGTACGCCTTGCCGCCCTCCTCGTACCCGACGAACACCATCGGAGTGGATCGATCATCGAGTTTTTTCTGATGTGGCTTCACCGTCTTCACGTGCACCACACAGCCGAAGGTGCGGAGGTAGTGCACTGCGGGTCGCTCGCCGTGCCATGCCTCATACGGCGTCATGCCGATCATAGAGCGCGTCGGCGATCGGTTCAGGATGAACACGGCGGTGGTGACAGCTTCCCCCCAGAACTGTCCAGTCATGGCCGTGGCTTTCATCATGCTCCTAGCCATAGCCACCACCGTTTGATTGCGCCGCTCTATGACGCTGTTCTGCTGCGGCGAGTACGACGTCGTGAGCTGCCGCTGCACTCCGCGCTCCTCGCAGTAGTCGGTGAAGTCGACGGACGTGAACTCGCCACCGCGGTCCGTCCGCAGTGCACGCAGCTTGCGCCATGTCTCCGTCTCCACCCGCGCCTGAAAGCGCATGATCGCGCCGGCCGCCTCATCCTTGGACCGAAGTACATTGACCCACATGTACCTCGACATGTCGTCGACGAAGAGGAGGAAGTAGCGACGCCCTCCGGCGGTTGCGGGCGTGATTGGCCCGCACAGATCGCCATGAACCAGCTCCAGAGCGTCCTTGGCTCTGAAGTTCGCCTCCGCGGGAAAGGAGTTGCGCCCCTGCTTGCCGTCGAGGCACCCATCACACACCTGATCGACATGGTCGATTGCAGGCATGCCACGGACCAGCCCTTGCTGAGCTAGCTTGCGGAGTGCTTGGAAGTTGAGATGCCCAAACCTGCCATGCCATTTCCATGCCTCATCTATGGCGCATCGTGCGGCCAGACAGACAGGGCGTGCGAGCTGGAGTGGGTACGGGTACAGGCGGTTGCCTGCCCGCCGTACCTTAGCGATGATGCGCCGCTGCGGATCGAAGAGAGTGAAGACGCCGTGCTCGATCTCCGATCTGCACCCGACCTGATCAAGTTGCCCCACGCTGATGATATTTCTCCGGAGACGTGGGATGTAGTAGACCCCGCTTAGTACGCGGTGCCCGCCGGAGTGGTCGGTGAAAAGCACGCTGCCGCGCCCCCTGATGTCGATGACCGATCCGTCGCCAAACTTGACTGTGCCGGAGACGCGGCGGTCCACCTCACTGAAAGATGCCTCCTCGCCAGACATGTGATTGCTGGCGCCCGTGTCCAGGAACCACGCGCCGGTGTGCTCGTCCGTGGCCAGGCCGAGGTGAGCCTAGACATGATCTTCCTCCAAATCAACTTGATCGCCATGATCGCCGATGTCTGCGGACAGCTTGCAGACCTGCGCCATGAGGAGGTGCCTTGGGTCAGCGTCGTCGTCGGTGTTCCCCTGTGCGAGGAGTGCCTTGGCGTCCTGATGACCCACAACCGTAAGGGATCTATTGCAGCGTTTTCGATAAGTAAGAGTGTCGAACCCAACGAGGAGCAGAAGGTATTGACAAGTGATTCTGAGCAAGGAATAACTGCAAGCACTGAAAGATATCTTTTTGGGGGTTTTCTTGATATAAGCAATAGGAAAGTAAAAGCGAGCAAAGTAAAAGGCACTGGAGAGTAACAAGTGGCCCAATCCTTTCTGAGCAAAGGAGAGGCCTAGCAACTGAACTTATAAAGGCTAAAGTGTTCTTGGACACACGGGAGAGGTAGTCATGTGCTTTCGCCACATTCCGTATCGGTACTATGTGATGTGTTGATAAGTGTTGAGTAGGTGGATCTATGCTAGTACACTCTCTAGACTAAGATGAGTGCACTCTTATGATTAAACACCTTGCAAGCATCCGCAAATACAAGATAGTATTTAAGGCAATAGCCTAACCATAGCAATACGATCGATGATCCATTGTTCCCTTGTGCAAAAGCGTGCGAACTGGGGTTCAGGTTTCTGTCACTCCGGCAACCCACCGTAAGCATTCTTTGTACACAATGTATTCCCCTAGGTCCTTAATAAGGCGAAGTGTTGAGTGTTCGACTCACACAACACCACTAGGAAAATAACAACACAACTTAAGTATCAAACAACACATGTTACTTCAACATCATATGACTACTAACAACAACACTTCTCCCATGTCCTCAAGAACTAAAGTAACTACTCACAAGACATAAAAGAGATCATGATCAGTGGAGATAGATGGGTGATAAACAATCTGGACATAATGATATTTCTCCAACAAAACTTAATAGCATTCACCACAAAGTAGTAATCAACACCGATAGGGTAGAGAGGATAGGTAGTACGGATTACAACACAAGTTGCAATTGTGAGATGAGATTGGATGAAGATGGAGATGGTGCTGATGTTGGGGATGATGTTGATGATGATCTCGATGATGTCCGTGACGATGGTGATGACGATGGCGATGATCTCCCTTTCCGGGAGGTGATCTCCCCGGCGGAATCTGCCCGCCGGAGATGGCTTTTTCTTCTCTGTAGGTTTCCGCCACGGAGCGGCGGCGGAACTCCGTTAAAACTCTCCTTTTTTAGGGTTTTTGGATGACGAGGAGTATATAGGCAAAAGGGGAGAGCCGGGAGTGGGCCAGGGGCTCCAGGCGCCCTCCCCGCGCGGCCAGGGTGGGGGTCGCGCCAGGTGGCCGCCTGAGCACCTTGTGGCCCCCCTCTGGTTGTTCTTTTGCGTATCTTCGTGATCCTTCTGGAAAATATCCTCCGTCGATTTTCAGGTAATTTGGAAGTATTCTTCTTCAGCAACTCAGCGTCCACTTTTTACCGCTGAATCATGCGTCTGCTGCTTCGGCACCGGAAAGTTGCAAACTGTGTAAAATAGGCCAAAACATCATAAGAACATCATCGTAATGTGAAATATATCAATGAATAAGGATGAATTATGATATAAAATAGTGATGCATTTTGGACGTATCAACACCCCCAAGCTTAGACCTCGCTTGTCCCCAAGCGAATACTGAGCTCGGTAAACCTGTCCACAAGTTTAGAGAGTGATGTGTCGATAAATAGAATACGGACAAGAAGCATCACAGTTTCTTGATCAAACTCAAATATCCTCAACAGCAATTTTCAACTCATAAAGCCCTTATAAAAGGGGATAATTAATTTGGTGCCCTTAGTTGTGTCCCACTCGGCAGGTTTACCCCTAGTTTCCGAAAACACTTGTTCCTGCCCAAACCACTTTGCTCCTCTTATGCTTTTGCCCTTTGACCGTTTGATCATCACTTTGAAAACTTCATAAAAAATTCACACTAACTCAGAAAAATTCAAATAAGATATCTAAATGTTCAGAAAAGCATCACCTATATGTGCATGGCATTTGCATTCATGGAAAAAGTGTTGGCTAGTCCCCATGAATGCAAATGGTCAAAACTGCGATGGGGACTGGACAACACTTTTTTCATGAATGCAAATGACATGCACATATAGGTGATGCTTTTCTGAACATTTTGATATCTTATTTGCATTTTTCTGTGTTAGTATGAATTTTTTATGAAATTTTCAAAGTGGTGGTCAAACGGTCAAAGGGCAAAAGCATAAGTGGAGCAAAGTGGTTTGGGCAGGAACAAGTGTTTTCGGAAACTAGGGGTAAACCTGCCGAGTGTGACCCAACTAGGGGCATAAATTCAATTATCCCTTATAAAAGAGTGGTAACACTTATAATCGAAAGTAGGGCTAAGGAAACTCATCAAATCATGGCAAACATGTCCTTTGGTCAAAGAACAACTAATAGCTTTTACTTTTGCTCTTTCTCTTTATGTTTTGATGAGATTAATTGAAGCTTTTGAAAGAACATGTTATTAGGCAAGAAGTGAAAGTGTTAACACAAAGGAAGATGTTTGCTTTAGCTGGGCTTGACATACAACTTACCTATCAAATGATAATGTCAACAAGGATATGATATGACAAATCTTAATGCAACTTTATATGAATGAATCCTCGTCAACATCAAATGTCTGCTCTCTTTAAAAATAGAAGGAAGTAGGAATAACTGACTCATCCTTAAAACTAAGAGATAGGCCCTGCTCTAGGGAAGTAGGGAAAACTCATGTGCTATCCTTAAATCAAACAGAATGAAAACAAGTTTTGAGAGGTGCATGATTTGTCAACGAATGCTAATAGATAACTCAATTACTTGTCGAGCTGGACAAGTTTCGAGGAACGGCTCCCGTACGGGGACGATCACATCCCCTTAATCTCCTTTGTTTATCGCTGCCAAAAGTTTTCTGATTTCTCATGAACAAAGCGTGAAGGAGGGTTGGTTTGTTGTATTATCTTTTATGAGCCGGGCGCACTCATGCCAGTTCCTTCTCGTATTAGGGTTTTGCAGATTAGACATGCAATCCCGGGGTAAAACTTGTCCAACTTAAAAAGATCATGAATTGACTACTATTTCCTCATGAGCTAAAACAGGGGCACAAAATAGAAGATTTTGAACATTTAAGGATAACACACAAATTATATACTTTAGGAGGTGGTAGTGGAATACCACAAATAGGAAGGTATGGTGGACTCATATGGAAGGTATTGGTTTAAGGGTATGGATGCACAAGCAGAATTCCGCTTAGTACAGAGTTTAGGCTAGCAGAGGCTTTGAGAGAACAGACAATTGATGATGACTAAGATGCAAAGCAATATAAAGCATAAACACTAAAATAAGCATAACACATCAAGTTGTCTTCCTTGTCAGCATAACACTTCAAGCATAATAACATAAAGGTTTTGGCTATGTCGCTACTTTAAGAAAATCATGCTTGTTGTTATGACCAAAGCTATGTTTGCGTAGATTAAATAAAGTTTTCAAAGCCATACCTGATATAAGGTCAATACTCCCCATAAGAATCATCATATATGGTCGATTGCGTGAAGAGAATACTGAGTGCAGCAAAGGAACCAATAGACTTCTCATTAATATTCCATCATAAACGACTCCACACTCACGGATACAATCTCTCCACAGAAGGAGTGATAGACCTCAATGCATACACCTATTTCATAAAATAACCTCCCTAGACATGATACGACTCTACTTGACTCTAAAAGACAAAAGATAAAGATAAAGATACCGGGCACTCCCCCAAGCTCGGAAAAAGCCAAGGGGATGCCATTACCCAAGGAGATTTCACTCCTCGTTCTTGTTGACGTTGATCACGTAGTCCTCGACGAAGTGCTTCCATGGAAGGGGTTCTCCAGTCTCATATGAGAAGTTTGTCTCCTGAATCCTGCATGCAGCACCCATACCCATGCGCATAAACCTTAGTTCATACTCACAGTTCTGGTGATGTAGATCATAAATTTTCCCTTGGAGCTCTTCTATTCTTTCTTCAGATGCGGTGATGCTTTTCCACATCTCCTTCATCTCCTTCAGGAAGTAGGTCTTCAGCTTGTTGATGATGTCAAAGTTAGCTTCAACACCACGCTCGATCATCTTCTTGTACTTGAAGACTTCTTGCTCCACTTCTTCTAGCCAGGCCTGGATGCTCCCCTCCTTGATAGGTCCCTTCAGATCTTCTTGATGGAGGACACCGTCCTCCATCCGAACAACCTGAGGGTGCTTCCTCACCTCAGCGAGGTAAGGGTTGATGACGTTGACGACGAACTTGTCCTTGGGGGAACTTGGAGAAGCCATGGCACCTAGGTCCAGCTAAAAGATTCCCTGGCAGAAACAAATCGAAAAGAAAACACACGAAATCGCGAGATACGTTGCCGGAACAATCCGGGCAAATATATAGCAAAAATTTATGCACAAAAAGGAAGGTAAGAAGCTAAAGTGGGGTCGGAGACGGACTCCTGGGTGCCCAGGCGGCCTCCCGGCGCGGCCAGGAGGTAGGCCGCGCCAGGGGGGCGCCTGGGTCCCCTGGAGCTTGTCTCCGGCTCCACTTAGGTTTAGAATTTTACTAATTTTGCAAAAAGTCATAATATGGAACTTTTATGGCGGTTCGCGATGTTTCATTACCGTAATACATACCTTTTCTTATTCTGCTTCTGCTGGTGTCTGAAACAGGGCTGCAACATGTTCTTCATGAGTTGTGGTGTATATCATATTCACATCAACATTGGCAGGGTCTCCTGCTATGTAATGCTTAAGTCTTTGCCCATTCACAACTTGAGGTTTGGTGCCTTCAAAATTGTTGATCTTGATTGCACCAGACCGATAGACTTCTTCAATATGAAATGGCCCTTCCCACCTAGAAAGTAGTTTGCCTGGAGAAAACCTGAAACGGGATCTAAACAACAAAACTTTATCACCAACATTAAATTCACGTTTCAGAATCCTCTTATCATGCCACTTCTTTACCTTTTCCTTGAACATTTTAGCGCTCTCGTAAGCTTCACTTCTCCACTCATCTAGAGAAGTCAAGTTCATGAGACGCTTCTCACCAGCTAACTTTGGGTCAGCATTAAGCTCTCTAACAGCCCAGAAAGCTTTGTGCTATAATTCTAATGGCAAATGGCAAGCCTTGCCATAAACCATCTTATAGGGGGACATGCCCATGGGGTTTTTGTAAGCAGTTCTATACGCCCACAAAGCATCTCCTAACTTATTTGACCAGTCATTTCTATTTCTATTTACTGTCTTCTGCAAGATCAACTTGATCTCTCTATTGGTGAGCTCAACTTGCCCACTAGTTTGAGGATGGTACGGTGAAGCAATTCTATGATTGACATCGTACTTGGCTAAAGCTTTTCTAAAAGCTCCATGCGTGAAGTGTGATCCTCCATCAGTCATGAGATACCTAGGTACACCAAACCTAGGGAAAATCACATCTTTGAGCATTTTCAAAGATGTCTTGTGATCAGCACTTTCAGTGGGGATTGCTTCAAACCACTTGGTCACATAATCAACAACTACTAAAATGTGAGTGTACTTGTGCGAAGAAGGAAAAGGACCCATAAAATCAAAACCCCAGCAATCAAAAGGTTCAATCACTAGTGAGTAATTCATAGGCATCTCATTCCTTCTACTAATGTTACCAACTCTCTGGCATTTATCACAGGCTAAAACATAATTTCTAGCATCCTTAAAGAGAGTAGGCCAATAAAAACCTGATTGAAGAACCTTATGTGCGGTCCTCTCACCGGCATGATGTCCTCCATAGGGACTATCATGACACTGTGTGAGAATGTCCTTCTGCTCATATTCCGGTATGCATCTTCTCACGATCCCGTCTGGACCTTCTTTGAAAAGATGTGGGTCATCCCAAAAGTAGTGCCTCAAATCATGAAAGAACTTCTTCCTTTGCTGAAATGTTAAACCTGGAGGCAAATACTTCGCAACGATAAAATTAGCATAATCTGCAAACCAAGGATCGGAAAGAGATTGTACTTTTACAACGGCGAGTTGCTCGTCTGGAAAACTGTCGTTGACTGGGATGGGATCATGCGGTATATCTTCCATCCTTGAAAGATTGTCTGCCACCGGATTGTCTTCTCCTTTCCTATCAACAATCTGCAAATCAAACTCTTGAAGAAGGAGTACCCATCTGATAAGTCTTGGCTTGGCATCCTTCTTTGTCATAAGGTACTTAATGGCAGCATGGTCAGTATGAATAATAACTTTGGAATCAACAATATACTGCCTAAACTTATCACAAGCAAACACTACAGCTAAGAATTCCTTCTCAGTAGTAGCATAATTCTTTTGAGCACTATCAAGAGTTTTACTAGCATAATGTATAACATTCAATTTCTTATCAACCCTTTGTCCTAAAACAGCTCCAACAGCAAAATCACTAGCATCACACATAATCTCAAAAGATAAATTCCAGTCAGGTGGTTGTACTATAGGAGTGGTTATTAAAGCTTCCTTAAGAACTTCAAAAGCCTCCTTACAATCTTCATCAAATACAAAAGGAACGTCCTTCTGGAGAAGATTAGTGAGGGGTCTCGAAGTCTTAGAAAAGTCTTTAATAAATCTTCTATAGAAACCAGCATGACCGAGAAAACTGCGAATACCTTTGATGTCCCTTGGATAGGGCATCCTCTCAATTGCTTCGATCTTGGCCTTGTCCACCTCAATTCCCCTTTCGGAAATCTTGTGGCCAAGAACAATTCCTTCGTTAACCATGAAGTGGCACTTCTCCCAGTTGAGTACCAGATTTGTCTCCTCACATCTCTGCAAAACTTTATTAAGGTTGTGGAGACAATGGTCAAAGGAAGTTCCATAGACGGAGAAATCGTCCATGAAGACTTCCACAATCTCCTCACAGAAACCATGAAAGATAGCAGACATACACCTTTGAAAAGTAGCAGGGGCATTACATAAACCAAAAGGCATACGCCTGTAAGCATAAGTACCAAAGGGACAAGTAAAAGTGGTCTTCTCTTGATCAGCAGTGTTAACATGAATTTGAGAGAAGCCAGAATAACCATCGAGGTAACAAAAGTGGGTATTTTTGGATAACCTTTCAAGCATTTGGTCGATGAACGGCAACGGGTAGTGATCCTTCCTGGTTGCCTTGTTCAACTTCCTGTAATCAATACACATTCTATATCCAATAATAATTCTCTAAGGTATTAGTTCATTCTTATCATTGGGAACCACAGTTGTACCTCCTTTCTAAGGAACACAATGTACCAGGCTTACCCACTTACTATCAGCTATAGGGTAGATAATACCTGCGGCTAGAAGCTTGAGAATCTCAGTTCTTACAACATCCATCATCTTTGGGTTCAACCGTCGTTGATGATCAACAACTGGTTTAGCATCGGGCTCAAGGTTGATAGTATGTTGATAGATAGATGGACTAATCCCCTTAAGGTCATCAAGGGTATAGCCAATTGCACCTCGGTGTTTACGAAGTACTTCCAATAGTCGCTCTTCTTCATATCCTGAAAGGTTAGAGTTGATAATAACAGGATATACTTTCTTTTCATCTAAATAAGCATACTTGAGCGTATCGGGAAGAGGTTTAAGATCGAACACCGGGTCTTCTTTTGGTTTTGATAAAATTCCCAAAGGTTCAACCGGAAGGTTGTGCTTCAGGATAGCAGGTTGTCTCAAGAATATTTCATCTAGTTCATTTCTTTCCTGCATATGCAAATCATTCTCGTGGTCCTCCATATATTGCTGCAAAGGATCATTAGGGGGAATAGCAATAGAAGCAATACTTTCAATAATTTTATCATCACTAGGTAAATCGGTGCCACGAGGCTGCTTAGAGAACTTAGAAAAGTTAAATTCATATGGCTCACCATTGAATTCAACAGAAACTTTACCTTTCTTGCAATCTATTATAGCTCCACAAGTTCTGAGAAAAGGTCTACCAAAAATAATAGGACAAAAATTGTCCCTCACTGAACCAAGTACTAGAAAGTCGGTAGGGTATTTTACCTTTCCACATAGGACTTCAACGTCTCTCACAATTCCGATAGGATATATAGTTGCTCTGTTTGCAAGATGAATGGTAACATCAACTTCTTCAAGTTCACAAGGTGAAATCTCACCAATGATCTCTTGATAAAGTGAATAGGGGATAGCACTAGCACTCGATCCCAAATCGCATAGCCCATAATAATTGTGATCTCCTATTTTAACAGATACTACTGGAGTACCTGAAATTGGGCCTTTATTCTTGGCTGTGACAAGGTTAGCGGAAACAGCACAAAAATTTACATTGGAATCCAAAAGATCATTAGTAACAAGGTCTTTAACCAATGCAACTTGAGGATCGACCTTGATTTGGTCTTCAGGCTCATCAATTCTTCTCTCACTTTTATTTATTATGCCTGTCACAAGAGAGTGCTCCCTTATCCTTGCGGGAAATGGAGGCTTTTCATATTTAACTGCAGGCAAAATAGGGTCAGCAACATGAATATCAACTGGTAACTCTTTGAAAGGTTCATGATGCTGATCTCTCTTCTTTTTAAAAGAATCAACGTGAGAGGCAAAATCCTTACAAAAATCAATCATTAGATGGGAATCAAGACCAATCTTAGAGCAAAAAGTATTGAAGTAATCAGTTTTCACATAGCTCTCAATATAATCATGCTCATAATTTATAGCGGGTTCAATACCTTTATCGATTTCCCAATCTTCGGTATTCCTCTGGATCCTTTCAAGGAGATCCCACCTTTCTTCAACGCTCTTCGTCTGAAATACCCCACTAGAGGAGGCATCCAGCATCTCCTTATCCAGACGAGAAAGCCTGGCATAAAAATTTGTAAGTATAATTTTCTTGGGGAGCTCATGAATAGGACATTTGAGCATTAGGGACTTCAATCTCCCCCAAGCTTGAGCAATGCTTTCTCCGTCACGAGACCTAAAGTTATAGATATAGTTCCTGTCTCGATGAATTTCATGAAGAGGATAAAACTTGGTATAAAAGAGAGACATAAGCTCTTGCCAATCAAGCAAGTGTGAGTTATCGAGAAGCTTATACCAATCTGAAGCTTTATCTATAAGCGATACGGAGAACAATTTCCTCATGACAAACTCCATTGATACACCTGCAAGCTTAAATAATGAATATAGTTGTGACGGATATAGCAAGTGTTCACCGGGATGTCTGTCTCCTACATAACGATTAGCCAAAACATAATCGATAATACTAGCTGGTATTTTATAGGGCACAATTTCAGTAGGGGGAGGAGCAACCACCACAGGTGTGGGGCGTCTTCCCACAAGCAACGATCCAATAGCAAGGTTGTCCATAAGAACAAAGAGCAGCAATAGCAAAATAAAAACAGAAATATAAAAACTTCCTTACCAGCTTCACTTACCAATAGCGCTACACTCCCCGGCAACGGCGCCAGAAAACGGTACTTGATGACCCACAACCGTAAGGGATCTATTGCAGCGTTTTCGATAAGTAAGAGTGTCGAACCCAACGAGGAGCAGAAGGTATTGACAAGTGATTCTGAGCAAGGAATAACTGCAAGCACTGAAAGATATCTTTTTAGGGGTTTTCTTGATATAAGCAATAGGAAAGTAAAAGCGAGCAAAGTAAAAGGCACTGGAGAGTAACAAGTGGCCCAATCCTTTCTGAGCAAAGGAGAGGCCTAGCAACTGAACTTATAAAGGCTAAAGTGTTCTTGGACACACGGGAGAGGTAGTCATGTGCTTTCGCCATATTCCGTATCGGTACTATGTGATGTGTTGATAAGTGTTGAGTAGGTGGATCTATGCTAGTACACTCTCTAGACTAAGATGAGTGCACTCTTATGATTAAACACCTTGCAAGCATCCGCAAATACAAGATAGTATTTAAGGCAATAGCCTAACCATAGCAATACGATCGATGATCCATTGTTCCCTTGTGCAAAAGCGTGCGAACTGGGGTTCAGGTTTCTGTCACTCCGGCAACCCACCGTAAGCATTCTTTGTACACAATGTATTCCCCTAGGTCCTTAATAAGGCGAAGTGTTGAGTGTTCGACTCACACAACACAATAGGAAAATAACAACACAACTTAAGTATCAAACAACACATATTACTTCAACATCATATGACTACTAACAACAAGACTTCTCCCATGTCCTCAAGAACTAAAGTAACTACTCACAAGACATAAAAGAGATCATGATCAGTGGAGATAGATGGGTGATAAACAATCTGGACATAATGATATTTCTCCAACAAAACTTAATAGCATTCACCACAAAGTAGTAATCAACACCGATAGGGTAGAGAGGATAGGTAGTACGGAATACAACACAAGTTGCAATTGTGAGATGAGATTGGATGAAGATGGAGATGGTGCTGATGTTGGGGATGATGTTGATGATGATCTCGATGATGCCCGTGACGATGGTGATGACGATGGCGATGATCTCCCTTTCCGGGAGGTGATCTCCCCGGCGGAATCTGCCCGCCGGAGATGGCTTTTTCTTCTCTGTAGGTTTCCGCCACGGAGCGGCGGCGGAACTCCGTCAAAACTCTCCTTTTTTAGGGTTTTTGGATGACGAGGAGTATATAGGCAAAAGGGGAGAGCCGGGAGTGGGCCAGGGGCTCCAGGCGCCCTCCCCACGCGGCCAGGGTTGGGGCCGCGCCAGGTGGCCGCCTGGGCACCCTGTGGCCCCCCTCTGGTTGCTCTTTTGCGTATCTTCGTGATCCTTCTGGAAAATATCCTCCGTCGATTTTCAGGTAATTTGGAGGTATTCTTCTTCAGCAACTCAGCGTCCACTTTTTACCTCTGAATCCTGCGTCTGCTGCTTCGGCACCGGAAAGTTGCAAACTGTGTAAAATAGGCCAAAACATCATAAGAACATCATCGTAATGTGAAATATATCAATGAATAAGGATGAATTACGATATAAAATAGTGATGCATTTTGGACGTATCACGTCCTCATCGCGTTTCTTCTTACGACAGTCACGCTTCCAGTGCCCTGGGATGTTGCAGTAGTGGCACCGGTCGCGATCGTCGTCGTTCCCGGCGTTTGAGCCACCGGGGTTACCTTTTCCCGCACCCCTGTTCTGGCCACGACCTCCTCCACCGCCGCCGCGGCGCACACGGCCTCTCCCACGCCGGCCTCGAGATGGGCCGGAGCCCGAGCCGCCAGCGTGCAGATTGCCGTTCTTGAGACGGGCTTGCCACTCTTCTTCAGTGAGAAGCTGATGGCCCATTCCGTCGGTCTCCTCGTGCAGCTCATGGCGCTCCTCCGCCGCCTTCAGTCTCCCTGTTAGCCCCTCAACAGAGAGCTCATCGAGATCTACCAGTGTTTCGATCAAAAGAGCGATCTCCGTAAACTGTTTGGGGACTACTGACTGAAATTTTCTCAAAACTCGTTTTTCAGGGATGTTCTCACCGAGCTGTGCCATCTGCCCCACCATCGCGGTGAGACGCATTGCGAAATCGTCCACCGACTCGCCGTCGGCGAACTTGATGTCGCCGTACTGCCTGGTGAGCGTCGCGAGTTTTTCCTCTCGCACCCGCGCCACACCAAGCCGCATCGTCTTCAAAGAGTCACATGCCTCCTTCGCCGTCGCCTTGGCGGCGAGCGTTGGTCCCATCTCCGGCGCAGGATCGCCTCAAGCGCCAACCGATCCTCGCTGCGCTCGGCGGTGCCCGTCTGGACGGCGTCCCAAAGATACCGCCCCTCCATCATGACGTGCATCAGGATGGCCCAGTCGGTGTAGTTGGATCGGGTCAGCTGCAGCCACGCCGCACCGCCGATGTCGCGCGCCATCTGCGTCATGGATCTCTCGGACACGACAAGGTCCTTGCCGTCGGAGTCCTTTGCACCTGGAGTGACCGGCGACTTGCTACCACTGGAATCTGTTGGAAATATGCCCTAGAGGCAATAATAAAAGGATTATTATTATATTTCCTTGTTCATGATAATTTTATGTTATTCATGCTTGAATTGTATTGTACGGAAACAGCGATACATGTGTGAATACATAGACCACAACATGTCCCTGGTAAACCTCTAGTTACCAGCTCGTTGATCAACAGATGGTCACGGTTTCCTGACCATGGACATTGGATGTCATTGATAACGAGATCGCATCATTAGGAGAACTAGTAAAGTGGCCCGCTCGATGCGCGGGCTAGAACTTTAGAAAGTATAATATTCAAAACATATTATTTGATTTGTCTAAAGAAATATATGACTATTGCTACTACCTCTGCCCCAAGTAGATGGCATATAAGTTCGGTCACAAAGCCAATACTTTCCAAGTCTGACCCAATATATATACAAAAATATTAAGATAAATGATATCAGATCAATATCAATATATCCACAATTATATATTTTTATAATATATTTGCCAAAAATTGTAGTTGTTGATATTTCCTTCCAGATATTAGGTTAAACTAAAAAAGAATTGACTTTTTACTGCATTAAGATGCCATGTATGTGTCGACAGAGAGAATAACATAATTTTGTCTCAGGTATCTTATGTTTTCTCATTGACATTCATATATATAAATAATACGAAATTATAGGTAAAACGGGGATCCTAGAAACGAATAAAGTTGATGCAATAAAGATTGACCATGTGTGAGATGATTATTTGGTGTGTTAAACTATGGAATCTTAAAAGCTACTGGAAGAACAAAGACGGAAGATCTTAAAGCTGCTTACATACAGGACCAAGGAGGCTCTTTGGCATTTCATCTCTTAATTTGTTCATTCTATCCCTTAGGACATCTAGGTTTTTGTAGACTTTACACGACATACCCAAAGTGGTATGTTTTGGGGTAGATGAACCTAGCGCTTGTGGAGGAGCATGATGGCACCTTGGCCAGGAAATCAAAAAAATGGTGTTGAATCCGTCCGTCCGTGATCTTCTTTCGCCGCCGATTAGTGGTTCTCTGATCTTCTTTGGCCTCCGATCGGCTTATCAGTGGTTCCAATCAACTCGGCCAGAGAATCACAAAAAGTGATGCTGAATCCATCGAATCTTTGGTCTACTTTCGCTGCTGATCTGCCAATCCGTACATTCTCTATATTGTCAGCCGATTCATATTTCGAATACCAGTGCTTTGCCAATGGATTGTTTTAGGCATCGATGGCTGACGTAGTTTTGCGAGACTCACAGGAGAGAGGATGTTCACTTATCCACCTCCAGAGCATGGTCATGTACTCACGTATATTATGCGAATTAAGAACAGTACTTAATCCATGTAGGTGTAGTATTCCTACCATTTTTTGCTTCAGCGTTGTATATATTTGTGTAACCTTTGTAACTCGAACCCTGCAAGGGAAATAAAGGAAGATAAAAAGGCACTTTACCAGCTGGCAGACCATATATTATGAGAATCTTCTATATCTAATTAGCTAGCCCCAACTAACATATTTCTCTTAACATACAAGCATGCCACCTCATCATTCAACATGCATAAGGAAAGGCCCACCTCAACATGCAACTATGCATATTAAAAATCCACTTCAACATGCATCTATTAAAATTCCATTTTATTATGCTACTTACATTTAATTCTTATATACTTTCAAAAACTATTGTTTCAAGTATTCATGTTTCATATAATCAAAATCTCATTGAAATATTATAAACATTCCCACAACAACGTGCGGGGCATCAGCTAGTTACAAACAATAGTAAATCTGTGTAGTAGTATTCCTATTGTATTGTGCTTAAGCGTTGTACTCCCTCCGTTCCTAAATATAAGTCTTTGTAGAGATTCCACGATGGACTACATACAGAGCAAAATGAGTGAATCTACACTCTAAAATGCATCTATATACATCTGTATGTGGTTCTTAGCGGAATCTCTATAAAGACCTATTAGGAACGGCGGGAGTATATATTTATGTAACCCTTGTAACCCAAACCCTGTAATATTAAATGAAATAAAGGAAGATCAAAAGGCGCATTACCAGCGGGCAAATCGCTCAAGCTGATCGTGTATGGGGAGCAGCAAGTAGTACATGTGCGTCCAAGCTGATTGGGTAGTAAGCTAGATTCAGCAGTGGTGAGTATTACACACTTTTGAGAGAACTTTCAGCGAGTTTTTTCTCTAAATACAGCTTTATACGTGTTAGTGCATTGTTTTAGAAAATAATCCAGCTACCTCCGCATGCCAGCGTGAGGAAGGTAAGGTCGAGCACACCTTTTGGCGTTGGCGTCAAGTTTTTGTTTTTGTTTTGGGTGTGGGTATGTTTTTTCAGGCTGGCCATCAACTGTTTGAAGCGGTGATGTGCTGAAACCTTTTTCTTTCTCTAACAACAATAGGCGTGCATAGGCTGGGTGGAATAAAAAAGATGAAACATTTTTCTATAATGGGTGGGTTATTTCTTTGAACATTTATGTCAAAGTAATATTATCTAAATCTAATGGTTGTTAATTTAAAGGTGGATAAAACGATGGTTAAATGTTTCTGTTTTTTGTGGTAATTTCTGGAATAATTTGTTTTCTTTCAAAATTCATTGGAAAGAATAATTTTATTATTCTATGCCATGAGGTTGTTTTCATGTTTATATTAAGGTTGGTATTTAAGCTGGACTAAATCTTTGTGATGAAAAAAATGGCACATCAAAGAAGAAACCGGAAGATTATAGCTTGCCGAGATGCCGGTGCACAAAGCTAGCTCGATGCCAGCCTATGACCATAACAGGGAATGTGTGTGTGTGTGTCTATTTTCAGCCTAGTAGTTCATGTATTTGCTCACCAGTATGTGCGCATCACGTACACGCGTATTTTTGTTGGCAGCCCACTTCCAGTGTGTGTGCTTCGTAGTGCAGGCTTTGTGATTAGCACGTATGTCCGTGCATCTATTTGTAGCCAGCAGCTAGCTCCCAGTGCACGCGCGTCTCACTGGATCAATATGCACGTACGTGCATCTATTTCCAGCCAGCAGCGAGGTCCCAGTATACGTGCGACTCTCCAGTATCTGTATACGCGTGCCTCCAAAGTCCAAACGAAAAATCAATGCCGTTGTTCTTTTATTTTATTTTGAGAATGAGAAAATTAGGTGATGTGTTGCCTAGATTTGGTTTGTGCAGCCGTTGCGTAGGGGAGAACAATCAAAGAAATAAATTTATAACACATATACATGTAAAGGTTTGTAGTAGATAAGAGTAATGGCACCATGCGTAATTTTCTTGCTTTTGTTTGTGCAGGATCTGAGTTGCCTGGGAGAGAACCAACATATATATATATGACAGTTTTTTCTAAAACACATACACGTGAATAGGTTTCTAGATAAGAGAGATGTGTTACGTAATGGCATGGTGGGTATATTTTTTCAAATCCAATTATAAAGATATAATTAAAAGATCTATTGGTGGAGATTTGTTACTAAAATAAATCGACGGTCGGTTATTACTGATTTTTGTGGGATTTTCTAGTATATTTCTCTTTTTTCTGGTGAGCCCGTCAACCACTTTTTATATATAATAGATGATGTGATGGACAAGACCCAATCCTAAGCCTGGCATAAGATCGCGTAGTTCGTAATGCTTAAGTTTTTCCAGTGTCAAGTATTTGTTCCTTAGACCATGAGGTTGTGCAACTCCCGGATACCGTAGGAATACTTTGGGTGTGCCAAACGTCACAACGTAACTGGGTGGCTATAAAGGTACGCAACGGGTATCTCCGAAAGTGATTGTTGGGTTGGCACGAACCGAGACTGCAATTTGTCACTCCGTATGATGGAGAGGTATCTCTGGGCCCACTCGGTAAGACATCATCATAATGAGCTCAAAGTGACTAAGGGGCTAGTCACGGGATGATGGATTGCGGAACGAGTAAAGAGACTTGCCATGACGAGATTGAACAAGGTATCGGGCATACCGACGATCGAATCTCGGGCAAGTACCGTACCGATAGACAAAGGGAATTACATACGGGATTAAGTGAATCCTTGACATCGTGGTTCATCCGATGAGATCATCGAGGAACACGTGGGAACCAACATGGGTATCCAGATCCCGCTGTTGGTTATTGATCGGAGAGTCGTCTCGGTGATGTCTGTGTGTCTCCCGAATCCGTAGGGTCTACACACTTAAGGTTCGGTGACGCTAGGGTTATAGAGATATATGCACAAGGAAACCCTAATGTTGTTCGGAGTTCCAGATGAGATCCAGGACGTCAAGAGGAGTTCCAGAATGGTCCGGAGGTAAAGAATGATATATAGGAAGTCTAGTTTCGGCCACCGGGAGAGTTCCGGGGGTCACCGGTAGTGTACCGGGACCACCGGAAGGGTCCCGGGGGTCCACCGGGTAGGGCCACCCATCTCGGAGGGCCCCGTGGGCCGTAGGGGGAGGGGGACCAGCCCCTAGTGGGCTGGCGCACCCCCCCATGGGCCTCCCCCCATGCGCCTAGGGTTGAAACCCTAGGGGTGGGGGCGCCCCCCTTTGGCTTGGGGGGCAAGATACCCCCCCTTGGCCGCCGCCCCCCTAGGAGATTGGATCTCCTAG
>LR738712.1:814550610-814572666 GCA_902687465.1 Secale cereale | reverse complement strand
ACTCCTCCCGCGGGGTCTCGGCGAAGCCCTGCAGCTTTTTCCGTTGCATCCACCACCACGTCGTCGTGCTGCTGGATCTCCGTCAACCTCTCCTCCCCCCCCTTGCTGGATCAAGAAGGAGGAGACGTCGCTGTACCGTACGTGTGTTGAACGCGGAGGTGCCGGCCGTTCGGCGCTAGGATCATCGGTGATGAGGATCACGGCGAGTACGACTCCATCATCCACGTTCCTTCGAACGCTTCCACACGCGATCTACAAAGGGTATGTAGATGCACTCCTTTATGCTCGTTGCTAGATGAACTCCTTAGATTGATCTTGGTGAAGCGTAGAATTTTTTTGAATTCTGCTATGTTCCCCAACAGTGGCATCGGAGCTAGGTCTTTGCGTAGCATCTTGCACGAGTAGAACACAAACAAGTTGTGCACGTTGATTTTGTTCAATTCTCTTGCCGTCACTAGTCCAATCTTGATTCGGCGGCATCGTGGGATGAAGCGGCCCGGAACGACCTTACATGTACGCTTACGTGAGACTGGTTCCACCGACTGACATGCACTAGTTGCATAAAGGTGGCTGGCGGGTGTCTGTCTCTCCTACTTTAGTCGGATCGGATTCGATGAAAAGGGTCCTTATGAAGGGTAAATAGAAATTGACATATCACATTGTGGTTTTGACGTAGGTAAGAAACATTCTTGCTAGAAACCTATAGAAGCCACGTAAAAAACTTGCAACAACAAGTAGAGGACGTCTAACTTGTTTTTGCAGCACGTGCTATGTGATGTGATATGGCCAAGAAGATGTGATGAATGATATATGTGATGTATGAGATTGATCATGTTCTTGTAATAGGCAATAACGACTTGCATGTCGATGAAAATGACAACCCGCAGGAGCCATAGGAGTTGTCTTATTAATTGTATGACATGCGTGTGATACGTCCAAAACGTATCTATAATTTCTGCTTGCTCCATGCCTCTTTTGTGTGATATTGCTATGATATTTATGCACTTCCATACACTTTTGATCATATTTGGACTAACCAATTAACTCAGTGCACCACAGTGCCAGTTCCTGTTTTCTGCTGTTTTTCTATTTCAGGTTTCCCCCATATTAAAAGTACCCTAAAAATTCCGGGAAAAATACAGGAAAAATCAGCGTATCGGGAGCTTCCAGAAAAACAAGGGCAGGGCCAGAGGGGAGCCTGGGGGGGGCCCAGGCGGCCACCCGGCGCGGCCCCACCCCTGGCCGCGCCAGGGGGGCGCCTGGGGCCCCACCTTCGCCTCTGGTGCCCCCCTTTGGCATATATTTACCACGCGTCCCGAAACCCTCGAGGACGGAACCCTTTTTCGCGATCTCATCTCTGTTCCGCCGCCGCCGCGCTTCCAAGATCGGGAGCACCAGGAGAACTCTTCCCGGCACCCTGCCGGAGGGGAGGATCACCACCGGGAGCTTCTCCACCACCATGGACGCCTCCCGGATGAGTTGTGAGTAGTCTCCCTTGGACCATGGGTCCATGACCAGTAGCTATGTGATGTTCTCCTCCCCTCTTTGTTCTTCATGGATTAGACCTCGTGAGCTACCCTACATGATCGAGGCACATATGTAATCTTTATGCTGTTGCTATGTTGAGTTTGCTGGGATCCGATGGATTATGAGATTATGTTCAGATTGTGTGTGAGTAATATATTTGATTCACCTCTTTTATATTTATGTTCTTGAGTAATTCTTGCATGTTCTCCGTTGATATTTATTGCTTTGGCCAAGTAGTAGGTAGTAACTCCAAGAGGGAACGTTATGCTTGATTGTGGGTTCATGCCCCTCGATGACTAGTTTGAGTGACAGAAACATGAGTCTAGGGGATGTGCTGTTGCCACAAGGGGGAAAACAACGGTACTTGTACTTGCGAGTGCAAGGATTGTTTACTTTACGCAAAGTTCTTTTAATGCAGCTGTCTGTTGCTTTGAGTTTACACTATGGGTGGGACTCGCAACTTAATACCAGCGAGATGTTCTGGATAGATATCTCAAGGTGGATGATTAGTAGTAGATGTAGATGGATTTCGGTCTACTTGCCTTGGCATACCGCCCATGCTTTTGAGCCTCTACCTTTATGTACAGCATAGTTAGCATTGGTTTGCGCACATAATCCTGTCAATTGCCCAGCTGTAATTTGTTTACCTCGCTTAGTTGTTTTATCGTCTTTTGGGAGAGAGACATCACTAGTGAACATCATGGGACCCCGGTCCATATTACCATCACTGATCACACCCGCTATTTACTTCCTGTTCTTAATTATTTACTAGTTGCAGTCATACCTATCACTATTATCTCTTGCGTTTGATCCTTTGTAAACGACAAGGCCGGAGGGATTGACAACCTCTCTGTACTCGTTGGGAGCAAAGTTATTTGTATCTGTGTGCAGGTCCTGTCAAGCAGAAGTTTCTGACGCTATTGACACCTTCTTGTCGACCCTCGGAGTCTCACGGGATTCGATCCTTGGTATCTTTGCCAAGGGAAATTTGCCGCTACGCTACATCTCAAACCTTCCACTTGGGGTAACCAACGAGGGGCGAGAAGCCATCAAGCAAAGTTTCTGGCGCCGTTGCCGGGGACTCCACTCTTCAAGATAGGGGAGTTGCACGCTATCTTTTATCTTTGCTTTTTAGTCTTGTTAGTTTACCTTTCAGTTTTCTTTATGCCTTTTCACTAGTTTTGCTTAATGGAAAACAACAAAAATATGAGAGAGCTTTATAAGCTCTACCTTGCTTTGGGACATGATGTGTTTGAAGAGAAAATTAAAAAACCTATGGAACTTTATTATTTGCATAACAATCATGATGGTGGTGATGTTATTAGTATGCTTTCTTTGAATATCAATATTGCTAATGACATGGAAAGCTCTAAGCTTGGGGATGACACGTTTGATGAACATGATATTTTTACTCCCCCAACTTTTGAGGAGAAAATTTACTTTGATGATACTATGCCTCCTATATATGATGATTACCATGATGGTTATGATAGTCTTACTCTCACTATTCCTAATAAGAAAGATTTTGCTTATATGAAGAGTAATGACACTTTTATGCTTTTGGATCATGGAAATAATGCCTTATGTGATAGTTATATTGTTGAGTTCATCCATGATCCCACTGAAAATTATTATGAGAAGGGAACATATGCTTATAGATATTTCAATAATATCAAGTTCCCTCTCTTTATGTTGAAGGTTTTGAAGCTGCACTTGTTTTGTCTTCCTATGCTTATTGCTTTGTGCTTCCATGAATTATTGTATTGCAATATTCCTATGCATAGGAAGCATGTTTGGCTTAAATGTGTTTGGTATTTGCTTCTTGATGCTCTCTTTTGTTCTTCAACTCTTATTCCTACGAGAGCATCATTAAAGTCTTAAGCCTATCTTTATGGCTATAAAGAAAGAGCTCTAGGGAGACAACCCTTGTTATCTTTGCTTTCAGTTTGTTCTTTCAGTTTTTAGTGGTCTTGATGTTTTTTACTACTGTAGCAACATCATTGTATCTTTATTTTTCAACTTTGTGCCAAGTTTAGCCTCCGATTGCAAGAAAGTTCAAAAGTTGTGACGTGCAGTCCAGAAAACAGATTCTGTCCTTCGACAGAAAAATTCGTATAAAATCACCAGATCATCTTTTTGACCTGAATTTTTTTGACAACTTGCTCTATACAATTGGCTTTCGGGCGTCTGTTCTGAGTTTTTTATTTGAGTTGCAGAAGTGCCCCGAAAAAATTATTTACTACCTGCTGGTCTGTTTTTCACAGATTCTGTCCTTTTGCCTTTTCTTCGTTTTGCAAACCTTGAGCTTGCTTTTTCTTTGCAAAAACCTTTTGGCAATCTTGAGAAACAGTAGCTCTTCAAGATTATCTTTATTTCCAGCAAGGAAAAATTATTTTATTATGGGTACTAACCTCGCTAATCAGATTATGATGAGTTATGTATGAAGGGAGTTTTCAAGTGTGCGAGGGAAGATGATAAAAAGATTCAGGAGGGTCAAACGCTCAAGATTGGGGATGCCCCCGTGCACCCCCAAGAAATATTCAAGAAGACTCAAGCGTCTAAGCTTGGGGATGCCCCCGTGCATCCCCTTCTCCATCAACAATTATCAGTTCGTCTTTCGTTCCACTATATTTTAATCACTTCATGCGTTATGTGCTATGCTTGGAGCGTCTTGCTTTTAGTTTCCTTTTTAGTTTTCTTTAGCTTTGCTTGCTGTTCATAACGAGTTAGAACCCAGCTTTCTTTGTGTGGGAGAGAAACACGCTCCACTTCAACCTAGAACACAACATAGGATTTTCATGCTTATCTTTGATGTGTGTGTTCTTTGTCTTTCCATAGCTGCTGTCATGTTTAGCTCTTAGTTTTCATGCTTTTCTTTTTAAAGAGCTTTTTTTAGTTGGTCGTTGAACTCTCTTGAGTTTTCATGTTTATCTTGTTAAGAGAGTTTGTCTGTTGCACTGATTTGTGTGTCTTAACTTAAAGTAGGTAATTGAGGTTGCTATTTAATTTTAGTAGTAACTTGCAATAGTTTTGAGGTATTGCCATGAGTAATGTCTGAACTTTTGGTGTCAAGAGCTTTAGCCTATTAGTGATAGATGTCGTATTTTGGGCAATCCGTGTTTATTTTCGAAAACCTACAAAATAGTTGAGAACTTTAGCTACTAAATGGATCACTAATCTTTGGAGGGATCGAATATTAGAGTACACTCACGTATCATGAGTCGAGGATGCGCAAGGATAACCAAATCCCCATACACTCCTCCTCGGGGTACTTGTCTCTTTGAGAACCTCCTAATTAGATTGAGAGTTACCGATAATAAGTGCATGAGTTCTTCGGACTAATGTGAGTATTCGAAGGTTGACACTTCCACCTAACCATATTTTTCTAGCCTCTTCGGTACCGTGCATTGCCCTTTCTCACCTCGAGAGTTGGCGCATACTTCGCCGGTGCATCCCAATCCTTGGCACGATACGCTCTGTCATCATAAGCCTCATTATATCCTTCCTCAAAACAGCCACCATACCTACCTATTAAGGCATTTCCATAGCCTTTCCGAGATACATTGCCATGCAACATCCATCTTTTCATGACTTGATCTTCATGTCATACATGCTTTTTGCTTGATCGATGAGCCGCATGCTAGTTGGGCCTTGCCCTAATCATTGCTACATGACGCGCTAGTATCATTGCATATCCTGCTACACTGGCAGAGGCATACATTTGCATACATCATGATAGTTTCATTTTCTTTATGTTGAGTACTTTTGTAAAGTGTGAAAGATCTTCTATACTTCTTGTAATACATAGAGTGTTGCCCCTAAAGTGAGGAAAAGATCCCAAAGAGGACAAATCAAAAGAGGACAAAGAGGACAAAATCAAAAGATCCCAAAGAGGACAAATGAGAGATAAATAGAAAGAGCCATTGAGGCCACAAAAAAATAAAAAAATAGAAAAAAGAGAAAAAGAAATAAAAAGAGAGAAGGGGGCACACTACTATTTCTTTTGAGAGATCCACACTCGTACTCCATCTTATACCTTGTACTCCATAGAGATTATCATTCATGCATATAGCTATGTGGGGACCTTTACACTATAGAACTTGGCTTGTATATTCCAATGATGAGCCTCCTCAAAAGAGCTCTAGGTCTTCTTGAGCAAGCAAGTTGGATGCACCCCCACTAGTTCCATTGGAGAGCTTACCTTAGCTCATATGTGCATCCGTTACATGGCAATCCCTACTCCTCACATCATATCTATCATTTGGCTTTCTCTCGCCGATGATTGTCCTCATTGATGTGAGCCTTTCACACCTTTTTTGTCTTCCCCCTCTATCATTTTTCTCTCTTTGCCATCCTAAGTGTTGACTTTCTTGCTTACGCTCATCCATTGCATGAGTGCTCAAAATATCGAAAGGGAGTGGATCATTTTGACTTGTACCTGGCTGACGGTCTGGGGATGAGTCAAGATAAGATTCCAAAGAAGACCAAGTGTGAAACTTTAGTAGATTAAGTTCTCAACAATACAAAAACTATGTTTTACTCTCTCATATATCCCTATCCCCTTTCTTGCACGCAAACACCATTTGGAGACATTCGAGTCACGGATAGCGAGGGCTCTTGCACCTTTATGTTTTTATGTTACTTGTTACAATACTAATATAGACTCTTGCTTTGTTATGACTTGAATTGAATTACATGCCTTGATTACTTTACTTAAAAGTTCTTATATGGTTGATAGCATGTTACCACAGAAATTATTCTTGTTATCATTTACCTACTCGAGGACGAGCAGGAATTAAGCTTGGGGATGTTGATACGTCCAAAACGTATCTATAATTTATGCTTGCTCCATGCCTCTTTTGTGTGATATTGCTATGATATTTATGCACTTCCATACACTTTTGATCATATTTGGACTAACCTATTAACTCAGTGCACCACAGTGCCAGTTCCTGTTTTCTGCTGTTTTTCTATTTCAGGTTTCCCCCATATTAAAAGTACCATAAAAATTCCGGGAAAAATACAGGAAAAATCAGCGTCTCGGGAGCTTCCGGAAAAACCAAGGCAGGGCCAGAGGGGAGCCTGGGGGGGCCCAGGCGGCCACCCGGCGCGGCCCCACCCCTGGCCGCGCCAGGGGGGCGCCTGGGGCCCCACCTTCGCCTCTGGTGCCCCCCTTTGGCATATATTTACCACGCGTCCCGAAACCCTCGAGGACGGAACCCTTTTTCGCGATCTCATCTCTGTTCCGCCATCGCCGCGCTTCCAAGATCGGGAGCACCAGGAGAACTCTTCCCGGCACCCTGCCGGAGGGGAGGATCACCACCGGGAGCTTCTCCACCACCATAGACGCCTTCCGGATGAGTTGTGAGTAGTCTCCCTTGGACCATGGGTCCATGACAAGTAGCTATGTGATGTTCTCCTCCCCTCTTTGTTCTTCATGGATTAGACCTCGTGAGCTGCCCTACATGATCGAGGCACATATGTAATCTTTATGCTGTTGCTATGTTGAGTTTCCTGGGATCCGATGGATTATGAGATTATGTTCAGATTGTGTGTGAGTAATATATTTGATTCACCTCTTTTATATTTATGTTCTTGAGTAATTCTTGCATGTTCTCCGTTGCTATTTATTGCTTTGGCCAAGTAGTAGGTAGTAACTCCAAGAGGGAACGTTATGCTTGATTGTGGGTTCATGCCCCTCGATGACTAGTTTGAGTGACAGAAACATGAGTCTAGGGGATGTGCTGTTGCCACAAGGGGGAAAACAATGGTGATTGTACTTGCGGGTGCAAGGATTGTTTACTTTACGCAAAGTTCTTTTTAATGCAGTTGTCTGTTGCTTTGAGTTTACACTATGGGTGGGACTCGCAACTTAATACCAGCGAGATGTTCTGGATAGATATCTCGAGGTGGATGATTAGTAGTAGATGTAGATGGATTTCGGTCTACTTGCCTTGGCGTACCGCCCATGCTTTTGAGCCTCTACCTTTCTGTACAGCATAGTTAGCATTGGTTTGCGCACATAATCCTGTCAATTGCCCAGCTGTAATTTGTTTACCTCGCTTAGCTGTTTTATCGTCTTTTGGGAGAGAGACATCACTAGTGAACATCATGGGACCCCGGTCCATATTACCATCACTGATCACACCCGCTATTTACTTCCTGTTCTTATTTACTAGTTGCAGTCATACCTATCACTATTATCTCTTGCGTTTGATCCTTTGTAAACGACAAGGCCGGAGGGATTGACAACCTCTCTGTACTCGTTGGGAGCAAAGTTATTTGTATCTGTGTGCAGGTCCTGTCAAGCAGAAGTTTCTGACGCTATTGACACCTTCTTGTCGACCCTCGGAGTCTCACGGGATTCGATCCTTGGTATCTTTGCCAAGGGAAATTTGCCGCTACGCTACATCTCAAACCTTCCACTTGGGGTAACCAACGAGGGGCGAGAAGCCATCAGCGTGTCACTGAATAACGCCATGTAATTACTTTACTTTATTGCTAAACGTTAGCCATAGTGGTAGAAGTAATAGTTGGCGAGACGACTTCATGAAGACACGATGATGGAGATCATGATGATGGAGATCATGGTGTCATGCCGGTGACAAAGATGATCATGGTGCCCCGAAGATGGAGATCAAAGGAGCAAAATGATATTGGCCATATCATGTCACTCTATTTGATTGCATGTGATGTTTATCATGTTTATGCATCTTGTTTACTTAGAACGACGGTAGTAAATAAGATGATCTCTCACTAAAAATTTCAAGAATTGTGTTCCCCTTAACTGTGCACCGTTGCTAAGGATCGTTGTTCTGAAGCACCACGTGATGATCGGGTGTGATAGGCTCTAACGTTCGCATACAACGGGTGTAAGCCAGATTTACACACGCAATACACTTAGGGTTCACTTGACGAGCCTAGCATGTACAGACATGGCCTCGGAACACGGAAGACCGAAAGGTCGAACATGAGTCGTATGGAAGATACGATCAACATAAAGATGTTTACCATTGATGACTAGTCCGTCTCACGTGATGATCGGACACGGGCTAGTCGATTCGGATCATGTATCACTTAGATGACCAGAGAGATGTGATACGTCCAAAACGTACCTATAATTTCTGCTTGCTCCATGCCTCTTTTGTGTGATATTGCTATGATATTTATGCACTTCCATACACTTTTGATCATATTTGGACTAACCTATTAACTCAGTGCACCCCAGTGCCAGTTTCTGTTTTCTGCTGTTTTTGTATTTCAGGTTTTCCCATTACGTAAATTGCCAGAAAAATTCCGGGAAAAATATATAAAAAATCAGCATTCCGGAAGCTTCCATGCGGCCAAAGTAGGGCCGGAGGGGGGCCACAGGGGCTCCAGGCGCCCAGAGGGCGCGGCCCCCCTCCTGGCCGCGGCACCAGGCCGCCTGGGCCCCCTTAGCTCCCCTGGCGATCCCCTTTGGCATATATGTAACACCTGTCGCGGAAACCCTAATTCCGGACCCCTTTTCTCTAGAAGCTATTCCGATCTCCGCCGCCATCGCCACCAAGTTTCGGGGGACCAGAATTCCAGTGCCGGCACCCTGCCGGGACGGGGAAGTGCCCCCGGATTCATCTCCATCGACGTTGCTTCCTCCCTCCATGATACGGGAATAGTTCCTCCTCGGGGCTGAGGTTTCTACCAGTAGCTATGTGGTCAATTCTCTCTCCCATGATGTGATCTTTGTTGTGATCATAGGCTATGTTAATCTAGGGTGATCCCATGATATTTCCCCTTCCTCTATGTATTGGATTGATGTACTCACTTGTCTTTATCTAGTATAATCTCCGAGACCAAGGTGACAGCGGTCTATTGGACATGGATTAGAAGAATATTTTCATGAGTGATTTCCTCTTTTGTGTGTGGATTGAAGATTGAGAGTCTCTTGGTGCTTGTCTTTGACTATCCTTGAGATATGTTGTGGTGATTGTGGTACTCTCTTTGGATGGCCGCGGTGACATTGGGAAATCCATAGATTGAGAACTACGAACTTTGAGGTGTGCTTTTGTAGCCCTACATAATTCTCGTCCTCTCTTGACCACAAAGGAATGACCTCCGAGTGCGCCCCCCTTGCATGTTTTATGGGAAATATCATGTGATTCGATTATGTTAATGTTGTTGGGAGTTGCCACTAGTGAAAGTATGAAGCCTAGGCCTTGTTTCCACCATTGCAATACCATTTGTGCTCACGTTTACCACTTGTTTGCTTGCTGCACTTTTTATTACAGATTTATATTACTTTGCTTTGCCACTCCTATCATCCATATTTTACCATCTCTTCGCCGAACTAGTGCACCTATACAACTCCTAGTTGTATTAGGTGTGTTGGGGACACAAGAGACTTCTTGTATCTTGATTGCAGGGTTGCTTGAAAGGGGTACGTTCAACCTCCACTTCCCTGAGTTCGATAAACCTTGGGTTACTCACTTAAGGGAAATTTGTTGTTGTCCTACAAACCTCTGCTCTTGGAGGCCCAACACTGTCTACAGGAATAGAAGCGTGTAGTAGACATCAAGCTATTTCTGGCGCCGTTGCCGGGGAAGTGAGGTATGTGAAGGTACCTTCTCTAGATCTTGCAATTAAATCTTTTTGTTTCTTGTTTTTAGTTTCACTAGTTATGTTTATGGAAAACCGCACTCTTAGTTCGCTGCTTGGGGAAGGCCGCTTTACCACACCCATGGTAGAGAAGTCTCCTCCACCTGCTGAATGTATCCCGTTCCGAATACCACTTGGGATAATTGAAATAATTAGGAATGATTGTTATGATGGGACAGTCAATCCTAGTCTTCATTTCTTGAAACTTACAGAACTTTGTGAGTTGTTTAAGGTTTCAGGTTTGACAAGAGATGGAGTCATGAGGAAATTATTTGCCTTGTCACTGAAAGGAAAAGCATTGGAATGGTATAGGCTACTAGATGACTCTCACCTGCTGGATTGGGAAGAGATCCAGTCTCTCTTTTACTCCAAGTTTTATCCTCTTCATGAAGTCCATGAGAATAGGAATTATGTTTATAATTTCTATCCTCATGACGGAGAGAGCATAGCTCAAGCTTGGGGGAGACTGAAAACGTTAATGCTAAAATGTCCTAACCATGGGCTCCCCACAGATATGATTATTACTAATTTCTATGCGAGGCTCTCTCGACAGGATAAAGATTTACTCGATGCTTCCTCTATGGGTTCTTTCACAAACGAAAAGATTGATGCTAAATGGGAACTCCTTGAAAGAATTCAACGCAACACTGAAGATTGGGAGATCGACAAAGGTAAAGAGTCAGGTATAATTTATGAGTATGATTGCATTAAGTCCTTTGTTGAAACTACAAGTTTTAATAAGTTTAGTGCTAAGTTTGGGCTTCATTCTCAACTCCTTGTTGATTTCCTCAAATCTTTTGCTTCACATCTTAATATGCCTAAGGAGGATTGGATCAAGCATCATGAACCTTTTAAAGAGATTTGCAAAGAAAATGAAATTGTTCATGATGATTGCAACATGCATGATCCAATTCCTAAAAATGAAGTTTTACATAAGCATGTTAATTTTTGTGGAGTGGATAGACCTTGTGAAAGGCCTATGATTGAAGAAGAGAAGTATTGTAAGCAACATAAGCATGAAAGAACAATCACTTGGGTCAGAGATTTAAATGAAATTGCTAGAGAATTGTGTGACCTTTATCCTTTCACTTGTGAACTTTGCTGTATAGAGGATCACTTTAATTTTCAATGCATGCACTTTCAAAACATAACTGTTAACCAGTTGTGTGATAACATGATCACCCCTGATCTTTATGATGAGCTTATGTTATTTTTGATGTGTGAAGAGTTATCAGAAAAGACTTCTTGGCTAGATGTTAATGCCATAGGAATAAAAAACACTTTGCAAAATTGCCATCTCTATTGTGTTGTTAATTGCCATGAAAATGATTACATAAGTAAGATTAGAAAGGAGGGAACTTTACCAAAGTATAAAAATGTCTCTTATATTTCTGCTAATAAAAAGGAGAGTTTCTCCCAAGTTTCCCCTATTGTTTCTAATGATAAACCAGGATATGTGGAGAAGCTTCATCTCCGACCACTCCCTCCTAAGGTGAAGAAGGAGAAAAAGAAGAGGAGGAGGAAGAGGAGCAAGAAGGAAGAAGAATGGGTATCAACCGGGCCTGAGCATATTCCTCCCATCAACTTTTATCCTAACGGTTGTAAGTCTAAAGAAGAAGGTGAAGTTTATTGCCTTAATTATCATATTGATGATACGTCCGTAGGTACTATTGAAGATGATTTTGATTATGATATGCATGTTACTTATTGTGATTGTGAAAATGATGATAATGCTACTTATGATCTTGAAAATCTTTTTGGTACCAACTCTGAAAGTGATGATATGGAAAGCTCTAAGCTTGGGGATGATAGGATTGCAAATCCTTTACCCACTAGTGATGTGATAATTGATAATTCTTTTGCTAGTAAGAATAAAGACAACATGTTTACAAATATAGTTGCTAGCAATGATAATGCTCTTCTCTACTATGATGATGTTATAACTCCAATCTATAGTGATTATAAAGGTACCTATGACATAAGGAGAAATTATCCTTATGAAACTTGTCATAATCATGGAGGGAACTACTCCCTTGTTGAACACCATCTTCCTAATACACAATTAATCTATAGTGTTCAAGTTGTTTATGATAGTCCTACTCCCACTATTACCAATGAGAAAGATTATGCTTATGTGGAGAGTAAGAGTACCTTTTTGCATGTGGATCATGGTAACAATGCTTTATGTGATGCTTATATTGTTGAGTTTATTCGTGATCCCACTGAAAATTATTATGAGAAGGGAACATATGCTTATAGATATTTCAATAATATTAAGTTCCCTCTCTTTATGTTGAAGGTTTTGAAGCTGCACTTGTTTTGTCTTCCTATGCTTATTGCTTTGTGCTTCAATGAATTATTCTATTGCAATATTCCTATGCATAGGAAGAATGTTAGGCTTAAATGTATTTGGTATTTGCTTCTTGATGCTCTCTTTTGTTCTTCAACTCTTATTCCTACGAGAGCATCATTAAAGTCTTAAGCCTATCTTTATGGCTATAAAGAAAGAGCTCTAGGGAGACAACCCTTGTTATCTTTGCTTTCAGTTTGTTCTTTCAGTTTTTAGTGGTCTTGATGTTTGTTACTACTGTAGCAACATCATTGTATCTTTATTTTTCAGCTTTGTGCCAAGTTTAGCCTCCGATTGCTAGGAAGTTCAAAAGTTGTGACGTGCAGTCCAGGAAACAGATTCTGTCCTTGGACAGAAAAATTCGTATAAAATCACCAGATCATCTTTTTGGTCTGAATTTTTTCGACAGCGTGCTCTATACAATTGGCTTTCGGGCGTTTGTTCTGAGTTTTTTTATTTGAGTTGCAGAAGTGCCCCGAAAAAATTATTTACTACTTGCTCGTCTGTTTTTCACAGATTTTGTCCTGTTTTGCCTTTCCTTCGTTTTGCAAACCTTGAGCTTGCTTTTTCTTTGCAAAAACCTTTTGGCAATCTTGAGAAACAGTAGCCCTTCAAGATTATCCTTATTTCCAGCAAGGAAAAATTATTTTATTATGGGTACTAACCTCGCTAATCAGATTATGATGAGTTAAGTATGAAGGGAGTTTACAAGTGTGCGAGGGAAGATGATAAAAAGATTCAGGAGTGTCGAACGCTCAAGCTTGGGGATGCCCCCGTGCACCCCCAAGAAATATTCAAGAAGACTCAAGCGTCTAAGCTTGGGGATGCCCCCGTGCATCCCCTTCTCCATCAACAATTATCAGTTCGTCTTTCGTTCCACTATATTTTAATCAGTTCATGTGTTATGTGCTATGCTTGGAGCGTCTTGCTTTTAGTTTCCTTTTTAGTTTTTCTTTAGCTTTGCTTGCTGTTCATAACAAGTTGGAACCCATCTTTCTTTGTGTGGGAGAGAAACACGCTCCACTTCAACCTAGAACACAACATAGTATTATCATGATTATCTTTGTTGTGTATGTTCTTTGTCTTTCAATAGCTACTGTCATGTTTAGCTCTTAGTTTTCATGCTTTACTTTTTAAAGAGCTTTTGTTTAGTTGGTTGCTTCTGAAACTCTCTTGAGTTATCATGCTTATCTTGTTAAGAGAGTTGGCTTATGTGGCACTGGTTGATATGTCTATGATAAAAATGCTATGTGCATAATGGTGCTTAGTAGTTCATGTTTTCTTATGGTTAGTCTCAAATTGCTGGGGGGTTCTTAATATGTTATTGAAGTACCAACATGATTTGTTTGCCTATGATGTGGTATGGTTTAGTGATATCTTCCTCCAAGAATTTATTTTGATTGACTTGGCATATGCTCACGCATATTTAAGACTATAAAGAAAGTCTATCAAGCCTTGATGATCTTTAATTTCTGAGTAGCGATATAACTTCCATGCCCGATTCAATGTTGCTTTGTCGCTCTGCATGATTATGACCGTCATTGCTCTCTTAGTTGGTCGCTCCCAGTCTTTTGCTAACCTTCGCCTGTACTAAGCGGACTGACTGCTTGTGCATCCAAAATCCTTTAAACCAGTTATGCCATATGAGTCCACCATACCTTCCTATACATGGTATTTACTTGCCATTCCTAACGAAGACTATCTTGTACCATCTCGAAATTATTCAAAAGCATTTCTCTTTTGTGCCTCTGTTTTAGCTCATGAGGAAGTAGTAGTTAATTCATGATCTTTTTAAGTTGGACAAGTTTCACCCCGAGATTGCATGTCTAATGTGCAAACCCCTAATACGAGAAGGAACTGGCAAAGAGTGCGCCCGACTCATTAAAAAAAATATACAACAAACAAAACCTCCTTCACGCTTTGTTCATGAGAAATCAGAAAACTTTGGCAGTGATAAACAAAGGAGATTAAGGGGATGTGATCGTCCTCGTACGGGAGCCGTTCCTCGAAACTTGTCCAGCTCGAGAAGTAATTGAGTTATCTACTAGCATTCGTTGACGAAATATGCATATCCCAAAAATAATTTTTACCTTTGTTTTTAAAAACCAAGAGCTCTGGTACATGTTTAGTTTTTGTTTCCGACCATGGGTTTTCAACCTTGCCATCAAAAGCCATGGTTGGAGAGTCTCCACCTTCTTTCTTTAAAGCACCAACTATTGAGAGCATGATTGTCATTCTGAGTGTAATGTGCATTGTCCCAAAGTACCATTGTCTTCTGCATGACTATGATATCGTTTATTTTGAAATCATTGTATCTAGTCGTCACTTAAACTTTGGAGGTGCCCCTGCATTTATGTTTTGCTTCACTAAAGGGGGCAAGCGAGATACCACTTTGTCATGTTTGCACACCATGCTCACTACAAATCTATTGAGTGTTTCAGTATCATATTGTAAAACTTTCAATTCTTTGTGATATTCTCATGAGGCAACTTAATTACTAAAGATTCATTATCTCAGTAAGCATTTGTCATGTGACTGTGAAAAGTTCGTATATGGTTAATAGCATGTCACCACAGAAATTAAGCTTGTTATCATTTACCTACTCGAGGACGAGCAGGAATTAAGCTTGGGGATGTTGATACGTCCAAAACGTATCTATAATTTCTGCTTGCTCCATGCCTCTTTTGTGTGATATTGCTATGATATTTATGCACTTCCATACACTTTTGATCATATTCGGACTAACCTATTAACTCAGTGCACCCCAGTGCCAGTTTCTGTTTTCTGCTGTTTTTGTATTTCAGGTTTTCCCATTACGTAAATTGCCAGAAAAATTCCGTGGAAAATATATAAAAAATCAGCGTTCCGGAAGCTTCCATGCGGCCAAAGTAGGGCCGGAGGGGGGCCACAGGGGCTCCAAGCGCCCAGAGGGTGCGGCCCCCCTCCTGGCCGCGGCGCCAGGCCGCTTGGGCCCCCCTTAGCTCCCCTGGCGACCCCCTTTGGCATATATTTAACACCCGTCGCGGAAACCCTGATTCCGGACCCCTTTTCTCCAGAAGCTATTCCGATCTCTGCCGCCATCGCCACCAAGTTTCGGGGGACAAGAATTCCTGTGCCGGCACCCTGCCGTGACGGGGAAGTGCCCCCGGATTCATCTCCATCGACGTTGCTTCCTCCCTCCATGATGCGGGAGTAGTTCCTCCTCGGGGCTGAGGTTTCTACCATTAGCTATGTGGTCAATTCTCTCTCCCATGATGTGATCTTCGTTGTGATCATAGGCTATGTTAATCTAGGGTGATCCCATGATATTTCCCCTTCCTCTATGTATTGGATTGATGTACTCACTTGTATTTATCTAGTATAATCTCCGAGACCAAGGTGACAGGGGTCTATTGGACATGGATTAGAAGAATATTTTCATGAGTGATTTCCTCTTTTGTGTGTGGATTGAAGATTGAGAGTCTCTTGGTGCTTGTCTTTGACTATCCTTGAGATATGTTGTGGTGATTGTGGTACTCTCTTTGGATTGCCGCGGTGACATTGGGAAATCCATAGATTGAGAACTACGAACTTTGAGGTGTGCTTTTGTAGCCCTACATAATTCTCATCCTCTCTTGACCACAAAGGAATGACCTCCGAGTGCGTCCCCCTTGCATGTTTTATGGTAAATATCATGTGATTCGATTATGTTAATGTTGTTGGGAGTTGCCACTAGTGAAAGTATGAAGCCTAGGCCTTGTTTCCACCATTGCAATACCATCTGTGCTCACGTTTACCACTTGTTTGCTTGCTGCACTTTTTATTACAGATTTATATTACTTTGCTTTGCCACTCCTATCATCCATATTTTACCATCTCTTCGCCGAACTAGTGCACCTATACAACTCCTAGTTGTATTAGGTGTGTTGGGGACACAAGAGACTTCTTGTATCTTGATTGCATGGTTGCTTGAAAGGGGTACGTTCAACCTCCACTTCCCTGAGTTCGATAAACCTTGGGTTACTCACTTAAGGGAAATTTGCTGCTGTCCTACAAACCTCTGCTCTTGGAGGCCCAACACTGTCTACAGGAATAGAAGCGTGTAGTCTACATCAAGATGTCAATCTGAGTGGGAGTTCATTAAATTTGATTAGATGAACTTAATTGTCATGAACTTAGTATAAAACTTTACAATATGTCTTGTAGATCAAATGGCCCACGCTCAAGTTGGCCTCAACTTCAACGCGTTCCTAGAGAAAACCAAGCTGAAAGACGATGGTAGCAACTATACGGATTGGGTTCGTAACCTGAGGATTATCCTCATAGCTGCCAAGAGATCATATGTCCTTGAAGCACCGCTAGGTGATGCACCCGTTCTCCCGGCGACCCAAGACGTTATGAACGCCTGGCAGTTGCGTTGTGATGATTACTCCCTGGTTCAGTGCGGCATGCTTTACAGCTTAGAGTCGGGGCTCCAAAAGCGTTTTGAGCACCACAGAGCATATGAGATGTTCCAAGAGCTGAAAATGGTTTTCCAAGCTCATGCCCGAGTCGAGAGATATGACGTCTCCGACGCATTTTACAGTTGTAAGATGGAGGAGAATAGTTCTGTCAGCGAGCACATACTCAAGTTGTCTGGGTTGCACAACCGCTTGTCTCGGTTGGGAATGAATCTCCCAGACGAAGCGGTCGTTGACAGAATCCTTCAGTCGCTCCCACCTAGCTACAAGAGCTTCGTGTTAAATTTCAATATGCAGGGGTTGGAGAGGTCCATTCCTGAGGTGTATTCAATGCTGAAATCAGCGGAGGTGGATATCAAGAAAGAACATCAAGTGTTGATGGTCAATAAAACCACTAAGTTCAAGAAAGGCAAGGGTAAGAAGAACTTCAAGAAGGACGGCAAAGGAGTTGTCGTGCCCGGTAAGCCAGTTGCCGGGAAGAAGCCAAAGAATGGACCCAAGCCTGAAACTGAGTGTTTTCATTGCAAGGGAACGGGTCACTGGAAGCGGAACTGCCCCAAATACTTAGCAGATAAGAAGGCCGGCAACGTCAAAGGTATATACGATATACATGTTATTGATGTGTACCTTACCAGCGCTCGTGGTAGCTCCTGGGTATTTGATACCGGTGCAGTTGCTCACATTTGTAACTCAAAGCAGGAGCTGTGGAATAAGCGGAGACTGGCGAAGGACGAGGTGACGATGCGCGTCGGGAATGGTTCCAAGGTCGATGTGATCGCCGTCGGCACGCTGCCTCTACATCTACCTTCGGGATTAGTTTTAAACCTTAATAATTGTTATTTAGTACCAGCTTTGAGCATGAACATTGTATCTGGATCTCGTTTGATACGAGATGGCTACTCATTTAAATCCGAGAATAATGGTTGTTCTATTTATATGAGAGATATGTTTTATGGTCATGCCCCGCTGGTCAATGGTTTATTTTTGATGAATCATGAACGTGATGATACACACATTCATAGTGTGGATGCCAAAAGATGTAAAGTTGATAATGATAGTCCCACATACTTGTGGCATTGCCGCCTTGGTCATATTGGTGTCAAGCGTATGAAGAAGCTCCATACAGATGGGCTTCTAGAGTCTCTTGATTATGAATCATTTGACACGTGCGAACCATGCCTTTTGGGCAAGATGACCAAGACTCCGTTCTCCGGAACAATGGAGCGAGCAACCAACTTATTGGAAATCATACATACCGATGTGTGCGGTCCAATGAGTGTTGAAGCTCGCGGAGGCTATCGTTATGTTCTCACCCTCACAGATGACTTGAGTAGATATGGGTATGTCTACTTAATGAAGCACAAGTCTGAGACCTTTGAAAAGTTCAAGGAATTTCAGAATGAGGTTGAGAATCAACGTGACAGAAAAATAAAGTTCTTACGATCAGATCGTGGGGGTGAATATTTAAGTCATGAATTTGGCACGCACCTAAGGAACTGTGGAATTGTTTCACAATTGACACCGCCAGGAACACCTCAGCGTAATGGTGTGTCCGAACGTCGAAATCGTACTTTGTTGGACATGGTGCGATCTATGATGTCTCTCACCGACTTACCGCTATCTTTTTGGGGATTTGCTTTAGAGACTGCCGCATTCACTTTAAATAGGGCTCCGTCAAAATCCGTCGAGACGACACCGTATGAACTTTGGTTTGGCAAGAAACCTAAGCTATCGTTTCTGAAAGTTTGGGGTTGCGATGCTTATGTCAAGACACTTTAGCCTGAAAAGCTCGAACCCAAATCGGAAAAATGCGTCTTCATAGGATACCCAAAGGAAACAACTGGGTACACCTTCTACCTAAGATCTGAAGGCAAGATTTTTGTTGCCAAGAATGGGTCCTTTCTGGAGAAAGAGTTTCTCTCGAAAGAAATAAGTGGGAGGAAAGTAGAACTTGATGAGGTGACTGTCACCCTTCCCGAACTGGAAAGTAGCGCAGCGCGGGAAATTGCTCCCGAGGTGCCTGCACCGACAAGGGAGGAGGTTAATGATGATGATCATGAAGATACATATCAAGTTACTACTGAACTTCGAAGGTCCACAAGAACACGTTCCACACCAGAGTGGTACGGCAACCCTGTCTTGGAAATCATGTTGTTAGACAACGGTGAACCTTCGAACTATGAAGAAGCGATGACGGGCCCGGATTCCAATAAATGGCTTGGAGCCATGAAATCCGAGATAGAATCCATGTATGAAAACAAAGTATGGACTTTGGTGGACTTGCCCGATGATATGCACGCCATAGAAAATAAATGGATATTCAAGAAGAAGACAGACGTGGATGGTAATGTGACCATCTATAAGGCTCGGCTTGTCGCTAAAGGTTATCAACAAGTTCAAGGGATTGACTACGACGAGACTTTTTCTCCCGTAGCGATGCTAAAGTCCGTCCGAATCATGTTAGCAATTGCCGCATTCTATGATTATGAGATATGGCAAATGGACGTCAAAACAGCATTCCTTAATGGCTTCCTCAAGGAAGAACTGTATATGATGCAGCCGGAAGGTTTTGTCGATCCAGAGAATGTTAACAAGGTGTGCAAGCGCCAGCGCTCGATCTACGGGCTGGTGCAAGCATCTCGGAGTTGGAATATTCACTTTAATGATGTGATCAAAGCGTTTGGCTTTATACAGACTTGGGGAGAAGCCTGTATTTACAAAAAAGTGAGTGGGAGCTCTGTAGCATTTCTCATATTATATGTGGATGACATACTGCTAATGGGAAATGATATAGAATTCTTGGAAAGCATAAAGGCCTACTTGAATAAGAGTTTTTCAATGAAGGACCTTGGAGAAGCTGCTTATATATTAGGCATCAAGATCTATAGAGATAGATCGAGACGCCTCATTGGTCTTTCACAAAGCACATACCTTGACAAGATATTGAAGAAGTTCATTATGGATCAGTCCAAGAAGGGGTTCTTGCCTGTTTTACAAGGTATGAGATTGAGCACGGCTCAGTCCCCGACCACGGCAGAAGATAGAGAAAAGATGAGTGTCATCTCCTATGCCTCAGCCATAGGTTCTATTATGTATGCCATGCTGTGTACCAGACCTGATGTGAACCTTGCCATAAGTTTGGTAGGGAGGTACCAAAGTGATCCCGGTATGGAACACTGGACAGCGGTCAAGAACATCCTGAAGTACCTGAAAAGGACTAAGGATATGTTTCTCGTTTATGGAGGTGACGAAGAGCTCGTCGTAAATGGTTACGAAGATGCTAGCTTCGACACAGATCTGGATGACTCCAAGTCACAAACCGGATACGTGTATATTTTGAATGGAGGAGCAGTCAGCTGGTGCAGTTGCAAGCAAAGCGTCGTGGCGCATTCTACATGTGAAGCGGAGTACATAGCTGCTTGAAAGCAGCCCAAGAAGGAGTCTGGATGAAGGAGTTCATCACCGACCTTGGAGTCATTCCAAGCGCGACAAGCCCGATGACTCTCTTCTGTGACAACACTGGAGCTATTGCCATTGCCAAGGAGCCTAGGTTTCACAAGAAGACCAAGCACATCAAACGTCGTTTCAACTCCATCCGGAATTATGTTCAAGATGGAGACATAGATATTTGTAAAGTGCATACGGATCTGAATGTCGCAGATCCGTTGACTAAACCTCTTCCACGGGCAAAACATGATCAACACCAGAACTCTATGGGTGTTCGATTCATCACAATGTAACTAGATTATTGACTCTAGTGCAAGTGGGAGACTGTTGGAAATATGCCCTAGAGGCAATAATAAAATGAATATTATTATATTTCCTTGTTCATGATAATTGTCTGTTATTCATGCTTGAATTGTATTGTACGGAAACAGCGATACATGTGTGAATACATAGACCACAACATGTCCCTGGTAAACCTCTAGTTACTAGATCGTTGATCAACAGATGGTCACGGTTTCCTGACCATGGACATTGGATGTCATTGATAACGAGATCACATCATTAGGAGAATGATGTGATGGACAAGACCCAACCCTAAGCCTGGCATAAGATCGTGTAGTTCGTAATGATTAAGCTTTTCCAGTGTCAAGTATTTGTTCCTTAGACCATGAGGTTGTGCAACTCTCGGATACCGTAGGAATACTTTGGGTGTGCCAAACGTCACAACGTAACTGGGTGGCTATAAAGGTACGCAACGGGTATCTCCGAAAGTGTTTGTTGGGTTGGCACGAACCGAGACTGGAATTTGTCACTCCGTATGACGGAGAGGTGTCTCTGGGCCCACTCGGTAAGACATCATCATAATGAGCTCAAAGTGACTAAGGGGTTAGTCACGGGATGATGGATTGCGGAACGAGTAAAGAGACTTGCCATGACGAGATTGTACAAGGTATCGGGCATACCGACGATCGAATCTCGGGAAAGTACCGTACCGATAGACAAAGGGAATTACATACGGGATTAAGTGAATCCTTGACATCGTGGTTCATCCGATGAGATCATCGAGGAACACGTGGGAACCAACATGGGTATCCAGATCCCGCTGTTGGTTATTGATCGGAGAGTCGTCTCGGTCATGTCTGCGTGTCTCCCGAATCCGTAGGGTCTACACACTTAAGGTTCGGTGACGCTAGGGTTATAGAGATATATGCACAAGGAAACCCTAATGTTGTTCGGAGTTCCGGATGAGATCCAGGACGTCACGAGGAGTTCCAGAATGGTCCGGAGGTAAAGAATGATATATAGGAAGTCCAGTTTCGGCCACCGGGAGAGTTCCGGGGGTCACCGGTAGTGTACCGGGACCACCGGAAGGGTCCCGGGGGTCCACCGGGTGGGGCCACCCATCTCGGAGGGCCCCGTGGGCCGTAGGGGGAGGGGGACCAGCCCCTAGTGGGTTGGCGCACCCCCCATGGGCCTCCCCCCATGCGCCTAGGGTTGAAACCCTAGGGGTGGGGGCGCCCCCCTTTGGCTTGGGGGGCAAGATACCCCCCCTTGGCCGCCGCCCCCCTAGGAGATTGGATCTCCTAGAGCCGGCGCCCCCCCCCCGGGCCCCCTATATATAGTGGGGGGAGAGAGGGCAGCCGCACCTCAGCCCCTGGC
>LR738712.1:814502611-814550441 GCA_902687465.1 Secale cereale | reverse complement strand
CCCCCGGTTACACCTCCTACTCCTCCCGCAGGGTCTCGGCGAAGCCCTGCAGCTTTTCCCGTTGCATCCACCACCACGCCGTCGTGCTGCTGGATCTCCGTCAACCTCTCCTCCCCCCTTGCTGTATCAAGAAGGAGGAGACGTCGCTGTACCATACGTGTGTTGAACGCGGAGGTGCCGGCCGTTCGGCTCTGGGATCATCGGTGACGAGGATCACGATGAGTACGACTCCATCAACCACATTCCTTCGAACGCTTCCGCACGCAATCTACAAAGGGTATGTAGATGCACTCCTTTATGCTCGTTGCTAGATGAACTCCTTAGATTGATCTTGGTGAAGCGTAGAAATTTTTTGAATTCTGCTACGTTCCCCAACAGAATCGTCGGGGCCCGCCATTCCCACGATCAGGAACCGGCTCTGATGCCAATTGTTGGCAAACCTTGCTGTGATCTCGCTCAACTCGAAGGAGGAAGAAGAACAGGAGAGTTTTTGTGCCGCGCAGAACTTGCGACTTTTCTGCTTTCTATTGACTGAATGTATTCAGGTACAACAAAGGAAACGGGCTCATGGCCCCTAACTATGCGCCACCACCGATCGTGGTGCTCGTGCCATCCCACGAGCGATCAGAGGGGGCGCCAGACTCGCTCCTGACGCTAACAAACTCGAGCTAATCTCGTTTGACAGAAAACAACCTGAAACTACTGACGAAACTGAAGAAATACGACACTAGCTGACTTTGCAGACAGGGTTTATTCAACAGTGAAATAGTACATACATAATTGGGGCATGACATCCATCAGTTTATTCTAACGGGGAAAATCACACAAACTAATTGCCACATGGAATTAGAAGGCATACGGTTCTTCAAAAGAATTTCTCCGAGAAAAAACAATGAGAAAAGGTCTAAAGTTAGGGGCACAATCCAAAGACAAAGCATACCTATCTAGAGAAAACCCTGATCCGCCCCTCCCAAGTTGCTCCAACGACCGACCGAGATGGGGGGACCTCAAGCACTGCCAGGCCGTCGCCCCTCCTCCTCACCGCCACCAGGGCGCACTGGTGAGTAAAGTTCGGTCGGCGTCGGCACCGGCAGGACACTCTCTTCCCTCGGTTGGCGGGATCCGGCACGGGAGGTTCTCCTCAACGGATGGCGGCGCTCTGGGAGCGGTGTGGAATGCCGCGGTTTTGGGTGTCGACAGTGGGATCACGTGTGTAAAGTCTAATGATGAAATACATTATGGTGATTGCTACACAAAAAAGACAAATTCATGCATCTTGTATGGTGAACAGTGCGTGTAGTGTTCACCATTTCAAAATGATAATTTTTTTTGTGTGTAGCTCTCACCGGAATGTATATCATCTTCTAATTTCACACACATATATTACACATCCGTCTGAACGCGTATGATTTTTTTACAAATATTTAATACTTCAAAATCTGATTTTCAATTTTTCTGAAGTAAAGAGCTCCATGAAGCTCGGCCTCCATCTAACATTTTCGTATGGATGTCACTGTTTTGGGTTAGTTGCGGCGGAGCTGTACTGGTTGGTCGCCGGCGGTGCATACTTGGCTGGCGGGTAGCCTTCCAGATACCACGTGCGTTATGTGGTACAACGAGTGGACTAGAAAATATCATCCATTTCTCTTGTGGACAGACGTTTGTGCCATCGCTGTAGCAGGTTCCTGTATTTAGATTACTCACCCAGACCTACCTTTGGGCATCATGCAATTGACGCCGGCCTGGACGCCGATCGTATCATTAATTTTGGTGGGTTAGGAGGTGTGGCGGAGGTTGTTCATAAACCACGTGTGCTAGAACGTTTCTTATCTGCGGTACTATTAACGTCCTAGGTAACCATATTCGCTGTTAGAAAGTACGGAAATGGTAAAAAAGCTGGGGAAAAGTCAAGCCCAACCAAAAAATGAATATATAATCCATCGTAATAACCAACACAACACTATAATACACCCCACCGCCGTCGGGATGAGCGAGCCATCCAGAGTTTCCTCCCATCCGAATTCACCTCTACCAGTCGCCGCCAACGCACCAAGGCCGACAGCCGAAACCGCAAGCCACCAAGTGCAGCGGGAGAGAGGCTGAAACGAGAAGGAGATCCACCGAAGAGTCACCGCCCACGCAGTCAAGAGCCGTCCATCCATGTGGGATAACAATATTTTCTAGTTTTTATTACGACGAATCAAGAGCTTCGCTTTCGCCGTCGACCTCAAGTTTGTACTGCTGAAAGTGGCTATTTGGCCGTACAAAAATTTCATTATGGCGGTGCAGGACATGAGCGCGCCATATTTAAACAGCTGCGACCGGTGCGAATAGTTTTATCCTGGCGATGACGGTTAAAGGAGATCATCGGGTATGGGCAGAGTTGGCTGGTTGCCGGCAGCAACAACCGTACTACTAGTTGACATGGTAATAGCAGGCAGGTAGGATCTTGCAACAAATATTTATGTGACGTGGCACTGTGTCAATTGTGCTATAGTATGTATTTGTGTCGGAAAAATAATATTGTGGCAGCAGGATTTTACTTCTGTGCATGCGCATCGTCACTTTTCGACTAAGCTGAAAAACAGATCGTCTATAGTACAGTATTTGCAGCGACTGAGAAACCCTTTGATCCCTTGTTTATGTCATGCATTCCTAACATAAAAAAAAATGGAATTGTCTACTTGACATGAGGAATTGTACTTAGCCCCATTTTTGGACAAGGAAAATCTTCCTGATCTTCAACAATCGTATCACATCTATTCCCTCCATCCCATAATATAAGACTTTGTACAGTCATTACAAAAGTCGTATATGTATTAGCTGTAATAGTCTTATATTATGTGACGGAGAGAGTAACACTTAATTACTAGTAAAGGCTTATTCTGTTTGGTCTCCCAATTTTATTTTATTTTTGAAATGGTCATCGGGGGGAAGACTCCCCATCTGAATATATTTTAAAGTGGCCTAGTATAGTGGTAAGCATTCCCGCATGTCTCCCAAACTTGATTTTATGCATCATTCGATTGACACCGGGATCCATGTGTCATTTAGGCCCCTGTCTCGAGGGTACCTTTAGCATCCTCGATCAAGACTCGGTTTGCAGTGGTCCAACTTAATTAGCCACGCCAAGATAACCATATTCCACCGTAATAACCAACACAACACTATAATTCAAGTACAATCAATCAGAAAGACAAGATATAGCATTCACATTTACATAGACGAAAACCTCTATAATGCATGAAGCTCTGTCCCAAATATAAATACTAATACTACTTGCTGTCGCCGGCAATCCATTATTCAGAAACCATATGTGCTAGTATATGTTGTCTGGGCGTGTCGAGCTCATGACCAAGATGGGATCAGCTCCCCAGACATAATTGACGAAAGTTATACGTAAATTTCTGCCTCCTGTTGGACAATAGTAATTTCTAGTTTTTATTATGATGAATCAGGAGCTTTGTTTCCGCGGTCAACCTCGACTGTGTTGCATGAGACCTGCTATTTAGCAGTACAACAATTATATTATGGCAATGCACGACACGAGTGTGTCATGTTTAAATAGCTGCGAGATTGCCAACAATCTTATCATGGCGATGCCGGTCCAGTGAAGATCATTAGTTACGGGCGGAGTTGGCTATGGGCCCGTTCACAAAATCACGTGTGCTATTTTGCCTTGTAGATGTGTTGTGGGTTTTAGTGTGTGGATACAAAGAGTAGATAGAACGCGACCCGCTCGCGTTTAAGTGGCTTGCCATCACCATTTAAACACTCATTTTCTTGAAACAATGGTTATGTGACGTGCCAACCAAGAGCTTGGGTTTAATTCAACGGTTGGCCTCGAGCGTGTCGGCTCATTTTGTTCATTTAGCAGCACAATAGACATAACAAGAGCGACGTCTCACGTCTGCCGTGTCCACCTCCAACTCTTGGCCATGTAATTAATCCGTCCTGATTCTGACCACTTCCCCGCACCCAACATAGGTCCGCGAGTGTTCTGATCACTCCTCCTTGCGTACGGTCAACAATCGGATCAGCCGGCCCACCGGAGGAGACATTGGCGGCTGGTTCGTTCATGCAGGCGGGGACGCATGTTTTCTTTTTCTGAGTTGAGCGGATGGACCTTCACTTCATGAGAGAGATCGCACACTACTAGTACCACTGTTCAATTAAGTACGATGGTTTTCAGTTTTAGGGGAATTATTTTAGCATTACCTACAGATTGGTTTTTTTACCAAAATACGATGTGTGAATGTTTTCACTGCATACTTACACGTGGATAACACCCTTTCATATTTATTTCTTTTAAAACTGGAACCAACTCTTTTCTGTTTATGCTTCTTAATTTTTTTATTTTCCTTGACATAAATTTCAGTATCATACACATGCAAGATGACACTTGTAGGTTGTAGTTGCATTTCACCAACCCAGCAAACCAATTTGCGCTAGTCCGATTTATTTTGTTGGATGCAAATCCTCCGTGTGTTTCTCACAAAAGAAAAACCATGGCATATCTTGAGTTTGTCTTTGAACTCCACCGGTGAGCTTTGTTTCTACTGATATCACTCCTAGAAGGTCAAACTATTGATACATATAATTGTTTCTAGAATTTCTTGAGCGACAACCTAATATCTGAGCAGTTTGAGAAGCAGACAACTGTCCTCATTGACTCCCTCCGTTCTATTCTACTCCGCATATAAGATTTGTGTCATGTCGATCTTTGCAAAGTTTGACCAAATTTATATTAAAAATCAACATCAACAACACCAGATATATATAGTATGAAACTACATTCCATAATTAATCTACTGATATTTATTTGGTATTGTGAATATTGATACTTGTTTCTACTAGTACATTTGGCACGGGCAAAGCACGTCCACAGTCAATAGTTCTGTTGGGTTCAAAAAAATATGAATAAATTGTATATGAAATACATGATACGTTGAATAATCTACCATATAGTCATTTTGTCGGCCATCTAATTTTGACTCTTGAAATGGATTATTTGTATACAATGGTTCACCACAAAAAATGATTAAAACACGGAGAAAAAAAATCAAGGATGTAAATTGCTACTGCTACTTTTGAGGTGCTCAACTGTTTGCAATTTTTTTGCTAAAATGATTGTTTGCGTTCTTTTTGCCAAAAAATCATAGGGCTACAAAATAAAAAGAAAGAAAAGTTGTAGAACAAAATACTGAAATGTGCGTCAGCTATCATCTTATATTTATCTCACGTCCATGTGCACTAATCGTTGAACTGTACAGTTGTGGCTCCTACGTTTACATCTTCGGGAGAGAGCATTGAAACAGAGAGAAAACAACACCTCAGGTGAGCTAAGCCCTTGTGACCCACGCATGAGTGAGTAGAATGGTCCTACTCTAGACTGTGAAAGAACAATCTAGACCTGTAGAGTACGACCTCAATGCTTTTATTTTCTGCCAATGAGTACTGCCACATGACAGGAGTGTGAGCCGGACAGTGGCGGGCAGCACCGCGAATCCCTGCAATTTGGGCCGCTAGATTGCTGAATCGGACGGTTGATTTATGTCCACGTTGCTCCATAACTGAGTAAATTTGTTATCAGCCATCTTGCTCCATAACTGAGTAAATTTGTTATCAGCCATCGGATTTAAAAGATCCAACAGTCCATGTGCATCTGTATTGGTACAGTATATAGTAGTATAGATAAGTTTGGTCAAATTTAGAGACACTTTTACTACGGACAAAACTCATATGCAGACTAAAAAGAAACTGAGGGAGTACGTCCAATTCCCGTTAGACAGAAATGATGAAATACATACTGGGACCATGATAACCATCAATTTTTTGTAATTGGGAAAAGCGCACAAACCAATTGCCGCATGCAATTGGAAGGCCTATGGTTCATCAAAAGAATTTCTCGGAGAAGAAACAATGAGAAATGGTCTGAATTTAGGAGCATAGTCCAAAGACAAAGCATGCCTAGCTAGAGGAACCCCTCCCCTCCCGAGTTGCTCACGTGGGCGGCCGATGGGGGGGAGGGGGGAGGCTAGCGCCGCCGAGCCCTCGCCCCTCGCCCCTCCTCCAACCTTTCCTCCTTGCTGCCACCGACCCCTATCGGGATTGGGCGTCGTGGTCTCAGGTGTCGACGGCGGGATCTCGTGCGTGCCGCAAGCCCGTTGTGTCTCCTAGTAGCCACGTGGGAGGCCGTTCAAGGCGTGCCCATGACGGCGGCCCCGGATGGCAGTCTGCATGATTTTCTAGCCGGCGGGCACCATTGCGGCCGTGATTGATGTCCTTCCTGGTTGTGTGGGCTATGGGAAGTGTAGCACTAGGTGGCTCGGTGTGCTCTTTGTCCTGACAGGGGAGGCCCTGTTCCAGATCTAGGGATTTGACATCGTTCGTGCTCATCCTAGCAGCCACGTGGTGGCACTACTAAGTTGCCGAGCGAAAGCTCCACGCCTTGGCACCAACGAGGCGAACGCCCGTGGGTACCATGATGTTCATGACTACATCGTCAGGGTTCTTCTCTCTGTGCCAGGGCTCCGAGTGAAGACATTCGTCCGTTGTGGACTCGGTGGCGGTGATGCTCTCTGTCGTTCTCCCTCTTGAGGTCGTTCTCAGGGAGCTTAGGTTTGGTAGGTTGTAGTGTGGCGGTGTGGTTAGATCATCCAGTGTTCTTTGTTGGTAGCATAGTCGTGTGTGTTCTTCTGTGACCCGATTATCATGGGATCTGCTTTGTAAGAGGACGACCTCACCATCTTGTATTGTTCGGTTGTGATATTTCGTCGGTTGTTGCTATATATATAAAGCAGGGCGAAAGCCTATTTCAAGAGAAAAAATAATGATAAGCATCAGCTAATTACATGTCAATGCCTACGTAAGATATAGGACGCCAAAATGCCCATCTCAAAATTTTCGTTGAACTCAATTTATTATCATTGTTTATACTGTATTCTTGAACTTATAGTGTTCTATTGAACATGCTGTCCATAATATATTGAATCTTATTTCTAGGTTGTCAGAGATTTTCTTGAACCATATCCTCATTTCTTAACATTTGGATTAACGTTCAGTGCCCCTCATTTCTTGTCGTTCCTGCTAGACATAACTGATGAAAACACATAACTAAAGTTAAAAAATAGTCTAGAAATGTATGATGGATTAAAGATGATTGACCTTTCATCGTATGATAGCAATGTTCTTACCTACAACTTAATTTGTTTAATGGATTTCTTTGCCAGAGTATGTTTATAGAGTGGCGATTTATGTGGGTATGTATAGTGGGTTTTAGAGTGTAAGTAGCCCATCGAAGAAACTACACATATATAATATAATACTCCCTCCAATTCATATTAATTGTCACATGCCCTCTGATCCATATTATTTGTCGCACACTCAATACAACTTACATTATCGGAGGGAGTATAAGAATACTCTTCATGGAATTAGTTTTTGTCAGAAAGTAATACCGGTTGAGTTAAGTTGAATAGCATTACATGTGTTGGCAAAAACCTTTTAGAGGCAAAAACTTCACTAGTAATTTGTCCCTCGGATTTTATAATTACATATATCTATCTAGTATCTCAAAAAAATCTATCTATCAAATGGCATCACATATTAAAGCATATGTCATGAACGTTGCAGCCTGGCAAATGCATGGGTTACCCGAATATTTTGTTCTAAATTGAACAGTGATACTAGTAGAGCATTTATAGCGTGCGATTTCTCTTATGAAATGAACGTCCATCCACCCAACTCAGAAAAACAAAACGTGCTTCCCGTCCATATGCACAAAGCGCCAGTGCCTCCTCCCTGAATATACCCGGTGGGCTAGCTAACCCGGTCCAAAAATGCTAGACTCAAGGGATTTTTCTGGGTTTTACGGAATGTTTCCAGCAAATTAACCCCCCCCCCCCTACACACACGCACACACACACTTAATTTCAGGTGGGCCGGTTTCCCCAACTACATCAAATTACAAGGTGCCAACTGGAAGCATTAAGTAAAATCCCAGTAATTAGCCCGTGCGTGTAGCTTTACTCGATCCGGTATGTGACCGTACGCGGGGAGTGGTCAGAACACACGGGGGCGTTGGGTACGGGGCAGTGGTCATAATATGGACGGATTTATTACATGGTAGCTGACTGCCGGATATATATGAGACATGATCGGCCAAGAATAGCAACAAAAGCTAGTGCATTTTTCTGAAAGGACAAAAATTAAAAGATACATAAATGGTGTATTGAACACATGGAATTAATTCTCCACCAGCTGCGTTGCCGTTGGCAATAATTAGCAAAATGCCTCCATTTCACCAATCTCCTAACAATAAATGAAATGGTGTGATCCATCTATCAGAAAAAATGCAATATATGTTCAGTTCATACCCAGCTGCATCATATTCATAGCCCCGGGTTGGAGGTGGACACGCTAGACGTCGTTTTTGTCCTGTATTGACATGAGAAAACTGTTGTGTTGTTAAATAAATTAAAGGAGCGTACTCCCTCGAGGCTGACAGTGGAATTAAATCCAAGCTCTTAGTTGGCACGTCACCTAACCATTTGTTGCAAGAGCCTGAGTGTTTCAATGGTGATGGCGAGCCTCTTAAACGCGTGTGGGGTTATGTCCTATCTACTCTTTGTATCCACACACTAAAACCCCTGGACTCATCTACAAGGCGGCATAAAACATGTGGTTTTGTGAATGCCCGCATGGCCTTTTGATGTCGGTGAACAGTCAACTCCACCCGTTCCTAATGATCTTCACTGGACCAGCATCACCAAGATATAGTTAATGGACATTTTGGCTGTGTGCATTGTGCTCTACAAAGGCCAGACATTCGCTCGGTGCGATTGTGTCTACTCGATATATCGATTCAATGAAAATGTCCTTTATCGAAAATCATCAATTGAGTGAGGCAAGGTCTATTATTATTATTAATGAATATAGTCACTGGAGCTAGGGGTGGGCATTCGGTTTATATGGTTAATTCGGTTCGGTTTATTCGGGTTTCTAGAATTTCGGTTTCTGAAAAATGACAACCGAAATAATCATGATAAAAATTGCCACCGAACCTTATTAACCAAAATATATCGGTTCGGTTTGTTCGGTTAACCAAAAAACCAAAATACATGTGCACCACCATCAGTTGAAGAAACGTATCATGTAACTATTTATTATACATTCTACAAACATAGCCGTCAATCATCTTAAAAAATAGCTACCAATTAGTATTTGCATGCATGACATCCTATAATATATGCACTAGATCCATGCTCTTGTGATTGCATGAATCTATGTATAATTTTCAAAGAGATACACAACTAGCTAGCAACTTAGACAAATTAGCTATCTTATTGTGCTTGTGCGGAGAGAAACAAGGGTAGTGGACTCATAATTCGGTTAGTTCGGTGTATACGGTTTTTCTAAATCAAAAACCGATTTAAAATTAAACACCAAATAATTTATATTTTTCAAACCAAACTGAATAACCAAAAACCGATTTAGCCTATATTTTGGTTAAAAAGGTTCGGTTCGGTTTCAAATTTCGGTTTTCGGTTTGAAAGTGCCCACCCCTAACTGGAGCGGAGTGGCCTTGAGTAAGACATGCCCAGAGAAAAGCAAGGCATCCAATGGACGTATAGGGCAATCAATGATGATACCTTTCTCAAATTTAATCAATGATGATACGTTTCTCAAATTTAATTACGAAAAGCGACTCCTTTGGTGTTGTTGAAGCAATTAGGTAGGTGTTAAGCAAACAACGTGCTTGCGTTAGGTCACCATCTCATTCCTAACATATGAATATGACTACTAATTGAATGAAAGGATATAGATAGGGTGGAGCATACTCCCTCCGTCCTTCAAAGAATGTACTTTCAACTTTGTTGGAGGTTCAAACTGTCTCAAAGTTTGACCGATTTGTGCAAAAATATATCAATGTTTGTGAAACCAATTATATCATGAAAATATATTTTCTCATGAATCAAATGCTACTAATTTTATGGCATAAATATTGATGTATTATTGTATAAATACGGTCAAACATGAAAAAAAGTTTGACTACCTAACTAAGTTGGAAGTACACTCTTTCAAGGATGGAGAGAGTACTCTCTCCTGTTCCCACTTGTCAGTGTACACAAGTTGACCAGTTGTTTCCTACGGTCTCTGCACACCACTTAGAAGACCTTGAAATTGAAACCAATATTTTTTTGTGACAGCATGAATTTCATATCACTGTCATATAATGCCCGTCCTACCGGCAATATTTCATTTCCCAAACTGCAGAAACCGGCACATGTCACATATGTGCAAACTAAGGTCCAGTGGAATAAACGCTCAGGGCCCTCGCGTCGCCCCGCGGCCGGGCGACTGTGGTTTTCGGCGTTGCCAACCCCTTCCATTCCCCATTTAAATCGGCGCTGCTAGAGGTAGCCACCTGTATCGCCCGCCTGGTTGCCGGTGAAGGTTGCGCCGGGGCCTCAGCTACATCCCCGCCCGGGCAAAGGCCTGGTGGACTTCGAGGCGGTGGTCTTAGTAGGCGAGGCGGGGCCGTTTGTACGGCAGGGGTGTCCGCCGGAGTGGGTTGGCGTCCTTGGCCGTGTGGACGGCGCATCGATGGTGGACGCGGTTTGTAGCCGGCAGGCGTCTTCGACGGTTCCTCTAGTGTCAGACCTGAAGATCTGTTTCTTCGCCCTTATGGTCCACTTCCCGCTGGATCCTGCACATATGACCTGTCTCGCTAGGATGATGGTGGCTGGGTTTGGTGGTGTGACTCGGGATCGGGATAAGTCCTTTGGTTGTCTTGGTTGACCACGTCGATGGCACCTCCTGTGGGCTTTGCTCCCCTCCATGGAGGCACTGAAAGATCCTTTACCCATCCTCTCTTCTCCGATCCAAGGTTAATTCTTGTTATCCATCGCGGATGCGGCGGCTGCGGTGCTCTGCGTCGTTACTTCCCTTGTGTGATGCCTTGGCTTTAGTATGGTGGTTGTTGCAAGGTTCGAGCGGCGGTTTGTGTGCAGCGCTGCTGGGTATGTTATCTTTAGTATGGTACTTGCCGTCCCTATTCTCCAAAGGTTCGTCAAGCTCAATCTAGGGTGGGAGGGGAAAGGGTTCCCCTTACCGACGTTGGTCCTGAGGCGGCTTGGAGTACTTGTCCCTTCTTCCAGTTGGTGTCCTTGTGAAAGTGCAACTAATCCCCGGGTGGTTTTGGTAATTAATAACAACATATATATCATTGAACTAATATTATCTTGAGAATCATTTCAGAGAAGTTCGATGATATGGGTATGGAAATGTCTGAAGAAGTGGACCCCTCAAAATGCTAAGACAAGCATTGGCAAAAGCTCAAGACTCCATTTTTGGTTTAGTGATCAAAGATCACATTGAGTCCATAGGAAAAGCCAATACTATTAAAAGGGGATGAGGTTGTGTTAATGTTCTTGTTGCTCAAGTGCTTGGTGATCTAACTCCCTCAACTATCAGCACTATTCACTACTTAACACACACCCATAAGTAATCTCGGTCAAACCAACTCTGTCTCACCGAGATGAAGTTATCTCTACAAACCCTAACATCTCGGTCACACCGATTTATCCAACTCAGTCCCACCGAAATGAACCACTTCAGTTGTTTCTCCAAACCCTAGCTTCTCGGTCAAACCGATTCTGAGTTTCGGTCTCACCGAAAAAGGGCTGCCAACCTTCTGTGATCAGTTGACATCAATTCGGAATATCCGAGTTTATATTTTCGGTCTCACCGAAATGGCAAACCCTAACCTTTGACTCACTTCGGTCTCACCGAGATGGTATTTTCGGTCCCACCGAAAATCCCAACGTTCACTATATTTGAACTTTCGGTCTGACCGAGTTTTCACTTCGGTCTGACCGAGATTGGTCAAATGTGTGTGTAACGGTTGGATTTTGTGTGGAGGCTATATATACCCCTCCACCCCCTCCTCATTCGTGAGGAGAGCCATCAGAAAGTACTACCATTCCTACCATACACTTTCTGAGAAGTGAACCACCTACCCTTGTGTTGAGATCAAGCCATTCCATTCCTACCATATGAAACTTGATCTCTAGCCTTCCCAAGTTGCTTTCCACTCAAATCTTTCTTCCACCACAGCCATATCAGTGAGGAGAGTTGAGTGTTGGGGAGATTATCATTTGAAGCACAAGAGCAAGGAGTTCATCACCATCAACACCGTCTATTACCTTTTGGAGGGTGGTGCCTCCTAGATTGGTTAGGTGTCGCTTGGGAGCCTCCGTCTTTGAGATGTGGAGTTGAACCAAGAAGTTTGTAAGGGCAAGGAGATCGCCTACTTCGTGAAGATCTACCCCGAGTAAGGCTAGTCCTCCGTGGGCGTAGGCCGTGATGGAATAGACAAGGTTGCTTCTTCGTGGACCCTTCGTGGGTGGAGCCCTCCGTGGACTCGCGCAGCCGTTACCCTCCGTGGGTTGAAGTCTCCATCAACGTGGATGTACGATAGCACCACCTATCGGAACCACGACAAAAATCTTCGTGTCACCAAACTGCGTTTGATCTTCCCCACCTCTCTTTTACATGTGCAATTTACTTTCCGCTGCTTATACTCTAGAATTGCATGTGTAGGGTGTTACTTGAATTGATCTTAATTGTGAAACTGCCAAAAACATTGCATGATCTAAAGGCAGATTTTTTATATTGTCAAGTAGTCTAATCACCCCCCCTCTAGACCTACTTTCGATCCTACACATTGTTAGTGGAATCAAGAGAACTACTAGAAGCAACAATATTGGATTTAACATTGTTATTGTTACTACTAGAGGAAGAATTTTTCTTATGCTTGTCATGTTTAGTCTTAATAGGTGGCAAGAAATTAGACAAGAGAAGTCGTTTGGCAAGATATGAAGAACTCTTCTTTCGAAGATCGTCATTGATCGCTTTTAGAAACTCATGTTCTTGCTCTAGAGTGAGCTTCTCGAAGCGTAGCTTCTCATGAGATCTTAGGAGCTCTCTATGATCTTCTTGAGTTGTTTCATGAGCTAACTTAAGAGTGTTTAGTTCTTTAGTTAGACGCTCAATCTCCTTCATAGCATTGTCATTCGACTCTTCTCGACTATAAAGACTACTAGCATTTTCATCATTACTAAGCTCACTAGATTTATCATGCAAGAGCTCATCTTCACCAAGTAAGTCATCCTCATCACTATCAAAGTCAATGAATTCAGGGTGTGTTACCTTGGGGCCTTTAGCCATGAAGCATCTTCCAATTCCCTCATTTGGTGAATCAAATAAGTCGTAGGAGTTGGAGTTGGAGGATACGAGTGCAAGTCCGGCGACACCTTCATCTTGACTATAGTCGGAGTCGGAGTGATAGCTTCCATCGGATTGACTGTCAGAGTCGGAGCCGGAGACCCATTCACCAACATGAGCTTGATGTCTTCTTCTTGTGTAGCTCCTTGATGACTTGTCTTTCCTCTCCGAATCCTTGCTTCTCCGAGAGGGTCTTCGTTCATAACGATCATCTCTACTCCTTCTCTCTCTCCGAGGTGACTCATCTCTTGCTCTTCTTCTTGGAGATTCTTCTCTTCTCTTGTGGGGAGCCGTACACTCATTTGAGAAGTGTCCGGGTCTTCCACAATTGTAGCAGTTTCGATCACGACTAGAAGATCTCTTTCCATCATATGATCTAGACTTTGAGCTTCTTTCTTTGCCTCTATTCTTGTAGAACTTGTTGAAGTTCTTGACCATTAGGCTTATCTCTTCATTGGAAACTAGCTTGTCACTTGAGGTAGTAGGAGCATCACTTGTAGCTTTGTAAGCACCACTTGACTTGTTGTGAAGCTCTTCCTTATCCTTAAGTGTCATCTCATGAGCAACAATTCTTCCAATGACTTCAGTTGGCTTGAGAATCTTGTAGTTTGGCATCATTTGGATCAAAGTGCACACGGTGTCATACTTTCCATCCAAAGCTCTGAGAATCTTCTTAATGATGAATCGGTCGGTCATTTCTTCGCTTCCTAAGCCTGCAATCTCATTTGTGATGAGAGCAAGCCTAGAGTACATTTCAGCGACTCCTTCACCATCCTTCATCTTGAACTTGTCAAGTTGACCTTGAAGAATATCTAGCTTTGATTCCTTCACAGATTCAGTACCTTCGTGCATTTCAACCAAAGTATCCCAAATCTCTTTAGCATTCTCAAGACGGCTGATTTTGTTGAACTCTTCGGGACACAAAGCATTGAAGAGAATGTCACAAGCTTGAGCATTGTTTTGCAACATCCGCAACTCTTCGGGTGTAGCTTCGCGATCCGGAACTTTTCCTTCTTCAAAGAAATCACCTTGCATGCCAACACAAATAATGCCCCATGCGGCTGGGTTATGACCAAGAATATGCATTTTCATTTTATGCTTCCAACTAGCAAAATTTGTACCATCAAAGTAAGGACCTCTACGATAATTACCCTCACTAGACGCCATACTCTCCTAGGTTCTGATACCACTTGTAGGATCGAAAGTAGGTCTAGAGGGGGGGTGATTAGACTACTTGACAATATAAAAAATCTGCCTTTAGATCATGCAATGTTTTTGGCAGTTTCACAATTAAGAACAATTCAAGTATCACCCTACACATGCAATTCTAGAGTATAAGCAGCGGAAAGTAAATTGCACATGTAAAAGAGAGGTGGAGAAGATCAAACGCAGTTTGGTGACACGAAGATTTTTGTCGTGGTTCCGATAGGTGGTGCTATCGTACATCCACGTTGATGGAGACTTCAACCCACGGAGGGTAACGGCTGCGCGAGTCCACGGAGGGCTCCACCCACAAAGGGTCCACGAAGAAGCAACCTTGTCTATTCCATCACGGCCTACGCCCACGGAGGACTAGCCTTACTCGGGGTAGATCTTCACGAAGTAGGCGATCTCCTTGCCCTTACAAACTTCTTGGTTCAACTCCACATCTCAAAGACGGAGGCTCCCAAGCGACACCTAACCAATCTAGGAGGCACCACCCCCCAAAAGGTAATAGACGGTGTTGATGATGATGAACTCCTTGCTCTTGTGCTTCAGATGATAATCTCCCCAACACTCAACTCTCCTCACTGATATGACTGTGGTGGAAGAAAGATTTGAGTGGAAAGCAACTTGGGAAGGCTAGAAATCAAGTTTCATATGGTAGGAATGGAATGACTTGATCTCAACACAAGGGTAGGTGGTTCACTTCTCAGAAAGTATATGGTGTGAGTGGTAGACTTTCTGATGGCTCTCCTCACGAGTGAAGAGGGGGTGGAGGGGTATATATAGCCTCCACACAAAATCCAACCGTTACACACACATTTGACCAATCTCGGTGAGACCGAAGTTAAAACTCGGTCAGACCGAAAGTTCAAATATAGTGAACGTTGGGATTTTCGGTGGGACCGAAAATACCATCTCGGTGTGTCCGAAGTGAGTCAAAGGTTAGGGTTTGCCATCTCGGTGTGACCGAAAACAACAACTCGGATATTCCGAAATGCTGTCAATTGGTTACAGAAGGTTGGCAGAACATTTTCGGTGAGACCGAAACTCAGAATCGGATGGACCGAGAAATTAGGGTTTGGGGAAATAACTGAAGTGGTTCATCTCGGTGGGACTGAGTTTGCAGAATCGGTTTGTCCGAGATTACTTATGAGTGTGTTGAATAGTGAAGAGTGCTGATAGTTGAGGGAGCTAGATCACCAAGCACTTGAGCAACAAGAACATTAACACAACCTCATCCCCTTTTAATAGTATTGGCTTTTCCTATGGACTCAATGTGATCTTTGATCACTAAACCAAAAATGGAGTCTTGAGCTTTTGCCAATGCTTGTCTTAGCATTTTGAGGGGTCCACTTCTTCAGACATTTCCATACCCATATCATCGAACTTTTCTGAAATGATTCTCAAGTGAATATTAGTTCAATGATATATATGTTGTTATTAATTACCAAAACCACCTGGGGATTAGTTGCACTTTCACAATGTTTCAAGCCAAGTTACACTTGAGCAAGAAAATAGCTTATTGAAGGAAATCATAGAGAAAGGTGTCTACAAGAGTCTTGCCGGAAGCAAAAACTTTGAGGAGATTGTTCGCAAACAAGGAAGACACCGGAAGAATCAAGGGATTGGTTTTGAGCGAAAGTTCAACGCCGAAGGTGTTGAGTGGGAAGAAGGTCAATATCCTACTCCACAGTTTGTTTCACAAAAGGAGAAGTATGATCCTACTTCTTCCAATGTGGAACAAGCTCAAGATGACCTTCCACCACAAGACCACAAGCTAAAGGCCAAGGACAAGCTTCAAGAGGAGATTGATGCATTCATTGAAGCACCTCAAGCCATGGTCAAGTGGGTTCCCAAGGACACATCAAGTTCTACTTCGTCAAGCTCAACTACAACACCAAGGATTCCCATCAAGATGATGTGGATCCCAAAGAAGAAGAACTAGTAGGTTCTTGAGGGTGACTCCGCCAACAAACTTCACTCATATTCGTTTTGGCAAGAACTTGTGCAATCAACTTCCACATCATGCACTAGTTCATGGAGTCACAAACCCTCTTGTTGGTAAGTCAAGGGACAAGGTAATCATTGCTTTCATGGACATTATCTTTTGTGTACTTCACTCTATGTCTATGGATATTCTTGTTTGTTCCTTGTGGGACTAACCCATGTAGGTATTGAAAGTGCCCTAATCCAAAGGATTGCTCCCAACTTTTGATGATCTACATCAACATTGAGCATCCACATCTTCAACATCTACATGAAGTCTTCTACGACAACCCAAGGTTAGTTTGACCCTTTAAAAGGGGTTCTCACATCTAGGGGGAGCTTTGCTCTAAAAATTGAGCTAAAGCATCTTCAAATGATGTGAACACATAAATGCTTTATGTAAAAGTGGTAACCCCACTTGTGCTTAAACGATGAGTATGACCTATGATCAAATGTTCTCATTTGGCTCCTAAGTCAATATACTCATATATAGATGACCTAGTCATCGACAAATTGTGTGCTAGTAGCTAGAGTGATTGGTTGTGCATGTTTGACACATATTTCAGTTGCTACCTTATTGTGTGAGCATGTTGAATGCATGATTCTATTCATTCAAGGACATCCATTTGTGGTTTTGATTGTTTTGGTTTCTTTTTCTGGCCAAATGGATGGACAAGAATGCCTAAGCACCTTCCCTAGCTATCTATGCTTTCTTGTCTCAAAACTCTATTCATGCTTATATCACAACTTTGAACAAGTCTTTTTCGGACAGTCCGAGTGAGGAGCACTCGGAACCACCGATTCGTCTAAGGCTGACTTCCAAAACCTTCTAAGTCCATTTCGGTCTGACCGGCTTCCCAATCTTGGTCCAACCGAAACACTTAGATTGATCTAGGTTTCATCTAGGTGAAACCGAGTTCAAAATCTCGGTCTGACCGATATGCGTAACTGCACTGCAATTATGCATCTCGGTGACACCGAGTTTTTCAACTCGGTCCCACCGACAGCACGGGGTTATATATACTGAGGGCTGCGCGCGATCTATTCCTTTCAAACGTTCGCCCTCCAAGACCCCTGCTGCCGTCGCCCTGATCTAAGGATCGTCGCCGTCGTCGCCTGTGTGCCCTCGCCGCAGGTCTCCGCCGCCGTCAACGGTAATCTTCTCCGCCGTTGCCGCCGTAGAGGGACACCACCAAGTTAGGGTGTGTCCCGATCCCTTTCATGCTCCACTTCTGATTCTTGCATGATAGGACTGCCCTGATTCAATCCACGTTTGATATGATCCCAATACATTGTTCAGATCTTCTAGTTTCGAGGAAAATTCTTAGGTTTAGGTTTCCACGGAATGCATCTCGGTGAAGCCGATTCCTGAAACTCGGACTGACCGATTTGGTCTCTGACCATTGCACTACATAGTTCGGTCTGACCGAGTTGGAAATCGGAATGTCCGAATTGAAGTTTCTGTGAAACCCTAAGTTTTCGGTAGGACCAAAACCCATTTCGGTCTGACCGAAAGTGGTGTGTAGGTTCTGTTGAACACTTCGGTTACACCGAAACCTAAAATCGGTTTGACCGAAATACATTCTGTGAAAACTCAAAACTAAGTTTTTAAACTCATTTTTCTTTGCAAAAACTTCTGTAGTTGTGATAACTCTTCTATTCTGCCTATACCTTTTCTTTTCACAGGTCTTTCAGCCATGTCAGATGTCAGTGACAGCCAGAACAGGTCTGAATCACCATTTGCTGAAATTCCAGAGGCAGATACAAGTCCTGCAAGCAGCTCTAGTGATGATGGTGAGAGGAGCACCCCTAGTGGTTTGCCTCCCGCAGCTACGAGAACCAGGAAGAAGAGAACTTCTGATGATGAGGATTCCGACTTTGTTGCTGAGGAAGTTACCTCCAAGCCCAAGAAGAATGTGGTTGCCAAAGAGCACCAAGGGCAGCAGCCAAGGAAAGGTACAAGCAAGGTAAAACAGTCTGCAGTTGCTAAGAAGCTCAACTTGGAAGAGCCTGCTCCAAGCAAGGTGAAGAAGACTTCCAAAAGGAAGAGGGTTGTATATGCTGAATCTCAAGTTGATGCTGCTGAAGAAGAAGAAGAAGAAGAAGCACCCCAGCCTCCTCCTCAGAAAGCTAAGTTCATGGGTGATGCTATTCGGGCTCAAGCCTCTTCCAAGCCCAAGAAGCCTGCTCAAGCTAAGGCAGCTCCAGCGAAGCCCAAGAGGACAACCAGAAGCATTCCAGCTTCTGAGAAGAACAAAGGAGAAATGCCACCGTCTGAATCAGATGAAGAGCATGTGTTGCTCAAGCTCCGTCCCAAGTTGCCACTCCACAATGATGCTCATCCTCAAGCTGAGGACATGAAGGCAAGGAAGGACAAAGGTCTCAGGCTATGGAGACAGTCTGATCCATATGCCGTAAGGAGAAGGACTGCTGTGGACCCCAGATTCCACACCAGAGAGCAGCAGGATTTCTATGAGACCGTGCTAATGGATAAGAAGCCCATTGTTGCTGACACCAGGTATGTTGACTGGAAGTACATTGACAGTGAAGAGCACCGGGACTTCTTTCCCCATGTGCATGAGAGCTTTACTGCATGTGGAGTTGCTGATTTTGTGGGTCAAGAACTGACAGCATGGAATGACGAGATGATCATGCAGTTCTATGCCACAGCCCACTTCTATCCTGATGGCAAGATCACCTGGATGACTGAAGGTCAAAGGTTTTCTTCAACTGTTGAAGAATGGGCAGAACTTCTGAACGCTCCTGTGCAGAGAGAGGACGACATTGATGTCTATGGGATTCCTAAGAAGAGTCATGATTCTATGAAGAATATGTACAAGGAGATCCCAGCTGCTGATTTGGAGGGATGGAAGCTCGGCTCAGTGTATTATCTCCAGGCAGGTCTGACCACCACTAACACTATTCTGAGGCATACTTTGATGCCTAAGTCAGGTGACCACCGGATGATACGAGGCTATTCTATCAACATGCTGCACATTCTCGATGAGAAGGCACCTTTTAAGGTGATGGACTTGATGGTAGAGACCATTAAGAGGACTGCAGCTGACCAAAAGAGGTCATGTGGGTTTGCTCCGCAGATACAGATGCTCATCAACACCAAGTTTGGCACGGGCAAATTCATGTTGGATAGGAAGCACTTGCCACTGCAGCCAGAGCATGAGGACAACGTAGTTGTGATGGATGAAGAGGATCCCACCTCAGTTGAAGGGCAAGCCAAGATCGAAGCTGCAAGGAAAGCCAAAGCTGACAAAGAGGCAGCAGCAGCAGCAGCTAAGCCAAAGAGCTTTGGAGAACAGATTCTTGAAGCAACTCAGAGAATTGAACAACGCCTGGCCAGCATTGAGCAATCTCAGGAGAGCCTTGAGAGGATTGTCGAGGACAAGATCCACGCTCTAGACGTGAAGCTGACTGAGATTCAGGTGTCTGTCAACAAGCTTGAGGCAGACATGGAGGAGACTAGGCAGGAGAGAGCAGAGCTTATGCAGGATGATCTAGTCCAGGACTCTCATCGCCAGGCTGCTCAGGTTCCCAGAGGATCCAGATCTGCAGCTATCCCAGTGACAGACTCCAGGGCTACCACTTCAGCACCAGCTACAGCTCCAGCAGTTCCTACAGCTCCAGCATCCACTCCTCCACCGCAGACATCAGCAGAGGTCTTCGCAGATGCAGCTATCTCTACACCGACATCGACCCAGACGGGAGCAGCCAGCCGAGCCCGCAGTGACGTTTAGCTCTATACCCTTTCGAACTTTTTGGTAACTTGTTGCCAAAGGGGGAGAAATTGTTATAGATCATAGGGCTTCGAGAGAGAGAGTGCTCTTTCGTCTTTTCGTTCTTTTGCCGGTTTTCCTTGAGATACATTGGTTTCTTTTGGTTCCTGAAACTTTAAGTGTGCTTGCTACTACGTTTGATGCTACCTTAATGAGTGCTTAGCCATACTATGCTTTAATGTGTGCTTTTTGCTTATCCTATGCTATTCCTTATTGTATGGCTATTTACTCTTGTCTTGGTGATTAAGTGCATGTTATTCATTCTTATCATTTTGTGCGCTCCACCAAGATGTATGTGACATGGAAGAGTGACCCATAATCCTAATCGATTGTGCATTTGCATTCAAACGCAAATTTTAAATAATGCACAAATTTAGGGGGAGCTCTTGTTTATCACATACTTCTCAAAGCGACGATATTATTCATTGATTATATCTTTTGTCGAAGCTTTGATCTATATGTTGTCATCAATTACCAAAAAGGGGGAGATTGAAAGTGCAACTAATCCCCGGGTGGTTTTGGTAATTAATAACAACATATATATCATTGAACTAATATTATCTTGAGAATCATTTCAGAGAAGTTCGATGATATGGGTATGGAAATGTCTGAAGAAGTGGACCCCTCAAAATGCTAAGACAAGCATCGGCAAAAGCTCAAGACTCCATTTTTGGTTTAGTGATCAAAGATCACATTGAGTCCATAGGAAAAGCCAATACTATTAAAAGGGGATGAGGTTGTGTTAATGTTCTTGTTGCTCAAGTGCTTGGTGATCTAACTCCCTCAACTATCAGCACTATTCACTACTTAACACACACCCATAAGTAATCTCGGTCAAACCAACTCTGTCTCACCGAGATGAAGTTATCTCTACAAACCCTAACATCTCGGTCACACCGATTTATCCAACTCAGTCCCACCGAGATGAACCACTTCAGTTCTTTCCCTAAACCCTAACTTTTCGGTCCATCCGATTCTGAGTCTCGGTCTCACCGAAAATGTTCTGCCAACCTTCTGTAACCAATTGACAGCATTTCGGAATATCCGAGTTGTTGTTTTCGGTCACACCGAGATGGCAAACCCTAACCTTTGACTCACTTCGGACAAACCGAGATGGTATTTTCGGTCCCACCGAAAATCCCAACGTTCACTATATTTGAACTTTCGGTCTGACCGAGTTTTAACTTCGGTCTCACCGAGATTGGTCAAATGTGTGTGTAACGGTTGGATTTTGTGTGGAGGCTATATATACCCCTCCACCCCCTCCTCATTCGTGAGGAGAGCCATCAGAAAGTACTACCATTCCTACCATACACTTTCTGAGAAGTGAACCACCTACCCTTGTGTTGAGATCAAGCCATTCCATTCCTACCATATGAAACTTGATCTCTAGCCTTCCCAAGTTGCTTTCCACTCAAACCTTTCTTCCACCACAGCCATATCAGTGAGGAGAGTTGAGTGTTGGGGAGTTTATCATTTGAAGCACAAGAGCAAGGAGTTCATCACCATCAACACCGTCTATTACCTTTTGGGGGGTGGTGCCTCCTAGATTGGTTAGGTGTCGCTTGGGAGCCTCCGTCGTTGAGATGTGGAGTTGAACCAGAAGTTTGTAAGGGCAAGGAGATCGCCTACTTCGTGAAGATCTACCCCGAGTAAGGCTAGTCCTCCGTGGGCGTAGGCCGTGATGGAATAGACAAGGTTGCTTCTTCGTGGACCCTTCGTGGGTGGAGCCCTCCGTGGACTCGCGCAGCCGTTACCCTCCATGGGTTGAAGTCTCCATCAACGTGGATGTACGATAGCACCACCTATCGGAACCACGACAAAAATCTCCGTGTCACCAAACTGCGTTTGATCTTCTCCACCTCTCTTTTACATGTGCAATTTACTTTCCGCTGCATATACTCTAGAATTGCATGTGTAGGGTGTTACTTGAATTGATCTTGTTTGTGAAACTGCCAAAAACTTTGCATGATCTAAAGGCAGATTTTTTATATTGTCAAGTAGTCTAATCACCCCCCCTCTAGACCTACTTCGATCCTACACCTTGCGTTGTTTGCTTGTTGTCCGCCTTGGGCTCACTCCTCCTTCGACATATGTGTACCCCTTCCTGTAGGTTATCCCCTTCTTGTCCGGGCTTCGGATGGATGCTTCTTCATGGCCGACAAGGTTGCCTGTTGCTACGTGGTGGTCAAATGCATTTGTTCTGCTCCCGAGACCTGAAGACCGCATCTTTCATATTCTAGGGTGAACACCTTCCTCACCGGACGGTGTGGCGTCCTTCGAGCCGGACGAGGGGGTAGGTTCCTTCGGCGAGGGTGTAGGCGTTGTGGTTCCTTTTTGGTTCAAAGGGCCGGCGTTCGGCAAGATCGTTACCTAGTCGGCTGGCATTGCCCTTGGCGTTCTTCTTCTCCTTCCATGATCGAATCTGTAAGGGTTTCTCATTTTGCAAGCAATGCTTTTATTTCTGCATTTTCAGTTGCTGGTAAGTTGGGTTGTCCTGTAAGTTGTGTGCCTAGCTCCCCTGTATCTTTGGGCCGCTGTTGTGTTTCTTTTCTTTGTGTGTGGTTTTGGGCGCTGTCAGGACAAGTGGCGGAGCTTGGGCAAGAATCATGGGGGGCCAATGGCTGGGGGGTGCAAACAAAATCACTATAGGCAGCTTTTTGGTGGGAAAATAGGCCTAAAACTAAGATAAATACATACATTTTCCTGTGAGCTTGGGGGGCCACCGCCCAGGTTAGCCCCATGAAGCTCCGCCACTGGTCAGGACGGCAGTGCTGTAATGGTGGCCTTGTGTAATACCTGGACTGTTGATGACTTTGTTAATTCAAAGTCTTGCTCTTCTTAAGCCTTGGTTCTAAAAGAACAAAAAATATGTGCAACCTAGGTTACATGTCAAAATAATAAATTCACAGAGGGTATGGCTGCGAAGTGGTACATGATCGAACTAGTGCGCATAATTAAGAAAATGGTAATTATTTCATTAATCTGGGAGAATAAAGAGTGATAACGTGCATGAGTGTTTTTTATACGTTCTAAAATCCAACGGAAGAGTATCTTGATCGTAGGAATATCTCGTGAGAGTATCGTTCATTCAAAGGATTACTGTACGAATTCGGGTGATTATACTTTCATGGGCATTCTGCACACGCGCGCATGCAGCCGATACCTTGGCTTGGATCGCCAGGGGAAGACATGCAGCACGTTCTGTGGTTGCCCCTACCGGATATCTTACGCGCCCCTGCCTGCCACTGAATTATTTGCAGGGTGGGTGGCCTTCTTCCGGCAGGTCCCGCCGGCGTGGAGTGGAGCCGTGCACGGCTGGCTGATCGGTCAGCGATAAGATCGATCCCCGACCGGCGAGACGACGACGAGGACGTGTATCTGGATGGCCCGAGGCGTCGATGTCCTGGCGTCAATCGTGTTCTACAGCGCAGAGGTTGGTGCGGGAGAGTAATCGGATCTATTAGTGCTGCTGCTGGCTATCTACATGCATCACGGTCCCTACGTCCAAGCCGCTCTCGATAAAGATGGGAGCAAGATAAAATCTGTTATGTGCACGTGAGCTTACCGTCCGCAATGGAACCGCGTCTCACAAAAATGTGACCGCATAGGGCGCTTCCTATCTTCATATTGCTCTCATCTGCCGCCATGTGTCGTGCTCTGGGTGTTTTCCTAGGTTTTTTTTCATTTTTAAAAAAAATCATGTGCGTATTCGGCTTTTTAGAAGATTTTTTTGGTTTATTTGGCTTTTCAATTTTTCACCGGTCTTTCATAACTTTTGGACCAAATTTTTTTGAATTTTTTCTTGAAAATCGCTTTTTTGCTTGCGCGAGAGGTACGGATTTCCTTCCCCAATATGCACGGATTTCCTTCCGGGAGAGGCATGGCCGTGCCTCTCGCTAACGGAAGTGTTTTTCTTCCCTTCCACCACGTGCCTCTCATAAACGAAAAAAACGCGATTTATTTTTCTTTTTACTTGCGCGAGAGGCACGGGTTTGCTTCCGCTCTTTCAGAAAAGAAAAAAAAACGAGTTGTCGGTTCAGTTTTTTCGTCCTTTTTTGTTCACTTTTTCGTGAATTTTTTCGTCAAAACCTATCAATATGAATCTAGTTTTGAAGATCTCGACGTGAGGAATCCAGCGATGAAAACGGTTTGAGATTTGGACGCGTGGCTCAAGAGATAAAACGTTTTGAATAAACGGATCTACAAAAAAAACTCATGGGTTGCGAAGTGATCTTGGGAGAAGTACTCAAATAGTGATGCCGAACCAGATCAGGAACCTTCACCTAAAAAATTGATGCGTTGTACTCGGTTGGGCCGGCCCGTTTACATCATTGATGTCCTTCTATGTGATTGGTCAACTATATGGTGCAATAAGCTTCATATAAGATTTCTGGTCTATAATGGTGGTTACTCCTTGTGGGAACCTCCAGGTGTCACTTTTGTTGCACTGGGAGCATACCAGGTGGTGCATCTAGCCGTCGTCACATATCGTGTGTTGAGTGCTTCCTCTGAATTTTATTTTTTATTTTTCCATACACATTTTTAGGTTTTAGATGCATTTTTTCGGCCTTTTGGTTTTTCCAAGGTTTTCCCAAGATAATACTCCATCACTTCTGACTGGTGCAACTTCTTCCTCAGTCACAGACTTCTTCCTTTTATTCAGAGGTCTTGGTCAAAGTTTCTGACTTTTCATCATCATTATTCTTAGCATCTTTGAGGACAAGGAGCTCAAGATGGGAGGACCCAACACAACTTTCTTATCGTACTGATTTCATCAACACTTTTTTCTAGATGGTTTTGCTCCGAGTAATGCTAGGTTCATGGGCTAGGTTTTGCAGAGTTTACAGGCTGATGTCAGTTGGACCTTTCTAATTGGATTGGGGAGGGTGGAGGTACACACTCGCCTGAAAATCAGGGGGAGGGGGGAGGGTGGAGGGCAAGCATCCAAGAATCAGAAGAGTGAACCGATTTGAAAGAAATTACAATGACCCATTGATGAGAAGCAATAACCGTACCGGTAAATATCGCGCTATTCCAGATAACAAGAAGACAGCGCGGATTTCCAGTAGAGGGGACATACGCAAACTGATCGGAGAGGCGAGGACAAAATTTACGCAATTACGAATGATCAAAATGCTCACGTTTCGTTTCCTGAAGACATATTATAGAGCAACGAGCCAGGATGACACCATCATAAGTGACTTTGCGTTGAGGAATGCTAGAAGAAAAAAAAAATTGGGTCCCCGAGTTTTACTTTCGCCCCGGGCCGCCAAAATCTGCCCTGCTCCTACTTCGTCTGTTGTGCACCACCTTCGCGATCCTGAGACGCACCCGCACAAAGACAGATTTATGCGACGCGTATGTCTTGTGTGCTTTTCGGCATTCCCTTTTATTCAATCGAGTAACAACCACGTCCAAAGTGTTCGTCCAAAGTGTTCCATTCGACGGACGCAATGGTGGCCAAGTCCTCGCACGTTTACAGGAAACAAATTTTACATGAAGCAAATCTACACTATCACTCAGACAAAGCCGCGACGTGAATTAGAGCACGTTTCTGGCATTATTTGGTACATGCAATAATAAAGCTAACCTGAAATGTTCAGGCGCTATATGCATATGGAATACAGTCGACTTGCGTGCATGCATCGGTAGGCATACGTACGTACGTAGCCCTAGATTGTACTTACTGCATCGTCTTGTCTCTTGTGCACCCTCACCTTGAGCCCGTCCTTCATGTGGAGTATGATGGACATCTTGGGAATCGCCGTTGTACCGGCGGCGACCTCGACCCTGAACCGCGGCACGACGGCGGCAACGACGGCCTTCATTTGCGTGAACGCCAGGTCCCTGCCGATGCACGTCCGTGGCCCCACGTTGAAGGCCACGAACTTGTAGGAAGGCTCGTGGCGGAGCCGCCCCGTCTCCGTCAGCCACCGCTCCGGCCGGAACTCTAGGCAGTCCTTGCCCCACACCGCCTCCATGCGCCCCATGGAGTAGAATGACACGATCAGCTGCCGTGACCGCGACACGGCAGGGCCGCTCGGCAGCGTGTCTGGCCGCGCCGCCGCCTTGTGCTCGAACGGCACCGGCGGGTACAGCCGGAGTGACTCCGACAGCGCCGCGTGCAGGTAGACCAGGCGCTTCAGATCGATGACGGTGGGTTGGCAGCCAGACGTTGGGTTCTGACGGAGCTCGGCCAGGATCTTGGTCTCAACGTCGGGGTGTTTGGAGAGCAGCCAGAAGAACCATGTCAAGGCGGAACTCGTGGTGTCGCGACCGGCGACCATGATGTTCAGCGTCGTGTCACGCAAGAACCGATCGAACTCCTTTCCGTCCTTGCCTACCTCGTCTTGGCATGCCAGGTACAACGTGAGAAGGTCAGCGGCCTCGTCAGTCCCGTCAGCGTTGGTGGCCGCTCGCTCTCGTCGGAGCGAGATGAACTCCGCTATAGACGCGTCCAGCACCTGCTGAGCCTTGCCCATCTTTCTTTCGTGCCCAATGTTTAGGTAGGTCTGGAGCCTCAGCCACGGTACGGGCGTCACGTGCCTGTAGAACAGCACCGCCTCGGCCTCGTCCATGGCCGCGGCGAATGGCACTCGCGGGAAGTGGGCGGCGAGGCAGCCGGGGTCGACACCGAACACGAACATCGCCGTGAGGTCGAACGTCAGCCGCATGAACACGTCCTGCAGATCAACGACCGAGGACGTGGCCGCGAGGCCGTCGAGGAGCGGCACGAGCCCCTCGCCGAGCTTGTGCGCCGTGCTCGCGGCCACGGCAGCACGGAACCTCGGGTCGGAGAGCAGCGCGTGCGCCTTGCGCCGCTGGAACGCCCACGACTCGCCGTCGGCATTGAAGATGCCGTCGCCGAGCACGTCGAACACGGCTGCGAAGTCCTCGCCCTTGGGATAGTTGCCGAAGTTGGCCGTGAAGACGTGCGCCACGTCCGCCGGGTTGGCCGTCACAAGGACGTCCACCGGCGAGCCCCACGGGCCCCTGACGACGTGCGACATCCCCGGCGCCACCCGCAGGAACTCCGTGACCCACTCGTGCACGCGCCCAGCATTGACCGTGATCGCCGGCAACGCGCCGACCACCGGCCAGTTGGTCGGCAGCCCGTCCCGCTGGCGAAACCTGAAGAACATCAAGAACAAGAAGCAAGCGAACGAGACAATGATCTCCGGGTACTTGCCAAGGAAGCCTCCAACCCACCATGACAGGGTCTCCATTTCTCTTGCCTTGTTTACGTGCGTTATGGACTTATGGCCGGTGGATACGTGAAGTGTTATTGTACAAGTGAGCTATATGCAGAGCTAGCCTGCTAGGCTTCTTATATAGTGGATTCTGAGGTGATGGGTTTTGGTTAGGACGTCTAGAGATTTGTTGTATGGCAAGGGAGCCACCATGGGAAAAACTCATGTTACATACTGTTCAGGCATAAGCCGAAAAACCCATGGCAACCCAAGAGCCCTCGGCTTAGTTCGGGCTAAAAAAAAAAAAATCCTCGGCTCATAGAGATAGCTCGAAATTTTTCGACAAAAACACTTACACGCGAGGCTCGGCATAAGCGACTGCCTCGCCCATCCTCACCACAAGTTTTGTTTTCTCTATTCCGGATTTTTTTTCAGGATGGGCTGAGATCATCGGTTTTCAGTAAATTTCAGATTTTTTTCATCCGTAAGAAACACACAAAATTTAAATTTGAAAGTTTTTGTGTCACAATATAGATATTTTCACCAAACCAAGACACATACAACTCTTCCTTCCCGCTGCTACACTTCCTTTTTTCTAGGGCATTTTTATAAGGCTAAAAGCAAGGACTGGAATAAGAAGGCCACAATTGAGTCTTCTCAGGAAGAAGAATACCTTTCTGAGGAAAAGTCTGATAGAAATGCTTCGGATCAAAACGATAATACTACATCCACGGAGAGACAACGGACTTTTACGGGCTCCCTGATGTTTGGACCCCTGATGTTTTAGGCAATTAATCCGCGCATCATATTTAAGTCAAATAAATGCTTTTTTAAATCATCCATATCTTTTAAACCGTAACTCCGATTTGAACATGTTATATATGAAATTTGATTAAAAAAATATGTAGAATATGGATATAAGATTATTTTTACATGGTAAGTATTTTTAAATATTATTTTGGAATATATTTAAGTCAAACAAATGATTTTCTAAATTATACATATCTTTTAAACCGTAACTTCGATTTGAACATATTATATATGAAATATTATTAGAAAAATGTGTGGAATCTAAATATGATGTTAATTTTACCTATTAAATATTTTTAAATATTGTTTTGGAAGCAAACTTATAATTTATAGCGCAAGATTCATTTTTTCTTTCGTACCGGCGGCGATCCGGATTGCAAATAAACACCCCACATAACCATATAGGGAATAGAAAACATCAATAACTACACATGCATACCTCTGAAAAATGTCGCAGGGTAAAACAACAGATTTCTCATCGCGAGAGCGAGAGAAAGCGAGAGAGAGAGAGGGAGAGAGAGACGCCTTAGGATTAACCATATTCAAACACATTTTGTTTTGTTTTGTGTGAACACCGAGGCCATCGCCGGGGAGTGTGAGAAGTAGGATAAGCGGCAACACAAATATGATGCCTCGCAAAAATAAAGAAAATGGACCTATTATGGTCTTAATTGATGGTTGTTGGGTTAAGAGCGTGTGTTATGTTTTCTCTCCCGTTGCAACGCACAGGCTCTTTTGCTAGTGACAATAAATCACATATCAACCTCCAAGTCCTGCCGCGAACCAACCTGTGGTTGGATGGTTAGAGGGACTGTGGTATCCCCAGCCTACCAAGGTTCAAATCCTGGTGCTCGCATTTATTCTTGGATTTATTTCAGAATTTCCGGCGATGCGCATTCAGTGAGAGGAGACGTTCCCGTCGATGACGAGGCCCCTATGGTCACTTCGTAAATCTCAAGAGGATATGCCGGCTCAGTCTTTCGGAGGTGCGCATAGGGGTAGGGTGTGTGTGTGCGTTCATAAGGGTGAGTGTATGTACGTGTATATGAGCGCTTGTGTCTGTACTGATGTTCAAAAAAGAAAACCCTCCAAGTCCTGCCACGTTGAGAAACTTTGTTTTTACGTGGAAGTGTCAAGAATAGAAATAAATCCCTATCCTTTACGCTGTTGATCTGACTAAATAAAGGAAAACGATTGAAATCAGTCGGATGATTCCTGGCTTCTTCAGCCGCGTCCGGCGCCGTGCGATCGTGTGCGATCGTGGGGCGCGGAGCGAGTCTCTGTCGCCACATGAAGTTAGATTCCCTATCGTTGCACCTGAAGCTGGAGTAGTCCCCGTGACTTTATTTTTACTTCCAATTCACTCGTACTTAGCCATGCACGGATGTACCTACAAATGTACTTGATGTTACAACAATCTCAAGAGGAAGCACATAGCAAATACCAAATGAGGATTCCAGAACAACATATAGTCTTGAGGTGGATTTGGTACTAGCAAGCTCAGGGAGTCATCAGTGGCCTCTATGACGCCTCCACTACCGCATTGGCTGTCGAAGCATATATACCATCTTTGCATGGGAGCAGTCGGTCTACCGTTGCCGCACTATTGAAATAGTCATGTCCTTGTGACAACATTGCCACGGCCGGGAAGCACGTTGTCGCAGCAGCACCGAAACAACCGGGCCTTCATTGGAGCATCGCAAGATCATTCGAAGCACAACACCTTCGTGGTTCGTCGCAACATTATCACGGCTATCGGAGCACGATGTCACATCGTCTTTGAATTAGTCGGGTTGTCGTTGTAGCATCGCCGTGGCTATCGAAGCACCCGACGCGACCGTCGAAGCATGCGGTCGCAACATTAATGAAGCACACACCTTGTCGACGTGTCTATCAAAGCAACCATCGCGACCGTCGAAGCATGCGGTCGCAACATTAATGAAGCACACACCTTGTCGCTGTGGCTATCGAAGCACCCGTCGTGACCGTCGAAGCATGCAGTCACAACATTAATGAAGCACACACCTTGTCGCCATGGTTATCGAAGCACCCGCCACGACCGTCCAAGCATGTGGTCGCAACATTAAGGAAGCACACACCATGTCGTTGTGGCTATCTGTAGGATCGAAAGTAGGTCTAGAGGGGGGGTGATTAGACTACTTGACAATAAAAAAATCTGCCTTTAGATCATGCAATGTTTTTGGCGGTTTCACACTCAAGATCAATTCAAGTATCACCCTACACATGAAATTCTAGAGTATAAGCAGCGGAAAGTAAATTGCACATGTAAAAGAGAGGTGGAGAAGATCAAACGCAGTTTGGTGACACGAAGATTTTTGTCGTGGTTCCGATAGGTGGTGCTATCGTACATCCACGTTGATGGAGACTTCAACCCACGGAGGGTAACGGCTGCGCGAGTCCACGGAGGGCTCCACCCACGAAGGGTCCACGAAGAAGCAACCTTGTATATTCCATCATGGCCTACGCCCACGGAGGACTAGCCTTACTCGGGGTAGATCTTCACGAAGTAGGCGATCTCCTTGCCCTTACAAACTTCTTGGTTCAACTCCACATCTCAAAGACGGAGGCTCCCAAGCGACACCTAACCAATCTAGGAGGCACCACCCCCCAAAAGGTAATAGACGGTGTTGATGATGATGAACTCCTTGCTCTTGTGCTTCAAATGATAATCTCCCCAACACTCAACTCTCCTCACTGATATGGCTGTGGTGGAAGAAAGGTTTGAGTGGAAAGCAACTTGGGAAGGCTAGAAATCAAGTTTCATATGGTAGGAATGGAATGGCTTGATCTCAACACAAGGGTAGGTGGTTCACTTCTCAGAAAGTATATGGTAGAAGTGGTGGTACTTTCTGATGGCTCTCCTCACGAGTGAAGAGGGGGTGGAGGGGTATATATAGCCTCCACACAAAATCCAACCGTTACACACACATTTGACCAATCTCGGTGAGACCGAAGTGAAAACTCGGTCAGACCGAAAGTTCAAACATAGTGAACGTTGGGATTTTCGGTGGGACCGAAAATACCATCTCGGTGTGTCCGAAGTGAGTCAAAGGTTGGAGCTTGCCATCTCGGTGTGACCGAAAATAACAACTCGGATATTCCGAAATGATGTCAATAGGTCACAGAAGGTTGGCAGTCCATTTTCGGTGAGACCGAAACTCAGAATCGGATGGACCGAGAAATTAGGGTTTGGGGAAATAACTGAAGTGGTTCATCTCGGTGGGACTGAGTTTGCAGAATCGGTTTGTCCGAGATTACTTATGAGTGTGTGTTGAATAGTGAAGAGTGCTGATAGTTGAGGGAGCTAGATCACCAAGCACTTGAGCAACTAGATCATTAACACAACCTCATCCCCTTTTAATAGTATTGGCTTTTCCTATGGACTCAATGTGATCTTTGATCACTAAACCAAAAATAGAGTCTTGAGCTTTTGCCAATGCTTGTCTTAGCATTTTGAGGGGTCCACTTCTTCAGACATTTCCATACCCATATCATCGAACTTTTCTGAAATGATTCTCAAGTAAATATTAGTCCAATGATATATATGTTGTTATTAATTACCAAAACCACCCGGGGATTAGTTGCACTTTCAATCTCCCCCTTTTTGGTAATTGATGACAACATATAGATCAAACTTCGACAAAAGATATAATCAATGAATGATATCGTCGCTTTGAGAAGTATGTGATAAACAAGAGCTCCCCCTAAATTTGTGCATTATTTAAAATTTGCGTTTGAATGCAAATGCACAATCGATTAGGATTATGGGTCACTCTTCCATGTCACATACATCTTGGTGGAGCGCAAAAAATGATAAGAATGAATAACATGCACTTAATCACCAAGACAAGAGTAAATAGCCATACAATAAGGAATAGCATAGGATAAGCAATAAGCACACATTAAAGCATAGTATGACTAAGAACTCATTAAGGTAGCATCAAACTTAGTAGCAAGCACACATAAAGTTTCAGGAACCAAAAGAAATCACTGTATCTCAAGGAAAAACCGGCAAAAGAACGAAAGACGAAAGAGCACTCTCTCTCTCGAAGCCCTATGATCTATAACAATTTCTCCCCCTTTGGCAACAAGTTACCAAAAAGTTCGAAAAGGTATAGAGCTAAGCGTCACTGCGGGCTCTGCTGGCGGCTCCCGTCTGGGTAGATGTCGGTGTAGAGATAGCTGCATCGGCGAAGACTTCTGCTGATGTATGCGGTGGAGGAGTGGATGCTGGAGCTGGAGGAACTGCTGGAGCTGTAGCTGGTGCTGAAGTGGTAGCCCTGGAGTCTGTCACTGGGATAGCTGCAGATCTGGATCCTCTGGGAACCTGAGCAGTCTGGCGATGAGAGTCCTGGACTAGATCATCCTGCATAAGCTCTGCTCTCTCCTGCCTTGTCTCCTCCATGTCTGCCTCAAGCTTGTTGACAGACACCTGAATCTCAGTCAGCTTCACGTCCAGAGCATGGATCTTGTCCTCGACAATCCTCTCAAGGCTCTCCTGAGATTGCTCAATGCTGGCCAGGCGTTGTTCAATCCTTTGGGTAGCTTCAAGAATTTGTTCTCCAAAGCTCTTTGGCTTAGCTGCTGCTGCTGCTGCCTCTTTGTCAGCTTTAGCCTTCTTTGCAGCTTTGATTTTGGCCTGTCCTTCAACTGAGGTAGGATCCTCTTCATCCATCACAACTACGTTGTCCTCATGCTCTGGCTGCAGTGGCAAGTGCTTCCTATCCAACATGAATTTGCCCGTGCCAAACTTGGCGTTGATGAGCATCTGAATCTGCGGAGCAAACCCACACGACCTCTTCTGGTCAGCTGCAGTCCTCTTAATGGTCTCTACCATCAAGTCCATCACCTTAAAAGGTGCCTTTTCATCGAGAATGTGCAGCATGTTGATAGAATAGCCTCGAATCATCCGGTGGTCTCCAGACTTAGGCATCAATGTATGCCTCAGAATAGTGTTAGTGGTGGTCAGACCTGCCTGGAGATAGTACACTGAGCCAAGCTTCCATCCTTCCAAATCAGCAGCCGGGATCTCCTTGTACATTTTCTTCATGGAATCATGACTCTTCTTAGGAATCCCATAGACATCAATGTCGTCCTCTCTCTGCACTGGAGCGTTCAGAAGTTCTGCCCATTCTTCAACAGTCGAAGAAAACCTTTGACCTTCAGTCATCCAGGTGATCTTGCCATCAGGATAGAAGTGGGCTGTGGCATAGAACTGCATGATCATCTCGTCATTCCAGGCTGTCAGCTCTTGACCCACAAAATCAGCAACTCCACATGCAGTAGAGCTCTCATGCACATGGGGAAAGAAGTCCCGGTGCTCTTCACTGTCAATATACTTCCAGTCAACATACCTGGTGTCAGCAACAATGGGCTTCTTATCCATCAGCACGGTCTCATAGAAGTCCTGCTGCTCTCTGGTGTGGAATCTGGGGTCCACAGCAGTCCTTCTCCTTACAGCATATGGATCAGACTGTCTCCATAGCCTGAGACCTTTGTCCTTCCTTGCCTTCATGTCCTCAGCTTGAGGATGAGCATCATTGTGGAGTGGCAACTTGGGACGGAGCTTAAGCAACACATGCTCTTCATCTGACTCAGACGGTGGCATCTCACCTTTGTTCTTCTCAGAAGCTGGAATGCTTCTGGTTGTTCTCTTGGGCTTGGCTGGAGCTGCCTTGACTGGAGCAGGCTTCTTGGGCTTAGAGGAGGCTTGAGCCCGAATAGCATCACCCATGAACTTAGCTTTCTGAGGAGGAGGCTGGGGTGCTTCTTCTTCTTCTTCTTCTGCAGCATCAACTTGAGGTTCAGCATATACTACCCTCTTCCTTTTGGAAGTCTTCTTCACCTTGCTTGGAGCAGGCTCTTCCAAGTTGAGCTTCTTTGCAACTGCTGACTGCTTCACTTTGCTTGTGCCTTTCCTTGTCTGCTGCCCTTGGTGCTCTTTGGCAACCACATTCCTCTTTGGCTTGGAGGTAACTTCCTCAGCAATAAAGTCAGAGTCCTCATCATCAGAAGTTCTCTTCTTCCTGGTTCTGGTGGCTGCAGGAGGCAAACCACTAGGGGTGCTCCTCTCACCATCATCACTAGAGCTGCTAGCAGGACTTGTATCTGCCTCTGGAATTTCAGCAAACGGTGATTCAGACCTGTTCTGACTGTCACTGACATCTGACATGGCTGAAAAAACCTGTGAAAAGATAAGGTATAGGCAGAATAGAAGAGTTATCACAACTGCAGAGGTTTTTGCAAAAAAATGAGTTCAAAACTTAGTTTTGAGTTTTCACAGAATGTATTTCGGTCAAACCGATTTCAAGTTTCGGTGCAACCGAAGTACTCAACAGAAACCTACACACCACTTTCGGTCAGACCGAAATGGGTTTCGGTCCTACCGATAACTTAGGGTTTCACTGAAACTACGCTTCGGTCATTCCGATTTGCACAACTCGGTCAAACCGAATGATGCAGTGCAATGGCCAGAGGCCAAATCGGTCATTCCGAGTTTCAAAAATCGGCTTCACCGAGATGCATTCCGTGGAAACCTAAACCTAAGAATTTTCCTCGAAACTAGAAGATCTGAACTATTGTATAGGGAATATCTCAAACGTGGATTGAATCATGGCAAGCCTATCGTGCAAGAATCAGAAGTGGAGCACGAAAAGGGATCGGGACACACCCTAACTTGGTGGTGTCCCTCTACGGCGGCAACGGTGGAGATGATTACCGTTGACGGCGGCGGAGACCTGCGGCAAGGGCGCACACGCGACGACGGCGACGATCCGTAGACCAGGGCGGCGGCAGCAGGGGTCTTGGGGGCGAATGGTTTGAAGAATGAAATCGCGCGCATCCCCTCAGGTATATATAACCCCATGCTGTCGGTGGGACCGAGTTGAAAAACTCGGTGTCACCGGGATGTACAACTGCTGTGCAGTTACACATATCGGTCAGACCGAGAGTTTGAACTCGGTTTCACCGAGATGAAACCTAGATCAGTCTAAGCGTTTCGGTTGGACCGAGATTGAGAAACCGGTCAGACCGAAATGGACTTAGAAGGTTTTGGAAGTCAGCCTTAGACGAATCGGTGGTTCCGAGTGCTCCTCACTCGGACTGTCCGAAAAAGACTTGTTCAAAGTTGTGATATGAGCATGAATAGAATTTTGAGACAAGAAAGCATAGATAGCTAGGGAAGGTGCTTAGGCATTCTTGTCCATCCATTTGGCCAGAAGAAGAAAACAAAACAATCAAAACAACAAATGGATGTCCTTGAATGGATAAAATCTTGCATTCAACATGCTCACACAATAAGATAGCAACTGAAATATGTGTCAAACATGCACAACCAACACTCTAGCTACTAGCACACAATTTGTCGATGACTAGGTCATCTATATATGAGTATATTGACTTAGGAGCCAAATGAGAACATTTGATCATAGGTCATACTCATCGTTTAAGCACAAGTGGGGTTACCACTTTTACATAAAGCATTTATGTGTTCACATCATTTGGAGATGCTTTAGCTCAATTTTTAGAGCAAAGCTCCCCCTAGATGTGAGAACCCCTTTTAAAGGGTCAAACTAACCTTGGGTTGTCGTACAAGACTTCATGTAGATGTTGAAGATGTGGATGCTCAATGTTGATGCAGATCATCAAGAGTTGGGAGCAATCCTTTGGATTAGGGCACTTTCAATACCTACATGGGTTAGTCCCACAAGGAACAAACAAGAATATCCATAGACATAGAGTGAAGTACACAAAAGATGATGTCCATGGAAGCAATGATTACCTTGTCCCTTGACTTACCAACAAGAGGGTTTGTGACTCCATGAACAAGTGCATGATGTGGAAATTGATTGCACAAGTTCTTGCCAAAAAGAATATGAGTGAAGTTTGTTGGCGGAGTCACCCTCAAGAACCTACTAGTTCTTCTTCTTTGGGATCCACATCATCTTGATGGGAATCCTTGGTGCTGTAGTTGAGCTTGACGAAGTAGAACTTGATGTGTCCTTGGGAACCCACTTGACCATGGCTTGAGGTGCTTCAATGAATGCATCAATCTCCTCTTGAAGCTTGTCCTTGGCCTTTAGCTTGTGGTCTCGTGGTGGAAGGTCATCTTGAGCTTGTTCCACATTGGAAGAAGTAGGATCATACTTCTCCTTTTGTGAAACAAACTGTGGAGTAGGGTATTGACCTTCTTCCCACTCAACACCTTCGGCGTTGAACTTTCGCTCAAAACCAATCCCTTGATTCTTCCGGTGTCTTCCTTGTTTGCGAACAATCTCCTCAAAGTTCTTGCTTCCGGCAAGACTCTTGTAGACACCTTTCTCTATGATTTCCTTCAATAAGCTATTTTCTTGCTCAAGTGTAACTTGGCTTGAAACATTGTTAGTGGAATCAAGAGAACTACTAGAAGTAACAACATTTGATTTACCATTGTCATTGTTACTACTAGAGGAAGAATTTTTCTTATGTTTGTCAAGCTTAGTCTTAATAGATGGCAAGAAATTAGACAAGAGAAGTCGTTTGGCAAGATATGAAGAAGTCTTCTTTCGAAGATCGTCATTGATCTCTTTTAGAAACTCATGTTCTTGCTCTAGAGTGAGCTTCTCGAAGCGTAGCTTCTCATGAGATCTTAGGAGCTCTCTATGATCTTCTTGAGTTGTTTCATGAGCTAACTTAAGAGTGTTTAGTTCTTTAGTTAGACGCTCAATCTCCTTCATAGCATTGTCATTCGACTCTTCTCGACTATAAAGACTACTAGCATTTTCATCATTACTAAGCTCACTAGATTTATCATGCAAGAGCTCATCTTCACCAAGCAAGTCATCCTCATCACTGTCAAAGTCAATGAATTCAGGGTGTGTTACCTTGGGACCTTTAGCCATGAAGCATCTTCCAATTCCCTCATTTGGTGAATCAAATAAGTCGTAGGAGTTGGAGTTGGAGGATACTAGTGCAAGTCCGGCAACACCTTCATCTTGACTATAGTCGGAGTCGGAGTGATAGCTTCCATCGGATTGATTGTCAGAGTCGGAGCCGGAGACCCATTCACCAACATGAGCTTGATGTCTTCTTCTTGTGTAGCTCCTTGATGACTTGTCTTTCCTCTCCGAATCCTTGCTTCTCCGAGACGGTCTTCGTTCATAACGATCATCTCTGCTCCTTCTCTCTCTCCGAGGTGACTCATCTCTTGCTCTTCTTCTTGGAGATTCTTCTCTTCTTTTGTGGGGAGCCGTACACTCATTTGAGAAGTGTCCGGGTCTTCCACAATTGTAGCAGTTTCGATCACGACTAGAAGATCTCTTTTCATCATATGATCTAGACTTTGAGCTTCTTTCTTTGCCTCTATTCTTGTAGAACTTGTTGAAGTTCTTGACCATTAGGCTTATCTCTTCATTGGAAATTAGCTTGTCACTTGAGGTAGTAGGAGCATCACTTGTAGCTTTGTAAGCACCACTTGACTTGTTGTGAAGCTCTTCCTTATCCTTAAGTGTCATCTCATGAGCAACAATTCTTCCAATGACTTCAGTTGGCTTGAGAGTCTTGTAGTTTGGCATCATTTGGATCAAAGTGCACACAGTGTCATACTTTCCATCCAAAGCTCTGAGAATCTTCTTAATGATGAATCGGTCGGTCATTTCTTCGCTTCCTAAGCCGGCAATCTCATTTGTGATGAGAGCAAGCCTAGAGTACATTTCAGCGACTCCTTCACCATCCTTCATCTTGAACTTGTCAAGTTGACCTTGAAGAATATCTAGCTTTGATTCCTTCACAGATTCAGTACCTTCGTGCATTTCAACCAAAGTATCACAAATCTCTTTAGCATTCTCAAGACGGCTGATTTTGTTGAACTCTTCGGGACACAAAGCATTGAAGAGAATGTCACAAGCTTGAGCATTGTTTTGCAACATCCGCAACTCTTCGGGTGTAGCTTCGCGATCCGGAACTTTTCCTTCTTCAAAGAAATCACCTTGCATGCCAACACAAATAATGCCCCATGCGGCTAGGTTATGACCAAGAATATGCATTTTCATTTTATGCTTCCAACTAGCAAAATTTGTACCATCAAAGTAAGGACCTCTACGATAATTACCCTCACTAGACGCCATACTCTCCTAGGTTGTGAAACCAAGCTTATGGAGTCCAATGCAATGGAAACCAAGGCAATGGAGACCAAAGCTCTGATACCACTTGTAGGATCGAAAGTAGGTCTAGAGGGGGGTGATTAGACTACTTGACAATATAAAAAATCTGCCTTTAGATCATGCAATGTTTTTGGCAGTTTCACACTCAAGATCAATTCAAGTATCACCCTACACATGCAATTCTAGAGTATAAGCAGCGGAAAGTAAATTACACATGTAAAAGAGAGGTGGAGAAGATCAAACGCAGTTTGGTGACACGAAGATTTTTGTCGTGGTTCCGATAGGTGGTGCTATCGTACATCCACGTTGATGGAGACTTCAACCCACGAAGGGTAACGGCTGCGCGAGTCCACGGAGGGCTCCACCCACGAAGGGTCCACGAAGAAGCAACCTTGTCTATTCCATCATGGCCTACGCCCACGGAGGACTAGCCTTACTCGGGGTAGATCTTCACGAAGTAGGCGATCTCCTTGCCCTTACAAACTTCTTGGTTCAACTCCACATCTCAAAGACGGAGGCTCCCAAGCGACACCTAACCAATCTAGGAGGCACCACCCCCCAAAAGGTAATAGACGGTGTTGATGATGATGAACTCCTTGCTCTTGTGCTTCAAATGATAATCTCCCCAACACTCAACTCTCCTCACTGATATGGCTGTGGTGGAAGAAAGGTTTGAGTGGAAAGCAACTTGGGAAGGCTAGAAATCAAGTTTCATATGGTAGGAATGGAATGGCTTGATCTCAACACAAGGGTAGGTGGTTCACTTCTCAGAAAGTATATGGTAGAAGTGGTGGTACTTTCTGATGGCTCTCCTCACGAGTGAAGAGGGGGTGGAGGGGTATATATAGCCTCCACACAAAATCCAACCGTTACACACACATTTGACCAATCTCGGTGAGACCGAAGTGAAAACTCGGTCAGACCGAAAGTTCAAACATAGTGAACGTTGGGATTTTCGGTGGGACCGAAAATACCATCTCGGTGTGTCCGAAGTGAGTCAAAGGTTGGAGCTTGCCATCTCGGTGTGACCGAAAATAACAACTCGGATATTCCGAAATGATGTCAATAGGTCACAGAAGGTTGGCAGTCCATTTTCGGTGAGACCGAAACTCAGAATCGGATGGACCGAGAAATTAGGGTTTGGGGAAATAACTGAAGTGGTTCATCTCGGTGGGACTGAGTTTGCAGAATCGGTTTGTCCGAGATTACTTATGAGTGTGTGTTGAATAGTGAAGAGTGCTGATAGTTGAGGGAGCTAGATCACCAAGCACTTGAGCAACTAGATCATTAACACAACCTCATCCCCTTTTAATAGTATTGGCTTTTCCTATGGACTCAATGTGATCTTTGATCACTAAACCAAAAATAGAGTCTTGAGCTTTTGCCAATGCTTGTCTTAGCATTTTGAGGGGTCCACTTCTTCAGACATTTCCATACCCATATCATCGAACTTTTCTGAAATGATTCTCAAGTAAATATTAGTCCAATGATATATATGTTGTTATTAATTACCAAAACCACCCGGGGATTAGGTGCACTTTCACTATCGAAGCACCCGTCGCGACTATCGAAGCATGCGGTCGCAACATTAATGAAGCGCACCTCTTGTCCCCGTGGCTATCGAAGCACCCGTCACGACTGTCGAAGCATGCGGCCGTAACATTAATGAAGCACACACCTAGTCATCGTAGCATCGTCGTCTTCAAAGCATGTCGTCGTAGCATCGTTGAAGCAGATGGGTTATGGTCGCAACATCATCGCCGCCGCTGAAGCATGTTGTCGCGCCATCGGCATGGCCATCGAAGCATGTTGTCGCAACATCGTTGAAGCGGTCGAACTTTCGTCGCAGCACTGCTCGCGCCCTCACACTACGCCCGAAGCAATCAGACCACCCCTCATGACATCGTCGTCTCTGCTATCGGAGCACGATGTCACATCGTCTTTGGATTAGTCGGATTGCCGTTGTAGCATCGCCGTGGCTATCCAAGCACCCGCTGCGACTGTCAAAGCATGCGGTCGCAACATTAATGAAGCACACACCTTGTCGCCGTGGCTATCGAAGCACCCGCCGCGACCGTCCAAGCATGCGGTGGCAACATTAATGAAGCACACACCTTGTCCCCGCGGCTATCGAAGTATCGAAGCATGTGGTCGCAACATTAATGAAGCACACACCTAGTCGCCGTATCATCGCCGTCTTCAAAGCATGTCGTCGTAGCATCGTTGAAGCAGATGAGTTATGGTCGCAACATCGCCGCCGCCGCTGAAGCATGCTGTCGCGCCATCGGCATGGCCATCGAAGCATGTCGTCGCAACATCGTTGAAGCGGTCGAGCTTTCATCGCAGCACTGCTCGCGCCCTCACACTACGCCCGAAGAAATCAGACCACCCCTCGCGACATCGTCGTCTCGGCTTGCAGCGTGTCTACTCTCATACACAGCAGCCAGTCCGCCGCTGGTTTTTGAAGCAGCCCGTGTCGTTGCATGAGCATGGAGGTCCTTTTTTTCTTTGAGGCAATGGATAACTTGCTACTTAACCGACGCTTGAACAACCTAGATCCCCTAAAAAAACCTAATAGATGACTTTGCCACTTGCCTGAACTAGAAGCATCTCGCTGGGTCATCTGTGTGTTGCTGTAATAAGTTATAACCAGAGCTGCTGCGCGTGGCATTAGTTTAAAACAAATCGGGTGAGGAGCAGTGCTCGTGGCAGGCACCCACAAAAAGAAATGACTTGAACGAGGTTGACTGGGATGGATCGTACGACTGATGTAGTGGGCTGATCGCACGATCGTGTGGCTGGAGACCCGGCTGATCGCACAGGCGGATCAGTCGGATGACGCCTAGCGCCCGCCCCTAAATAAATCACAGATCGTGTGGCCCATTGCATCGCCGTAGGTTCTCATCTCTTTCCATGTGAATTTCTCCTCGCCAAAACGTGCCTGATCAATATTGCATGCATATCTCATGTCTTGATTTAGCACCTCACCTTGTATATGTAATTATTCTCTTTTAATACATGCACGTCCAGAGACTTTTCTTTCTTTAATCAAGGGACATCTGATAGTATTTAGTGAACATCAACAACACTTGCATCCGACATAACATCAGCTGCAACCACCGTAGTTAAATTACTCATGGTCGTGTCACTTCTCATCTTGCACTACTGGAATTTTCCTATACACCGGCTGCCAGCCTCTTTGCTGAGAGCCAAACCACGGGGACTCAGCAAAGTAAGAAACACTGAGAGCGGCTCTCGGCAAACGGTGCATCTCGGCAAGCACAAGATATTGTTGATGGTAGACCTCAGCAAAAAGGCGACACTCGACAAAGGCTCTATTTGCCGAGAGCCATGCATTGCCGCACAACATCTTTTCGCCACATGGCACATCCGGTAGCGGTTAACGGCATGGCCAGGGTTTGACTTATTTACCGAGAGTTGCTCTTGCAACAGTAATAGTTGCCTATTTAGGCCCACCTCGCCTACCTGTTTCAAATGTCCGATAGTCCAACAATTGCATTAAGCTTCGGTGTTACCGAGAGCCGCGCTCGGAAGAGCAACCACTACGGAGTGTAGCTCTATTTAAAGATAAGGCTCCCATCAAACTTTAGTCCCACCTCGCCTAGAGACAAGCAACAGTACATGTTTAAGTAGTGGGATAGTCGAGATGTAATAAGCTTTGGTCTTCATTACACTCTTGTTAAGGAGATGGACAATCACTTTGAATGTTCACCTGTTTCGGTCAGAGAAGATTCAAAGTGATAGGCCATCTTCCTAATGGTGGATGCCGACGCTTTTTATTAATTTAACTATTATTATTATTTTAGTCATTTATTGCTCTGCTACGGTTACATCGCCAGAAATTGCAGATCAGCAAGTGCGGGTCATGTTGCTCCGTTGGCCTCGAAACTTATCGTGCTCTCAAAGCAGGCCATCGCATGACACGTGCCACACCCTCGCATTTTTCGGACACACGTGCAATATTCGAGAAATTTATTTCTCTGCTAGGGTTTCATCGCCAGAAAGTGCAGATCAGCAAGGCGGCAGATGAACATGCCCGGTAGCGGCATGGGAAATCCTTTGTGATGTCCTTGCGGCATGCCTAGGCCTTGCATAGATGAGGGAGGGGCATGCCCTGCCATCGGGTTGCCGAAAGTACCTCGGTGCCAAGCCTGATGCAACCGTTGAAATCCTCGGAAAATCATATGATGCCGGAATTCCTCGAGAGTTGGCATAGTGTTATCACATGGCCCATGTAGGGTGTGGTAAAAGTTTGGGCACGTTTCGAACAAGCCTCCCATGAGTTCACTTGTAAACCGCACCATCTCCGAGCTAGACTCTAGGTACCGAGCTAGGAAGTGTGGATCATGTTGCTCCGTTGCCCTAGAAACTTCTCTTGCTTTCAAAGGAGGCATCGAAACTTGGTGAGCTCCCCCCCTCTCTCCATGTGAGGACGTATGTATAGATGCATGATTTTTTTATGACGCATACATAAATGCATAAATAGATTGATAGATGTATGCATAGATAGATGGATGACTAGATGTATGGATTGATAGATAGATGGATGCTATGTACATATTTTTTTCCTTTATCAAAAAAATGTTGATAATTTTTTATGATGTTGTATGGATGGATGCTAGGTGTGGATGTATGTATGGATTTGTTGTTGTTTGCATCTATTAGTTTTTGTTGTTTGTATGGATGCTGTGTAGTAATTTTTTGCATTAGTTTTTATGTACTTAGTTTTATCTAGTAGTGGGACTAGTAGTTTTTATGTACTAGTTTTTTATCTTGAGCGAGTGACGACCATATTTGACAGATGCGAAATGTTTTCAGAGGAATGGTACCGATTGTTGTCGTAGCGCGTCGCGCTTCCTCTGCTCCTCCTCTGTGATCTTTTCAAAGCAAGAGGAGCAGAGGAAGAGCGACCATCACCGACAGTCAATGAGACTTGTTCTTCAAGGAAGAAAATCGAATTTTGATGATTACGTTGATCTGGGCGAGTTCTTCTTGTGATATACATTTGTCACGCACGATGGACTCGCCCAGCTCGACCTTGGCCGATAGTCGAAATACCCGTGCGGGAGTGTCCACCATATATACAACCACCGGAGAGAGTGTCCGCCATATATACGTGAGAGAGTGTCGATGAGAGTTGTTCTTGGAGGGGGAAAATTGACTTTTGATGATGGCTGTTGATACGTCTCCAACGTATCTACTTTTCCAAACACTTTTGCCCTTGTTATGGACTCTAACTTGCATGATTTGAATGAAACTAACCCGGACTGACGCTGTTTTCTCCAGAACTGACATGGTGTTGTTTTTGGGCAGAAATAAAAATTTCTCGGAATCGCTTGAAAATCCACGGAGAATTATTTTGGAAAATATAAAAAATATCTACAAGAAGAACCAAACCAGGGGGCCCACACGCTGTCCACGAGGGTGGGGGGCGCGCCCCCCTGCCTCATGGGCCCGCGGTGCTCCACCGACGTATCCCCAGATCCTATAAGTTCACTTTCGGAGAGAAAAAAAATAAGGGAGAAAGAATTATCGCGTTTCACGAGACGGAGCCGCCGCCAAGCCCTAATCTCTCTCGGGAGGGCTGATCTGGAGTCCGTTCGGGGCTTCGGAGAGTGGAGATCATCGCCATCGTCATCATTAACCTTCCTCCATGACCAATTCCATGATGCTCACCGCCGTGCGTGAGTAATTCCATCGTAGGCTTGCTGGACGGTGATGGGTTGGATGGGATCTATCATGTAATCGAGTTACTTTTGTTAGGGTTTGATCCCTAGTATCCACTATGTTCTGAGATTGATATTGCTATGACTTTGCTATGCTTAATGCTTGCCACTAGGGTCCGAGTGCCATGATTTCAGATCTGAACCTAATATGTTTCCATGAATATATGTGTGTTCTTGATCCTATCCTGCAAGTCTATAGTCACGCACTATGTGTTATGATCCGGCGACCCCGAAGTGACAATAATCGGGACCACTCCCGGTGATGACCATAGTTTGAGGAGTTCATGTATTCACTATGTGTTAATGCTTTGGTCCGGTACTCTATTAAAAGGAGGCCTTCATATCCCTTAGTTTCCAATAGGACCCCGCTGCCACGGTAGGGTAGGACGAAAGATGTCATGCAAGTTCTTTTCCATAAGCACGTATGACTATATTCGGAATACATGCCTACATTGCATTGATGAACTGGAGCTAGTTCTGTGTCACCCTAGGTTATAACTTCTACATGATGAATTGCATCCAACATAATTTCCCATCACCGATCCAATGCCTATGAGCTTTTCCTATATTGCTTGTTGCTTATTTACTTTTCCGTTGCTACTATCATAAAAACTACAAAAACACTATCGCTACTTTTATTGCTGCTACCGCCACTATCATATTACTTTGCTACTAAACTATCTTGCTACAGATACTAAGTTTCCAGGTGTGGTTGAATTGACAACTCAGCTGCTAATACTTAAGAGTATTCTTTGGCTCCCCTTGTGTCAAATCGATAAATTTGGGTTGAATACTTTACCCTCGAAAACTGTTGCGATCCCCTACACTTGTGGGTTATCAAGACTATTTTCTGGCGCCGTTGCTGGGGAGCATAGCTCTATTCTCTAAGTCACTTGGGATTTATATCTGTTGATCACTATGAAGAATTTGAAGGACTGAAAAACCAAGATCTTACCCTCAACTACGATTGGTGGTAAGGAACTGCTATCTAGCTCTGCACTTGATTCTCCTTCTGTTATGAGTAAACTTGAGACACCAACTCCTGCCATTGAATCTGATATGTCGTATTTTCTTGATGATGCCACTTCTGCTATGTATGATGAAACTACTTCAGTGCCTGATACTATGCCACTAGGTGAATATGTAGACGAACAAATTGCTAAGGTTAGGGAGAATGCAAATATTGAAACTGATGATATTTATGAAAGTGATGATGAAGCTACTCCCAACAGATATGAATTGCCTGTTGTTCCCGAGGGTTATGTTATGGATGAAGAAACTTCTAGAGACTTTCTTGCTTGCAATGATAGATATGATCTTAAGAAATTATTAGCAAAGCTGAAAGAAAAGTCCTTGAATGCTAGAATGAAACATGGCCCTGCTTTTGCTACTTCACCTATCTGTGTTACTGATAAGGATTATGAATTCTCTGTTGACCCTGAGTTAATTACTTTGGTTGAATCTGATCCTTTCCATGGCTATGAGTCTGAAACTTTTGTGGCACATCTTACTAAGTTGAATGATATAGCCACCCTATTTACCAATGATGAAAAGATTCGTTACTACTATGTACTTAAGCTATTCCCGTTCTCGTTAAAGGGTGATGCTAAGACCTGGTTTAATTCTCTTGATCCTGGTTGTGTGCGTAGTCCCCAGGATATGATGTATTACTTCTCGGCTAAATATTTTCCCGCTCATAAGAAACAAGCTGCCTTACGGGAAATATATAACTTTGTGCAAATTGAAGAAGAGAGTCTCCCACAAGCTTGGGGGAGGCTTCTCCAGTTACTTAATGCTTTGCCTGATCATCCTCTTGAGATGCATGATATACTTGATGTCTTTTATAATGGACTAACCGATGCTTCTGGAGACCACCTGGATAGTTGTGCTGGTTGTGTTTTCAGGGAAAGAACAGTTGAACAAGCTGAACTACTATTGAATAATATGCTGGCCAATGAAAATAATTGGACACTTCCTGAACCAGCCCCTAAGCCAACTCCGAAGAAAAGAGGTGTTCTATTTCTCAGTCCTGAAGATATGCAAGAGGCAAAGAAATCTATGAAAGAAAAATGTATTAAAGCTGAAGATGTTAAGAATTTACCACCAATTGAAGAAATACATGGTCTTGATAACCCGACACAGGTAGTAAAGGTCAATTCTCTTTATAGATTTGAAGAAGGTGATATTCCTCGTTATAAGTCTGCTAGCCAATGCTTAGATGAGTTTGAAAATTTTATTGTGAAACAAGAAAACTTCAATGCTTATGTTGGTAGACAATTACAACATAATGCTTATATGATTGAACGCTTGAGTGATTATCTGTCTAGAGCTAAACGTGAACGAAAACTCATTAGTAAACATGCTTCTATGGTCACCACTCAAGTAGAACAAGTACTTAAGGCTCAGAATGATTTGCTCAATGAATTAAATAATAAGAATAATGACTATGCTATTAGAGTTGCAACTAGAGGTGGTAAAATGACTCAGGAACCTTTGTATCCTGAAGGCCATCCTAAGAGAATTGAGCAAGATTCTCAGAGAGCTAATTTAGATGCACCTAGTTATTCAAAGAAGAAGAACAAGAAAAATGATAGGACTTTGCATGCTTCTAGTGAACCTGTAGCTGACACGCTTGAGAATCCTAATGATATATCTGTTTCTGATGCTGAGACACAATCTGGTAAAGAACATGAACCTAGTGATAATATTAATGATGATGTTCATGATGATGCTCAACCTAGCAATGATAATGATGTAGAGATTGAACCTGTTGTTGATCTTGATAACCCACAATCAAAGAATCAACGTTATGATAAGAGAGAATTTGTTGCCAGGAAACACAGTAGGGAAAGAGAACCATGGGTTCAGAAACCCATGCCTTTTCCTCCGAAACCATCCAAGAAAAAGGATGATGAGGATTTTGAGCGCTTTGCTAAAATGATTAGACCTATCTTTGTGTGTATGCGTTTGACTGATGTGCTTAAAACAAATCCTTATGCTAAGTACATGAAAGATATTATTACCAACAAAAGAAAGATACCTGAAGTACAAATCTCCACCATGCTTGCTGTCGGGGAAACTGATCCACCCAAGAACACCTATGGGACCGGAGCCCCTTTCGGTACGGCCGGGGGCGGAGATCGCACGAAGAGCAGATCGAGGCGAAGCACACGAGCAGTTTACCCACGTTCGGGCTGCACGGATGCGTAAAACCCTACTCCTGCTTTGGTTTGTATTGAGTTCTTGGCTCGGGAGCGCTAAGAGCTACAGTATACTTCAGCGGCTAACGAGACCGAGCGTGAGAGTTCTGAGTGTCTAACTGATACGTCCAAAACGTATCTATAATTTCTGCTTGCTCCATTGTTCTTTTGTGTGATATTGCCATGATATTTATGCACTTCTATACACTTTTGATCATATTTGGACTAACCTATTAACTCAGTGCACCCCAGTGACAGCTTCTGTTTTCTGCTGTTTTTGTATTTCAGGTTTTCCCATTACTTAAATTGCCAGAAAAATTCCGGGGAAAATATATAAAAAATCAGCGCTCCAGAAGCTTCCACGCACCAGAAGTGGGGCCAAAGGGGAGCCAGGGGCAGCCCAGGCGGCCTGCCCACGCGGCCCCCCTCCTGGCCGCGCCGGGGGGG
>LR738712.1:814458129-814502505 GCA_902687465.1 Secale cereale | reverse complement strand
GGGGGGGGCTGGGCCCCCCTCTCCGCCTCTGGTGACCCCCTTTGGCATATATTTAGCACGCGTCCCGAAACCCTCGAGGACGGAACCCTTTTTCGCGATCTCATCTCTGTTACGCCGCCGCCGCGCTTCCAAGATCGGGAGCACCAGGAGAACTCTTCCCGGCACCCTGCCGGAGGGGAGGATCACCACCGGGAGCTTCTCCACCACCATGGACGCCTCCCGGATGACTTGTGAGTAGTCTCCCTTGGACCATGAGTCCATGACCAGTAGCTATGTGATGTTCTCCTCCCGTTCTTGTGCTTCACTAATTAGTCCTCGTGAGCTGCCCTACATGATCGAGGCACATATGTAATCCTTATGTTGTTGCTATGATGAGTTTGATGGGATCCGATGGATTATGAGATTATGTTCAGATTGTGATTGAGTAATATATTTGATCTACCTCTTTTATATTTATGTTCATAAGTAATTCTTGCATGTTCTCCGTTGTTATTTATTGCTTTGGCCAAGTGATACGTAGTGACTCCAAGAGGGAACGTTATGCTCGATTGTGGGTTCATGCCCCTCGATGACTAGCTTGAGTGACAGAAACATGAGTCTAGGGGATGTGCTGTTGCCACAAGGGGGAAAACAACGGTGCTTGTGCCCGCGGGTGCGAGGATTGTTTACTTTACGCAAAGTTCTTTTAATGCAGTTGTCTGTTGCTTTGAGTTTACACTATGGGTTGGGCTCGCAACTTAATACCAGCGAGATGTTCTGGATAGATATCTCAAGGTGGATGATTAGTATTAGATATTGATGGATTTCGGTCTACTTACTTTGGCGTACCGCCCATGCTTTGAACCTCAACCTTTCTTGCAATGTAGTCAGCATTGGTTTGCGTTCGTGGTCCTGTCAATTGCCCAGCTGTAATTCGTTTACCTCACATAGTTGTTTTATCGTCTTTTGGGAGAGAGACATCACTAGTGAACATCATGTGACTCCGGTCCATTTTACCATCATTGATCACATCCGCTATTTACTTTTCGCTTTTACTTACTATTGCAAACACTATCTATCACTACTATCATTTTGCGTTTAATCCTTTGTGAGCTACAAGGCCGGAGGGATTGACAACCTCTCTATACTCGTTGGGAGCAAAGTTATTTGTATCTGTGTGCAGGTCCACGTTGATTGCTAATTTGCACCGTTAGCAGTTGACACCTACTTGTTGAACCTAGGAGTCTCTGGGGATTCGATCCTTGGCATCTTCCAAGATCGGGAGCACCAGGAGAACTCTTCCCGGCACCCTGCCGGAGGGGAGAACCACCACCGGGAGCTTCTCCACCACCATGGACGCTTCCCGGATGAGTTGTGAGTAGTCCCCCTTGGACCATGGGTCCATGACCAGTAGCTATGTGATGTTCTCCTCCCCTCTTTGTTCTTCATCGATTAGACCTCGTGAGCTGCCCTACATGATCGAGGCACATATGTAATCTTTATGCTATTGCTATGCTGAGTTTGCTGGGATCCGATGGATTATGAGATTATGTTCAGATTGTGTGTGAGTAATATATTTGATTCACCTCTTTTATATTTATGTTCTTGAGTAATTCTTGCATGTTCTCCGTTGCTGTTTATTGCTTTGGCCAAGTAGTAGGTAGTAACTCCAAGAGGGAACGTTATGCTTGATTGTGGGTTCATGCCCCTCGATGACTAGCTTGAGTGACAGAAACATGAGTCTAGGGGATGTGCTGTTGCCACAAGGGGGAAAACAACGGTGCTTGTACTTGCGGGTGCAAGGATTGTTTACTTTACGCAAAGTTCTTTTAATGCAGTTGTCTGTTGCTTTGAGTTTACACTTTGGGTGGGACTCGCAACTTAATACCAGCGACATGTTCTGGATAGATATCTCAAGGTGGATGATTAGTAGTAGATGCAGATGGATTTCGGTCTACTTGCCTTAGCGTACCACCCATGCTTTTGAGCCTCTACCTTTCTGTACAGCATAGTTAGCATTGGTTTGCCCACATAATCATGTCAATTGCCCAGCTGTAATTTGTTTACCTCGCTTAGTTGTTTTATCGTCTTTTGGGAGAGAGACATCACTAGTGAACATCATGGGACCCCAGTCCATATTACCATCACTGATCACACCCGCTATTTACTTCATGTTCTTATTTCCTAGTTGTAGTCATATCTATCACTATTATCTCTTGCGTTTGATCCTTTGTAAACGACAAGGCCGGAGGGATTGACAACCTCTCTGTACTCGTTGGGAGCAAAGTTATTTGTATCTGTGTGCAGGTCCTGTCAAGCGAAAGTTTCTGGCGCTATTGACACCTTCTTGTCGACCCTCGGAGTCTCACGGGATTCGATCCTTGGTATCTTTGCCAAGGGAAATTTGCCGCTACGCTACATCTCAAACCTTCCACTTGGGGTAACCAACGAGGGGGAGAAGCCATCAAGCAAGTTTCTGGCGCCGTTGCCGGGGACTCCACTCTTCAAGATAGGGGAGTTGCACGCTATCTTTTATCTTTGCTTTTTAGTCTTGTTAGTTTACCTTTCAGTTTTTGCTTTAGTGTCCCTTACCAAAAATCACAAAAATAGTTATCTTGCTTGCTTGCTGCTATGGGTTCCACCGAGAACACCAAGTTGTGTGACTTCACTAGTCATAACAACGATGACTTTATCTGCACGCCTATTACTACACCTGCCACTTCAGCACCTTCTTATGAAATTAAACCTGCTTTACTGAACCTGGTTATGAAAGATCAATTCTCCGGTGCTGGAGATGATGCTGCTTTGCACTTAAATAATTTTGTTGAACTCTGTGATATGCAAAAGTACCAAGAAATAGATGGTGATATTGTTAAGCTTAAGCTTTTTCCTTTCTCCTTGAGAGGAGGAGCTAAAATCTGGTTTCAATCCTTGCCTAGAAATAGCATAGATTCTTGGGACAAGTGCAAGGATGCCTTTATTGGGAAATACTACCCCCCTGCTAAAATTATCCAACTAAGGAGTAACATAATGAATTTTAAACAATTGGATAATGAACACGTTGCCCAAGCTTGGGAACGCATGAAATCTCTTGTCAAGAACTGCCCTACTCATGGTTTGACTACTTGGATGGTTATCCAAACTTTTTATGCAGGCTTGAACTTTACCTCGCGGAACTTGTTAGATTCGGCCGCGGGAGGAACCTTTATGTCAACTACACTTGGTGCTGCCACGAATCTTCTCGAGGAGATGATGGCCAATTATTCCCAATGGCACACCGAACGCGCTCCAACAGGTAGGAAGGTAAACTCTGTCGAGGAGATCTCCTCCCTAAATGAAAAAGTTGACTTGATCATGTCTCTACTTTCCAAGCAACCTTCTATTGATCCTCGTGATGTTCCTTTAAATTCTTTGATTGCTCAAGATCAAGTAGATGTGAACTTTATCTCTAGAAACAATTTCAATAATAATGCTTATAGGAGTAATTTTGGTAGCAACCCTAGACCGTTCCCCTCTAATTCCTATGGGAACAACAATGCTTATCCTAGCACCAAGAACTCCACCTCTAAACTAGAGATTATGCTTAAAGACTTCATCACTACCCAAAAAGCCTTCAATAAGAATGTAGAAGAAAAACTAAACAAACTAGATAATCTCTCTTCGAAGGTAGACAATTTAGCCCATGAGGTAGAATTGCTTAAAATTAGAACTTCCCCTCTTGAGGAGAGGAAGACCACTCCTATGAATGCTATTCAAGTGCAAATTAATGAAAACATTAGGATGTTGGGTAAACTTAAAGAGAGATGGACTAGAGAAAAGGAGGAAGAAGATAGAATTAAGAGCCTTCCTACCCATCATACTGTTGCTACTATCCAAGTTGTTGAGGATATCCAAACTCTTAGAACCCAATGCACTCCTGGTCCCATTGGACCTATTAATGGTGATGCTATGACCTCAACCGTAGAAACTCCTAAGACCATAGAAGCTACCAAACAAGTGAGCCTAAAGGACACCACAACCACTTTACTTGATAGTAGTGACCTTGATTTTGATAATTGCACCCTTTCTGAAGTTATTGATTTCCTTCACAAGATGTCTAGAGATCCCCACACTAGCACACTTAATCTTGCCTTCACGGGGCATATCACTAATGCTCTCACCAAAGCTAGGGAGGAAAAGCTTAGGGTAGAAGCCTCCATACCTAGAAAGCTAGAAGATGATTGGGATCCTATGATTAAAATTAAGTTGAATAACTTCTCTTGCTATGCTTTATGTGCTGTTGGAGCTAGTACCTCCGTTATGCCCAAAAGAATATATGATATGCTTAAATTGAAACCTTTTGATTCTTGTTCTTTTGGTGTTCGTCTAGTTGATTCTTCCATAAAAAAACCTTTGGGGAGGATCGACGATGTTCTTATCATTGTCAATGCCAATTATGTTCCCGTTGATTTTACTATTATGGATATTGAATGTGAACCTTCTTGTCCAATTATTTTGGGACGTCCTTTTCTTCGCACCGTTGGTGCTATCATTGACATGAAAGAGGGGAATATAAAATTCCAATTTCCTCTCAAGTAAGGGATGGAACACTTCCCTAGAAAGAAGATTAAGTTACCTTTTGAGTTCGTCATACGGGCTAGCTATTCTTTTACTCTTGATAAAACTCGATCCTCTATTTTTGCATTATGCCTAGCTTAAAGGCATAAAAGAAAGCGCTTTTGGGAGGCAGCCCACAACGAATAAAATTTTATTTTGCTTTTGTTGTGTCTTGATGTTTGTTACTACAGTAGCATCATCATTGTATCTTTACTTTTCAGCATTGTGCCAAGTTTAGCCTCTGATTGCAAGAAAGTTCAAAAGTTGTGACGTGCTGTCCAGGAAACAGATTCTGTCCTTGGAATGAAAAATTCGTATAAAATCACCAGATCATCTTTTTGGTCTGAATTGTTTCGACAGCGTGCTCTATACAATTGGCTTTCGGGCGTCTGTTCTGAGTTTTTTGATTTGAGTTGCAGAAGTGCCCCGAAAAAATTATTTACTACCTGCTGGTCAGATTTTCACAAATTCTGTCCTGTTTTGCCTTTTCTTCGTTTTGCAAACCTTGAGCTTGCTTTTTCTTTGCAAAAACCTTTTGGCAATCTTGAGAAACAGTAGATCTTCAAGATTATCTTTATTTCCAGCAAGGAAAAATTATTTTATTATGGGTACTAACCTCGCTAATCAGATTATGGTGAGTTATGTATGAAGGGAGTTTTCAAGTGTGCGAGGGAAGATGATAAAAAGATTCAGGAGGGTCAAACGCTCAAGCTTGGGGATGCCCCCGTGCACCCCCAAGAAATATTCAAGAAGACTCAAGCGTCTAAGCTTGGGGATGCCCCCGTGCATCCCTTTCTCCATCAACAATTATCTGTTCGTCTTTCGTTCCACTATATTTTAATCACTTCATGCGTTATGTGCTATGCTTGGAGCGTCTTGCTTTTAGTTTCCTTTTTAGTTTTCTTTAGCTTTGCTTGCTGTTCATAACAAGTTAGAACCCAGATTTCTTTGTGTGGGAGACAAACACGCTCCACTTCAACCTAGAACACAACATAGGATTTTCATGCTTATCTTTGCTGTGTATGTTGTTTGTCTTTCAATAGCTACTGTCATGTTTAGCTCTTAGTTTTCACGCTTTTCTTGTTAAAGAGCTTTTGTTTAGTTGGTTGCTGAACTCTCTTGAGTTTTCATGATTATCTTGTTAAGAGAGTTTGTCTGTTGCACTGAGTTGTGTGTCTTAACTTAAAGTAGGTAATTGAGGTTATTATTTAATTTTAGTAGTAACTTTCAATAGTTTTGAGGTATTGCCATGAGTAATGTCTGAACTTTTGGTGACAAGAGCTTTAGCCTATTAGTGATAGATGTCGTATTTTGGGCAATCCGTGTTTATTTTCAAAAACCTACAAAATAGTTGAGAACTTTAGCTACTAAATGGATCACTAATCTTTGGAGGGATCGAATATTAGAGTACACTCACGTACCATGGGTCGAGGATGCGCAAGGGTAACCAAACCCCCATACACACCTCCTCGGGGCACTTGTCTCTTTGAGAACCTCCTAATTAGATTGAGAGTTACCGATAATAAGTGCATGAGTTCTTCGGACTAATGTGAGTATTCGAAGGTTGACACTTCCACCTATCCATATTTTTCTAGCCTCTTCGGTACCGTGCATTGCCCTTTCTCACCTCGAGAGTTGGTGCATACTTCGCCGGTGCATCCAAATCCTTGGCACGATACGCTCTGTCATCATAAGCCTCATTATATCCTTCCTCAAAACAGCCACCATACCTACCTATTAAGGCATTTCCATAGCCTTTCCGAGATACATTGCCATGCAACATCCATCCTCTCATGACTTGATCTTCATGTCATACATGCTTTTTGCTTGATCGATGAGCCGCATGCTAGTTGGGCCTTGCCCTAATCATTGCTACATGACGCGCTAGTATCATTGCATATCCTGCTACACTGGCAGAGGCATACATTTGCATACATCATGATAGTTTCATTTTCTTTATGTTGAGTACTTTTGTAAAGTGTGAAAGATCTTCTATACTTCTTGTAATACATAGAGTGTTGCCCCTAAAGTGAGGAAAAGATCCCAAAGAGGACAAATCAAAAGATCCCAAAGAGGACAAAATCAAAAGATCCCAAAGAGGACAAATGAGAGATAAATAGAAAGAGCCATTGAGGCCACAAAAAAATAAAAGAAATAGAAAAAGAGAAAAAGAAATAAAAAGAGAGAAGGGGGCACACTACTATTTCTTTTGAGAGATCCACACTCGTACTCCATCTTATACCTTGTACTCCATAGAGATTATCATTTATGCATATAGCTATGTGGGGACCTTTACACTATAGAACTTGGCTTGTATATTCCAATGATGAGCCTCCTCAAAAGAGCTCTAGGTCTTCTTGAGCAAGCGAGTTGGATGCACCCCCACTAGTTCCATTGGAGAGCTTACCTTAGCTCATATGTGCATCCGTTGCATGGCAATCCCTACTCCTCGCATCATATCTATCATTTGGCTTTCTCTCGCCGATGATTGTCCTCATTGATGTGAGCCTTTCACACCTTTTTTTTTGTCTTCCCCCTCTATCATTTTTCTCTCTTTGCCATCCTAAGTGTCGACTTTCTTGCTTACGCTCATCCATTGCATGAGTGCTCAAAATATCGAAGGGGAGTGGATCATTTTGACTTGTACCTGGCTGACGGTCTGGAGATGAGTCAAGATAAGATTCCAAAGAAGACCAAGTGTGAAACTTTAGTAGATTAAGTTCTGAACAATAAAAAAACTATGTTTTACTCTCTCATATATCCCTATCCCCTTTCTTGCACGCAAACACCATTTGGAGACATTCGAGTCACGGACAGCAAGAGCTCTTGCACCTTTATGTTCTTATGTTACTTGTTACAATGCTAATATAGACTCTTGCTCGTTATGACTTGAATTGGATTACATGCCTTGATTGCTTTACTTAAAAGTTCCTATATGGTTGATAGCATGTCACCACAGAAATTATGCTTGTTATCATTTACCTACTCGAGGACGAGCAGGAATTAAGCTTGGGGATGTTGATACGTCCAAAACGTATCTATAATTTCTGCTTGCTCCATGCTTCTTTTGGGTGATATTGCTATGATATTTATGCACTTCTATACACTTCTGATCATATTTGGACTAACCTATTAACTCAGTGCACCCCAGTGCCAGCTTCTGTTTTCTGCTGTTTTTGTATTTCAGGTTTTCCCATTACTTAAATTGCCAGAAAAATTCCGGGAAAAATATATAAAAAATCAGCGCTCCAGAAGCTTCCACGCGCCAGAAGTGGGGCCAGAGGGGAGCCAGGGGCAGCCCAGGCGGCCTGCCCACGCGGCCCCCCTCCTGGCCGCGCCGGGGGGGGGGCGCCTGGGCCCTCCTCTCCGCCTCTGGTGACCCCCTTTGGCATATATTTAGCACGCGTCCCGAAACCCTCGAGAACGGAACCCTTTTTCGCGATCTCATCTCTGTTCCGCCGCCGCCGCGCTTCCAAGATCGGGAGCACCAGGAGAACTCTTCCCAGCACCCTGCCAGAGGGGAGAACCACCACCGGGAGCTTCTCCACCACCATGGACGCTTCCCGGATGAGTTGTGAGTAGTCCCCCTTGGACCATGGGTCCATGACCAGTAGCTATGTGATGTTCTCCTCCCCTCTTTGTTCTTCATCGATTAGACCTCGTGAGCTGCCCTACATGATCGAGGCACATATGTAATCTTTATGCTGTTGCTATGCTGAGTTTGCTGGGATCCGATGGATTATGAGATTATGTTCAGATTGTGTGTGAGTAATATATTTGATTCACCTCTTTTATATTTATGTTCTTGAGTAATTCTTGCATGTTCTCCGTTGCTGTTTATTGCTTTGGCCAAGTAGTAGGTAGTAACTCCAAGAGGGATCGTTATGCTTGATTGTGGGTTCATGCCCCTAGATGACTAGCTTGAGTGACAGAAACATGAGTCTAGGGGATGTGATGTTGCCACAAGGGGGAAAACAACGGTGCTTGTACTTGCGGGTGCAAGGATTGTTTACTTTACGCAAAGTTCTTTTAATGCAGTTGTCTGTTGCTTTGAGTTTACACTTTGGGTGGGACTCGCAACTTAATACCAGCGAGATGTTCTGGATAGATATCTCAAGGTGGATGATTAGTAGTAGATGCAGATATATTTCGGTCTACTTGCCTTGGCGTACCGCCCATGCTTTTGAGCCTCTACCTTTCTGTACAGCATAGTTAGCATTGGTTTGCGCACATAATCCTGTCAATTGCCCAGCTGTAATTTGTTTACCTCGCTTAGCTGTTTTATCGTCTTTTGGGAGAGAGACATCACTAGTGAACATCATGGGACCCCGGTCCATATTACCATCACTGATCATACCCGCTATTTACTTCCTGTTCTTATTTCCTAGTTGCAGTCATATCTATCTCTATTATCTCTTGCGTTTGATCCTTTGTAAACGACAAGGCCGGAGGGATTGACAACCTCTCTATACTCGTTGGGAGCAAAGTTATTTGTATCTGTGTGCAGGTCCTGTCAAGCGAAAGTTTCTGGCGCTATTGACACCTTCTTGTCAACCCTCGGAGTCTCACGGGATTCGATCCTTGGTATCTTTGCCAAGGGAAATTTGCCGCTACGCTACATCCCAAACCTTCCACTTGGGGTAACCAACGAGGGGAGAGAAGCCATCACTAACCCCCCTCTACGTTGTGCATGGGCCTCCTTTTATATGCTCAAGGGGTCACCGACAGGTGGCAACGCAGGCGAGGGCAAAAACGGAAAGGGTGTTGTAGTTGGCACACCTACTTGTACAGTGTTCCATACCTAACCCTGACGGCAGGGACAAGGGCATTAAATGCCCATCGCCGTCGCCCAAACAGTGCAAAAAGGGGCCGTCAGGGGCGTCACCATTCGCCACGATGGCAACCTTGTCAATGCCGCTTGCCACCGCGTACTCCTAGTTGCACAGCCTTCCGCCACGTGCGCCTGGAAGGGTCCCAGAGCGACACGTGGGTAGATGTGCTGGAGTGCGGGTACTGAGTGGAAGCTTGCCGTGGCAAGCGCCTTGCCGCGGTCGCTATCTTGTCGCTTCCGGGAGCTTGTCGCTCGCCGGGCTTTGCCGGGACGCGTGGCGCGCCGTGGCAAGTTTCTTGAGATGCCCTTGTTGGTCTTCCCGGCAAGCTCCTCTTGGCAGGGTCTTGTGCCTTGAGTGATCTTGTGCCTTGAGTGGCCTTCCCGGCAAGCTCCTCTTGCCGGGGCCTTGTCTCCTTGGCTTGTTGTTCCTGAATGGCTCCAAAGTGACCACGGAGGACCTTGGCAGTAACCCGGCAAGCCTTGCCGCGGGGCGCTGCGACTACCCGTGCACAAGTTCGAGATACTAGGGTACCCCTACTTTAGTTCACCGACAGGAGCCCCCGGGCCTGGGCCATACACGGTGCCGAGCGCTGTTGGGCCAGGCCCAAAACAGTGCACGGGCACGCGCGGCCTGGGTCGTGCCGTATCTTTCTCCGTATCCACCGCGCCCTCCCTTAACGACATGCGTTGATTGCGGTGTCGTGGGAGAGATCGTGGGCGGTTTCTTTATTCGGAAATGCGGAACGCCCGCCCCCTCCCTCCTTATAAGCAGGGGAAACAGGGGCAGTTTGTCCATTCGCCCGTTGCTACTCTAACTTCCGCCGCTCCCCTTCTTCTCAAAGCTGAAAGAGAGCAGCGCTCCGCCCCCCATCGCCACCAACAGCACCAACGCCGTCGACCTCCCTCACCACTTCCGCCATGGCTCCGAAAACCGAGAAGGGGAAGAAGGCGAAGTCGGCCGAGGCGCTGCGGCCCGCGGCGCTGCGAAAGGAGCGGGCTGTATCCCCCCCCAAGCTTGCCGCGAGGGAGCTGTGGGAGAACTATTACCTCTTCTGGTCGGGGGAGACGCGGGCGGATCCGCGCACCAAGTTACTCCCAGCCGCCGCTTGTAAAATGATTCCGAACGGATATGCGTTCTTCGCCTTGTTCTTCTACTGCGGGCTCTGCCCGTCCTTTTCTGAATTCTTCTGCGACATCATGAACACCTACGGGTTCCACCTCCTTGACTTCACCCCAACACCGTTCTGACCATGGTAGTTTTCGCACATCTCTGCGAAAACTTTGTCGGAGTCAACCCTAATGTAGCCCTCTTCCGCCACTTCTTTATGCCTCGAGTTGAGAGAGGAGAGCCTCTATCCGGCGGAATCTCCTGGATCTCGAGAGCCCACAAGAAGGAAGCTTATCTGGAGGGAGAGCTCCGCAGCAAATGGTTGGAGTGGAGAGCCAACTGGTGCTGGATCATCGTGGAGAACCCGCAGCCATTTACCGCCCGGTGCCAAGCCCCTGTAGTACGCGGCAACGATTGGAGCGACCTGGCCCCGGAGGATAATAGGCTGAAGATTGCCACCGCCCGGATCCGACTTCTCAGGCTTGCCGGGCTCACTGTAGGCGCAGTTGGCGCAGATTTCCTTCGCCGCCGCATCGCCCCCTTGCAGGAGAGGAAAAGACCCGCTTGGGAGTTCGAGAATGCGGCGGACATCATGAGGCTGCGCCTGGGCCTCAACTTCAATTTCACTGTCCTGGAGCTCAACGCGATGCTCCAGGAGCTGTTCAAGTATGACCCCGACCACCCCGAAGTATTCAGATTGCCGAGAGGCGTCGTTCCACTATGCAACAACTCTGCGCTCAGCCGCATCCGCGCAATGATGCCGCTGTGCGACTCTCATGGGATCGACCCAACTTGGCAAGAGCCTGCAGAGGACGCCGTGCAGGCGTTCTTCGACAACTTGGAAGAAGTGCCGATCCGCTCCAACGAGAAGAAAGGCCTCACCCGCGACACCACTGATCAGGAGATGGCGTACATTGCCACTAGGCTGGAAGAGGCGGCGGCAGCCGCAGCCGCGGGTGAGTTTGGATTCACCGTGGAGGAGGCGGATGCAGCAAAGGCGGCAAGCCTTGCCGAGCGAGGGGAGCTTGCTGGCGATGGGGAGCCTGCCGGGCAAGACGCCGAATCGAGCGAGCCCGCCGGGCATGGTGCCGAGTCGAGCGAGCCCACCGAGCAGGGCGACGAGTCGAGCGAGCCCGCCGAGGATATGAGCGGCTCGCTGGAGATTGACTCCTCTTCCTCCTCATCTTCAGGCAGCTCGCCACCAGCAGAGCCTCCAGCTCCAACAAGAAGGCGTCTCCGCAAGGCCGGGGACGGAACGGAGCGGCAGACGGGTCAACAGCCGCCGCGCCGCGCGACACGCTCCACCGCGGCAAACAAGGTTGCCGCGGGAGCACCTCGCGCATCTGCTGCAACTGGAGCGGGGTCTTCCCGGACCGCCGCTTCTGCTCCTGCCGCTCCTCACGCCACGGCGGCAGCCAGAGCGAGGTCGACTCAGACCACCGCCACTGCTCCCGCCAAGCGGCCAAGGGAGCCTACTCCTCCGCCTCCTCGCGCCGGGCGTGAGCCGGACTTTGACTTCTCCGCGCTCAGCTCCGACAAGGAAGAAGAAGAGTAAGACTTTGTTGTTCCTGTATTTCTTCGATTTTCTGCTGTTTTGTCTTGTACCTCATTTGCCTCACTCTGAACCTGTTCCTTTTTTCAGAACTCTAGCCCAGAGGGCGGCAAAGAGAGCCAAGGTCCCGGTGATTGTCATCGAGGACGAGCCCTCCGTGCCAGCAGGGGGTGCGCCTGAGACAAACTTGCCGGACCCGGCAACTGATCTTCAGAGCAGCCCCCAGCGCAGCCCCCAGCATAAGTGTGTGGTTTACTTTCCGCTGTTAGGCGCGCGGGGGTGTTCTATCTTTGCTGACGTCTTGTTTGTTGATTTGTGTAGGAGCAGAGCAGTCACACCAGGAGCGCCCGAAGACCGCCCCCGATGTGCCTTCTGCTTCGACTACGCCGCCAAGGGGGAGCTCTCCGGCAAGGGAGAGTCCTCCGGCAAGGGGGAGCTCTCCGGCGAGGGACAGTATCAGTGGCCCTCCGCCGGCGGGGGCTACAACTACGCCGCCATGGAAGAGTTCCCTGGAAAGGAACCTTACCGAAGAGCCGGCCCGCGCAGGTAATCCCTTTGCTCCAAACTTCCCCAGGGCTTTTCTTCTTTTGATTCTTCTTTTTGGATATTTGCTTGACTTATTTTCCTTTTCCGGCTGTCAGATCCATCTGCTGCTGAGCCGATGGAGACTGAAGTTGTTGCTGACGAAGAGAACGCGCGCGGCAACACCGGCGACGCCGTTGCCACCGAAGAGGCGGCCGGTGCTGACGATCCCACCGGCGACGAGGCCGCCACGGCTGCCGCCGCAGGGCCGGGCGAGGGGTCCGGCGATCGCACTGACGGCCCTGAGGCCGCAGGAGCGCCAGGCGCTATACCGACCGCTGAGCCCTCCGCCGCCGCCGCAGCCCCAGGCTCCGAAGAGCCCGAGCCAGGCGCCTACTTGAAGGTCGGCGACGGCGTCTTCATCAAACTCCCCTGGGCCTCAAGCTCCAGGGCGCCGGTCGAGGGAGAAATCTTCGACGGAGAGGTGCTCGCCTCCGCCGGGCTGACGCTGGTCGACGCGGCGAGCAGCAGCAGTGGCGAGCCTGAGGAGGAGCGGCTGCTGCGGAAGCTGTTGTCGCTCTACCGCGCTCGGCATGCCAAGCTGGAGTCCCGCGAAGCGCTGGCCGCCAAGGCGGGAGCCGACATTGAGAAGCGCATGGAGGAGCTCCGGACCCTCAACCAGGCAGCTCTCCGGTCCTTGGTAGAGGAGCGGGAGCAACTTGCCGAAGAACAGACGGCCTTCTTCCTCGAGAAGGCCGAAGTCTAAGAACAACAGCGGCTTGCCGCCGAGAAGCTATCCACGTGGGAGGGTGAGTTGGCGCAGCGGAAAGTCAACCTCGACAGCCACGAGGAGGAGCTTGCCGCGCGCGAGCAATCACTTGGCGGGGCCCTCCAGGAAGCAGAGGACGCTGCCGCAGGTGCCAAGACCGCCAAGAAGGAACTGGAGGCGAAGGTGACGCTGCTGGAGGCCGACCTCAAGGCGAGAGGCGAAGAGATCGCCGCACTCAGAGTTGCAGGTGCGTCTCGCCGAGAAGGGCAAGGAGCTTGCCGCCGCCAAGGACTCCAATGCTGATCTTGAGTTGAAGTTGACCACTTTGACCAAGACGCTGGACGGCGCCAAGGAGCGGGAGGCGGCCTTGAAGGAGGAGGTCAAGGCCGAGAAGGGCTGCTGGCGAGTGCTGCTGTCGTCCAGAACACCTTTAGGGAGACTGTGGAGCACTGGACGGAGGGTCTCGTCAATGCTGCCACGGATATCGACAGGGAGCTTGCGCAGTTGGGGGCGGAATATCTCGGGTATTCCTCCGATGAGAACCTCCACCCCAGCGCCAAGCTCACCTTGTTCTTCAGGGGCATGGCGACGGCCCTCCAGCGACTCAGGGAGAGGATCCCAAAGCAGCTGGCAGACGAGTCGCGCAAGCTCTGCGCGGGAGTCCTTCAAAAGGTGTTGGTGAAGGTGGCCTTCCGCAATCCTGGCCTCAACTTCACCAACGTCCTCAAGTCCCTGCCTCCGGACGCTGACCTGGAGGCGCGCAAGGCCCTTGTCGCACCCATTGTGGACAAGGTGAGCGGGATCAAGAGGGCTGAGGGCGGTCGCGTAGATTAGGCCGCCCATTTTCTGCTTTCTTTGTCGCTGCTAGTCATATTATGAAAACAATCTGTTAGAGCCGCGACAGACTACTTGTAATATAACTCTATTTTGGGTAGTAATTGCTATGTTATTTCCTTAACTGGATTCCTTCCATTGTATGTTTCCACCCTACGCTTTTAGGGAACTTGCCGGCGCGGGCACCTTAGCCGCGAGCGCTGAGTGCGGGACTTCAGCAGCCTGCTGGCGGTGCCGCTACCGACAAGAAACCTTGTCGCAACTAGTTGCAGCACACTTAAGTTGTTGAGCGGACTCGAAAACGAAGTAAGGGCGCGACACTAGTCGCAGCACACTTAAGCCGTTGAGCGGACTCGAAACAAAGTAAGGGCGCAACTAGCTAGGAGTTGGTTCCTCCGCGCATAGGTTTTCCATACAAAGCACGGTCATTCAAGGAAGATAACTTAAAAATTTAAAAATCTGATTGTCAGACTTTGGCAACTTAGCTTTTGTGTTGTTTGCTTCCCGGCAAGACGAAACTTTCTTGAACGACGCCTGGCCCATACCACTATCTTCTCCCCCCCCCCCGGCAAACTTGTGCGCAAAGGGATCTTCCTTTGCTTGAGAAAAAGAAAGAAGAGAAAACACAGATATGGAGCCTTTGGGCTCGTTATTGCTTACCGGGGGTAGGTGCTGCACAAAGTGTCAGATAACACATGCAAAAATATAAAGCATGAAATTGACAAGATGTGCGGAGCACATGAGCTTTACTGATGCACGGGGTCTGCGCCCGGCTTTGTACAAAGGATTACATGCAACAGCGGCAAGACTTGTACAAAAGGTGGTTGCGGAAACGGGTTCCGGCAACCGCGCCTTACGGGTAAAACTTACGAAGATGCTCGATGTTCTAGGAGTTGCTCACCGGAAAGCCATCTTCGGTCTCAAGGCGGACAGCGCCAGGCCTAGTGACTCGTTTCACCCGGTAAGGGCCTTCCCACTTCGGCGTCAACTTGTTGGAATTCTTGGCGGACTGAATGCGCCAAAGATGTCGGGGAAACTGATCCACCCACGAACACCTATGGGACCGGAGCCCCTTTCGGTACGGCGGGGGGCGGAGATCGCACGAGGAGCAGATCGAGGCGAAGCACATGAGCAGTTTACCCAGGTTCGGGCCGCACGGATGCGTAAAACCCTACTCCTGCTTTGGTTTGTATTGAGTTCTTGGCTCGGGAGCGCTGAGAGCTACAATATACTTCAGCGGCTAACGAGACCGAGCGTGAGAGTTCTGAGTGTCTAACCCCCCTCTATGTTGCGCATGGGACTCCTTTTATATGCTCAAGGGGTCACCGACAGGTGGCAACGCAGGCGAGGGCAAAAACGGAAAGGGTGTTGTAGTTGGCACACCTACTTGTACAGTGTTCCATACCTAACCCTGACGGCAGGGGACAAGGGCATTAAATGCCCATCGCCGTCGCCCAAACAGTGCAAAAAGGGGCCGTCAGGGGCGCCACCGTTCGCCACGATGGCAACCTTGTCAGCGCTGCTTGCCACCGCGTACTCCTGGCTGCACAGCCTTCCGCCACGTGCGCCTGGATGGGTCCCAGAGCGACACGTGGGTGGATGTGCTGGAGCGCGGGTACTGAGTGGAAGCTTGCCGCGGCAAGCGCCTTGCCGCGGTCGCTATCTTGTCGCTTCCGGGAGCTTGTCGCTCGCCGGGCTTTGCCGGGACGCGTGGCGCGCCGCGGCAAGTTTCTTGAGATGCCCTGGTTGGTCTTCCCGGCAAGCTCCTCTTGCCAGGGTCTTGTGCCTTGAGTGATCTTGTGCCTTGAGTGGCCTTCCCGGCAAGCTCCTCTTGCCGGGGCCTTGTCTCCTTGGCTTGGATACTTTGTTCCTGAATGGCTCCAAAGGAACCACGGAGGACCTTGGCAGTAACCCGGCAAGCCTTGCCGCGGGGCGCTGCGACTGCCCGTGCACAAGTTCGGGATACTAGGGTACCCCTACTTTAGTACACCGACAGGAGCCAATTACACTTTTAAGGGTGGAATGCCTAAGAAATTAGGAGATCCAGGAGTACCTACTATACCTTGCTCCATTAAGAAAAACTATGTTTAAACTGCTTTGTGTGATCTTGGAGCCGGTGTTAGTGTTATGCCTCTCTCTTTATATCGTAGACTTGACTTGGGTAAGTTGACACCTACTGAAATATCTTTGCAAATGGCTCATAAGTCAACTGCTATACCTGTCGGTATTTGTGAGGATGTGCCTGTTGTAGTTGCAAATGTTACTATTCTAACGGACTTTGTTATACTTGATATTCCTGAGGACGATAGTATGTCTATTATTCTTGGAAGACCCTTTTTGAATACTGCAGGGGCTATTATTGATTGCAACAAAGGCAATGTCACTTTTCATGTCAATGGTAATGAGCATACGGTACACTTTCCGAGGAAACAACCTCAGGTCCACAGTATCAATTATATTGGAAAATTTGCAACTATTACTATTGGAGGTTTTGAATTTCCTATTCCTACTATCAAGAAGACATATGACATCCTTATTGTTGGGGACATACATATCCCCATTGAGGTAACCTAGTGTTATTCGAAAATTCTCCGGTTTCATGTTACTCGGAAAGAGTTTATTAACAAGACCTGATCAACCTTGTTAATGGATTCCTTTTGGTGAGCATGGGATAGGTGAATCTAGATAGCACAATCTTCTGTACCCTCCTTTTACTTTCCGTTAATTAGGATAAATAAAATAAAAATAGTATTTTTTGTCTATTTCCAGACTTATCCGTGAAATAAAAAATACCCCAAAAATAAATTTCTCCAAATGCCATGAAAATGAAATATGATTTTTTTTCTAGAATATTTGAGGAAATATGGCACATAACACACAGCGAGGGGAGCCAGCACCTGGCCACGAGGGTCCAGGGCGCGCCCCCTACCTCGTGGGCCCCACGTGGCCCCCCTCCACTTATTCCTGCACCCATGCTCTTCTTCTTCCTCCCAAAAAAAATCACCAACCAGCTCAAACCCGAGTTCTAGCTCATCTTGCTGACATTTTCGATCTCAAAGCACCATTCACCAAACTGTTTGGGGAGATTGTTCCTTGGTACGTGACTCCTCCATTGGCCCAATTAGTTTTTGTTCTAGTGCTTTATTTATTACAAAATTTTGCTGTTGTGGTGACCTTGTTCTTGAGCTTGCATGTCAAATTTTCTTGGTCCCAAGTAGTTCTAATGCATGATATAGTCTATAGTCACTAGTAGGAGTTGTTGCTATCAATCTTGTTGAGTTTGGTTAACTTTTATTGTGAGTTACTAAAAATTTCAGAAAAATTCAGAAAAATGCATAGGAAAAACTTCCAAGGTGGTTCTTCAAGGAAGCAAGAACCGAGGCTCGCGTTCCGTGAGCCGGACGAAGAACTACCGAGGGATGCTGATGTGCGGCCTTGTGAATAGCCGTCAGATGACTTTATGCATCAGCCCTCAATACCGTGGCTTAACGGATAGCTTTGTGAGAAGGTTTAAATTTCATCTTCACGTAATTCTCACACTGTCCTGTTTGACCTATATGATAAATCTTATACCATGGACTTAGAGGATTTTAATGATGCTTGTAAGCTCCCACAGTGGGGCAGTATGGGTGATCCTCGCAAATCTGAATTTAGAGAATTCCTTCCTAGTATTACAGTGGGGGAATCTAGGGAAATCACACACGCTACCATAGGGAGCATTCATTTTCCTTCTATTCATTACTTTGCTCTCTTTATCGGTAGATGCATAAACGGTAAGGATGAGGCTTGCCACATGTGTGTCCCTGATCTTAGTGTTCTAAGGAGTGTTGTACTAGGTGATAGACAATATAACTTGGGAGCCATTGTTGCACGTAGGCTACACCATAATGGTTTTCATGGAGATTTATTTGGTGGGATTTATGCCACTCGCATAGCCCGCCGTCTTAGTGTGCCTATTCACGAGAATGATGAACCTTTTCCTCTTGCTCATTTAGATTGCCATGCTATGACTAGTCACCGGTTTATAGAGTGGGATGATCAAACCCTCAATTATCGACTAATCTTTAAAAGGTAGCATGCCATCCCTATTGTTCTTCCTGCCCCCACTTTGTTTAACTTTCAGGCAAAAGGGAGATACACTAAAACTATGGAGAAGGCAAATGCTTATTATAACATGACGGAGGCAGCCCGCTTTCGAGCTACAGCTCAACATGCGGTGGCTGCTGCATCCCAGTACGAACCCGACTACAACTTTGGATATCCATCAGGCCAATACTGGCCATAGACCAACTTAGGCCAAAAGCCTAAGCTTGGGGGAGTACGTGTTCTCACCGACTTTACATTCATGTTCACACACTTATTCTAGTTGTCGGTTCTCACACTCTTTCACTGTACCATCCATGCTTAGTTTCAATTTCTTTTTCTTAGTCTTTTTCTTGTGTGCTAGAAAAACCCAGAAAAACAAAAAAATATTAGTTGTTGCTTCTAGCTAGTTTACTTTCTTTGCTTGTAGTAGTAATTGAAAATGAAAACCCAAAAAAATTTCCCGCTCTTCTTTTCGATTGTTGGGAGCTTTCCCGTGTAAATAGTTTCTTTTCTTTGGGGGTTAAGAGTAGAAGACCATGATTGAAAATGCTTAGTGGCTCTCATATGCTTCGTTGCTGATTTAACCTTGAGCCATATTACCTTGTCTCCTCTCTTGTATTAAATGTCTGCAGATTCTAGCTTAGTCCAATGCACGTGCACTATTATTATTTTCCACACCGTTCGGTCGTGCGAGTGAAAGGCAATAAGGATGATATATGATGAACCAATTGAGATGAGAAAAGCTGGTATGAACTCGACCTCTCTTGTTTTTGTAAATATGATGGCTCATCGTTCCTGATTCAACTTATTATGAATGAAACATGCTTGCAATGACAATTAGAGATCATAGCTGCTTATGCCATGCTTAATTAGCTGAGAGTTTATAATGGTCTATCTTGCGTGCCAACATGATATTAAAATGGTTGTGATGTGGTATGATGGGGTGGTATCCTCCTTTGAACGATTTAAGTGATCTCACTTGGCACATGTTAACGCATGTAGTTGAAACAAATCAACATAGCCTCCACGATATTTTATGTTCATGGTGATTTATATCCTACTCATGCTTGCATTCGTTGTTGATTAATTTTAATGCATGTTCATGACCGTTGTTGCTCTCTAGCTGGTCGCATCCCGGTGTCTTTCTAGCCTTCACCTGTACTAAGCGGGAACACTGCTTGTGCATCCACTTCCATAAACCCCAAAGTTATTCCACATGAGTCCACTATACCTTCCTATATGCGGTATTTACCTGCCATTCCAAGTAAATTTGTATGTGCCAAACTCTAAACCTTCAAATGAAATTCTGTTTTGTATGCTCGAACAACTCATGTATCAACTAGGGCTGTCTATATCTTCGATGCTAGGTGGGTTATTCTCACGATGAGTGGACTCCGCTCATCATTCGTGAGAAAATGGCTGGTAATCGGGATGCCCAGTCCCATGCTCAAAATCATAATAATTAAACAAAACTCCCCAGGGCTGTTGCTGGTTTGGACGGTACCCGTTGTTTCGGGCTAGCCATGGAGTGTGCTTGTTGGTGGTTGGGGGAGTATAAACTTTACCATTCTGTTTGGGAACCGCCTATAATGTGCGTAGCATGGGAGATATCAAGATTCTTGGTTGTTATGTTGACAATGAAAGTATATCGCTCAATATTCATCTCTATTTAAAAATCGAGCTCTAGCACCTCTACAAATCCCCGCTTCCCTCTATGAAGGGCCTATCTATTTACTTTTATGCAGAGTCATCATCCTCTTATCAAAGATCACCAGTAGGAGAGCACCTCTGTCGTTGCATGTATTACTATTAACTTGCATTGAGTATGATCATGACTGGATATCTTTTACCATGAATTACAATGTCTAGTTAGTCCTTGATCTTTAAAGGTGCTCTGCATTTATGTTTTGCGGTCTCAGAAAGGGCTAGCGAGATACCATCTTGTTATATCATATCATGATTGTTTTGGGAAAGTGTTGTCATCCAAGGTTTATTATTATTGCTCGCTAGTTGATTATGCCATTGATGTGAGTAGTCTTGAGACATGAAAGTTATTGTGAATGTGGTTAGTTCATGATCTTGTTGAAAACCTTAATGATAGCTTACATATTTACAACAACAAGAGCAAACAGAGTTTGTCAAAGTTTTTCTTTATCACTTTCAGTTTATCAACTGAATTGCTTGAGGACAAGCAAAGGTTTAAGCTTGGGGGAGTTGATACGTCTCCAACGTATCTACTTTTCCAAACACTTTTGCCCTTGTTATGGACTCTAACTTGCATGATTCGAATGGAACTAACCCGGACTGACGCTGTTTTCAGCAGAACTGCCATGGTGTTGTTTTTGTGCAAAAATAAAAAGTTCTCGGAATCGCTTGAAAATCCACGGAGAATTATTATGGAAAATATAAAAAATACCTGCAAGAAGAACCAGACTAGGGGGCCCACACCCTGTCCATGAGGGTGGGGGCGCGCCACCCTGCCTCGTGGGCCCCCGGTGCTCCACCGACGTATCCCCAGATCCTATAAGTTCACTTTCGGGGAGAAAAAAATTATGGTGAAAGAATTATCGTGTTTCACGAGACGGAGCCGCCGCCAAGCCCTAATCTCTCTCGGGAGGGCTGATTTGGAGTCTGTTCGGGGCTTCGGAGAGTGGAGATCGTCGCCATCGTCATCATCGACCTTCCTCCATCACCAATTCCATGATGCTCACCGCCGTGCGTGAGTAATTCCATCGTAGGCTTGCTGGACGGTGATGGGTTGGATGGGATCTATCATGCAATCGAGTTAGTTTTGTTAGGGTTTGATCCCTAGTATCCACTATGTTCTAAGATTGATGTTGCTATGACTTTGCTATGCTTAATGCTTGTCACTAGGGCCCGAGTGCCATGATTTCAGATCTGGACCTATTATTTTTCCATGAATATATGTGTGTTCTTGATCCTATCCGGCAAGTCTATAGTCACCTACTGTGTGTTATGATCCGGCAACCCCGAAGTGGCAATAATCGGGACCACTCCTGGTGATGGCCATAGTTTGAGTAGTTCATGTATTCACTATGTGTTAATGCTTTGGTCTGGTACTCTATTAAAAGGAGGCCTTAATAACCCTTAGTTTCCAGTAGGACCCCGCTGCCACGGGAGGGTAGGACAAAAGATGTCATGCAAGTTCTTTTCCATAAGCACGTATGACTATATTCGGAATACATGCCTACATTGCATTGATGAACTGGAGCTAGTTCTGTGTCACCCTAGGTTATAACTTCTACATGATGAATTGCATCCGACATAATTTCCCATCACCGATCCAATGCCCTACGAGCTTTTCCTATATTCCTTGTTGCTTATTTACTTTTCCGTTGCTACTATCATAAAAACAACAAAAACTTTATCGTTACTTTTATTGCTGCTACCGCCACTATCATATTACTTTGCTACTAAACTATCTTGCTGCAGATACTAAGTTTCCAGGTGCGGTTGAATTGACAACTCAGCTGCTAATACTTAAGAGTATTCTTTGGCTCCCCTTGTGTCGAATCAATAAATTTGGGTTGAATACTTTACCCTCGAAAACTGTGGCGACCCCCTACACTTGTGGGTTATCAGCTATCAATCTGGGTGAGCTCTTCCTGTGATATACATTTGTCAAGCACAATGGGCAAGCCCAGGTTGACTATCACTGAAAGTTGAAATACCTGTGAGAGATGGTCCATCATATATACCACCACCAGAGAGAGTGTCCGCCATATATACGTGAGAGAGATGGGAGTTGTTCTTGGAGGAAGAAATTCGAATTTTGCCGTTGGCGGTCGATTTGGGCTAGTTTGTCATGTGATATACATTTGCCATGCATGATGGACTCGCCTAGCTCAACCATCACCTAAAGTTGAAATATCCGTGAGAGAGTGTCCATCATGGTTAATTTGCTTATAAGTAATCTTTGATGTTTGATTCTTACGCTATTTTTCATTGTGTGATGAAAGGTGTTAGCTACTATCGAGTCCGTGGTTATGGCTTCCTCCGATGATGCAGCTTCCATTAGGGTCGACTCCGCGGTCAAGGAGAAGCGCGTCGAGGACCGCTTGGTGGCGCTCATTGGGAAGAACCCGCAGCTCATCCTAATAAAGTATTTTGAGTATCTGGCCAAGAAGAATCCGCCAGCTAAGGAGAGGAAGGCTCCACCACGTAAGAAGTGTAACGACCCGATGCCACTGAGTTCGCTGACCTTTATTCCCGACGACGCTTGGTCCTCCACTGTGGGGGATGCCCCCACGTGGTTTGACTCCATGATCACTGATTTCATCGACTACACCTCGAGTAGTCCACCTAGATAGTTTGGCGTTGATTTACTGATATAGTCATGTAGTTGATGATATGGAATTGAATTGCCAATTGTGATGCTTTTGAGTGTATGAGTGATGAATGCTTACGTGGATTGTGTATGATGTGATATTTTAAGCTCGCATTCCTTCTATGCCTCTTTTTCTCTTTCTTTGTAGATGAAGTGGTACGCGGTGTACTGAGAGGCCTCTAGGAGTCTACGATTCATGGTCTGAATGCAATGCACAAGTGCTTCGCTACAAAGGCAGCTACCACGACTCATTCAATAGCATAGAGAAGGCAGAGTATCATTACAATCAGTATATGTGCTTAACCAGAAGAGAATATCTGAATTAGTGGGTTTAGTGGATGTGTATGCCAGAAATGACTTATCTTGTTCAGTGGATGGAAGAACCTGATAATTCTCCTTAAGTTCGTGATAATTGTGGTGTTGCTTTTATCATGTGACATGTAGACATGCATTGATCACTTTCTTATTTAGTAAGTACGCGCTTATATCAAAGAGCTACTTTGTGATTTCAAATGAAGTTTGTGTAACTATTTTATATAATGCTTATGTGAGTTTGTTGTTAGACTTTGTGACTTGAAATGCAAGTTGGATGGGAACTATCAGTATTGTATATCTGTTTTTGTTGCAGCGATCCGAGGGGAGAGTAGAAGAAACAGAACCGGGAACGAATCTTTACCGAGTGCCGCTCTCGACAAAGTGGCATGTGCTGCGAGAAGCTGGGCAGTTGGTTGTGAAGTCACTTTACCAGGTGTGACTCTCGGCAAAGTTTTGATGGAACCAGCAGCCGACAACTCACTTTATTTTGCTGAGAGTCATTGTTTGGCTCCCGACAAACACTTGTCGAGTGTCCGTATTACGGATCTCGGCAAGCTGAAGAATTATTGAACAACATATTGAAAAATTATGATGATTGGACTCTTCCTAAACCACCGCCTGATGTCTACTACAAAACTGGTTCTTGTAGACTCGTGTTGGGCCTCCAAGCGCAGAGTTTTGTAGAACAGTAGCAAATTTCCCTCAAGTGGGTGACCTAAGGTTTGTCAATCTGTGGGTGGTGTAGGATGAATATGGTCTCTCTCAAACAACCCTGCAACCAAATAATAAAAAGTCTCTTCTGTCCCCAACACACCCAATACAATGGCAAATTGTATGGGTGCACTAGTTCGGCGAAGAAAACCAAGAAAGCAAAAACACATATAAACATAGGTATTAATGGGTATTTTATTGAAAAAAAGTAAGAAAACCAAAAGGCAAAAAAGATACAAGTTGGGTTGCCTCCCAACGAGCGCTATCGTTTTACGCCCTTAGCTAGGCATGATGATTTCTATGATGCTCACATAAAAGATAAGAATTGAAACATGAAGAGCGAATCATGAAGCATATGACTAGCACATTTAAGTCTAACCCACTTCCTATGCATAGGGATTTTGTGAGCAAACAATTTATGGGAGCAAGAATCAACTAGCATAGGAAGGCAAGACAAGCAAAACTTCAAAACTTTCAACACATAGAGTGGAAACTTCATATTATTGCAATACCTACAAGCATATGTCCCTCTCTCATAATAATTTTCAATAGCATCATGAATGAATTCAACAATATAGCCATCACATAAAGTATTCTTTTCATGATACAAAAGCATAGAAATTTTGCTACTCTCCACATAAGCAAATTCATTCTCATGAATAGTGATGGGAGAAAACTCAACAAAATAACTATCATGAGATTGAAAATTAAAATCATGATGACAAGTTTCATGCTTATAATTATTCTCTGTAACATATATGTCATCACCATAATCATCATAGATAGGAACTTTGTTGTCATGGTAAATTGGAACCTCTTCCAAAATAATGGAATCATCATTAAATAAAGTCGTGACATCTCCAAATCCACTTTCATCAATACAATCATCATAAATAGGAGGCATGTTATCATCATAATATATTTGCTCATCAAAACTTGGGGGACAAAAAATATCATCTTCATCAAACATAGCATCCCCAAGCTTGTAGCTTTGCATATCATTAGCATCATGGATATTTAAAGAATTCATACTAACAACATTACAATCATGCTCACCATTCAAATATTTTGTGCCAAACATTTTCTAGCATTCTTCTTCTAACAATTGAGCACAATTTTCCTTTCCATCATTTTCATGAAAGACATTATAAAGATGAATAATATGATGCAACCTTAATTCCATTTTTTTGTAGTTTTCTTTTATTAACCAAACTAGTGATAAAACAAGAAACTAAAATATTCGATTGCAAGATCTAAATATATACCTTCAAGCACTCACCTCCCGGCAACGACGCCAAAAAAGAGCTTGATGTCTACTACACAACTTGTTCTTGTAGACTCGTGTTGGGCCTCCAAGCGCAGAGTTTTGTAGGACAGTAGCAAATTTCCCTCAAGTGGATGACCTAAGGTTTATCAATCTGTGGGAGGTGTAGGATGAAGATGTTCTCTCTCAAACAACCCTGCAACCAAATAATAAAAAGTCTCTTGTGTCCCCAACACACCCAATATAATGGCAAATTGTATAGGTGCACCAGTTCAGCGAAGAGATGGTGATGATCGTAGATACTGATTTTTGTAATAGGAACATTAAAAAACAGCAAGGTAGCAAGTAACAAAATTGAACACAAACGGTATTGCAATGCTTGAAAATGAGGCCTAGGGTCCGTACTTTCGCTAGTGCAATCTCTCAACAATACTAATATAATTGGATCACATAACCATCCCTCACCATGCGATGAAGAATCACTTCAAAGTTCCTATCTAGCGGAGAACATAAGAAGGAATTGTTTGTAGTTATTCTTTCCGATCGATATATCCAAGAGTCCGTACTAAAATAACACCAAGTTATTCTTTTCGATCGATCTATCAAGAGTTTGTACTAAAATAACACAAGTTATTCTTTCCGATCGATCTATCAAGAGTTCATACTGAAGTAACACCGAAACAAATCCAGATACATAATACTCAATGCAACACAAAGAACCTCAAAGAGTGCCCCAAGATTTATACCAAAGAAACAAAGACAAGAACGTGCATCAACCCCTATGCATAGATTACCCCAATGTCAGCGCGGGAATCTGCAAGTTGAGTGCCAAAACATATATCAAGTGAATCAATACGATACCCCATTGTCACCACGAGTATTCAATTGCAAGACATACATCAAGTGTTCTCAAATCCATAAAAGTATTCAATCCGTTAACAACGAAAATCTCAAAGGGAAAGCCTTAATTCATCACAACAAGATAGAGCGGGGAAAACAGCATATGATCCGACTATATTAACAAAGCTCGCGATACATCAAGATTGTGCATCTCAAGAACACAAGAGAGAGAGAGAGAGAGAGAGAGAGAGAGAGAGAGAGAGAGAGATTAAACACATAGCTACTGGTACAAACCCTCAGCCCCGAGGGTGGACTACTCCCTCCTCACCATGGTCGCCGCCGAGATGATGAAGATGGCCACCGGTCATGATTTCTCACTTCGGTGGAGTGTCGGAAAGGAATCTAGATTGGATCTCCTGGACTACAGAGCCTTGCGGTGCCAGAACTTCTGATCTAGGTTCACCCCGAGGGTTTTCGGATTTTTGTGAATTTATAGGGTAAAGAGGGGGTGCGGGAGGCCACCGAGGTGGGCACAACCCATCTGGGCATGCCTGGGCCCACAAGCGCGCCCTGGTGGGTTGTGCCCCCCTCGGGGCACCCCCAGGTGCTGCTTTGGCCCGTCGGGAGTCTTCTGGTCCATAAAATTTTCACAAAAAGTTTCATGCTGTTTGGACTCAGTTTTATATTGATTTCCTCTGATGTAAAAAACAAGCAAAAAACAGCAACTGGCACTGGGCACTGGGTCAATAGGTTAGTCCCAAAAAATGATATAAAACTGCTATAAAATGATTGTAAAACATCCAAGAATGATAATATAACAACATGAATACTTCATAAATTACAGATACGTTGGAGACGTATCACCGCCTAAACCCATTCTGAAGAAGAGGGGTATCTTATATCTCAGTCCTGAAGATATGCAAGAGGCAAAGAAATCTATGAAGGAAAAGGGTATTGAAACTGAAGACATAAAAAATTTACCTCCTATTGAAAAAAATACATGGGCTTGATACACCACCACTACCTAAGGTGGTAGAGGTAAATTCTCTGAGGAAATTCAATGACAATGATAATCCTCACAATATGCACCCTAGCCAATGCCTTTATGAGTTGTAGAATTACATTAGAAAGCAAGATCACTTCAATGCAAATGTTATGAAACAATTGAAATACAACTCTGATATGATAGTTCGCTTGAGTGACTTGTTATTTAGAATCTCAAATAATGTTAGAGGTGTAGGGAAGCATGCTTCTATGGTTCAAACTCAGTTAGAACAAGTTGCTAAATCTCAAAGAGAGTTGCTTGATGAAATGAATAATAATACAAGTGACTTTGTTGTTAGAGTAGCAACTAGAGGAGGTAAAATGACTCAGGAACCACTATATCCTGAGGGTCATCCAAAAAGAATTGAAAGACTCTCAAAGAGTCCACATTGACGCACATAGTCCTCCTAAAAGGAAAAAAGAAGAAGAAAAATAATAGGACTTTGCATGCCTCTAGTGAACCTGAAGTAGAAAAACCTCCTGATAATGAAGTCTCTATTTTTTTATGTTGAAACTCAATCTGGTAATGAACACTCACCTTCTGATAATGAAAAAGATAATGATGAGGTTCATGAAGATACTCAACCAAACAATGAAAAGGAACTAGATAATGATGTTGAGATAGAACCAGCAGTTGATCTTGATAACCCACAGCCTAAGAATAAAAGATATGATAAAAGAGACTTTGTTGCTAGAAAAACATGGTAAAGAAAGAGAATCGTGGGTTCATAAACCTATGCCCTTTGAGGCTAGTCTTTTTGCATACTCGCTTGAGTGATATCTTGAAAATGCCTCCTTATGCAAAGTACATGAAAGACATCATCACCAATAAGAGAAAAATACCGGAAGCTGAAATCTCCACCATGCTTGCTAATTATACTTTTAAGTATGGAGTACCTAAAAAACTTGGAGATCCGGGAATACCAACTATACCTTGCTCCATCAAAATAAATTATGTGAAAACTTCTTTATGTGATTTGGGAGCTGGTGTTTGTGTTATGCCTTTCTCTTTATATAAAAGACTTGATTTGAATAAACTCACACCTACTGACATATCTTTGCAAATGGCGGATAAATCAACTGCCATACCTATCGGTATTTGCGAGGATGTGCCCGTTGTTGTTGCTAATGTTACTATTTTGACTGACTTTGTTATACTTGAGAGGCCTGAGGATGACAATATGTCGATTATCCTTGGTAGGCCGTTCTTGAATACTGCAGGGGATGTTATTAATTGCAATAAAAGCAATGTCACTTTTCATATCAATGGTAATGAGCATACGGTGCACTTTTCGAAGAAATAGTTCCAAGTGAATGGTATTAGTGTTATTGAAAAATCTCCGACACTCACTATTGGAAGGTTTCAACTATCTCTACCTACTGCCAAAAAGAAATATGGAATGCTTATTGTTGGGGACATTCATATCCCCGTTGAGGTAACTAAGTGATTTACCGAAGTTCTTCGGTTTCATGCTAATCGAAAATGGTTGTTAATAAGACTTGATCAACCTTATTAATGGATCATTTTTGAGAGGCATGAAGTTGACGAATTTAGTAGCCACTACCTTATGTCCCTACCTTTTGTTTTCTATTTTTATTTGTTAAATAAAATAAAATAAAATGCCTTGTCTGTTTTCTGAGTTTTCCATGCAATAAAAAATGACCCAAAAATAAAAGTGTCCAGAATGCTCTGAAATTTTGATACGATTTTTTTGATTATTTAAGAATTTTTTGGTGTAAATAACATCAGAGGAGGTGCACCAGGTGGGTTGTGGTCCCCACGTGGGCCCCCTCACTTATCTCTTATTCCCACATCACCACCTACCTCCAGAACAAATCACCATTGCTTCATCTTTCGCGTTCTTGCTGTCAAACCCGCGGATTTCGATCTCTTTGCTCGAAGCTCCGTTTCCGGAACTGTTTCGAGGGATTGTTGCTTGGTATGTGACTCCTCCGTTTGTCCAATTATTTTTGGCTTTAGTGGTTTATATTTAGAATAATTAGCTACTCTTGGTGCTGCTGTAGATGAGCTTGCATGTTGAATTCTTAGAGTTCTAAGTAGTTTGAATGTCTGTTATGGCCTCTATGCATCCCTATAAGTAGTTGCTTCCAATCTTATGAAGTTTTGTTAAAAAATTTGTGGACCAAAATTTCAGAAATTGTACGCGAATAATGTATTTGTTTGGGAGGAATTATTCGAGGCGGAGATCCTCGGAGGCATCTTCCAGTAGCATCTCCGCTCGTCGGTCTTATGTTGAACCAAGTGAAAAATCTATATGAGATACATCCACCAAATCATGCCTTTGGCCTTGCGACGGCTATATGGTCCGTGTAGGCATTAAGGCAGAATTTGAGCAGTATTTTCAAAATTCCGAAATCGGTCCCTACATTTCAGATAAGTGCAATCAACACCTCAGCCTCACTGAATCATTTACCAAAGAATTTAAATTTCATTCCCGTGAGTCTAGGGTGTCGTTTAAATTGTATGATAATCCTTTTACCATATCTCTAGAGAGATTTTCTTTTTGCTGCAAAATTCCATTCTGGGGTTCGCTTGACGAGCCACCAAGGTGTGAGTTTGAGGTATTTTTGACTAGCCTTTGCTATGGTGAGACTTGGGGAGTGACGCGAGGTAGGATAAAAAGCATTCATTTTCCTACTATCTAGTACTTCGCATTATTTAATGGGAAATGCATTGTAGGCAAGCAGGATTGTAGTACACTTTGTGCTCCAGACCTGAGCCTTGTACGCGCCACTCTCACCGGTGACCAAAGCTATAATCTTGGAGCGATTGTTGCATGCAGGCTGCAACATAACGCTGGTAGTAGATATTTAGATGAAGGAGTTCATATCCAATCTGGGTGTGATACCTAGTGAATCGGATCCAATGACTATCTTTTGTGACAACACTAGAGCTATTGCCATTGCCAAGGAGCCCAGGTTTCACAAGAGAACCAAGCACATCAAGCGCCGCTTCAACCCCATTCGTGATTATGTTAAGGATGGAGACATAGAACTTTGCAAAGTACATACGGATCTGAATGTAGCAGACCCATTGACTAAACCTCTTCCACGGGCAAAACATGATCCGCACCAAGACTTCATGGGTGTTAGATTATAATTATGTAAACTAGATTATTGACTCTAGTGCAAGTGGGAGACTATTGGAAATATGCCATATATGCAATAATAAATTGTTTAGTATCATATTTCTTTGTTCATGATAAAGGTTTATTATTCATGCTAGAATTGTATTGACTGGAAACTTAAATACATGTGTGAATACATAAACTACACCATGTCCCTAGTATGCCTCTACTAGATTAGCTCGTTGATCAAAGATAGTTAAGATTTCCTAACCATAGACATGAGTTGTCATTCGATAATGGGATCATATCATTAAGAGAATGATGTGATGGACTAGACCCAGCCGTAAGCTAAGCATCAGATTGTTTAAGTTATTTGCTATAGTTTTCTTCATGTCAAGTATCTATTCCTTCGACCATGAGACCATGCAACTCCCGGATACCGGAGAAATGCCTTGTGTGGTATCAAACGTCACTTCGTAACTGGGTGATCGTAAAGATGCTCTACAGGTATCTCCGAAGGTGTCTGTTGGGTTGGCATCGATCGAGACTGGGTTTTGTCACTCCGTGTGATGGAGAGATATCTCTGGGCCCTCTCGGTAATACAACATCGTAAAGAGCTTGCAAGCAATTTTCCTAATGAGTTAGTCATAGGATCTTGTATTACGGAACGAGTAAAGAGACTTGTCGGTAACAAGATTGAACTAGGTATGGAGATACCGACGATCGAATCTTGGGCAAAGTAATATATCGCCGGACAAAGGGAATTGTATATGGGATTGACAGAATCCTTGACATCGTGGTTCAACCGATAAAGATCTTTGTGGAATATGTGGGAATCAATATGGGTATCCAGGTCCCGCTATTGGTTATTGACCGGAGATGAGTCTCAGTCATGTCTACATGATTCTCAAACCCGTAGGGTCGCACACTTAACATTCGGTAGCGTTAGGGTAGTATTAAGATATTAATAGCAGAAAGTCTGAAGGTTGTCCAGAGTCCCGAATGGGATTAGGGATATCACGCGGAGCTCCGGAATGGTCCGGAGATAAAGATTTATATATGGGAAGTCATATTTTGGGTTCCGGAAAAAATTCAATTTTTTCAGTATTGTACCGGGAAGGTTCCGGGGGATCCACTATGGTGCCCAACGACATAGGAAGGGCCCACATGGACCAAGGAGTGGGGCTACAGCCCACATAGGCTGGCTGCCCCATTCCCCAAGGCACATGTTTAAATCTTGAGATAAGGTCACTTTGTGCTATATCATGTATCTGTATCGAAATAAATAAATATTATGACAGCAGCATTTTACTTCTGTGCATGCATGCGCATCGTCATGTTTCGACTAAGCTGAAAAACAGACAGTCTATAGCATTTGCAGCGACTGAAAAACCCTTTGAGCCCTTGATTATGCCATGCATTCCTACTATAAAAATTTAAATAGAAATCTCTACTTGACATGAGTAATTATACTTAGCCCCATTTTTGGACAAGACATATATTCTTGTTCTTCAACCATCGTTATCACATCTATTCCCTCCATCCCATAATATAAGACGTTATTACAGCGAATACATGGGACGGAGGGAGTAGCACTTGACTATTAGTAAATGCTTATTCTGATTGGTCTCCCAAACTTACTTTTATGCATCATGCGATTGACAACAGGATGCCGATCCACGTGTCATTTAGGTCTCTGTCTCTGATGGTACCAATAGCATCCTCGATCAGGACTCGGTTTGCAGTGGTCCAACTTAATTAGCCACGCCTAGATAACCATAATCCACTGTTAGAAAGTACACAACTGATGGATAAGCTCGTGAAAAGTCGACCAAAAGTGATTATCACAATCCACCATAATAACCAACACAACATAATTCATGTACAATCAATCAGAAAGACAAGATATAGCATTCACATTCACAGAGACAAAAACTTCTGTCATGCATGAAGCTCTGCCACCTAATATAATACTAATACTACCTCCATCTCAGTTTACAAGGGTTGCACGTGTATCTAGATCATCAATTTAACTTATGTAAAATAAATTATTTAACATAAAAATTATATCATTAAGAAATAGAATATCTGAAGTTTCTAATGATATATTTTTTGTAATGTATGCTTTTTATTAAGTTGATCAAATTAACGACCTATGTACACGTGCAAGACTTATAAACTGAGATGGAGGGAGTACTACTTGTTATCGCCGGCAATCGACTATTAAGAAACCATGTGTGCTAGTATGCTGTCTGTGCGTGTCGAGCTTATGACCAAGATGCGATCAGCTCCCCCACACATACTTGAGGAAAGTACATTTCCGCCTACTATTGGACAATAATCCCTCCGTTCCGATTTACTTGTCGTGGGTTTAGTTCGAATTTGAACTAAAACCACGACGAGTAAATCGGAACGGAGGGAGTAGTAATTTCTAGTTTTATTCATGACGAACCAGGAGTTTTGTTTCCGCACTCAACCTCGGTGTGTTGATTGAGACCTGCTATTTAGCAATACAGTAGTTTTATCATGGGAATGGGGGACACGAGAGTGCCATGTTTAAATCAACGGAAAAAAAAGCGAGCTTCGTTATAGAGTATTCAGAAGGAAACGCTATATTTTAGCAAATTCAGCCGCTATGGCGCTATTCACGTAATTAGCGTGTTACAAAGCGTTATAACGTTGTAGCGTGTAGCGTTATAACGTTCAAATGATGAAAAATATCAGAAAAATAGGGAAGCACATGTTTATTTTGTGGTTATTACATGGTAGATCTAGGCTAGGTGCTCAGTGTTCAGAGTTACTATATGTTTAATAGATTGACTATAGTTTGACATTCAGTTTAAAATTTATGCTTCCTATCTGGCTTGATTATGTCTCTCTACGACGGTGTCTTAAGGTACTGAAATACTTTATTTGTGGATATATTTTGCATTTTTTTGCAAACGCTATTTTTAAATATAGCACGCTATTAGCGCGCTATAACTTGTATAGCATTTTGAGAAGGGGCTCGCTATATTTTGTAGCGTGCTATATTTTTCGTTGGTTTAAATAGCTGCAAGCGGCACAAACAGTTTTATCATGGCCATGCCGGTGGAGTGAAGATCATTATATACGGGCGGAGTTGGCTGGTCCCCAGCCACAAACTGCCATGCGCCCATTCACAAAACCACGTGTGCTATATCGCCTTATAGATAGAACGTGACCCGCTCGCGTTTAAGCGGCTCGCCGTCACCATTTAAACAGTCCTTTTCTTGAAACAATGGTTATGTGACGTGCCAACCAAGAGCTTGGGTTTAATTCAACGGTCGGTCTCAAGCATATAGGCTCCTCTCGTTCATTTAGCAGCACAACAGACAGGACAAGAGCGACGTCTGCCATGTCCAACTCCAACTCGTTGCCATCTAATTAAATCGTCCTGATTCTGACAACTTCCCCGCACCCAACATAGGTCCGCGACTATTCTGATCACTCCTCGCGTGCGGTCAACAATTGGATCAGCCAGCACACTGGTGTCGTTCAAGGAGGAGGCACTGGCGGCCAGTGCGTTCATGTCGGCGGGGACGCATGTTTCGATTTTCTTCGTGGGCGGCTGGACGTTCATTTCATGAGAGAGATCGCAGGCAACTAGTACCCCATTTCAATTATGAACAAACTAGCAGAGTGAGCCGAGCAATTGCACAGCTAGGTTTTAATTTTTTTGTGAAAAATTATTTTAGCTTTACCTAAAGATATGTTTTTACCAAAATACGATGTGTGAATGTTTTCACTGCATACTTACACATGGATAACACCCTTTCGTATTTATTTATTTTAAAATTGGAATTGACTTTTTCTGTTTATGCTTCCTAAATTCCAGTTTATTTTCATTGAAATAAATTTCAATATTAGAAACTTGCAAGATGACAATTGTAGATTGTAGTTGCATTTCAACGACCCATCTAACCAATTTGCGCTAGTCCCACTTATTTGTTGGACGCAAATCATCCTTGTGTTTTTTCACAAAAGAAAAGACAAGACATATCTTGAATTTATCTTTGAACTACATCGGAGACCTTTGTTTCTACTGATATCGAGCCTAGAATATCAAACTACTGATACATATAATTGTTCCTTCGGCTTAGTAGAATTACAAAATTATTCGTTTTTTTAGATTGTCGATGAATTTCTTGAATAACAACCTCACTTTCCAGCAGTTTGACCAGCATCAATTGTCCTCATTTACTCTGTCCAATTCCCGTTAGCTAGAAATTGTGAAATAGTACATACATAATTGGGGCCATGACATCCATCAGTTTATTCAAACGGGCAAAATCACACAAACTAATTGCCACATGGAATTAGAAGGCATACGGTTCTTCAAAAGAATTTCTCCAAGAAAAAACAATGAGAAAAGGTCTAAAGTTAGGGGCACAATCCAAAGACAAAGCATACCTAGCTAGAGAAAACCCTGATCCACCCCTCCCAAGTTGCTCCAACGAGCGACCGAGATGGGGGGACCTCAAGCACCGCCGGGCCGTCGTCCCTCCTCCTCATCGCCACCAGGGCGCACTGCTGAGTAAAGTCCGGTCGGCGTCGGCACCGGCAGGACACTCTCTCCCCTTGGTTGGCGGGATCTGGCACGGGAGGTTCTCCTCAACCGATGGCGGCGCTCTGGGAGCGGTGTGCGATGCCGCGGTTTCGGGTGTCGACGGTGCGATCACGTGTGTAAAGTCTAATTATGAAATACATTATGGTGATTGCTACACAAAAAAGACAAATTCGTGCATCTTGTATGGTGAACAGTGCGTGTAGTGTTCACCATTTCAAAATGATAATTTTTTTGTGTGTAGCTCTCACCGGAATGTATACCATCTTCAAATTTCACACACATATATTAGACATCCATATGACCGCGTATGATTTTTTTATAAATATTCAAAACTTGAAAATATGATTTTCAATTTTTCCGAAGTAAAGAGCTCCATGAAGCTCGGCCTCCATCTAGCATTTTCGTATGTATGTCACTGTTTTGGGTTAGTTGCGGCGGAGCTGTACTGGTTGGTCGCCGGCGGTGCATACCTGGCTGGCGGGTAGCCTTCCAGATACCACGTGCGTTATGTGGTACAACGAGTGGAATAGAAAATATCATCCATTTCTCTTGTGGACAGACGCTTGTGCCATCGCTGTAGCAGGTTCCTGTATTTAGATAACTCTCCCAGACCTACCTTTGGGCATCATGCAATTGACGCCGGCCTGGACGCCGATCGTATCATTAATTTTGGTGGGTTAGGAGGTGTGGCGGAGGTCGTTCATAAACCACGTGTGCTAGAACGTTTCTTATCTGCGGTACTATTAACGTCCTAGGTAACCATATTCGCTGTTAGAAAGTACGCATATGGTAAATAAGCTGGGGAAAAGTCAAGCCCAACCAAAAAGTGAATATATAATCCATCATAATAACCAACACAACACTATAATACAAGTATGTTGGGGTCGCCGCCGCCGTAGGGATCGAGCCATCTAGAGTTTCCTCCCGTCCGAATCCACCTCTAACAGCCGCCGCCAACGCACCAAGGCCGACAGCCGAAACCACAAGCCACCAAGTGCAGCAGGAGAGAGGCTGAAACGAGAAGGAGATCCACCGAAGAGTCACCGCCCACGCAGTCAAGAGCCGTCCGTCCATGTGGGATAACAATAATTTCTAGTTTTCATTACAACGAATCAAGAGCTTCGCTTTCGCCGTCGACCTCAAGTTTGTACTGCTGAAAGCGGCTATTTAGCCGTACAAAAATTTCATTATGACGGTGCAGGACATGAGCGCGCCATATTTAAACAGCTGCAACCGGTGCAAATAGTTTTATCCTGGCGATGACGGTTAAAGGATATCATTAGGTATGGGCAGAGTTTGCTGGTTGGCGGCAGCAACAACCGTACTAGTTGACATGGTAATAGCAGGCAGGTAGGATATTGCAACAAATATTTATGTGACGTGGCACTGAGTCAATTTGTGCTATAGTATGTATTTGTATCAGAAAAAAAATATTGTGACAGCAGGATTTTACTTCTGTGCATGCGCATCGTCACTTTTCGACTAAGCTGAAAAACAGATCGTCTATAGTATTTGCAGCGACTGAGAAACCCTTTGATCCCTTGATTATGTCATGCATTCCTAACATAAAAAATTTAAATGGAATTGTCTACTTGACATGAGGAATTGTACTTAGCCCCATTTTTGGACAAGGAAAATCTTCCTGATCTTCAACAATCGTATGACATCTATTACCTCCATCCCATAATATAAAACTTTGTACAATCAATACATAAGTCGTATATGTATTAGCTGTAATAGTCTTATATTATGTGACGGAGAGAGTAACACTTAATTACTAGTAAAGGCTTATTCTCTTTGGTCTCCCAATTTTATTTTATTTTTGAAATGGTCATCGGGGGAAAGACTTCCCACCTGAATATATTTTAAAGTGGCCTAGTATAGTGGTAAGTATTCCCGCATGTCTCCCAAACTTGATTTTATGCATCATTCGATTGACACCGGGATCCATGTGTCATTTAGGCCCCTGTCTCGAGGGTACCTTTAGCATCCTCGATCAAGACTCGGTTTGCAGTGGTCCAACTTAATTAGCCACGCCAAGATAACCATATTCCACCGTAATAACCAACACAACACTATAATTCAAGTACAATCAATCAGAAAGACAAGATATAGCATTCACATTTACATAGACGAAAACCTCTATAATGCATGAAGCTCTGTCCCCAACATAAATACTAATACTACTTGCTATCGCCGGCAATCCATTATTCAGAAACCATGTGTGCTAGTATATGTTGTCTGGGCGTGTCGAGCTCATGACCAAGATGGGTCAGCTCCCCAGACATAATTGACGAAAGTTATACGTAAATTTCTGCCTCCTGTTGGACAATAGTAATTTCTAGTTTTTATTATGACGAATCAGGAGCTTTGTTTCCGCGGTCAACCTCGACTGTGTTGCATGAGACCTGCTATTTAGCAGTACAACAATTACATTATGGCAATGCACGACACAAGCGTGCCATGTTTAAATAGCTGCGAGATTGCCAACAATCTTATCATGGTGATGCCGGTCCAGTGAAGATCATTAGTTACAGGCGGAGTTGGCTATGGGCCCGTTCACAAAATCACGTGTGCTATTTTGCCTTGTAGATGTGCCGTGGGTTTTAGTGTGTGGATACAAAGAGTAGATAGAACGCGACCCGCTCGCGTTTAAGCGGCTTGCCATCACCATTAAAACACTCATTTTCTTGAAACAATGGTTATGTGACGTACCAACCAAGAGCTTGGGTTTAATTCAACGGTCGGCCTCGAGCGTGTAGGCTCATTTTGTTCATTTAGCAGCACAATAGACATAACAAGAGCGACGTCTCACGTCTGCCGTGTCCACCTCCAACTCTTGGCCATGTAATTAATCCGTCCTGATTCTGACCACTTCCCCGCACCCAACATAGGTCCGCGACCGCGAGTGTTCTGATTACTCCTCCTTGCGTACGGTGAACAATCGGATCAGCCAGCCCACCGGAGGAGACACTGGCTGCTGGTGCGTTCATGCAGGCAGGGACGCACGTTTTCTTTTTCTGAGTTGGGCGGATGGACGTTCATTTCATGAGAGAGATCGCACACTACTAGTACCACTGTTCAATTAAGAACGATGGTTTTCAGTTTTAGGGGAATTATTTTAGCATTACCTACAGATTGGTTTTTTTTTTACCAAAATACGATGTGTGAATATTTTCACTGCATACTTACACGTGGATAACACCCTTTCATATTTATTTCTTTTAAAACTGGAACCGACTCTTTTCTGTTTATGCTTCTTAATTTTTTTATTTTCCTTGAAATAAATTTCAGTATCATACACATGCAAGATGACACTTGTAGGTTGTAATTGCATTTCACCAACCCAGCAAACCAATTTGCGCTAGTCCGATTTATTTGTTGGATGTAAATCCTCCGTGTGTTTCTCACAAAAGAAAAGCCATGGCATATCTTGAGTTTGTCTTTGAACTCCACCGGTGAGCTTTGTTTCTACTGATACCACTCCTAGAAGGTCAAACTATTGATACATATAATTGTGTCTAGAATTTCTTGAGCGACAACCTCATTTCTGAGCAGTTTGAGAAGCAGTCAACTGTCCTCATTGACTCCCTCCGTTCTATTCTACTCCGCATATAAGATTTGTGTCAAGTCGATCCTTGCAAAGTTTGACCAAATTTATATTAAAAATCAACATCAACAACACCAGATATATATAGTACGAAACTACATTCCATAATTAATCTACTGATATTTATTTGGTATTGTGAATATTGATACTTGTTTCTACTAGTACACTTGGCACGTGCAAAGCACGTCCACAGTCAATAGTTCTGTTGGGTTCAAAAAAATATGAATAAATTTTATATGAAATACATGATACGTTGAATAATCTATCATATAGTCATTTTGTCGGCCATCTAATTTTGACTCTTGAAATGGATTATTTGTATACAATGGTTCACCACAAAAAATGATTAAAACACGGAGAAAAAAATCAAGGATGTAAATTGCTACTGCTACTTTTGAGGTGCTCAACTGTTTGCATAATTTTTTGCTAAAATGATTGTTTGCGTTCTTTTTGCCAAAAAATCGTTAGGCTACAAAAGAAAAAGAAAGAACAGCTGTAGAATAAAATACTGAACTGTGCATCAGCTATCATCTTATATTTATCTCACGTCCATGTGCACTAATCGTTGAACTGTACAGTTGTGGCTCCTACGTTTACATCTTCGGGAGAGAGCATTAAAACAGAGAGAAAACAACACCTCAGGTGAGCTCCCTTGTGACCCACGCATGAGTGAGTAGAATGGTCCTACTCTAGACTGTGAAAGAACAATCTAGACCTATTGAGTACGACCTCAATGCTTTTATTTTCTGCCAATGGGCACTGCCACATGACAGGAGTGTGAGCCATACAGTGGCGGGCAGCACCGCGAATCCCTGCAATTTGGGCCGCTAGATTGCTGAATCGGACGGTTGATTTATGTCCACGTTGCTCCATAACTGAGTAAATTTATTATCAGCCATCAGATTTAAAAGATCCAACAGTCCATGTGCATCTGTATTGGTACAGTATATAGTAGTATAGATAAGTTTGATCAAATTTAGAGACACTTTTACTACAGACAAAACTTATATGCAGACTAAAAAGAAACTGAGGGAGTATGTCCAATTCCCGTTAGACAGAAATGATGAAATACATATTGGGGCCATGATAACCATCAATTTTTTGTAATTGGGGAAAGCGCACAAACCAATTGCCGCATGCAATTGGAAGGCCTATGGTTCATCAAAAGAATTTCTCGGAGAAGAAACAATGAGAAACGGTCTGAATTTAGGAGCTTAGTCCAAAGACAAAGCATGCCTAGCTAGAGGAACCCCTCCCCTCCCGAGTCGTTCATGTGGGCGGCCGATGGGGGGGAGGGGGGAGGCTAGCGCCGCCGGGCCCTCGCCCCTCCTCCAACCTTTCCTCCTCGCCGCCACCGACCCCTATTGGGATTTGGCATCATGGTCTCAGGCGTCGATGACGGGATCTCGTGCATGCCGCAAGCCCGTTGTGTCTCCTGGTAGCCACGTGGGAGGCCGTTCAAGGCGTGCACATGACGGCGGCCCCGGATGGCGGTCTGCAACCGTGATTTATGTCCTCCCTGGTTGTGTGGGCTATGGGAAGTGTAGCACTGGGTGGCTCAGTGTGCTCTTTGTCCTGACAGGGGAGGCCCTGTTCCAGATCTAGGGATTTAAGATCGTTCGCACTCATCCTAGCGGCCACGTGGTGGCACGAGTAAGTTGCCGAGCGAAAGCTCCACGCCTTGGCACCAACGAGGCGAACGCCCGTGGGTACCATGCTCTTCATGACTACATCGTCAGGGTTCTTCTCTCTATGCCAGGGCTCCGAGTGAAGACATTCGTCTGTTGTGGACTCGGTGGCGGTGATGCTCTCTGTCGTTCTCCCTCTTGAGGTCGTTCTCGTGGAGCTTAGGTTTGGTAGGTTGTAGTGTGGCGGTGTGTTTAGATCATCCAGTGTTCTTTGTTGGTAGCGTAATCGTGTGTGTTCTGCTGTGACCCGATTATCATGGGATCTGCTTTGTAAGAGGGCGACCTCAACATCTTGGATTGCTCGGTTGTGTTCTTTCGTCGGTTGTTGCTTTATATATAAAGCGGGGCGAAAGCCTATTTCAAGAGAAAAATAATGATAAGCATCAGCTAATTACATGTCAATGCCTAGGTAAGATATAGGACGCCAAAATGCCCATCTCAAAATTTTCGTTGAACTCAATTTATTATCATTGTTTATAGTGTATTCTTGAACTTATAGTGTTCTGTTGAACATGCTGTCCATAATACATTGTATCTTATTTCTAGGTTGTCAGAGATTTTCTTGAACCATATCCTCATTTCTTAACATTTGGATTAATGTTCAGTGCCCCTCATTTCTTGTCGTTCCTGCTAGACATAACTGATGAAAACACATAACTGAAGTTAAAAAATAGTCTAGAAATGTATGATGGATTAAAGATGATTGACCTTTCATCGTATGATAGCAATGTTCTTACCTACAACTTAATTTGTTTAATGGATTTCTTTGCCAGAGTATGTTTATAGAGTGGCGATTTATGTGGGTATGTATAGCGGGTTTTAGAGTGTAAGTAGCCCATCGAAGAAACTACACATATCTAATATAATACTCCCTCCAATCCATATTAATTGTCACATGCCCTCAGATCCATATTATTTGTCGCACACGCCATACAACTTACATAATCGGAGGGGGTATAAGAATACTCTTCATGGAATTTGTTTTTGTCAGAAAGTAATACCGGTTGAGTTAAGTTGAATAGCATTACATGTGTTGGCAAAAACCTTTTAGAGGCAAAAACTTCACTAGTAATTTGGCCCTCGGATTTTATAATTACATATATCTATCTAGTATCTAAAAAAATCTATCTATCAAATGGCATCACATCTTAAAGTTTATGTCATGAACATTGCAGCCAGGCAAATGCATGGGTTACCCCAATATTTTCTTCTAAATTGAACAGTGATACTAGTACAGCATTTATAGCGTGCGATTTCTCCCATGAAATGAACGTCCATCCACCCAACTCAGAAAAACAAAACGTGCTTCCCGTCTGCATGCACCAAGCGCCAGTGCCTCCTCCCTGAATAAACCCGGTGGGCTAGCTAACCCACACACACACACACACACACACTTAATTTCAGGTGGGCCGGTTTCCCCAACTACATCCAATCACAAGGTGCCAACTGGAAGCATTACGTAAAATCCCTGTAATTAGCCCGTGCGTGTAGCTTTACTCAATCCGGTATGTGACCGTACGCGGGGAGTGGTCAGAACACACGGGGCCGTTGGGTACGGGGCAGTGGTCATAATAAGAACGGATTTATTACATGCTAGCTGACTGCCGGATATATATGAGACATGATCGGCCAAGAATAGCAACAAAAGCTAGTGCATTTTTCTGAAAGGACAAAAATTAAAAGATACTTAAATGGTGTATTGAACACACGGAATTAATTCTCCACCAGCTGCGTTGCCGTTGGCAATAATTAGCAAAATGCCTCCATTTCACCAATCTCCTAACAATAAATGAAATGGTGTGATCCATCTATCAGAAAAAATGCACTATATGTTCAGTTTATACCCAGCTGCATCATATTCATAGCCTCGGGTTGGAGGTGGACACGCTAGACGTCGTTTTTGTCCTGTATTAACATGAGAAAACTGTTGTGCTGTTAAATGAATTAAAGGAGCGTACTCCCTCGAGGCTGACAGTGGAATTAAATCCAAGCTCTTAGTTGGCATGTCACCTAACCATTTGTTGCAAGAGCCAGAGTGTTTAAATGGTGATGGCGAGCCTCTTAAACACGTGTGGGGTCATGTTCTATCTACTCTTTGTATCCACACACTAAAACCCCTGGACTCATCTACAAGGCGACATAGAACAAGTGTTTTTGTGAATGCCCGCATGGCCTTTTGCTGCCGGTGAACAGTCAACTCCGCCCGTTCCTAATGATCTTCACCGGACCAGCATCACCAAGATATAGTTAGTGGACATTTTGGTTGTGTGCATTGTGCTCTACAAAGGCCAGACATTCGCTCGGTGCGATTGTGTCCACTCGATATATCGATTGAATGAAAATGTCCTTTATCGAAAATCATCAATTGAGTGAGGCAAGGTCTATTATTATTATTAATGGATATAGTCACTGGAGCGGAGTGGCATTGAGTAAGACATGGCCAGAGAAAAGCAAGGCATCCAATGGACGTATAGGGCAATCAATGATGATACCTTTCTCAAATTTAATCAATGATGATACATTTCTCAAATTTACTTACGAAAAGCGACTCCTTTGGTGCTGTTGAAGCAATTAGGTAGGTGTTAAGCAAACAACGTGCTTGCGTCAGGTCACCATCTCATTCCTAACATATGAATATGACTACTAATTGAATGAAAGGATATAGATAGGGTGGAGCATACTCCCTCCGTCCTTTAAAGAATGTGCTTTCAACTTTGTTGGAGGTTCAAACTGTCTCAAAGTTCGACCAATTTGTGCAAAAATATATCAATGTTCGTGAAACCAATTATATCATGAAAATATATTTTCTCATGAATCAAACGCAACTAATTTTATGGCATAAATGTTGATGTATTATTGTATAAATACGGTCAAACATGAAAAAAAAGTTTGACTACCTAACTAAGTTGGAAGTACACTCTTTCAAGGATGGACGGAGTACTCTCTCATGTTCCCACTTGTCAGTGTACACAAGTTGACCAGTTGTTCCCTACAGTCTCTGCACACCATTTACAAGACCTTGAAATTGAAACCAATATTTTTTTTTGTGACAGCATGAATTTCATATCACTATCATATAATGCCCGTCCTACCGGCAATATTTCGTTTCCCAAACTGCAGAAACCGGCACATGTCACATATGTGCAAACTAAGGTCCAGTGGAATAAACGCTCAGGGCGATCGTCGCCCCGCGGCCGGGCGACTGGGGTTTTCGGCGATGCCAACCCCTTCCATCCCCCATTTAAATCGGCGCTGCTAGAGGTAGCCACCTGCATCGCCCGCCTGGTCACCGGTGAAGGTTGCGCCGGGGCCTTAGCTGCATCCCCGTCCGGGCAAAGGCCTGGTGGACTTCGAGGCGGTGGTTTCAGTAGGCGAGGCGGGACCGTCTGTACGGCAGGGGTGTCCGCCGGAGTGGGTTGGCGTCCTTGGCCGTGTGGACGACGCATCGATGGTGGACGCGGTTTGTAGCCAGCAGGCGGCTTCGGCAGTTCCTCTGGTGTCACACCTGAAGATCTGTTTCTTCGCCCTTATGGTCCACTTCTCGCCGGATCCTGCGCATATGACCTGTCTCGCTGGGATGATGGTGGCTGGGTTTGGTGGTGTGACTCGGGATCAGGATAAGTCCTTTTGTTGGCTTGGTTGACAACGTCAGTGGCACCTCCTGTGGGCTTTGCTCCCCTCCATGGAGGCACAGAAAGATCCCTTACCCATCCTCTCTTCTCCGATCCAAGGTTAATTCTTGTTATCCATCGCGGATGCGGCGGCTATGGCGCTCTGCGTCGTTACTTCCCTTGTGTGATGCCTTGGCTTTAGTATGGTGGTTGTTGCAAGGTTCGAGCGGCGGTTTGTGTGCAGCGCTGCTGGGTATGTTATCTTTAGTATGGTACTTGCCGTCCCTATTCTCCAAAGGTTCGTCAAGCTCAATCTAGGGTGGGAGGGGAAAGGGTTGCCCTTACTGACGTTGGTCCTGAGACGGCTGGGAGTACTTGTCCCTTCTTCCAGTTGGTGTCCTTGCGTTGTTTGCTTGTTGTCCGCCTTGTGCTCACTCCTCCTTCGACATATGTGTACCCCTTCCTGTAGGTTATCCCCTTCTTGTCCGGGCTTCGGATGGATGCTTCTTCATGGCCGACAAGGTTGCCCGTTGCTACGTGGTGGTCAAATGCATTTGTTCTGCTCCCGAGACCTCAAGACCACATCTTTCATATTCTAGGGTGAACACCTTCCTCACTGGACGGTGTGGCGTCCTTCGAGCCGGACGAGGGGGTAGGTTCCTTCGGCGAGAGTGTAGGCGTTGTGGTTCCTTTTTGGTTCAAAGGGCCGGCGTTCGGCAAGATCGTTACCTAGTCGGCTGGCATTGCCCTTGGCGTTCTTCTTCTCCTTCCATGATCGAATCTGTAGGGTTTCTCATTTTGCAAGTGCTTTTATTTCTCCATTTTCAGTTGCTGGTAAGTTGGGTTGTCCTGTAAGTTGTGTGCCTAGCTCCCCTGTATCTTTGGGTGTGTGCTTTTGGGCGCTGTCAGGACCAGTGGCGGAGCTTGGGCAAGAATCATGGGGGGGCCAATGGCTGGGGGGTGCAAACAAAATCTACATTTTCCTGTGAGC
>LR738712.1:814447417-814458031 GCA_902687465.1 Secale cereale | reverse complement strand
CCGCCCAGTTTAGCCCCATGAAGCTCCGCCACTGGTCAGGACGGCAGTGCTGTAATGGTGGCCTTGTGTAATACCTGAACTGTTGATGACTTTGTTAATTCAAAGCGAGGTTCTTAAGCCTTGGTTCTAAAATAATAATAAAATATGTGCAACCTAGGTTACATGTCAAAATAATAAATTCACAGAGTGTATGGCTGGGAAGTGGTACATGATCGAACTAGTGCGCATAATCTATTATATATAAAAAGCGCTTGACGGGTTATTCAGAAAAAAGATAAATAAGCTAGAAATTACTACAATAATTAGAAACATCTGGTCGTTGGTTTGGTGGACCCATAACTTAAAAGACATAATTAATGGATTAGATCTAAAAGGACTCCATCTCGGAAAAAACAAACTGCAGCTATCCTTAGCCTGTACGTGCCGCTCCTGCGCTCCATACTAAAATAAAGATTAGGTGCAATTAAAAAAAAACTTACACACCTGATATCTATATGCATGTTGTTTATCCAACAAAAAAAAGATAGCTATCCTTAGCTTATGTGCCGCTCCATCCTAAAATAAATATTACATGCAACTAAAAAAAGTATGCACCTTATATCTATGTGCATGTCCTTTAAAAAAACTATAAAAAAATCCTAGCTTGTACGTGCTGCTCCTTCATAAAATAAAGAATATATGCAATTAAAAAACGGTACAAACCTTATATCTATCTGCATGTCCGTTGAAATAAAACTAAAAGAAAAAAACTAGAAGATCTCGCGTACTGATCCAATTTATTCAATGTACACTTATTAGATGAATATAAGCTAGAAAAACTGGTGGATCTAACGTTCTACAAAATAAAATAAAAAATACCACATCTCATGCTATAGATCTCACGTCCCTCAAACCAAAACCAAGACAAAAAGCTACTACATCTCACGTACAACACAGCTACTACTATATATTTTCCTTCAAAAAGTACTACATCTCATATATCTTTTTTTAGCTGCATTTCATCTGCAAAGAAAACTACTTACAGCTTGCCGTCCCATATGTCCTCAACTTCATGTAGCGGTTGTCGCAATGAGTCTCTGCACAAGCGCTACCAGTCTTTCTTCGGGATCCGAGGTCTCTTCGCCGCCGCCTAGCTACAAAGAAAAAATATCAACTCCTAAGCACTTTTTGTAGAAAGAAAAAACTATGTTCAAGGAATCAATTCCCAATCCCCTTCTCCAAGGTAAACAAAACTCTTGTCCACGACACTATTCTCAATCAATCTCCGAGCCTCCGATCCACTAACTTCATCTATCATGGCTATAGGTACTGTGATTGAGGTGCTACTGAGTACCCGCCTTCTAGGCATGAGGCAGCCAACATGCAGGGTGTTACAAAAACATGAACTAGAAGGTTAGTCACTAACAAAAACTACCTTAATTAATTTATTAGTTCAATCATATGATGACAACAAATAAATAAGGGGAGGTGAACCCCGTAGATCCAAAAATTGGACAAATTTCAACCTAAACATGTGTTTGCACATGAAGAACTATACGTAGCATTCTCAAGAGTCGCAATAAAGGGATGGACTAAGGGTAATAGTATATTAATAAATATGCTAAAGGCATGGAAAAACACTTATATTATAGTTCTTCTTCAGCAAGATGTTGCTACTGATCTTTTATTGGACGAGAATAAGTACATGAAAAAGTTGAATACTACAAACTATCTTCAAAATAGTAACTAACATATAAATGCTAACATTATATGGCAGGATGGATACGGTCTACTGATATGCATAATGGAAATGTGCATCTCCATTCGATGTAAATAACTCATTCATAGCTGACATCAATGCTCAATATTATCTGATATTTGAGGCTCATTACATATTTGAGAGCCTGAATATGAATATGGCCACGGGGCAACTGCGAATTTCGTTTCCAAGAACGAATAAAGTGGATAGCCATAAACAAATTAATATTTTCACTACCTTTGTTACATCGGTTCAACATTACAAACATAGGGAAATGATAAGAAGAAGGGGGAAATATGTAATGAACAGCACAGAGAAAAAAGTTGGACATTTAGGCGGAAGGTGGCAACCGCTATATATGGAGGACAAAGACGACGTGTCGGCTGTCGTTGATTTTAACTAATATGGGTGTGTCTTCTGTAGGATGAACTCAGTCCGGATCAAATCTGGCTACGAGAGATGAGATCCATTCCCAATGAATCAACAACAACACCGACGTTGCTCTTTGCGCAGCTGGACATCAACATGCGACATGAATCTGGCAGCAAACATAGAAATGGAGGGTGTCTTTGCTCTATGAGTAGCTAGACATCAGTCGGCAGCAGCAACACGGGAGTCAACGCAGAAAGGAAGGGAAGGGGAAATGGGATAAAGGGGATCAAGCAAGACCAGCCTTTGTGTGAAGATGTGGACTATGCAGTGCGAGAGATGTTTGAATGATATGTGCATCTACGTGAGCCTGTTGGACTAAAAGCCGAACTAATCATTCAAGTATGAAAAAAATATTTTACTACAAAAAGCACAAATAATCAACTATAAATTGTTCTAGAAAAATCATCCATGAATTATAAAAAGAGCACATATGATCAATGCACATTGTCTAGGGAAAAAGTTTAGTGCATGTACTTATTTTTAGAGTAAATTATGTAATATTTGGTGATGCAAACCTTTTAAAGTATAATTCCATACTAACATATACTTCATGGGCATATGAACAAAAAAATATGATCGCTACCAAATCACCCAAAAATTGTGATGCCTATGATATTTCTCAGGGATACATTATATACTAAAAATAATTAACATTAATATGCCTCAACGGGATTGTCAAGCGAGACACACACCATGTACATATCACTGCAGCAGCAGCAGCCAAGCCCATGGATTTGAGCACATAGCACTAAAACATTTCAACAACAACATAGCCTCCAGATATCTCGCCAAAATATTAAAGGGGTAACTGATATCTTTAAAAATCACCACTTCACGACTAGCCAAAACAATTGGTGAATATGAATTTATTTCAACCAAAGTATATTAAGTACTAGCCCGCGCGAAGAGCGGGCCACGTTGCTAGTTAAGAAAATGGTAATTATTTCATTAATCTGGGAGAATAAAGAGTGATAACGTGCATGAGTGTTTTTTATACGTTCTAAAATCCAACGGAAGACTATCTTGATCGTAGGAATATCTCGTGAGAGTATCTTTCATTCCAATGATTACTGTATGAATTTGGGTGATTATACTTTCATGGGCATTCTGCACGTTCAGTGGTTGCCCCTACCGGATATCTTACGAACCCCTGCCTGTCACTGAATTATTTGCAGGGTGGGTGGCCTTCTTCCGGCAGGTCCCGCCGGCGTGGAGTGGAGCGGTGCACGGCATGGGTCAGCGATAAGATCAATCCCCGACCGGCGAGACGACGACGAGGATGTATATCTGGATGGCCCGAGGCGTCGATGTCCCGGCGTCAATCGTGTTCTACAGTGCAGAGGTTGGTGCGGGAGAGTAATCGGATCTATTAGTGCTGCTGCTGGCTATCTACATGCATCACGGTCCCTACGTCCAAGCCGCTCTCGATAAAGATGGGAGCAAGATAAAATCTGTTATGTGCACGTGAGCTTACCGTCTGCAATGGAACCGCGTCTCACAAAAATGTGACCGCATAGGGCGCTTCCTATTGTGTTGCTCCCAGTGTGCTCTCATCCGCCGCCATGTGTCGTGCTCTGGATGCTTCCAAGGAAAAAAAAATCATTTTTAAAAAAAATAAATCACGTGCGTATTCGGCTTTTTAGATGATTTTTTGGTTTATTTGGCTTTTCGATTTTTCACCGGTCTTTCATAACTTTTGGACCCAAAAAATTTGATTTTTTTTGTTGAAAATCGTTTTTTTGCTTGCGCGAGAGGTACCGATTTCCTTCCCCAATATGCACGGATTTCCTTCCGGGAGAGGCACGACCGTGCCTCTCGCTAACGGAAGTATTTTTCTTCCCTTCCGCCACATGCCTCACATAAACGGAAAAAGTACGATTTCTTTTTCTTTTTCCTTCCGCGAGAGGCACGGGTTTGCTTCCGCTCTTTCAGAAAAGGAAAAAAACGAGTTGTCGGTTCGGTTATTTCGCCCTTTTTTGTCCACTTTTTTCGTGAATTTTTTTCGTCAAAATCTATCAACATGGGATCTAGTTTTGAGGATCTCAACGTGAGGAATCCAGCAATAAAAACGGTTTGAGATTTGGACGCGCGGCTCAAGAGATAAAACGTTTTGAATAAACGGATCTACAAAAAAAACTCATGGGTTGCGACATGTGGCACACGTGCAGTGCGCCACTTGACACAACCTGGGAGGTGGAAGGAGTATGTGGGGGAAGAGGTAAGTCTTCTTGGGGAAAAAGACTCCCTATATATAGTGGGAGAACAAATCCAACCGTTATCCCACGTTTCTGCCCGCAGATAGCGGTACTACCGCACGTAAGTTGTGGTACTACCGTTGGCCAGCGGTACTACCGCTCAGGGTGCGGTACTACCGCTGTAGCAGCACTAGCCAGATTGCACTCTGACACGAAGGCGTACGGGCGGTAGTACTGCCTGAGCGGTACTACCGCTCGCCCTTGCGGTACTACCGCAAGGCAGAGACAAGCAGGCTGAGGACAAGCACAGATGAAATAAATTACATCCGTAGCTATATCCGCAGAAATACGGTAGTAGCAAAACACGGCACGGTACTACCGCTTGATACAAGCGGTACTACCGCGTAGGATGCGGAAGTAAAAAATTACTTCCGCACCTACTTCCGCACTTGGTGCAGTGCCGGGCCAGATACACGGTACTACCGTTCTAGAGCCGCGGTACTACCGCTGGTGCGGTACTACCGTGCCCGTAGGCGGTACTACCGTGTGGCTGTGCGGTACTACCGCTGATGTGAGCGGTACTACCGCTTGCCAGGCAGGTGTACTAGTAAGAAGCCATGGTTTGCATATACGATAAGAAACGGTCGGAGCTCCAGAGAAGCAAAGGAAAGGTGGTGCGAGAGTAGGACGTGTACGTGTTGATTCCACCCAAACCTTTCTGAAACGGACCCCCTCTTAATAGTACGGCTTTCCTATTACTCAAAGCCACCGACAGGGAGCAAAAAGGAAACACCGTCTTCCATCGAATCCGAGGGGCAAACAATTGTCTTGTGCCTAAGTGAGATATACCTGAAAGAGCTTAGAACACACGATTAGTCCGCAAATGCATTGTCATCAATCACCAAAACTACTTAGGGAGAAATATGCCCTTACACTTCTCATCATCATTATTCTTGGCATCTTTGAGGACAAGGGGCTCAAGATTGGAGGACCCAAGACAACTTTCTTATCGTACTGATTTCATGAACACTTTTTGCTAGATGGTTTTGCTCCGAGTAATGCTAGGTTCATGGGCTAGGTTTTACAGAGTTTACAGGGTAATGTTAGTGTGACCTTTCTAATTGGATTAGGGAAGGTGGAGGGACCCACTCGCCTGAAAATCGGGGGAGGGGGGAGGAGTTAATTTAGTGTGAAGGGAGCCCGTAAAAGTCCGTTGTCTCTCCGTGGATGTAGTATTATCGTTTTGCTCCGAAGCATTTCTACCGGACTTTTCCTCAGAAAGGTATTCTTCTTCCTGAGAAGACTCAATTGTGGCCTTCTTATTCCAATCCTTGCTTTTAGCCTTATAAAAATGTCCTAGCAAAAAGGAAGTGTAGCAGCGGGGAGGAAGAGTTGTATGTGTCTTAGTTTGGTCAAAATACATATTCTGACACAAAAACTTTCAAATTCAAACTTTGTTTGATTCGTACAAACGAAAAAAATCCAAAATTTACTGAAAACTGTTGATTTCAGCCACTCCGGAAAAAAAAAATCCGGAATAGAGAAAACAAAACTTGTGGTGAGGATGGGCGAGGCAGTCGCTTATGCCGAGCCTCGCGTGTAAGTGTTTTTGTCGAAAAATTTCGAGCTATCTCTATGAGCCGAGGATTTTTTTTTTTTAGCCCGAACTAAGCCGAGGGCTCTTGGGTTGCCATGGGTTTTTCGGCTTATGCCAGAACAGTATGTAACATGAGTTTTCCCATGGTGGCTCCCTTGCCATACAACAAATCTCTAGACGTCCTAACCAAAACCCATCACCTCAGAATCCACTATATAAGAAGCCTAGCAGGCTAGCTCTGCATATAGCTCACTTGTACAATAACACTTCACGTATCCACCGGCCATAAGTCCATAACGCACGTAAACAAGGCAAGAGAAATGGAGACCCTGTCATGGTGGGTTGGAGGCTTCCTTGGCAAGTACCCGGAGATCATTGTCTCGTTCGCTTGCTTCTTGTTCTTGCTGTTCTTCAGGTTTCGCCAGCGGGACGGGCTGCCGACCAACTGGCCGGTGGTCCGCGCGTTGCCGGCGATCACGGTCAATGCTGGGCGCGTGCACGAGTGGGTCACGGAGTTCCTGCGGGTGGCGCCGGGGATGTCGCACGTCGTCAGGGGCCCGTGGGGCTCGCCGGTGGACGTCCTTGTGACGGCCAACCCGGCGGACGTGGCGCACGTCTTCACGGCCAACTTCGGCAACTATCCCAAGGGCGAGGACTTCGCAGCCGTGTTCGACGTGCTCGGCGACGGCATCTTCAATGCCGACGGCGAGTCGTGGGCGTTCCAACGGCGCAAGGCGCACGCGCTGCTCTCCGACCCGAGGTTCCGTTCTGCCGTGGCCGCGAGCACCGGGCGCAAGCTCGGCGAGGGGCTCGTGCCGCTCCTCGACGGCCTCGCGGCCACGTCCTTGGTCGTTGATCTGCAGGACGTGTTCATGCGTCTGACGTTCGACCTCACGGCGATGTTCGTGTTCGGTGTCGACCCCGGCTGCCTCGCCGCCCACTTCCCGCGAGTGCCATTCGCCGCGGCCATGGACGAGGCCGAGGCGGTGCTGTTCTACAGGCACGTGACGCCCGTACCGTGGCTGAGGCTCCAGACCTACCCATAGTTTCGAATTTCGATAGCAATAAAATTTCGATGACCCTCGAAACCTACGAAATTTCGGAAATTTCGTAAATTTCGAAATCTGTTTCGAACAAATCAATGAAATTTTTAAATAATTTGAAAAAATTTAAATTTAAGCAAAGGAATATATCCTTTTCGTTGCCAACCATGTATGTAAGAACACATGTATTCCCGTGGTACAGTTCTAACTTTAGTTTTAGCAGACCCAAGTTCGACTTCCGGCATCGTCAAATATTTTTATTTTTTAGGCAAAAATTTGAATAAGGCTAAGAAAAAGAGGTAGTGGGATTCGAACCCGAGACTTACAACCTAAGAACTTAACAAGTTGCCATTGGGCTATAGAAACTTTGATGACTGCAGAAGGGATTCCCTCATTTTATACACATACATTGAAAAATAACGAAATATTTCAAACGAAATGCAAATATTTCGGTCACCCTCGAAATAAACGAAATTTCGGAAATTTCGTCGAAATTCAAAACTATGGACCTACCTAAACATTGGGCACGAAAGAAAGATGGGCAAGGCTCAGCAGGTGCTCGACGCGTCTATAGCGGAGTTCATCTCGCTCCGACGAGAGCGAGCGGCCACCAACGCCGACGGGACTGACGACGCCGCTGACCTTCTCACGTTGTACCTGGCGTGCCAAGACGAGGTAGGCAAGGACGGAAAGGAGTTCGATCGGTTCTTGCGTGACACGACGCTGAACATCATGGTCGCCGGTCGCGACACCACGAGCTCCGCCTTGACATGGTTCTTCTGGCTGCTCTCCAAACACCCCGACGTTGAGACCAAGATCCTGGCCGAGCTCCGTGAGAACCCAACGTCTGGCTGCCAACCCACCGCCATCGATCTGAAGCGCCTGGTCTACCTGCACGCGGCGCTGTCGGAGTCACTCCGGCTGTACCCGCCGGTGCCGTTCGAGCACAAGGCGGCGGCGCGGCCAGACACGCTGCCGAGCGGCCCTGCCGTGTCGCGGTCACGGCAGCTGATCGTGTCATTCTACTCGATGGGGCGCATGGAGGCGGTGTGGGGCAAGGACTGCCTAGAGTTCCTGCCGGAGCGGTGGCTGACGGAGACGGGGCGGCTCCGCCACGAGCCTTCCTACAAGTTCGTGGCCTTCAACGTTGGGCCACGGACGTGCATCGGCAGGGACCTGGCGTTCACGCAAATGAAGGCCGTTGTTGCCGCCGTCGTGCCGCGGTTCAGGGTCGAGGTCGCCGCCGGTGCAACGGCGATTCCCAAGATGTCCATCATACTCCACATGAAGGACGGGCTCAAGGTGAGGGTGCACAAGAGACAAGACGATGCAGTAAGTACAATCTAGGGCTACGTACGTATGCCTACCAATGCACGCAAGTCTAATGTATTCCATATGCATATAGCGCCTGATTTCAGGTTAGCTTTATTATTTCATGTACCAAATAACGCCAGAAACGTGCTTTAGTTCACGTTGCTGCTTTGTCTGAGTGGTAGGGTTGATTTGTTTCATGTAAAGCTTGTTTCCTGTAAACGTGCGAGGACATGGTAAAATGATTACACGGAAGTAAAGGATCGTGGTTGTTACTCGATTGAATAAAAGAGAATGCCGAAAAGCATCAAGACATACGCGTCGCAAAATTCTGTCTGTGTACGTGTCCGCTCTTCTTCCTCCTGAATGTGTTCGTCGTGTTCGAGTCTCAGGCCCCCGAAGGTGGTGCACAGCGGCTGATATAGGAAGAGGTGTGACAGCGGCGACCGGTGGTGGGCAGCCGATGAATGGCAGGAAAATGATCCCATGCACAAGCAGAATTGGGGGCGGGCGTGGTGGACGCAGCGGGCACGGTTGTGGTCGCGGTGGTCACGCTGATATTGGGCTAGCTGACTTGGCAAGAGAGTGACCTTGGCATGCAGAAAACGTACCGGAAATTCAACATCAGTAAGGTCAGGTGTTGCAATTGTAATGAGATGGGCCATTTTAAGTCGGATTGTCTATAGGCACTGTGAGAAACTGTAAATATCGCACAGCAGGATGCAGAAGACAATCCAGGTCTTCTCATCTTGGAGGCGTGACAGTTGGCATCAAAGGAAGAGGGTCTGTCCAAGCAGGTGTTCCTCGGAAGTTGGCAGACATGTACGGGTCAGTGCGTAGCAAAGTGCGTTTTGAAGATGGATCTGCGGTGGAGATATGTGGGCGTGGTGTAGAGCCGAAGCAATGTATCACCAGGTGAGCACCGCATTTTTTCGGACATGTATTTCATACCCATGCTAAAGAACATCATCATAGGCATTAGCATGGGGCAGCTAGATGAGAATGGGTACACAGGAGAGACACTACCAGAAAAACTGGGGTTGCCGACGGCCACATCTATGCCGACGGCCCCCGTCGGCACCTAGGGACCTACGCCGACGGCCAAGCGTAGGCCGTAGGCGTACAAAGGCCGTCGGCATACATCCATCTATGCCGACGGCCCCGTCGGCATAGAGGAGGCCGTCGGGACCGCACGAGCTACGCCTACGGGTGCCGTCGGCATAGGATAGGCCGTCGGCATAGACCTGGCCCACCTGCCTGGTCAGCGCAGACCACGTGACGGCGTTGACCCTACGCCGACGGGCCGTAACGGCGCCCGTCGGCATATCTGTGGCAGAGGTATGCCGACGGTCTGGCCGTCGGCATAGGCCCCTCTGCCACGTCCACGATCCGTGCGCCAAGCCACGTCATCGATCCGTGAGACGAAGGCTGATATGCCGACGGCCAGGCCGTCGGCATACATTTATTTTAATTATTTTTTTAATTCCATTTCTGTTATCTGTGGCAGAGGTATGCCGACGGCACGGCCGTCGACATAGGCTGATTCGCCACATCATCGATCCCTGCGCCACGCCACGTCATCGATCCGCGGCACAACCTGCGTGGGGTGTAAAGGTATGCCGACGGCCGAGCCGTCGGCATAGGTGTACTTTACTTTATTTTTATTTTTAGTTTGCTTTGTTGTTTTTACTTTGCTTTGTTGTTTTTACTTTATTTTAGTTTTTGTTTTGCATAAGATAATTATGCCTTATCTAAAAAAATTCCCGATGTATATCGATTGCCCCCCCCCCCCCCCGTAACGAACGTCGCTATTGCCGTGTCACGGAGGGGGGAAACGGTCGACACGGAAGGAATTCTGCTTGGTGGGGGGGTTCGGGGAAACGGTCGACACAGCCGAAACGGTCCCGATGCATATGTGAAAGTGTTCATGCATGCGTAGAGAGGCCCGTCTTGGGGCTCCGGTGTGTGCCCCCCCTCACGGACGGCGCCGCCGCCGGCACCTGGAGGGGGGAAACGGACGCGTGGGGTCTACACGGAGGGGATCTTGCTGTGGATCTGTCCCGCATGTTTCTCCAGGCTGTTCCTATGGGCTGACCTAACACAACCGGGTGGGGAGGTCCACTGGTCAAAGCCCGTCCGCGCAAAGTCAAAGGGCTAGATCCCGTGGTCCAACGCTACAGGGTTAGGCGGGACGGGGGCACTAGGGGGGTAGCAATGCCACCGGAGCGTCGCACCGGGCCCTCATACATGCGTGGTGGTGTGGTGGCATGTCCGAAGAGGCGGGACGCGTGTCCGGTG
>LR738712.1:814419096-814442999 GCA_902687465.1 Secale cereale | reverse complement strand
CTTCCCTATTTCAAGGACCTCAAACTTCCTTACAATATTGATGTGATGCACACCGAAAAGAATGTGGCAGAGTCCCTTTTCACAACGATCCTCAACATTACTGATAAGACGAAGGATAACGTTAAAGCTAGAGCCGATCAACAGAGAATTTGTGATAGACCACGGCTGAACATGAAGCCTCCCACAGGCGGTCGAAAAAACTGGTTCAAGCCAGATGCTGACTTTGTCCTTAAACCGCCGGGAAAAAAAGAAGTACTTATCTGGCTGAAACAAATTTTGAAGTTCCCCGATGGTTATGCATCGAATATAAGTAAGGGAGTCAATCTTTCAACGGGCAAAGTGACCGGCCTGAAGAGTCATGACTACCATGTATGGATTGAGCGGATAATGCCGGTGATGGTTCGAGGCTATGTCCCCGAGCATGTCTGGCGAGTGCTTGCCGAGCTTAGACATTTCTTCCGCACACTCTGTGCTAAAGAAGTAAGTAAAGAGGTGATTGAAAAATTGCATAAGAAGGCACCGGAGTTGATAGTCAAGCTAGAGAAAATCTTTCCGCCAGGCTTCTTTACTCCGATGACACATCTCATTCTGCACCTCGCGAACGAGGTATTGTTGGGGGGGCCTGTGCAGAATCGCTGGCAGTACGGCCCTGAGAGGCAGAACAAGCATCTCCGACGGAAATGTGGAAACAAAGCTAAGATTGAAGCTTCCATAGCTGAGGCGGTTATCCTAGAGGAGGTGTCAGACCTCAGGACATCATACTATCTAGACCATGTTCCCCATCTGCATAACAAGGTGCCTCGATACAATATAGAAGAGCCCAAGTATCAACCCAGGCTCGATCTATTCAACACGCAAGGTGGGAGGGCTGGGGCCTCGAAATCTTATAACATGCCACGACAAGAATGGGAGGACCTCATGTTCTATATCTTGCACAACATCAAGGAAGTTGAGGAAGTGTGGATGAGGTAATACCACTACACCATTCCTTTATGTCTTCCACATCATCATGTTCCATGTTCACTTAGTCCCGGTCTAACACCGCTTTTCTTATTTTTAGTGATTTCGTTCAAGTGGAATGGACGGGAGTGAATCCTCCTACTGAGGCAGATGCACTTACTCTTCTCCGTCATGGAAACCCTGGACGTAAAAATTTTGTTGCTTGGTTCATGGAGAAAGTAATTTTCCACACTCCCCTATTAAATACCTACTTCAACATTTATTAGTTAACCAAACTAATGCACGCAACAATTTCCATTATACTTGTAGGGAAAAGATCCGAACATATCTATGGATGATGAATTGAGATGGGTTTCCATGGGTTTTGACCCTGCCGTCATGACATGTAAAAAGTATGATGTGAATGGGTATCGCTTCCATACAGAGGAGCACCAAAAAAGCCGCCCCGATCCCAAAACTATAAATACCGGAGTGTACACCCCCGGTCAAAATTCAGTAGACTACTACGGAAGGGTACAAAATATATACGAGGTTAAATTCCGCCAGGGGCGTGAGACCCTAAGTCTTCCTGTGTTCAAATGTCGATGGTTCGATCCGCGGGAGGGGGTAAAACATACGCCTTCCATTGGTTTGGTAGAAGTTAAACCATCAACCGTCTATGCCGGAGCCGATCTCTTCACTGCGGCTACCCAAGCTACACAAGTATATTATCTGCCTTACCCATGCCAGAAAGCGTATCTAAAGGGTTGGGAAGTTGTGTTCAAGGTTTCGCCACATGGTAAGCTGCCAGACCCGAATGAAGACGATCACTACAACATTAACCCCATGACATACGAGGGAGTGTTCTATCAAGAGCAACCTGATGATGATGATGATGATGATGGTGTGGTTAGAAACGATGACGCTAGACCATTGGGTGATGATGATGTGGACCCAAACGTCGACGATACACGGAATGATGGTGAGACCATTGTCAATGAAAATGACATACTTATGCTAGAAAAGTTAAACGAAGCCGCTGACGACGAGGAAGAGCCTCCACCTCCGTCGGACAACGAAGATGATATGATTGATAGTGATGATGAGACGGACCGAGAAAGAGGTTACAACAGTGATGATTCATATGGGTTCTAGCAGATGTACGTTTCAAGTATTTTTTTTCTATAGTTTAGGAATATGCCTTTTTATGCATTTTTATTAATGTGTTTATTATCATGCATTTTCCTTCATTTCATTAATTTACTAATTGCTTTTTCTCTTTTCAATGCAGGTTCGTGGAACATGGGCAAGGGGAAGGCCGACGGCGTGGGTTTCCTACGCAAGGTCGTCGGGGGGGCTAGTCGGAGTGGTCGAGCACGTAATCCTCCCCCTCGGCTACTTGACGATGACTCCTCACAGGGAGGTCGAGGGAGAGGTGCCCCTAGAGGAGGAGGAGGGAGATCCTCTAGAGGACGAGGTGCTGGGGGGAGAGCCACTATAGGGGGTCGCGGCCAGAAAGAGCGCACCCTCACCGACTTAGGGGTGTTGTCTTCGAGGCCCTCCTCTAGTGAGGTACCCTCCTCTAGTGAGGTACACTCTAGGGAGGAGGAGGAGGAGGTGGAGGTGGAGGAGGAGGAGGAGGAGGTGGCGGAGGAGGCAGGCGAGGAGGAGGAGGAGGAGGAGGAGCCCGAGGCAGGCGAGGAGGAGGGTGGTGGCGGGGATGATGGTGGTGACGGGAACGGGGTTGACAACAAGGGGTGGCTGCGTGGTAACGCAAAGCTACCAAAGCAGGTTCCTGCTACTGAGGAGCAGAAGTGGCTCATTCAGCCCACGAGAAAAGAGTAAGCGCCACTTTGTAATAATTTCATTATTTTGCTTGTCACATGCTTATTCCGGTTGTTATTTATTTTGCTTGTCACATGCTAATAATTCATTCTTTTGCAGCAACTGGATATATTCTAAAGGGGTCCGTATTCCCAACGGCCTCATCACTGTCTTGCTGAAGTTACACTGGCCGGGGTTGTACTGTCCGGATCCAGTCAGGCCGCCGGATCGTCGGGTTTTGGCCACGAGCTGGGACCACTGGGAAGCGGCCCCCCACGCGGACCATGACACCCATGCCAAGGCCGTGATCACTACTTTTTGGGTGAGTTCTCTTCAGAAGTCCATTCTACTTTCATGAATGATTTAACTCAGGGCTTCTTCCATTCTTGTTTCATGCATGTTTGTAGAAATTCTATCGAGTTCTTCCGGAGCATAGGGCTAGAGCGGACCAGATTGTGCTGCGCCAATGCAAGAAGAAGGCCCGCCAGCTGCAGTACGAGGTGCGCTATGTGGCCATCTCCACATACTACCACGACGTTCTTGGTGTGAAGATGACCAAGGAAGATGCGCGGAGGATGGGCATTACCTTGGAGAAGCCCGAGTTCTTGGCGGTAAGTATAAAAGATTTTCCATTATGCCATTATGCTTCCATTATGCCATTATGCTTTTCATTATGATTTTTCATTATGCCATTATGCCATTATGCTTTTATTATGCTTTTATTATGCTTTATGCTTTATGCTTCCATAACACCAATTTGGACACACCTATATGCCATTATGCTTTTATTATGTAGGTGTGTCCAAATTGGTGTTATGGAAAAGACGAGTCCTGGGCGGCATTGGTTGATCTTTGGTGTGATGAGGCTGGAGCCTGGGCGGCTATGAGAACCAAAAATAAGGCTAACCGAGGGACGGAGGGAGTACATGCTCAGGGAAACCGAAACCACTATCTCCACAAGGCAGTTAATGTATGACTAACCCCATTAAACATTCTTCTTCTTCTATTTACCATCAGTTTCTTATGTATGACTAACCTCTGTTTGGTGGTGCAGGAGGAGAAACTGAAGCGGCCGCTGTCAGACATGCAGGCGTGGGAGATCGCCCATACGCGGAAGGACCCCAAGCCTGGCGAGCACAAGTACTACGGCAAGAAGACCGCGGGGAACATCCAAGCCTACTCTGAAGCCTATTTAAAGTTGCATCCTGACACACCTGACCCCATTGCGGCGCCTCTGGACGAAAGGGCGGTGGTGAGCATGGGGCCCAAGGAGCACGGTCGGGAGGCGGTTCTCGATGCTGTGATCACTCCTAGTATCTCCTACACACATCTTCGTCGGATCGACCCGAGCCTGAGCCAGCGCACGAGCCAGCCAGTGACCAGTGCACAGTCCCTCTTCCAGGAGCAACAATCTGTAAGTATTTTCCCTCTTATCTTCATTGCTCATTTTATTTTCCGCATTTATTATTTTTATGAGTTCCATCATGGCATACCGTAGGCCTACCTGGAGTACACACGCCAGGAGACCATGACGTGGCATAAGAGGCTTTATGAATACCAAGTGCATATGGATCTCCAGATGCAGCAGGCTTTTCAGGAAATGGCGGCCGGCAGGTGTCCTCAGTTGCAGCCAGCACAATGCCCTCCAGCGCAACCAGTGCTGCTGACCTTTGAGGAGTTTGTGGCACAGACCGCTGGCCCCTCGCCGGTTAGTTCATCCCCAATCTATTCATCCAAAGCATGTCATGCCTTTCAACATAGTCATATATCCCGTTAATATGTCTTTTCAACATCCAGGGAACAGGTGGATCTACCGTTGGCGGTGGTCTTCGCAGCACTCCGGAGGCACGGAGCCCGTCCACTCCGATCCACGGAGGCGGAGGCGGAGGCGGAGGCGGAGGTGGAGGCTTCGGCGGTCTTGGTGGTAGCTCTGCTGCTAGCAGTGACGACTTGGGCTTCGGCGGTCTTGGCGGTGACGACCTCCGTGGTGCTCGGTGATAGTCCTAGATGACTTGCGTGCTTATCTATATGCTTATGTGATCACTATCGGCAGTGTTGGTTGTGTTGATGATCATTTAGAGATTTGTGTGTGATGATGCTTAATTATGCATATATTGTTGTGATGGTGTCGGATGATATCCCGTTGATATGTGCTGTTGTTTATATGTTTATTCTGTTATATATGTCTATTCTATCATATATATGTGCTGTTGTTTGAATTGAATTCATTTGAAACAAAACAGAAAAAAAGCAGAAGAAAACTATGCCGACGGCAAGGCCGTCGGCATAGGGATGCTGTGAGCTCCCAGTAGCTGACACGTGGCAGCTATGCCGACGGCCTGACCGTCGGCACACAATTTATACTAAGCCGACGGCCTAGCTGTCGGCATAGCTGCCACGCGTCAGCTACTGGGAGCTGCGTATGAATGAGTAAGCCGACGACTTAGCCGTCGGCTTATAATTCAATATATGCCGACGGCCGGGCCGTCGGCATAGGCCTGGTCCACGACCAACGGCAGGCAGCCACGTGGTAGGCCTATGCCGACGACGACCGTCGGCATAGCCCTGGTCCACGAGCAACGCCGGGCCGCCACGTGGCTGCCTATGCCGACGGCTTGCCGTCGGCATAGACCTGGTCCACGAGCAGCGACTGGTCGCCACGTGGCTGCCCTATGCCGACGGCAGGCCGTCGGCATAGCCATGTGCCACGTGGCGACCCGTCGCTGGGCGAACTTGACGGCTGTGGGCGCCGTTAGGCACGGACTTTGCCGACGGTCGTTGCCGTCGGCATTGATGTACGGCCGCCGTCGGCATAGCATATATGCCGACGGCTTTTTTATGCCGACGGCCAACCAGGCTATGCCGACGTATATGTTGCCGACGGCCCTATGCCGACGGGTGCCGTCGGCATAGGTCTGTCCCGACGGGACTCAGGGCTATGCCGACGGCTCTGGCCGTCGGCATAGGGGGCGATTCTGGTACTGAGAACGGCGTCCTGACAGTTTGGGACACAAGGAGAAATGTGCTTAATCGAGTTCCAAGGACTCGCGATCAGATGTACATCCTCAACTTCCAACCGTCAGACCCAGTATGCCTGCTAGCACATGCGAAAGAGGATGTGGTTGTGGCATATGCTGTTTGGGCACATGAACTTCTGGTCCCTGGCCGCCGAGAACACGTTTGATGGAATGCCGTACATTGAGAATGGGGATTAGATCTTTGATGGATGTATGATAGCCAAGCAGCGACGTCTCCTGTTACCAGCATAGGCGACATATCTAGCAACACAATAGGTGGAGCTATGGGATGCGGATCATTGTCGACACGTCACTCCTGCAACACCAGGTGGTAAACGATATATATTTTTGTTGGTCGATGGCTTCTCTCGATACATGTGGACTGTGCTATTGCAAGGCAAGGCCGGAACGCTAGATGACATCAATTGACTGCAGGCTACGGCAGAACTCAAGAAGATCATGAAACAAAAATCTCTACGCACAGATAGGGTTGGTGAATTTACCTCTGCTGATTTGTTGAGTATTGTGAGCTCTTAGCATCAAGCATTTTCGGACTGCACCCTACACTCCTTAGAAGAACGGTGTGGTTGAAAGAAGTGATCAAACTGTCGTTGGCATAGCGAGGAGCCTTGTCAAGAGCATGGGCATGCCAGTGAGGTTCTCGGGTGCAACAGTTACCACCACGGTGTATCCACTAAACCGACCTCCGATTATTAATCTCCAAGTTTAGGATTAAAGTTTATATTTCGTGCTATAACCGATTTGCTCCGTGAGCCCATTTATCCATAATGTCTCGGAGGGAAACCCATATGCACGTGTGGAATAATAAACGGTAAAATGTATTCCTTGTCATGCTTCTAAGACTAGCTCAATTGTTGCATGATGATCACGTTTTCCTAATCATCTGCATGACTATGCCGTCAACTTTGAGGACAGAATGTTAGAAGAACACTTGTGTTGAATCAACCCAAAGTGATATTATGCTATTAGATACATTCATCACAAGTTAATTGTTTTATAACATAGAGAAAGCTAGCGTTTGCATAATTTCTTAGACCATGAGAGTATCGTGTTCCTTCATACTTTCTTCATGAACTTTGGAGTTAGTTAATTGCCATCCATTACAGGGTGGCTATTACGGCAGCTTTCGTGTTCATGGAAAAGTATGACAAGGTAATTGATAGCTCAAGATTGAGATTTGCTTCCCCAACGATGGAGAGATATTCTTCGGGCCCACTTGGTGTTACGGTATCCATCATCGTCTATCCAGACACAGGACTGACATAGTGAACAGGTTGATGATTCACGGAAATGCCACTAAATCTCACTTCGGGTATTTGTAACATATCGCACAGTAACAAGAACAACATTCGGTAATTACAAGTTCGCTTGAATATTCGTTCGTGTGGGTTTAAGGATTAATATGGATGTCCACGGTTCCGCTGTTGATTATTGAGCAAAAATAGTTCCGGTCATGTCTATACTTCACCGAACCTACAGGGTCACACACTTAAGGCACTAGTAGATAAAGCCCCATCTGCCCTGGTTGGTAAGGGCCTTTTGCCCCGGTTCTTGAACCGGGACTAAAGGGTCGGTACTAATGCCCTAGCCCTTTAGTCCCGGTTCAATCTAGAACCGTGGAAGATGGGTCTCCACGTGGCCTGTGCGCGGAGCCCAGGCAGGAGGGCCTTTGGTCCCGGTTGGTGGCACCAACCGGGACCAAAAGGCATCCACGCGTCAGCTTTTCTGTGGCTGTGGTTTTTGTTTTTTTAAGGGGGGGTGGAGGTTTTGGGGGGTTAATTTAGGTGTTTCATGTATTGTGTTTGCTAGCTAATTAATAGAGAGAAGTGTCCTCTCTTATGTCCGTGCTTGGTCGACGCTACGTACTACACATACGTATAGAGAGGACTAGACACGCTAGCTAGCTAGCTAGTAAGCAAACGAATGAAACAGAAGATCGTAATCAACATATATATACATACATAGAGAAGTAATATCGACCACCTCTCCTTCTCCGAGAGATTGGTCGAACAACAAGTTCTCGTATATCTATCCGACACTACCGGGTACATATATACAATAATTATCTCTTACAAATATAATCTCCTATCATATGGACGCATGGTCCACATAGTATTCTCTGTCTGGCGCGATCACGTGGTCAAGGAAGAATGCCGCCAATTCCTCTTGAATTGCTCGCAGACGATCTGGTGCTAGGAGTTCATTCCGCATCCGAAAGATCTAATTTGAAGAAGGGGGTCAATACATATATATACATATATGAATAAATGAAACTCAACACAAATGATGGTAATGAAATAAAATTGTGAATATTATTAATTGCTTACGCACTTCAAATTGTGCGTCAGAGTAGCCCCGCTCACAGGTCGTGTGCCGGATGGACTCGCAAATGTAGTATCCACAGAAATCATTCTCTTGTTCCTGCCACAACCACTTTACAAGAAATAGAGGTCAATCAAACTGATAAGCAAGAATGCCAAATGGTATTGATGAAACTAGCGCTTGAATCAATAGGAGATGCGCGGAACATGCTACTATATAGTACTTACTTTCGGGTGTCTAAATTCCAGCTTCTTCGGCAGTCCCGGAGCTTTTTTGGTGAATTTTTTCCAAACCCTGCCAGACAAAGAAAATAATTACTTGATATGAGAAATGAACAAAGTTGCTGATATGCATGGTGGATAATGATCGATTTAACTTACTTCTCGAGCATTAAAAAAACAGACGATGGCTCACTATGGAGGCGCACGGCGATGGCGACGAGGACGGCGGGTGATGTCTACACACGCTTCTATTTCTTGTAGACTATGTTAGGCCTCCAAGCGCAGAGGTTTGTAGGACAGCAGCAATTTCCCTCAAGTGGATGACCTAAGGTTTATCGAACTCAGGGAAGTAGAGGTTGAAGATGGTCTCTCTCAAGCAACCCTGCAACTAAGATACAAGAAGTCTCTTGTGTCCCCAACACACCTAATACAACTAGGAGTTGTATAGGTGCACTAGTTCGGCGAAGAGATGTCAAAATATGGATGATAGGAGTGGCAAAGCAAAGTAATATAAATCTGTAATAAAAAGTGCAGCAAGCAAACAAGTGGTAAACGTGAGCACAAATGGTATTGCAATGGTGGAAACAAGGCCTAGGCTTCATACTTTCACTAGTGGCAACTCCCAACAACATTTACATAGTCTTATCACATGATATTTCCCATAAAACATGCAATGGAGACACACTCGGAGGTCATTCCTTTGTGCTCAAGAGAGGACGAGAATTATGTAGGGCTACAAAAGCACAACACAAAGTTCGTAGTTCTCAATCTATGGATTTCCCAATGTCACCGCGGCCATCCAAAGAGAGTACCACAATCACCACAACATATCTCAAGGATAGTCAAAGACAAGCACCAAGAGACTCTCAATCTTCAATCAACACACAAAAGAGGAAATCACTCATGAAAATATTCTTCTAATCCATGTCCAATAGACCGCTGTCACCTTGGTCTCGGGGATTATACTAGATAAAGACAAGTGAATACATCAATCCAATACATAGAGGAAGGGGAAATATCATGGGATCACCCTAGATTAACATAGCCTATGATCACAACAAAGATCACATCATGGGAGAGAGAATTGACCACATAGCTACTGGTAGAAACCTCAGCCCCGAGGAGGAACTACTCCCGCATCATGGAGGGAGGAAGCAACGTCGATGGAGATGAATCCGGGGGCACTTCCCCGTCCCGGCAGGATGCCGACACAGGAATTCTGGTCCCCCGAAACTTGGTGGCGATGGCGGCGGAGATCGGAATTGCTTCTGGAGAAAAGGGTTCTGGAATCAGGGTTTTCGCGACGGGAGGAATATATATGCGAAGGGGGGCAACCAGAGGCGGAGCGGGGGCCCCAGGCGCCCCCTGGCGTGGCCAGGGGTGGGGCCGCGCCAGGTGACCGCCTGGGCCACCCCTGGCTCCCCTCTGGCCCCGCTTTGGTTCTTCGCGAAGCTTCCTGTACGCTGATTTTTCCTGTATTTTTCCCGGAATTTTTGGAGCACTTTTAATATGGGGGAAACCTGAAATAGAAAAACAGCAGAAAACAGGAACTGGCACTGTGGTGCACTGAGTTAATAGGTTAGTCCAAATATGATCAAAAGTGTATGGAAGTGCATAAATATCATAGCAATATCACACAAAAGAAGCATGGAGAAAGCAGAAATTATAGATACGTTTTGGACGTATCAACATCCCCAAGCTTAATTCCTGCTCGTCCTCGAGTAGGTAAATGATAACAAGCATAATTTCTGTGGTGACATGCTACCAACCATATAAGAACTTTTTAAGTAAAGCAATCAAGGCATGTAATTCAATTCAAGTCATAACAACCAAGAGTCTATATTAGCACTGTAACAAGCAACATAAGAACATAAAGGTGCAAGAGCTCTCGCTGTCCGTGACTCGAATGTCTCCAAATGGTGTTTGCGTGCAAGAAAGGGGATAGGGATATACGAGAGAGTAAAACATAGCTTTTGTATTGTTGAGAACTTAATCTACTAAAGTTTCACACTTGGTCTTCTTTGGAATCTTATCTTGACTCATCCCCAGACCACCGGCCAGGTACAGGTCAAAATGATCCACTCCCTTTCGATATTTTGAGCACTCATGCAATGGATGAGCGTAAGCAAGAAAGTTGACACTTAGGATGGCAAAGAGAGAAAAATGATGGAGGGGGAAGACAAAAAAGGTGTGAAAGGCTCACATCAATGAGGACAATCATAGGCGAGAGAAAGCCAAATGATAGATATGATGTGAGGAGTAGGGATTGCCATGCAACGGATGCACATATGAGCTAAGGTAAGCTCTCCAATGGAACTAGTGGGGGTGCATCCAACTTGCTTGCTCAAGAAGACCTAGAGCTCTTTTGAGGAGGCTCGTCATTGGAATATACAAGCCAGGTTCTATAGTGTGAAGGTCCCCACATAGCTATATGCATGAATGATAATCTCTATGGAGTACAAGGTACAAGATGAAGTACGAGTGTGGATCTCTCAAAAGGAATAGTAGTGTGCCCCCTTCTCTCTTTTTATTTCGTTTCCTCTTTTTTCTATTTTTTTTATTTTTTTGTGGCCTCAATGGCTCTTTCTATTTAACTCTCATTTGTCCTCTTTGGGATCTTTTGATTTTGTCCTCTTTGGGATCTTTTCCTCACTTTAGGGGCAACACTCTATTTATTACAAGAAGTATAGAAGATCTTTCACACTTTACAAAAGTACTCAACATAAAGAAAATGAAACTATCATGATGTATGCAAATGTATGCCTGTGCCAGTGTAGCAGGATATGCAATGATACTAGCGCGTTGATACGTCCAAAACGTATCTATAATTTCTGCTTGCTCCATGCCACTTTTGGGTGATATTGCTATGATATTCATACACTTCCATACACTTTTTATCATATTTGGACTAACTTACTAATCCAGTGCACCCCAGTGCCAGTTTCTATTTTCGGCTGTTTTTGTATTTCAGGTTTTCACGTTTCGAGAACTGCCCAGAAAAATCCAGAAAAATTATATAAAAAATCAGCGATCCGGAAACAACACTGCGTCCGAAGGGCAGCCTAGGGGGGGGCACAGGGGCTCCAGGCACCCTGTGGGCGCCCCCCCCCCCTGGGCCGCGCCGGGGGGCGCCTGGGCCCCCCGAAGACCGTCCGGTGCCCCCCTTTGGCATATATTTAGAGGGACCTCCGAAACCCTCAGAACAGGAACTCTTTTCGCGATCCCATCTCTGTTCCGCCGCCGCCGCTTCCAAGATCGGGAGCACCAGGAGAACTCTTCCCGGCACCCTGCCGGAGGGGAGGATCACCACCGGGAGCTTCTCCACCACCATGGACGCCTCCCGGATGACTCGTGAGTAGTCTCCCTTGGACCATGAGTCCATGACCAGTAGCTATGTGATGTTCTCCTCCCGTTCTTGTGCTTCACTAATTAGTCCTCGTGAGCTGCCCTACATGATCGAGGCACCTATGTAATCCTTATGCTGTTGCTATGTTGAGTTTGCTGGGATCCGATGGATTATGAGATTATGTTCAGATTGATCTTGAGTAATATATTTGATTCACCTTTTTTATATTTTAGTTCATAAGTAATTCTTGCATGTTCTCCGTTGTTACTTATTGCTTTGGCCGAGTAGTAGGTAGTGACTCCAAGAGGGAACGTTATGCTTGATTGTGGGTTCATGCCCCTCGATGACTAGCTTGAGTGACAGAAACATGAGTCTAGGGGATGTGCTGTTGCCACAAGGGGGAAAACAACGGTTCTTGTGCCCGCGGGTGCAAGGATTGTTTACTTTATGCAAAGTTCTTTTAATGCAGTTGTTTGTTGCATTGAGTTTACACTATGGGTGGGACTCGCAACTTAATACCAGCGAGATGTTCTGGATAGATATCTCAAGGTGGATGATTAGTAGTAGATATTGATGGATTTCGGTCTACTTACTTTGGCGTACCGCCCATGCTTTGAACCTCAACCTTTCTTGCAATGTAGTCAGCATTGGTTTGCGTTCGTGGTCCTGTCAATTGCCCAGCTGTAATTTGTTTACCTCACATAGCTGTTTTATCGTCTTTTGGGAGAGAGACATCACTAGTGAACATCATGAGACTCCGGTCCATATTACCATCATTGATCACATCCACTATTTACTTTTCGTTATTTACCTACTATTGCAAAAACTATCTATCACCACTATCATTGCTTTTAACCCTTTGTAAACTACAAGGCCGGAGAGACTGACAACCTCTCTGTACTCGTTGGGAGCAAAGTTATTTGTATCTGTGTGTAGGTCCACGTTGATTGCTACTAATCTGGCGCCGTAGCAATTGACACCTACTTGTTGAACCTAGGAGTCTCTGGGGAATCGATCCTTGGCATCTTTGCTAGGGGAAAACACTTCTACTTACTGCATCTTACACCTTCCACTTGGGGTAACCAACGAGGGGTTCGAGGCCCATCAAGGAGTATTTTCTGGCGCCGTTGCCGGGGACTCCACTCTTCAGGATAGGGGAGTTGCATGCTATCTTTTACCTTTGCTTTTTAGTCTTGTTAGTTTACCTTTCATTTTTGCTTTAGTTCCTTTTATCAAAAATCACAAAAATAGTTATCTTGCTTGCTTGCTACTATGGGTTCTACCAAAAACACTAAATGGGAGGAGTACACCCCTACTTCCATTGCCCAACTTATCACTGACGGGATTTACAAAAGTAATAAACCTTGTGATTATACTAGTTTTGACGGAGAGCTATGCCCATGGCATGGTCTTCCAGGAAAAAAGTATGAGCCTCAGTTTAAAATTGCTCCTAAGCTTCCCCAAACTTGGGAAGATGTTCAAACTCTTATAATAGAGAGCGAATTAAACAAAGAGGATGACACTACAATTCTGCCCACTAATGATAAAATTGATTTTGATAATTGTAGTATTTCAGAAGTTATCACCTTTCTACAAGGAATGGCTAAAGATCCCAACACTAGCATGCTTAATCTTGCCTTCACAGAGCATGTCACTAATGCTCTCATCAAAGCTAGGGAGGAGAAACTTAGAGTAGAAGCCTCCATACCTAGAAAGCTAGAAGATGGTTCGGATCCTATGATAAAAATTAATTTGAATGACTTCTCTTGTTGTGCATTATGTGATGTTGGTGCTAGTACATCTGTTATGCCCAAAAGGAAATATGATATGCTTAAATTGAAACCTTATGATTCTTGTTCTTTTGGTGTTCGTCTCGTTGATTCTTCCATAAAGAAACCTTTGGGGAGGATCGACGATGTTCTTATTGTTGTCAATGATAATTATGTGCCCGTTGATTTTACTATTATGGATATTGAATGTGATCCTTCATGTCCAACTATTTTGGGACGTCCCTTTTTGCGCACCGTTGGTGCTGTCATTGACATGAAAGAGGGTAATATAAAATTTAAGTTTCCTCTCAAGAAAGGGATGGAACACTTCCCTCGTAAGAAGGTCAAGTTACCTTTTGACTCCGTTGTACGGGCTAGCTATTCTTTTACTCTTGATAAAACTTGATCTATGCATTATGCCTAGCTTAAAGGCATAAAAGAAAGCGCTTTTGGGAGGCAGCCCACATGAATAAATTTTTTGCTTTTGTTGTGTCTTGATGTTGTTTACTGCTGTAGCATCATCATTGTATCTTTGCTTTTCATATTTTTGCCAAGTATGGCCTCCGATTGCTAGAAAGTTCAAAAGTTGTGAGGTGCTGTCCAGGAAACAGATTCTGTCCTCTGATAGAAAAATTCGTATAAAATCACCAGATCATCTTTTGGTCTGAATTTTTTCGACAACGTTCTCTATATAATTGTCTTTCGTGCGTCAGTTCTGAGTTTTTTATTTGAGTTGCAGAAGTATCCCGAACAGACCAATTACTGCCTGCTGTTCTGTTTTTCACAGATTCTGTCCTGTTTTGCCTTACCTTCACTTTGCAAATTAAGAACTTGCTTTTTCTTTGCAAAAACCTTTTGGCAATCTTGAGAAACAGTAGAACTTCAAGAATATCCTTATTTCCAGCAAGGTATAATTATTTTATTAAGGGTACTAACCTCGCTAATCAGATTATGATGAGTTATGTATGAAGGGAGTTTTCAAGTGTGCGAGGGAAGATGATAAAAAGATTCAGGAGTGTCAAGCGCTCAAGCTTGGGGATGCCCCCGTGCACCCCCAAGAAATATTCAAGGAGACTCAAGCGTCTAAGCTTGGGGATGCCCCCCTGCATCCCCTTCTCCATCAACATTATCAGTTCGTTTTTCGTTTCGCTATATTTTAATCACTTCATGTGTTATGTGCTATGCCTGGAGCGTCTTGCTTTTAGTTTTCTTTTTGTTTTTCATAACGAGTCGGAACCCAGCATTCCTTTATGTGGGAGAGAAACACGCTCCACTTCTACCTAGAACATTACATAGAATTTTCATGTCTATCTATGATGTGTGTGTTCTTTGTCTTTTAATAGCTACTATCGTGCTCTGCTCTTAGTATTCATGCTTATCTTTCCAAGAGCTTTTATTTAGTTGGTTGCTTGAACTCTCTTTAATTACCATGCTCACCTTATTAAGAGAGTTTGCTTCCGTTGCATGGGTTAATGTGTCTATGATAAAGATGCTACTTTCATGATGGTGCTTAGTAGTTCAGGTTTTCTTTTGGTTAATCTCAAATAGCTGGGGGGGTTCCCAATGTGTTATTGGAGTACCAACTTGGTTTGTTTGCCTACGATGTGGTATGGTTTAGTAATGTCTTCCTTCGAGAATTTATTTTGATTGAATTGGCGTATGCTCACGCATATTCAAGACTGTAAAGAAAGTCTGTCAAGCCTTGATGATCTTTTATTTCTAAGTAGCGATATAACTACCATGCTTGATTCAATATTGCTTTGTCACTCTGCATGATTATGACCGTCATTGCTCTCTTAGTTGGTCGCTCCCAGTCTTTTGCTAACCTCCACCTGTACTAAGCAAACTAACCATGCAATACATAGCTCATGGGAAAGTAGCCTAAAAACTATTGTGGTAAAGAATATGTTGCTTATGTATCTTATTTCTTATAAGTTGCTTGCTGAGCGGTAACCATGTTTCTAGGGACGCCATCAACTGTCACACTTTTGTTGAATATCATGTGAGTTGCTATGCATGTTCGTCTTGTCTGAAGTAAGGGTGATTTACCGTGGGTTGAATTAATATGCATATTGTTAGAGAAGAACATTGGGCCGCCAACCAAAGCCATGCATCATGGTGGAAGTTTTAGCTTGGACCTTAATCCTCAATCTCTCGTGAGAATATGCTTATGCATTAAAGAGGAGTCCATCATCTATTTTCTATGTTGTCCCGGTATGGATGTCCTCAAGTTGAGATCTATCAAAAACGAGAAATCAAATGCGATCTATCTCCTTGGACCTTTGTACAGGTGGCATAGAGGTACCCCTTTGTGGCACTTGGTTAAAACATATGTAATGCAATGATAACCCATGGGGATCCGAGCTAATTAGGACAAGGAGCGAGCACTATTGGTATTCGATGCATGAGGCTTGCAACTTATAGGATGTTTTATGCATGACACATATGAAGTACTACTACCGTTGACACAATTGCTTCCATGTTTTTTTTAATAAAAAGCTTTAGCACTTAACCTTTCTTTTACCTTTATGTTGAAGCACCAACTACTGAGAGCATGATTGTCATTCTGAGTGTAATGTGTATTGTCCCAAAGTAGCATTGTCTTTTGCATGATTGTGATATCGTTTATTCTGAAATGATTGTATCTAGTCATCACTTAAACCTTGAAGGTGCCCCTGCACTTATGTTTTGCATCACTAAAGGGGGCAAGCTAGATATCACTTTGTCATATTTGTACATCATGTTCATTGCAAATCTTTTTGATGTTTCAGTTTCATGTTGTAAAACTTTCAGTCATTTGTGATTTTCTCTTGAGGCAACTTAATTACTTTAGAATCATTGTCTCAGTAAGCTTTTGTCATATGACTATGAGAAAGTCCTATATGGTTAATAGCATGTCACCACAGAAATTATTCTTGTTATCATTTACCTACTCGAGGACGAGCAGGAATTAAGCTTGGGGATGTTGATATGTCCAAAACGTATCTATAATTTCTGCTTGCTCCATGCCACTTTTGGGTGATATTGGTATGATATCCATACACTTCCATACACTTTTTATCATATTTGGACTAACTTACTAATCCAGTGCACCCCAGTGCCAGTTTCTGTTTTCGGCTGTTTTTGTATTTCAGGTTTTCACGTTTCGAGAACTGCCCAGAAAAATCCAGAAAAATTATATAAAAAATCAGCGATCCGGAAACAACACTGCGTCCGAAGGGCAGCCTAGGGGGGGCCACAGGGGCTCCAGGCGCCCTGTGGGCGCCCCCCCCCCCCTGGGCCGCGCCGGGGGGGCGCCTGGGCCCCCCGAAGCCTGTCCGGTGCCCCCCTTTGGCATATATTTAGAGGGACCTCCGAAACCCTCAGAACAGGAACTCTTTTCGCGATCCCATCTCTGTTCCGCCGCCGCTGCCGCTTCCAAGATCGGGAGCACCAGGAGAACTCTTCCCGGCACCCTGCCGGAGGGGAGGATCACCACCGGGAGCTTCTCCACCACCATGGACGCCTCCCGGATGACTCGTGAGTAGTCTCCCTTGGACCATGAGTCCATGACCAGTAGCTATGTGATGTTCTCCTCCCGTTCTTGTGCTTCACTAATTAGTCCTCGTGAGCTGCCCTACATGATCGAGGCACCTATGTAATCCTTATGCTGTTGCTATGTTGAGTTTGCTGGGATCCGATGGATTATGAGATTATGTTCAGATTGATCTTGAGTAATATATTTGATTCACCTCTTTTATATTTTAGTTCATAAGTAATTCTTGCATGTTCTCCGTTGTTACTTATTGCTTTGGCCGAGTAGTAGGTAGTGACTCCAAGAGGGAACGTTATGCTTGATTGTGGGTTCATGCCCCTCGATGACTAGCTTGAGTGAAAGAAACATGAGTCTAGGCGATGTGTTGTTGCCACAAGGGGGAAAACAACGGTGCTTGTGCCCGCGGGTGCAAGGATTGTTTACTTTACGCAAAGTTCTTTTAATGCAGTTGTCTGTTGCATTGAGTTTACACTATGGGTGGGACTCGCAACTTAATACCAGCGAGATGTTCTGGATAGATATCTCAAGGTGGATGATTAGTAGTAGATATTGATGGATTTCGGTCTACTTACTTTGGCGTACCGCCCATGCTTTGAACCTCAACCTTTCTTGCAATGTAGTCAGCATTGGTTTGCGTTCGTGGTCCTGTCAATTGCCCAGCTGTAATTTGTTTACCTCACATAGCTGTTTTATCATCTTTTGGGAGAGAGACATCACTAGTGAACATCATGAGACTCCGGTCCATATTACCATCATTGATCACATACACTATTTACTTTTCGTTATTTACCTACTATTGCAAAAACTATCTATCACCACTATCATTGCTTTTAACCCTTTGTAAACTACAAGGCCGGAGAGACTGACAACCTCTCTGTACTCGTTGGGAGCAAAGTTATTTGTATCTGTGTGCAGGTCCACGTTGATTGCTACTAATCTGGTGCCGTAGCAATTGACACCTACTTGTTGAACCTAGGAGTCTCTGGGGAATCGATCCTTGGCATCTTTGCTAGGGGAAAACACTTCTACTTACTGCATCTTACACCTTCCACTTGGGGTAACCAACGAGGGGTTCGAGGCCCATCACGCGTCATGTAGCAATGATTAGGGCAAGGCCCAACTACCATGCGGCTCATCGATCAAGCAAAAGCATGTATGACATGAAGATCAAGTCATGAGAAGATGGATGTTGCATGGCAATGTATCTCGGAAAGGCTATGGAAATGCCTTGATAGGTAGGTATGGTGGCTGTTTTGAGGAAGGATATAATGAGGCTTATGATGACAGAGCGTATCGTGCCAAGGATTTGGATGCACCAGCGAAGTATGCGCCAACTCTCGAGGTGAGAAAGGGCAATGCACGGTACCGAAGAGGCTAGAAAAATATGGCTAGGTGGAAGTGTCAACCTTCGAATACTCACATTAGTCCGAAGAGCTCATGCACTTATTATCGGTAACTCTCAATCTAATTAGGAGGTTCACAAAGAGACAAGTACCCCGAGGAGGAGTGTATGGGGGTTTGGTTATCCTTGCGCATCCTCGACTCATGGTACGTGAGTGTACTCTAATATTCGATCCCTCCAAAGATTAGTGATCCATCTAGTAGCTAAAGTTCTCAACTATTTTGTAGGTTTTTGAAAATAAACACGGATTGCCCAAAATACGACATCTATCACTAATAGGCTAAAGCTCTTGACACCAAAAGTTCAGACATTACTCATGGCAATACCTCAAAACTATTGCAAGTTACTACTAAAATTAAATAGCAACCTCAATTACCTACTTTAAGTTAAGACACACAACTCAGTGCAACAGGCAAACTCTCTTAACAAGATAAACATGAAAACTCAAGAGAGTTCAGCAACCAACTAAACAAAAGCTCTTTAAAAAGAAAAGCATGAAAACTAAGAGCTAAACATGACAGCAACTATGGAAAGACAAAGAACACACACAGCAAAGATAAGCATGAAAATCCTATGTTGTGTTCTAGGTTGAAGTGGAGCGTGTTTCTCTCCCACACAAAGAAAGCTGGGTTCTAACTTGTTATGAACAACAAGCAAAGCTAAAGAAAACTAAAAAGGAAACTAAGAGCGAGACGCTCCAAGCATAGCACATAATGCATGAAGTGATTAAAATATAGTGGAACGAAAGACGAACTGATAATTGTTGATGGAGAAGGGGATGCACGGGGGCATCCCCAAGCTTAGACGCTTGAGTCTTCTTGAATATTTCTTGGGGGTGCACAGGGGCATCCCCAAGCTTGAGCGTTTGACCCTCCTGAATCTTCTTTTATCATCTTCCCTCGCACACTTGAAAACTCCCTTCATACATAACTCATCATAATCGGATTAGCGAGGTTAGTACCCGCAATAAAATAATTTTTCCCTACTGGAAATAAGGATAATCTTGAAGAGCTACTGTTTCTCAAGATTGCCAAAAGGTTTTTGCAAAGAAAAAGCAAGCTCAAGGTTTGCAAAACGAAGAAAAGGCAAAACGGGACAGAATCTGTGAAAAACAGACCAACAGGTAGTAAATAATTTTTTCGGGCCACTTCTGCAACTCAAATCAAAAACTCAGAATAGACGCTCGAAAGCCAATTGTATAGAGCACGCTGTCAAAAAAATTCAGATCAAAAAGATGATCTGGTGATTTTATACAAAATTTTCTGTCCAAGGACAGAATCTGTTTTCTGGACAGCACATCACAACTTTTGAACTTTCTTGCAATCGGAGGCTAAACTTGGCACAAAGCTGAAAAGAAAAGATACAATGATGATGCTACAGTAGTAACAAACATCAAGACCACTAAAAACTGAAAGAACAAACTGAAAGCAAAGATAACAAGGGTTGTCTCCCTAGAGCTCTTTCTTTATAGCCATAAAGATAGGCTTAAGACTTTAATGATGCTCTCGTAGGAATAAGAGTTGAAGAACAAAAGATAGCATCAAGAAGCAAATACCAAACACATTTAAGCCTAACATGCTTCCTATGCATAGGAATATTGCAATAGAATAATTCATTGAAGCACAAAGCAATAAGCATAGGAAGACAAAACAAGTGCAGCTTCGAAACCTTCAACATAAAGAGAGGGAACTTGATATTATTGAAATATCTATAAGCATATGTTCCCTTCTCATAATAATTTTCAGTGGGATCACGAATAAACTCAACAATATAAGCATCACATAAAGCATTGTTACCATGATCCACATGCAAAAAGGTACTCTTACTCTCCACATAAGCATAATCTTTCTCATTGGTAATAGTGGGAGTAGGACTATCATAAACAACTTGAACATTATAGATTAATTGTGTATTAGGAAGATGGTGTTCAACAAGGGAGTAATTCCCTCCATTATTATGACAAGTTTCATAAGGATAATTTCTCCTTATGTCATAGGTACCTTTATAATCACTATAGATTGGAGTTATAACATCATCATAGTAGAGAAGAGCATTATCATTGCTAGCAACTATATTTGTAAACATGTTGTCTTTATTCTTACTAGCAAAAGAATTATCAATTATCACATCACTAGTGGGTAAAGGATTTGCAATCCTATCATCCCCAAGCTTAGAGCTTTCCATATCATCACTTTCAGAGTTGGTACCAAAAAGATTTTCAAGATCATAAGTAGCATTATCATCATTTTCCCAATCACAATAAGTAACATGCATATCATAATCAAAATCATCTTCAATAGTACCTACGGACGTATCATCAAGATGATAATTAAGGCAATAAACTTCACCTTCTTCTTTAAACTTACAACCGTTAGGATAAAAGTTGATGGGAGGAATATGCTCAGGCCAGGTTGATACCCATTCTTCTTCCTTCTTGCTCCTCTTCCTCCTCCTCTTCTTTTTCTTCTTCTTCACCTTAGGAGGGAGTGGTTGGAGATGAACTTCTCCACATATCCTGGTTTATCATTAGAAACAATAGGGGAACTTGGGAGAAACTCTCCTTTTTATTAGCAGAAATATAAGAGACATTTTTATACTTTGGTAAAGTTCCCTCCTTTCTAATCTTACTTATGTAATCATTTTTATGGCAATTAACAACACAATAGAGATGGCAATTTTGCAAAGTGTTTTTATTCCTATGGCATTAACATCTAGCCAAGAAGTCTTTTCTGATAACTCTTCACACATCAAAAATAACATAAGCTCATCATAAAGATCAGGGGTGATCATGTTATCACACAACTGGTTAACAGTTATGTTTTGAAAGTGCATGCATTGAAAATTAAAGTGACCCTCTATACAGCAAAGTTCACAAGTAAAAGGATAAAGGTCACACAATTCTCTAGCAATTTCATTTAAATCTTTGACCCAAGTGATTGTTCTTTCATGCTTATGTTGCTTACAATACTTCTCTTCTTCAATCATAGGCCTTCCACAAGGTCTATCCACTCCACAAAAATTAACATGCTTATATAAAACTTCATTTTTAGGAGTTGGATCATGCATGTTGCAATCATCATGAACAATTTAATTTTCTTTGCAAATCTCTTTAAAAGGTTCATGATGCTTGATCCAATCCTCCTTAGGCATATTAAGATGTGAAGCAAAAGATTTGAGGAAATCAACAAGGAGTTGAGAATCAAGCCCAAACTTAGCACTAAACTTATTAAAACTTGTAGTTTCAACAAAGGACTTAATGCAATCATACTCATAAATTATACCTGACTCTTTACCTTTGTCGATCTCCCAATCTTCATTGTTGCGTTGAATTCTTTCAAGGAGTTCGCATTTAGCATCAATCTTTTCGTTTGTGAAAGAACCCATAGAGGAAGCATCGAGCAAATCTTTATCCTGTCGAGAGAGCCTCGCATAGAAATTAGTAATAATCATATCTTTGGGGAGCCCATGGTTAGGACATTTTAGCATTAACGTTTTCAGTCTCCCCCAAGCTTGAGCTATGCTCTCTCCGTCATGAGGATAGAAATTATAAACATAATTCCTATTCTCATGGACTTCATGAAGAGGATAAAACTTGGAGTAAAAGAGAGACTGGATCTCTTCCCAATCCAGCAGGTGAGAGTCATCTAGTAGCCTATACCATTCCAATGCTTTTCCTTTCAGTGACAAGGCAAATAATTTCCTCATGACTCCATCTCTTGTCAAACCTGAAATCTTAAACAACTCACAAAGTTCTGTAAGTTTCAACAAATGAATACTAGGATTGACCGTCCCATCATAACAATCATTCCTAATTATTTCAATTATCCCAAGTGGTATTTGGAACGGGATACATTCAGTAGGTGGAGGAGACTTCTCTACCACGGGTGTGGTAAAGCGGCCTTCCCCAAGCAGCGAACTAAGAGTGCGGTTTTCCATAAACATAACTAGTGAAACTAAAAACAAGAAACAAAAAGATTTAATTGCAAGATCTAAAGATATACCTTCAAACACTTACTTCCCCGGCAACGGCGCCAGAAATAGCTTGATGTCTACACACGCTTCTATTTCTTGTAGACTATGTTGGGCCTCCAAGCGCAGAGGTTTGTAGGACAACAGCAATTTCCGTCAAGTGGATGACCTAAGGTTTATCGAACTCAGGGAAGTAGAGGTTGAAGATGGTCTCTGTCAAGCAACCCTGCAACTAAGATACAAGAAGTCTCTTGTGTCCCCAACACACCTAATACAACTAGGAGTTGTATAGGTGCACTAGTTCGGCGAAGAGATGGTAAAATATGGATGATAGGAGTGGCAAAGCAAAGTAATATAAATCTGTAATAAAAAGTGCAGCAAGCAAACAAGTGGTAAACGTGAGCACAAATGGTATTGCAATGGTGGAAACAAGGCCTAGGCTTCAAACTTTCACTAGTGGCAACTCCCAACAACATTTACATACTCTAATCACATGATATTTCCCATAAAACATGCAATGGAGACGCACTCGGAAGTCATTCCTTTGTGGTCAAGAGAGGACGAGAATTATGTATGGCTACAAAAGCACACCTCAAAGTTCGTAGTTCTCAATCTATGGATTTCCCAATGTCACCACGGCCATCCAAAGAGAGTACCACAATCACCACAACATATCTCAAGGATAGTCAAAGACAAGCACCAAGAGACTCTCAATCTTCAATCAACACACAAAAGAGGAAATCACTCATGAAAATATTCTTCTAATCCATGTCCAATAGACCGCTGTCACCTTGGTCTCGGGGATTATACTAGATAAAGACAAGTGAGTACATCAATCCAATACATAGAGGAAGGGGAAATATCATGGGATCACCCTAGATTAACATAGCCTACGATCACAACGAAGATCACATCATGGGAGAGATAATTGACCACATAGCTACTGGTAGAAACCTCAGCCCCGAGGAGGAACTACTCCCGCATCATGGAGGGAGGAAGCAACGTCGATGGAGATGAATCCGGGGGCACTTCCCCGTCCTGGCAGGATGCCGGCACAGGAATTCTGGTCCCCCGAAACTTGGTGGCGATGGCGGCGGAGATCGGAATTGCTTCTGGAGAAAAGGGTTCTGGAATCAGGGTTTTCGCGACGGGAGGAATATATTTGCGAAGGGGGGCAACCAGAGGCGGAGCGGGGGCCCCAGGCGCCCCCCCTGGCGCGGCCAGGGGTGGGGCCGCGCCAGGTGGCCGCCTGGGCCACCCCTGGCTCCCCTCTGGCCCCGCTTTGGTTCTTCGCGAAGCTTCCTGTACGCTGATTTTTCCTGTATTTTTCCCGGAATTTTTGGAGCACTTTTAATATGGGGGAAACCTGAAATAGAAAAACAGCAGAAAACAGGAACTGGCACTGTGGTGCACTGAGTTAATAGGTTAGTCCAAATATGATCAAAAGTGTATGGAAGTGCATAAATATCATAGCAATATCACACAAAAGAAGCATGGAGCAAGCAGAAATTATAGATACGTTTTGGACGTATCAGCGG
>LR738712.1:814388398-814405897 GCA_902687465.1 Secale cereale | reverse complement strand
CCGCCCTCGCCTTTTCAGTTTCGAAAAAAACAAAATAAAATGAAAAAAACTTCAAAAATTAAAATCCTTTGAGATGTAGTTATGTTACTATATCTACTAGTTAGGGAAATTAAAAAATATAAATTTTGACATGTTTTGCAAAAAAGCGTTATGAAAAGGTAAAACGACTATATCTTTTGCATATGATGTCGGAAAAACACGTATAATATATCAAAATGTTCAGCACGAAAATCCGCATACGATTTTGACGGCCAGAGGCCATTTTGCAATTGTTTAGAATCCTCGAATTCTGAAAGGAAAAAGTTATGTTCAAATTTCATTTTTTTTATTTTGGTTAAATCTGGTCAAACTATGGTCAAACTAATTATTCAAAAAATATTGGTGTTACTAAATAATTATTCAATAAAATTAGTGATACTAAATATATATATTTTTTGGTCAAATCTGGTCAAACTATGGTCAAACTATTTATTCAAGAAATATTAGTGTTACTAAATAATTATTGTTTTTTAGAATAATAGTTTTAAACTCAAACGTTGAAACTTGTGACTTGATGCTCAAGCTAAACTCCTGAGGGTTAATAGGATTGACAGCTTACTATTGTCAAGAAAACAACAAGTGCAAAATTGGAAATTAGGGGGAATAGAATTCGGAAGTGAAGCGTGCTCATGCTGGAGTAGTGAGAGGATGGGTGACCGGCCGGGAGGTTAGATGATTTAGAATGAGTGCTCCACACTTCGGCAGTGATGAGGGGCGATTAAAGATTAAATCGGAAAAAAAATTAAAAAAAATCCTTTAGTATAAAGCCCGGTTCTGCACTAGTGGAAGGTTAGTTAGTAGTAGAGAGGTTGTGCTCTTTTTCCTATATCTCACGACATTGTTAGAGCAATATAGCTGGCATGCATTGATCGACCGAAGTTCGTGCAGGGACCAGGGGCACTCGACAAGCAAAGGCGTTTCGAGGCTCCTGCTACATAGGGTGTAGAAGTCGTCGTATCAAGGATAGGTATAATGGGTATGTTGAGAAAGTAGGAGGTACCTGTTGTCATCGTAGAAGCAACAGAACCCCGATATGACGTAGATGATGTTGCCGGTGTCGATCTGACCATCCCTAATCAACATCCAATTGAATAAGGTTCAGTTGATTGCAGTGATAATTGGTTAACTGTCAATTGGAAACAGCTCAAAACAAATGGTTCATCCCAAACGGCACCATGGCAGCTAAATGCATCATTCATGCGCTACAACAGCTGCCAGCCATGGAGGGGATGGGAGACACGGGAAGGAAGAGGATATGGGAGGGAGGTGGAAAGAAGAAGATAAGGCAGACGGAGAGAAAAAAACTGGGCATGCGGTGGAGTCACGGGGCATATATACGATTTGTTGGAAATATGCCCTAGAGGCAATAATAAAAGAGTTATTATTATATTTCCTTGTTCATGATAATCGTTTATTATCCATGCTATAATTGTATTGATTGGAAACTCAAATACATGTGTGGATAAATAGACAGACTTTGTGTCCCTAGTGAGCCTCTACAGGACTAGCTCGTTGATCAAAGATGACCGCGGTTTCCAGGTCATAGACATGAGTTGTCATTTGATAACGGGATCACATCATTAGGAGAATGATGTGATGGACGAGACCCAAACGTTAAACATAGCTTTTGATCGTGTCAGTTATCGCTATAGTTTTCTGCATGTCAAGTATAAGTTCCTATGACCATGAGATCATGTAACTCACTGACACCGTAGGAGTGCTTTGTGTGTGCCAAACGTCGCAACGTAACTGGGTGACTATAAAGGTACTCTACAGGTATCTCCGAGGGTATCCGTTGAGTTGACATGGATCGAGACTGGGATTTGTCACTCCGTGTGACGGAGAGGTATCTCTGGGCCCACTCGGTAATACGTCATCTCAATGAGCTCAAAGTGACTAAGTAGTTGGTCACGGGATTATGTATTACGGTAACGAGTAAAGAGACTTGCCGGTAACGAGATTGAACTAGGTATAGAGATACCGACGATCGAATCTCGGGCAAGTAACATACCGACGAGACAAAGGGAACTGTATACGGGATTGCCTGAATCCTTGACATCGTGGTTCATCCGATGAGATCATCGAGAAACATGTGGGAACCAATATGGGTATCCAGATCCCGCTATTGGTTATTGACCTGGGAGTGTCTCGGTCATGTCTACATGGTTTCCGAACCCGCAGGGTCTACACACTTAACGTTCGGTGACGCTAGGGTTGTTAGTGAGAAAAATGTATGGTTACCGAAGGTTGTTCGGAGTCCCGGATGAGATCCCGGACATGACGAGGGTCTCCGGAATGGTCCGGAGACGAAGATTGATATATAGGATGAAAGGTTTCGGAGTCCGGAAGTGTTCCGGGGAGCATCGGGAAATCGGCGGAGTACCGGAAAGGGTTTCGGGGGGTCCGGAAGAAGTTCTGGGCCTAATGGGCCACAAGGGGGGACACCACAGCCCTCAGGGGGCTGTGCGCCCCCCCCTGGGCCCTCTCCTCATGCGGCTAAGGGGGTGGGACCCCCTAGGGCAGCCGCACCCCTTTGGAGTGGGGGGCAAGGCACCTAGGGGGGGAAACCCTAGGGCCTGGCCCTGGCCGCCGCCCCCCCTGCCTTGGCCGCCGCCCCCCCCTTGCCCTGGCCGCCGGCCCCCTAGGGGGGAAACCCTAGGGCGCCCTCACCTCTCCACCCCCCCTATATATAGTGAGGCAAAGGGAGGGCAGCAAACACAAGTTCGTGCCTCGGTGCTGCCCTCCCTCTCCCACAACATCTTCTTCTCCCGCGGTGCTTAGGCGAAGCCCTGCTGGAATTCTCCTCCACCATCACCACCACGCCGTCGTGCTGCCGGTTCTCCATCAACCTCTCCTCCACCCCTTGCTGGATCAAGAAGGAGGAGACGTCCCCGAGCCGTACGTGTGAAGAACGCGGAGGCACCGTTGCTTCGGTGCTAGGATCTTCGGCGATCTGAATCGCGGTGAGTACGACTCCATCATCCGCGTTCATAACGCTTCCGCTTAGCGATCTACAAGGGTATGTGGATCCTACTCTCCCCTCGTAGTTGCATCTACTAGATTGATCTTGGTGAACGTAGAGAAATTTTTTTGTTTTCCATGCAACGTTCCCCAACAGTGGTATCAGAGCCAGGTTCTTGCGTAGATGCTTTCTCGAGTAGAACACAAAAGGGTTTGTGACGTTGATGTTTAAATTGCTGCCCTCCTTAGTCTTTCTTGATTCAGCGGTATTATAGGATGAAGCGGCCCGGACCAACTTTACATGTCCACGTACATGAGACCGGTTCCATCGACAGACATGTGACTTTTGTTGCATAAGATGGCTGGCGGGTGTCTGTCTCTCCTATCTTAGTTGAATCGGAATAGAACAAGGCGGTCCTTGTAGAAGGTTAAATAGCAACTTGAATATCACCGTTGTGGTTTTGCGTAGGTAAGAAGCGTTCTTGCTAGATACCCATAGCAGCCACGTAAAACATGCAACAACAAATTAGAGGACGTCTAACTTGTTTTTGCAGGGTATGCATGTGATATGATATGGCCAATGACATGATGAATTATATTTGATGTATGAGATGATCATGTTGTAATAGTTAATATCGACTTGCATGTCGATGCATACGGCAACCGGCAGGAGCCATAGGGTTGTCTTTAATTTTTGTATGACCTGCGTGTCAATTATTAAGCGCTTTGTAATGCTTTACTTTATCGCTAAACGGTAGCAATAGTAGTAAGAGCATGGTGGGCGCCGACAACCCCGATGGCGACACGATGATGGAGATCATGATGATGGAGATCATGGTGTGGCGCCGGTGACGATGGAGATCATGCCGGTGCTTTGAAGATGGAGATCAAAAGCACGAGTTGATGGCCATATCATGTCACTTATGATTTGCATGTGATGTTAATCCTTTTATGCATCTTATCTTGCTTAGGACGACGGTAGCATTATAAGATGATCCTTCACTAAAATTTCAAGATAAAATTGTGTTCCCCCCGAGTGTGCGCCGTTGCGAAGGTTCGTCGTTTCGAAGCACCACGTGATGATCGGGTGTGATAGACTCTACGTTCGCATACAACGGGTGCAAGCCAGTTTTGCACATGCAGAACACTCGGGTTAGACTTGACGAGCCTAGCATGTACAGACATGGCCTCGGAACACGGAGGACCGAAAGGTCGAGCATGAGTCATATAGTAGATATGATCAACATGTTGATGTTCACCATTGACACCACCTCATCTCACGTGATGATCGGACTTGGGTTGGTGAATTTGGATCATGTCACGCTCGAATGACCGGAGGGATGTCAATTTTAGTGGGAGTTATAAATAATTTGATTAGGTAATAACTCACTTATCATGAACAATAGTCTAAAATGTCTTTGCAAATTTTTGGTTGTAGATGGCTCGCGCAGTAGCTCCCCTGAATTTTAATGCGTTCCTAGAGAAAGCTAAACTGAAAGATGACGGGAGCAACTTTGTGGACTGGCTCCGCAATCTGAGGATCATCCTCACAGCTGCCCAAAAGGTTTATGTCCTAAATGCACCGCTAGGTGAACCCCCCGCTCCTACAGCACCTGCAGACGTTTTGAACGTCTGGCAGACGCGTTCGGATGACTATTCGATAGTGCAGTGTGCCATGTTGTACGGCTTGGAAGGAGGACTTCAAAGACGTTTTGAACGTCATGGTGCATATGAGATGTACCAGGAGTTGAAGTTCATCTTTGAGAAGAATGCTAAGATCGAGAGGTATGAGACCACCGATAAATTCTTCGCTTGCAAGATGGAGGAGAATTCGTCTGTCAGTGAACACTTACTGAAGATGTCTGGGTACTATACCCGCATAGCTGATCTGGGACTTGTGTTCCCGGATGAGGCTATCATTGACAGAATTCTCCAATCTCTCCCTCCAAGCTACAAGAGCTTCGTGCAGCAGTATAACATGCAAGGGATGAACAAGACCATCGCCGAGCTGTTTTCGATGCTGAAAGTCGCTGAGGCAGACATCCAGAAGGAGTATCAAGTGTTGATGGTCAATAAAACCACTAGTTTCAAGAAGAATGGCAAGGGCAAGAAGGGTAACTCTAAGAAGGGTGGCAAAGCAGTTGCTAATCCAGTGAAGAAACCCAAGGCTGGGCCCAAGCCAGAGACTGAGTGTTTCTATTGCAAGGGGAACGGCCACTGGAAGCGGAACTGCCCCAAGTATCTGGCGGACAAGAAGGGGGCCAACAACAACAAAGGTATATGTGATATACATGTTATTGATGTGTACCTTACCAACTCTCGTTGTAGTGCCTGGGTATTTGATACCGGTTCGGTTGCTCACATTTGCAACTCTAAACAGGAACTGCGGAATAAACGGAGGCTGGCGAAGGACGAAGAGACGATGCGCGTGGGAAATGGTTCCAAGGTTGATGTGATCGCCGTCGGCACGCTCGCTCTTCGATTACCATCGGGATTAGTTATGAACCTGAATAATTGTTATTTAGTGCCTGCGTTAAGCATGAACATTATATCTGGATCTTGTTTATTGCGAGACGGTTACTCATTTAAGTCAGAGAATAATGGTTGTTCTATTTATATGAGTAATATCTTTTATGGTCATGCACCCGAAGTTAGGGGTTTATTCTTATTGAATCTCGATAGTGAGGATACACATGTTCATAACATTGATGCCAAAAGATGTAGAGTTGATAATGATAATACCACTTTCTTGTGGCACTGCCGTCTGGGTCATATCGGCGTGAAACGCATGAGGAAGCTCCATGCTGATGGACTTTTGGAGTCTCTTGATTTTGAATCACTTGACACGTGCGAGCCGTGCCTCATGGGCAAGATGACAAGGACCCCGTTTTCAGGGACAATGGAACGGGCAAGTGACTTATTGGAAATCATACATACTGATGTGTGCGGTCCGATGAGTGTAACGGCGCGCGGTGGATATCGTTATTTTCTCACCTTCACTGACGACTTAAGTAGATATGGGTATATTTACTTGATGAAGCACAAGTCTGAAACTTTTGAAAAGTTCAAGCAATTTCAGAGTGAAGTTGAAAATCATCGTAACAAGAAGATCAAGTTCCTACGATCTGATCGAGGGGGAGAATATCTGAGTTATGAGTTTGGTGATCACTTAAGAAAGTGTGGAATTATTTCACAGTTGACGCCACCTGGAACACCACAGCGTAATGGTGTGTCCGAACGTCGTAATCGAACCCTATTAGATATGGTACGTTCTATGATGTCTCTTGCCGATTTGCCACTATCGTTTTGGGGATATGCGTTAGAGACAGCTGCATTCACTTTAAATAGGGCTCCATCTAAGTCCGTTGAGACAACACCGTATGAACTATGGTTTGGTAAGAAACCGAAGTTGTCTTTTCTCAAGATTTGGGGTTGCGATGCTTATGTCAAAAGGCTTCAGCCAGAAAAGCTCGAACCCAAAGCGGACAAATGTGTCTTCATAGGATACCCAAAAGAAACAGTTGGGTACACCTTCTATCTCAGATCCGAGGGCAAAGTGTTTGTCGCTAAGAACGGGTCCTTTCTCGAGAAAGAGTTTCTCTCGAAAGAATTGAGTGGGAGGAAGGTAGAACTTGATGAGGTTATAGAACCTCTGCTTCAACCAGAGAGTAGCGCAGCACAAAAGGATGTTTTTGTGGAGCCTGCAGAGGTTGAAGAGGAAGCAAATGATGATGATCAAGAAGCTTCTGATCAAGTTACTACCGAACCTCGTAGGTCGACAAGGGTGCGCACTGCACCTGAGTGGTACGGTAACCCTGTCTTGGAGGTCATGTTGTTAGACAACGGTGAACCTACGAGCTATGGAGAAGCGATGGTGGGCCCGGATTCCGACAAATGGTTAGAGGCCATGAAATCCGAGATGGGATCCATGTATGAAAACAAAGTATGGACTTTGGAAGTATTACCTGAAGGGCGGAAGGCCATTCAGAATAAATGGATTTTTAAGAGGAAGACGGACGCTGACGGTAATGTCACCGTGTATAAAGCTCGACTTGTGGCAAAGGGTTTTTCACAAGTTCAAGGGATTGACTACGATGAGACTTTCTCACCCGTAGCGATGCTTAAATCCGTCCGAATCATGTTAGCAATAGCTGCATATTTCGATTATGAAATTTGGCAGATGGATGTCAAAACAGCGTTCCTTAACGGTTTTCTTAAGGAAGAGTTGTATATGATGCAACCAGACGGTTTTGTCGATCCAGAGAATGCTGACAAAGTATGCAGGCTTCAGCGTTCCATTTATGGGCTGGTGCAAGCATCTCGGAGTTGGAATCTTCGCTTTGATGAGGTGATCAAAGCGTTTGGTTTTATACAAGTTTACAATGAAGCTTGTATTTACAAGAAAGTGAGTGGGAGCTCTATAGCGTTTCTAATATTATATGTGGATGACATATTGCTGATTGGAAACAATATAGAATTTTTGGATAGCGTAAAGGGGTATTTGAACAAGAGTTTTTCGATGAAAGATCTCGGTGAAGCTGCTTTCATATTGGGCATCAAAATCTATAGAGATAGATCAAGACGCTTGATAGGACTTTCACAAAGTACATACCTTGATAAAGTTTTGAAGAAGTTCAAAATGGATCAATCCAAGAAGGGGTTCTTGCCGGTATTGCAAGGTACAAAGTTGAGTAAGACTCAATGCCCAGTGACTGCGGAAGATAGAGAAAAGATGAGTGTCGTCCCCTATGCTTCAGCCATGGGCTCTATCATGTATGCAATGCTGTGCACAAGACCAGATGTCAGCCTTGCCATAAGTATGGCCGGAAGGTTTCAAAGTAATCCTGGTATGGATCACTGGACAGCGGTCAAGAATATCCTGAAGTACCTGAAAAGGACTAAGGATATGTTTCTCGTTTATGGAGGTAATCAAGAGCTCGTCGTAAAGGGTTACGTCGATGCAAGCTTTGACACTGATCCGGATGACTCTAAGTCTCAAACCGGATACGTATATATTCTCAACGGGGGAGCGGTAAGCTGGTGCAGTTCCAAGCAAAGCGTGGTAGCTGATTCTACATGTGAAGCGGAGTATATAGCTGCCTCGGAGGCGGCGAAGGAAGGTGTCTGGATGAAGGAGTTCATGACAGATCTTGGAGTTGTGCCTAGTGCACTGAACCCAATGACTCTGTTCTGTGACAACACTGGTGCCATTGCTCTAGCCAAGGAACCAAGGTTTCACAAGAGGACCAGACACATAAAGCGACGCTTCAATTCCATCCGCAATTCGGTCAAGGAGGAGGACATAAACATTTGCAAAGTACACACGGATTTGAATGTTGCAGATCCGTTGACTAAGCCTCTTCCACGGGCTAAGCACGATCAACACCAAGACTCTATGGGTGTTAGATTCATTACCTTGTAATGCTAGATTATTGACTCTAGTGCAAGTGGGAGACTGTTGGAAATATGCCCTAGAGGCAATAATAAAAGAGTTATTATTATATTTCCTTGTTCATGATAATCGTTTATTATCCATGCTATAATTGTATTGATTGGAAACTCAAATACATGTGTGGATAAATAGACAGACTTTGTGTCCCTAGTGAGCCTCTACAGGACTAGCTCGTTGATCAAAGATGACCGCGGTTTCCAGGTCATAGACATGAGTTGTCATTTGATAACGGCATCACATCATTAGGAGAATGATGTGATGGACGAGACCCAAACGTTAAACATAGCTTTTGATCGTGTCAGTTATCGCTATAGTTTTCTGCATGTCAAGTATAAGTTCCTATGACCATGAGATCATGTAACTCACTGACACCGTAGGAGTGCTTTGTGTGTGCCAAACGTCGCAACGTAACTGGGTGACTATAAAGGTACTCTACAGGTATCTCCGAGGGTATCCGTTGAGTTGACATGGATCGAGACTGGGATTTGTCACTCCGTGTGACGGAGAGGTATCTCCGGGCCCACTCGGTAATACGTCATCTCAATGAGCTCAAAGTGACTAAGTAGTTGGTCACGGGATTATGTATTACGGTAACGAGTAAAGAGACTTGCCGGTAACGAGATTGAACTAGGTATAGAGATACCGACGATCGAATCTCGGGCAAGTAACATACCGACAAGACAAAGGGAACTGTATACGGGATTATCTGAATCCTTGACATCATGGTTCATCCGATGAGATCATCGAGAAACATGTGGGAACCAATATGGGTATCCAGATCCCGCTATTGGTTATTGACCTGGGAGTGTCTCGGTCATGTCTACATGGTTTCCGAACCCGCAGGGTCTACACACTTAACGTTCGGTGACGCTAGGGTTGTTAGTGAGAAAAGTGTATGGTTACCGAAGGTTGTTCGGAGTCCCGGATGAGATCCCGGACATGACGAGGGTCTCCGGAATGGTCCGGAGACGAAGATTGATATATAGGATGAAAGGTTTCGGAGTCCGGAAGTGTTCCGGGGAGCATCGGGAAATCGGCGGAGTACCGGAAAGGGTTTCGGGGGTTCCGGAAGAAGTTCTGGGCCTAATGGGCCACAAGGGGGAACACCACAGCCCTCAGGGGGCTGTGCGCCCCCCCCCCCTGGGCCCTCTCCTTGTGCGCCAAGGGAGGTGGGACCCCCTAGGGTGGCCGCACCCCCTTAGCCTTGGGGGGCAAGGCACCTAGGGGGGGAAACCCTAGGGCCAGCCTTGGCCGCCGCCCCCTCCCCTTGCCCTGGCCGCCGGCCCCCTAGGGGAAACCCTAGGGCGCCCCTCACCTCTCCACCCCCCCTATATATAGTGAGGCAAAGGGAGGGCAGCAAACACAAGTTCGTGCCTCGGTGCTGCCCTCCCTCTCCCATAACATCTTCTTCTCCCGCGGTGCTTAGGCGAAGCCCTGCCGGAGTTCTTCTCCACCATCACCACCACGCCGTCGTGCTGCCGGTTCTCCATCAACCTCTCCTCCACCCCTTGCTGGATCAAGAAGGAGGAGACGTCCCCGAGCCGTACGTGTGAAGAACGCGGAGGCACCGTTGCTTCGGTGCTTGGATCTTCAGCGATCTGAATCGTGGCGAGTACGACTCCATCAACCGCGTTCTTAACGCTTCCGCTTAGCGATCTACAAGGGTATGTGGATCCTACTCTCCCCTCGTAGTTGCATCTACTAGATTGATCTTGGTGAACGTAGAGAAAATTTTTTGTTTTCCATGCAACGTTCCCCAACACGATTGTGAGGGTATCGAACGTCGGCTGGTGCGCCTTCTATAAGCGTTTCCCACTATGAAAGCCTCCCTCATTTATTATTAGGCAAAGAGGTAAAGATAAGTCAAGAAATATTTAGGCGATGTTCAATGTGTGTATGCGGCTGAAAAGTCCGAGAGAGTAGAAGCGAAAGTTTTGCTAGCTATGCTTACCCAGTATGATAGTTGCTTCTACTACTGGCAAATTTTTGTTTCCATGGAGTCATATTTTGCTCCCTATTAGAATTGGCCGCCTTATGGGATTCTTACCATATTTGCTTGATCTGGGATGATTTTGTGTCCTTGTGACTGATGCATGCCTTGTGCTGATTCTGTAAGGATTCCACCATTAGCATAAAGATCAAGGTGGTGGGCGGTGGCTGCAGCAAGCAAGGGTTCCACAATTGCTACATCCTCTCAAGGAGAAGAATTCTTACATGATCCCTGTAACTGCTTGTTTTGTTGATGTCCTCGCCCTATGTGTCCAGGTTAACCTTCAGTCCTTCACAATGATGTTCTTACTTTTGCAGAATCAAACACTGGACATATAACACTTATTATAATTCAGACCACACTTGCGAATAAAGTTGAATGGGCTGGAACAATAGTTCTAAAACTTCATTAAGTCAAGGTAGGCAACATTGTTTCTAAATGGCCTTCTTTCTCCATTGTATCTCAAATACAAGCAAGCATGCCTCTGCTAGAGTTAGACCAAGCCAAGGAGTATGTGTCCAGGATCTCTTTTATATTACTAAGCAATACCTATTTAATTTTCCTAAATGCACATGATAGACTGTCGGATACTGAAAAATTCTGGTTGGTTAGGTTTCTTCTAGAGTATATTGCAACTTCAGAAATTTATCGAAAATAATGGCTCTGATGTCAATGGCCAAGCTGATGCGATACGATTTTTTTTAATAATTTATCAGAAGAAAGTGCAGAAGAAAATGAAGAGGATGCTGAAATGACTCAAATAGAACTACGAAATATCCGTGTCAGCAAGCTAGGTATATTTGAGGAAATAATACGATGCAATATTTTTTTATATATGCTTATGTAGACTGACCAGCTAAATTTATCCATGAAGGCCTTGGAAGATAGACATCATACATGATAACAATGTGTGGGTAACATCTCAACATGGGTGTATTTATCTGAACTATGAGCTGGAATTTTTTTGGTTCCCAATTCTTTCAGTTGTCCAAATTTGTTGATTGTCCAGAAGCTTATTAGTGAATCTGATGGGAAAGAATGATCCTTACATGTCATCTCATCCATGCGAGGATTTTCTTGTGCTTAGTTTTGTTCTGACCAGACCTATTTCTTAGTGCTCCTTTCCCATGTTCCTCTACATAAATGGATATGGGGGAAGCACCTTACGAGATTATGTGATTCTTACAATCCTACCAACTGTGTCACATCTGGATAAGAGGACATTTTTAGAATATCACAAAAACACACATTTTTTACTCAGGTTGTCATTACATGTTAGATTCAACAACATTTTGGTGCCTTGCAATATGATTTTCACAAGCGCGCATATCAGTGCAAGCTCATAGGTACCATTTGTATACATTTCAGATTAGCTATCTCAGTCTTGAAGTTTATAGACTGGGTTGTTCGTGTGCAGGTACGTCAACAACAAGTTAAGCAATAAGTACAAGGCGGCAATCAGAGGTGCAAATCGATGACCGGCACTTCGTGCTACAGATTTTTCATTCTTTTGTTTTTTCCTAGATCATCTTTGGATTTTGTTTCGGAGACAAAGAATAATCCAGTTTTGATTGGGGAACCTGTTGTGGGAAAAATGGCTATAGCTGAAGGGTATGAAAACTATTTTTGAGCAGCTAACTACACTTGGAATGAGTAGCTGCTTTCGCTTGAGGATGCCATGGACATGTTGCTCTGGCCTTGGCACCGCAGCCATGGACATGTGACCATCCCATCTCTTCTCTGTGTGTGTGTGTGTGTGTGTGTGTTGATTCAATTTGATTTGGAGTTGGTGTTCTATTTGTGAAGCTTCCTCTCTTCTCTCCTGCAGGACATCTCTCTCTGTTTCTCACTCTGGTGTGACGCGATCCAGGCCCCATAATCCACGTAGCAGCACGACATGTACTCGGATGCCTTTGTGAGAGGCGGCGGTGGTGGGAGGGTCTCGGCTATTGCGACCAACACCAAGCTCTTCAGCACCAATTTGGAGTTTGGCGTTTCAACCGAGGACCTGAAGGTATAGACTTCACCGGATACACACGTCTAATTGTTGCTCTCATGTAATTTGGATGCTTTTGAGTAGTTGGTCTCAAAGAATTCCATAGTTTGCCTGGATGTTGTATTACAAAAGCCATTTGTAGATCTGCCACAGGTTGAGTACTATAACTGTGATTTGGTCGTGTTGGTAGCCTCACGAGCTAATGTTTTGTAGGTTTTCTTAGCTTATTTCTGTGAATAGGACTTGGTTTAGTTCTCAATTGTAGGTTGCTGTTAACGGTTGTTCGGATGAGTGTGGCCTCTTTGAGGTCATGGCTATGTTTTCATTTCCACTGGGCTGGTCATGTTGGTAGCCTCGCGTCGTAGTCTTGATTTGATATGTTCAATTATGATTTAGACTTTTTTGCCATATTTTATTGCTTACTTCATAAGTTAACAAAGCTGCTCACATAAGGTCATTTTCAGCACTGATGCCCCAGCCTAGGCACATACCCGGACTTGGTCACACACTGGTCCATCACACTCTCAGTGGGCACCACATGCGCCCACTGCAAGGCCCGTCACCACCGTCTTCCATCGATCCATCCCGAGCAGAAATTGGCACATCAACCGTGACGGGCCTCTCTGCCACCAACGCCATCACGATGCCGGACAACGTCACCCTACTGCGCGAGTCAATCGTCACACATCAGACGTCTAATCTCCAGGGCATCACGCCATCGAGATCCATCGCCATCAATGTGTAGGGTGAAGCACCGCTCCACCAAAGATGTCGTCCACTGGTCCCTCGAGCCCATGTACACCTCCAAGAATGACCAAAAAAATATGAATCTAGGGAAACTATAATATTGACCAAATTCCCTATACTATGTACACTACTAGGTGGCCGGCGCCGTGTGTGATTGTGCTCGACATCAACCACCTCCACCACAGGCGAGGTATATAACCACCATCCAGGCAACCATGACATGAACCAGGTCTCCGCCAATGAGTTGCAACTACCACTACTCCTCCTCGTCAGTGAGTGTTGGCTCATGCTCACGGATGATCTGCACCTCATTGTGAACTTGGAGGGAGGTGAGATCAAGCATGACATGGACCGGGTCTCCGGGCACCATGTCTGGCTCAAGGCCCGGCTGCGCCGTGATGGGGACTGTGTCGTTCACCCGGACGAGGAGGCGAACTGGGCCGACAAGGACAACCTACACCTCCTCCTCCTCCTCGTCCACCCGAGCGAGGGGTCTGGTTCCCACGCAGCTGCCAAATCGGACACCGCATGAGGAGGACTCGACGACACGAGACGCGCTAGTCCGAGGCCGCGCGAGGAGGAGCTGGATGCTACCGCGGCTAGCGCGCCGTGGGGAGTGTTCGCCCCACAGATGTGCAGCGTTTGCGACGGGACATTCCGTTATGCCGTTGCGTTCTACTAGGAAAAAAAATCTGTTTTAGCTGGATCGGAGTGCGTATAGAGTAATTTGTACTAGCTGGGCATTTTCGCGGGACTTGGCGGGACGCCGCTCTGCACCCGTACCTTGTTGCCCCCCAAATCTAGCCGCCCCCATCGCCCCGCCATTTTCGGATCCACCCCTGGTCCGTTGATTCCCCGGATACTATATTCAATCAAAGAACTTAATCTTGAGGCCCCCAAGTCAATTTATTTTGCTTGTTCTTGATGATACTATATTCAAATCTAGAACTCAATGATCTTGATATATATATATATATATATATATATATATATATATATATATATATATATATATATATATATATATATATATATATATATATATCCATTCAATCTCCAATACTCAATGCATATCTTTATCTTGATGGGTTTCATCATTCAATACATCCAATATTCTTCATACATTGCCTATGGGACTACCGTTGAAATCCATTCATTGCCAAAACTACACACATGGACTATATGCACTTTCGCCAGAGCTATGTATCGACCGTTGCGAGGAGGGCTTCCATGAAAGATTTTTTTACATTATATATATTATTTTACTAAATGTCACATACATTTTATTTGTAAAGTATGGCATTTTTTCAATGTCACAAACATTTTCGTACACCTGATTAACATCTTCTACATTTCATCATTCACATTATACATTTTTTGTATACATCAGAAACATTCTTCTATACACATTTAACAATTTTGAAAATTTAGTGTAAAGTGTTTTTTGAAATAAGTATATTGCTAATATTTTTAAATATAAATAAAAGTGAAAAATAAAGAAAAAAATATGAGAATGTGAAGAAAAAACGAAAGGAAAAAAACTACTCCCTCTGTAGGATAGTCGTGCCTAGGACTCGCTGCGGGCAACATATAGGTGCGCCCTCCCGGTGGCAGACCAATCCTACCGGGCTCTTGTGGCTCGTGTCTGGGCCTAGCCCAAAAAAATGATTACGTTGTTTCAGCCCATGGCTTTCGTCCATCTTCTCATCAGAACTGTGTCATCCAGCATATCACTCAGACTATTTATTATTTTGCGGGCTTATCACTCAGATTCTTACCCATGAGGCTGCAGTAGTTCATCGAGCGCAGCAGCAGCAACACGAAAGTTTTCTACTCCTCGGGGATACTCTTAAGTGCTGCCATCAACGACCTTGCCCCCACCATCGTTCTGAAATTGGCTTTCAAGAAGCGGTAATCCACTTCAAGAAGGCCTTTGATTTGAATAGTTCGGACGCCATGTATGCCATCTTTATTGTGGGTTGGGTCCTACAAATACGGGCTTCTCCGGATAATTTTAATTCATTCCATGTACATTGCTTTGAAATAAATAAATATTTTTTGGGCATGTATGTGTGTTATTATTAACTAGCTCCTATGCCGGTGCGTTGCAACATGATCTAAATAGTATATTGAGTTAATATGATTGTGTACAAAAATTTGATTGCTATTGGCTCAACACGTGTTTATTTACAAAAATAATATGATTTTTGTTTGATAATACAATAAGACATAGAACGACAATTATTGGAAATATGAGCAATTTATCGAGGAGCATCAAGAACAAAGACAGTAGAGTGAAAATCACTATGGCCGTGTACATGGTATGGCACCTATGGAAGGATAGGAACAGCAGGATCTCCGAAGGGAAGAAGGCCAATGTTGAGACAATGGTGTGTTTCATCCGAGATGACCTGCACACTGTAGGTCCTATTCTTTGCGAGTAGTTCCCTGTAAGGTGTTCAATTTTCTTCTTTCTCTGTAACTAGACTTCCAGTTTATGTACAGCTATTCCCCCTTGCTTTAAATAAAAAAGTCAGAGCTCTTGCCGTTGCCCGTCAAAAAAAATAGTTCTCCTGCGCATTCGAAAGTGGAGATCCAAAAAAACAATAAATTGGTGGTTTCTTTTGAAGGCAAATTGGAGAAGATTTTTTTTTTTTTTTGAGAAAGCAAACTGGAGAAGATATGTTTTTTTTAGACAAACTGGAGAAGATATGTAGCTTAGCTCCAACTGTGCGACACAATAAATGGGCCACGATGACGCCATTAGTCCAGAATCTACTGGATGATGGCCCATATCGTGTCCTCCCATCCGAGCCGCATGGAGCCTGCCTGACGGGAAAACATTCCCTGGCTGGTAGTTGTGGGCCATCGTCTCTGGATAATACAGTGCATTTTTTTAGAATAATACAGTGCATTGATTATACGTGTCAATATACTTGTTGTGTGGACCATCTGGGACAGAGAGAACGGCAAAGATAATGAGCTCAAGTGTGCTCGGGCTCACAATATTAGAGCATCTCCAGCCGTTCGGCCCCCAGGACGCCGAAAAAACGCGTCCCGGGGGCGAGCCGGCGAGAAGTTAGGCGTGGGGGCGACTGCGTTCTCAGTTGTCGCCCCAAACCGGCCCCAGGGCTAAAAGAAGTCGGCGTTTTTTGGCACAAACTCGTCGAAATTCATGCAAACTCGGCGACATTCATTCAAATATGTACAAAAAACAAAATAAAAAAACAAACACGGCCTAGCTACGCCGTCCGACTTCTACATGCCTAGGCGCTTGTAGAAGACGGTGTAGTCTCCGCCGCCGCCGTCGTCGTCGTCGTCGTCCTCGTCCTCGTCGTCCTAATCCTGCCACCCGCCGCCGTCCTTGCTGCAGCCTTGTCCAGGGTCGCCGACGCGGGATGGCCCGGCCTCCTCCTCGTCGCTGTCGAGGTAGAGGACGCCGTCCACCTCGCGGACGGGGCGGCTATGGCGCGCCTTGTGTTCCTCAAGGGCGTGGCGCTGGCGAGCCACCTGCTCGCGGACGTAGTCCTCCCTCGCCCACCTCATGGTCGTCTCGTCGGCGGCGGCCATCGCGAGGTGCTCCGGCTTCACCGGGAGCGGCTCCGCCTCTGTTCCGGACGAGGCGCAGGCTACCGCCGCGGCCTTCCTCGGGGATGGTTAGGGCGCCGCTGCGGGTGCGGCTCCCTAGCGGGGACTCCCCCGCCGTGTCCTATGGCTCGGGTTTGACGGCGAAGGCCGCCGGCGAACCGCCCGAGGAGGACGAGGTCGTCGCGTCCGACATCTGCCGCGGCATCCACGAGCTGCCACGTCGGTGAGAGAAGGACAGGGGTGTGGGACCGGGGTACTCGAGGCGCGGCGTGTTGCCGGCCTCGATGTAGTCGAGGACGTGCTCGAGGGTGCGGCCGGCACCCCCCACCACTCGCGCCGCCCTTCGGCGTTGTGGCGGCCGCGCCGCACGACGCCATTGGTGGAGGCGATCAGGCCATTGCGGCGGCGGTCGAAGTAGAGCGTCCATAAGGAGGTGTTGCCGGGGGAGTACGTCGGCCGTCGCCGCTCCTCCTCCGCTAGCGACGACCTAATGCGGGCGATCTCTGCCCGCCGGTCCGCCCCGGTGGGAGGAGGTGGCACCGGCACGCCGCCGGCGCTCAGACGCCACGCGCCCGACAACCTCATGTCCGGGGGAGCCAGATAGTCGACCTCGAACAGGAGGCGCGCCTCCCACTCGTGCAGGTGGCGGCGGCCGAAGTCGTTCTTCGCCGCTGAGTTGCCTGGGTACCGCGCTGCCATTGCTCGTCGGCGGGCGGAGTGGAGTGT
>LR738712.1:814231127-814382178 GCA_902687465.1 Secale cereale | reverse complement strand
GATGCACATAACCAACACTAGAAAACACCCTCTAAGGAAAATGCCAGTAAAAACATAGTTGTGCAAGATCAAGGCAATTCCTATGGGGAGGGGGGGGGGGGCTGATCGATGGCGTATACTACCACCCATGTTGCGCAAACACATCCTTAGTCGCATGCTCCAATCTTCCACACACCACCTTAAACAGCTATCAATATTCCTGTCATTAAGGAAAATAAGTCACAAACAGACCCAATGTTTATACTGGTAGGTAACATGCAGTGGAGAGGAATTCTTTTCATTAAATGACATATCATTTCTACGTAGTCACAATGACCAAACGAAGGTTGCCGCTCTGACTATCATTACTACATAGTCAGAAGGACCAAACCAAGGATGGTCCCCCCGTACCCTTATAAATAGCCTAAACTTACTGCCAATACAATGCAGCCAATTGCCAAACATGGTGGCTACACTATGTGGTGGATACAAGTTAGACACAACTTGGATCACTCAACATGCAACACGCGCCAACATGCATTCGGGGAAAAGGTACTTTATTGTCTCATTCGTCCAAGTCCACAATAATACACGAAGGACAATACTAGCATCAGCATATGTTAAACCACTACGGCAGACAAACTTCCCTCATCGTCGGCATTGTATCCGGTAAGACTATAGAAACACGAGCCACTAGCCACCCCGGCCACTGACGACCAACACGACGCCAAGGTTAGGTGGCGACTCTTCATGACCATCATCGCCTGGAGTAGGAAAGAGATCCCTAATAAAAATAATGGATCACATCTAACTTAGTAAGAAAATAACTTGGTCAACTATACACATGTTATGTTCCATTTCTTTCTTTTCCCCGTTGTCCACATTGGTGTGGTGAACAGTGCATGTAATCTTTACTCTACCATTCCCCAACTAGAATGGTGAATATGTTGTTTAACTGGTTGAGGGGAGTTCTCTCCTCGCTTAAGACACAAATACTTGTCGGTTATTGTGCTTTACTTTGGGCACTCTGGTATTGCCATAATGATGTTGTTACCAATTCCAAAATTTCAAAATCTTACACGTCATCTACGGAGCCACCGGTTTCATCCATACATCATCTACCTTCTTGTCAGGGTGGGCTCTATGTTTTGGAGGGCCCTAGTGCGCAATCGACAACATAGACCTTAAGGCATGTTCATAGCAATATATACATATATGTGTCTAACATCACTAGAAAAGCGTTACAAGTTGGTTTCCCTCCTGCCTACAACCAGAGTTGGCCCTGCTTCGAGTGGAGGACAAAGAATGCACGGACTTTGGGTGGAACCGACCGGATATGATTGCACAAGGTTTCTTTTCTTCAACCTGGGTGGTAATTCCATGACGGGTGATTGAGTCATTTTATATATTTTTTCTGATCATTTTTCTTGTTACTTATTGTACGACGCACTGGATGTTTGAACTCTGAACTTAATAAATATGGTTGTGTGCATCGTTTCATGTTGAGGCCAGGGGTAATCCCTCTATTTCTTGGAGAGAGGAAACTCTACGCATGTTATACCATAGTCCTTGTCCATTCTTATCACACATTAGGAGTAAAGCAAATGATTTCAAAATACTCCAAATGATGCAATAATTTAGCCAGCTTGTTGGTGCAACTTCGAGGGATACCAGTTAAAATGCACAAGAATACAAAACATCATTGCAAGTTGTTTCAGAATACAATATGATAGTTGGACGAGAACATGGCCTATCCAGCTGATTAAACTTTGGTTGCAATTTATTAATAGGACATAACATGGCAAACGACAAAAACACAACGTGGTATAGAGACTATGTAACTTTTATGAAGTATTTCTACTCTATGCAAACCAATTAATAATGCTCAAATAAGTGCAACTTGTGTGTTTGTTGCATACGAAACAAAACCCGACAAGTCAGCATACATGTGACATGGCCAGAAATAATAGAACATTAAATATAAGAGGGGGTGTACCAGGACTTGGCTGGCTATGCTGTGACAAAATAATGCACCTTGTGCAGTACACAATTTATACAATATTATGTGCCCAGTCATGATGTGTGACAGGCTACCGGCTACCGGCTATTGGCTTGATCTAAAGCATCCTATTAATTACTCTACCATTGGATACGTATATTGAAAGGTGTTAGTCAAGAGAAGTTTTGGATTTGTGTGTGAACCAATAGATGGAAATAGCCGGCAAGACTTAATGGATTTACATTTTCAAGGTACCATAGCTAAGATAAGACCTAGGACAGACTTGCCGGTTTATACAAATTCTTTATATTCGTAGAGCCGCCCTCAATTAACAAATTGCTTGCAATAATTATAGAATAGTCTACCTACAAGAAACAAACAACTAGTTTATGTTGCCCATAAAATCATGCACGGCAACCTCAGCATGTACAAGCAGCAAATACTTTGTCGCGAATTGTATTGGTTCCTATCGTAAGCTACATTGTTTCCTAGTTGCAATAATATTTTACTTTTAATATTAAATTGAATGGAGGGAGTACCTAAGGCGCTGGCTTATGTTGTTCAAAATATCGTTATATGTTCTATGTGAAAGAAAAGAAAAAAAAATCATTCTATGCGTTTAAAAACATATTTTATACTGGTGTATCAGCGTTGAGCAGCCTACCACTGTCGAATTATGTATGAAAATATAAATTAGACTCCCACCTTTTAAGTTTGTAAGACCCATGCGTATCTCTAGACTGACAATTTGACGAACATTATTAGTTATATATTAGAAAAGTATGTACTATTAGAAACTTCCAATATTATACTTTCTACCATGTCGCATACATGGTGAGCTGTCAAATCTTGATGAAAACATAAAAAATTCTCATGGTATAATTTTGTGATATACAATTCATATTACATTGCTTCAATTGCTGTTTAGGGATATGCATGAACCTTATAAACCGGAAACCAACTAGTAACTTAACTACAAGTGGGGGAGCTTGTAAAATTGAATATATTAATTTTGGGCTTTTGGCATATCCTACAACATGACAGTTATGCACATCATATATTTTCGTATCCATCAACATGTCAATTCTTATTTCAGAATTGTAATTAAACTACAATTATGTGATTGTGGCATGACTTACTACATGACAATGCATATCCTACGTTTGTCATAATGTGAATTAATTGTAAATATGCATGACACATTGTAAATGAAAATGGGTGTGACAAATGCACCAAGGTTAATCATACCATAATATGGATGCTGAGTCATAGTTGGTGGTAGCACACCAACCTGTTCTCTAGTTGATCGTTGATATCGAAATCTACAATTTCCTATTTATTTTGTCAAGAGTGTTGTCCAAAAGGGACGTTGGGTTCAACGGGCTGGAGATGATTGCACAGGCTGCTTCGACCGGTTAGATGGCGATTCCATGGATATGTGATTCAACCATTTTATATTGTCAGTGACTAATTGCTTCAAACTTTGTGCTCTTTCTACTTGTTGTCTTTTGTATGAAACTGAATGTTTGATGCTCTGAACTTAAGAAATAAGACCATGCACATCATGTGATGATGAGGCTAGGATAAACCCTCTAATTTCTGAGAAATAAAACTCTATTCACATTATACGGTAGTTGTTTTATCTTCTTATCACTTATTAGGAAAGAGGCAAATGATTTTACAATACTCCAAATGATGCAAAAAAAAGCCAACTTGTTGGTAAAACTTCAAGGTTGCTAGTTCAAATGCACAAGTACACAAAAGTCTATGCAAGTTGTCTCTTTTACGAGAACATATCATGTCTGGATGATTTAATCTTGGTTGGAATTTCTAAATTGGGCATAAAATGGCAAAAGCCAAAAAAGGGATGTGCGAACGAACCTTTGTGTCCTTTATGAAGTATTTCTACTCTATATATGTGAAACAATTAGTAATGCACAAATAAGTGCAACTCGTGTGTTTGTTGCCTACTAAACAATACACGACAAGGTACTGTCCGTAAAATAATAGCATACTATCTTTGAATAAGCTATCCAAAGCATACATTTGACATGTCCAGAAATAACAAACACAAAATACAAGAGGAGGTGTGTACCAAAACCTGTCATGCTATGCTATCACAAAATAATGCACATTGTGCATATGGTACAGGGTTATACAATACTACGTGTCTAGTCATGATGTGTGATAGGCTACCGGCTCTTGGCTTGATCTTAAACATCGTATTAAATACTCTACCATTGGCTACATTTATTAAAGGGTGATCAAGAAATGATTTGGAATTGTGTGTGAACCAATAGATAGAAGGAGCCGGTGAGACTTAATGGATTTACATTGTCAAGGTACCATTGCCGAGACAAGACAAGACATATGCCCATGTGTATCTTTAGACCGGCAATTTGAAGGACGTAATAGGAGTTATAAATCATAAAAAAATGTACCATTGAAACTTATAATGTTTATCTATTACATGTCATACTTGTAGAGCAATCAAAACTTGATGAAAACAAAAACTTTTCATATTTTTTAAAGGTGTAATTTTTATGACATACAATTCGTATTACATTCTTTAGTTGTTGTTTAGTGAGGAACTTATAAACCGGAAATGTGAGATCAACTAAACTACTTGTGGTGTAGTTTGTAAAAAATGTAGTCTATGAATAACACAACTTCAAAAAAAAGTATGAATATAAACAGCTTCATATTTGAGCATGGTCGATGTATCCATATGGATTATGCAAAACCTTATTATGCCATATGAATTATTGGGTACATAATTTAAGAAATAGAATTGGATTCCATACAGAAAGGCGTCTGGCTACCACAACAATTGGAATCGCGAAAACCAAATACAATTCCAGTAAGTTAGAATATGAGTAAACCAACTGCTTACTACAAGCAAAGAATCATACGGAATGGTCAAGAAAATCCCATCAAATACTTGGGCACTAGAAACTAGCAAGGAAATCGCATAACTCAACAACGAAAAGATACACTACATATACAAAACGTAATTGCAAGTTTTTTGAGAATATAATATGATAGTTGGATGAAAACGTCACCTATCCAGTTGATGAAACTTTGGTTGCAGTTTGCAAATAGTGCATAAAATGGCAAAAGAAAAAAAACATAACGTGGGATCATGACTATGTATCTAATTCATGCAAAGCAATTAATGATGCTCAAATAAGTGTAACTTGTTCGTTTGTTCCCTACGAAACAAAACATGATACATCACCATTTGTAAAATGTCAGCATACTATTTTTGGATAAAGAAATGATAGCATACATGTGACATCACCAGAAATAATTGAACATAAAATATAAGAGGGGGTGTAACAAGACTTGGCAGTCTACGCTATGACAAAATAATGCATGATGTGCACATGGAACACAGATTATTCAAATAGTATGTGCCCAGTCATGATGTGTGATAGGTTACCGACTCTTGGTTTGATCTTAAGCATCTTATCAATTACTCTTCCATTGGCTACATTTTTTAAAGGGTGCCATTCAAGAGAAGATTTAGATATGTGAGAGAACCAATAGATGGAAAGAGCCGACAAGACTTATAGATTTATGTTTTCAAGGTACCATTGCTAACGCAAGATCTAGGCAAGACTTGCCAGCTTATACAAATTATTTATAATCATAGAGCCAACCTTGATGAATAAATGGCTTTGGCAATAATTCTAGAATATTCTCCATACCATCAACGAACAACTAATTTCGGTTTCCCAGAAAATCATGCAAGATGACCTCAGCATGTACTATAGGCAAATACATTGTTGCAAGTTGTATTAGTTGATATCGACCATCCTATCATATGCAGCAGTGTTTCCTAGTTGCAATAATAACTTTTTTTAGTATATACTTGAATGGAGGGAGTAGCTTTTCTAATGACTTACGTTCTTGAAAATATTGTTATATGTTCTCCACAAAAGAAAACATAATGTCATTATATGTGTTTGAATACATATATTGTACCGATAAATCAGTGTTGATCAGCCTACCACTGTCGAATTATGTATGCAAATATAAATTATACTACCACATTTTTGGTTTGTAAGGTGCACATGTATCTCTACTATCACAATTTGATAAACGTACGAGGTATATATCGTAAACATATGTACAATTAGAAACTTCAAATATTATATTTTCTACCACGTGGCATACATGGTGAGCTATCAAATCTTGATGAAAACAAAAAAGAAACTTTATATTTTCTCATGGTGATGTTTGTGATATACAATCCAATTACATTGCTTGAATTATTGTTTAGGGATATGCGTGAACATTATAAACCGGAAAGTTGGGACTAACTAGACTACAAGTGGAGGAACTTGTAAAATTGTATTTCTCGCAAAAATAAATTGTAAAATTGAATAGATTAAATATGGTGTACGCAAGAACATGACAATTATGCATGTCATTTATTGTTATATCCAACTACATGACTATTATTATTTTAGAATTATAACTGAAGTACAATTATGTGATTGTGGCATACCCTACTACATGACAATACTTATCCTATCTTTTTTCTACTTTGATAGAACTATAAATATGCATGACATGTTGTACATGACAATGGATGTTACGCATGCACCAAGCTTAATCATACCATAATATGCATGTCGAGTCATAGTTAGTGGTAGCACGCCAACCTGTTCTTCACTTGGTCGTAGCTATCTAAATCCATAATTGTATATATACCAAGACAATACGTGGACTTTAGGATAAACGTACTAGAGATGATTGGACGGGCTGCTTCAACTAGGTTGGATGGCGATTCCGTGATTGGATATGTCACTTAGTCATTTTAGCTATCTAGTTCCTTATCGTTTTAAGCTTTGTGCTCTGTCTACTAGTTGCTTTTCATATGTCGCGCTAAATGTTTGATATTCTGAGCTTAAATAAATGGTTGTGTGCATCGTGTGATGTAGAGTCTCGGGTAATCCCCCCAATGTTTTGAGAAAAATACTCTATGTACATTATATGGTTTTTCTTTTCTTTTCTTATCACTTATTAGGAATGAGACAAATGATTGTAAAATACTCTAAATGATACAATAATTAAGCCAACTTTTTGGTGCATATTCAATGGATACTAGTTCAAAAGCACTTGTAAACTAAATTCTTTGTATGTCGTTTGAGAACACAAATGACGCTTTTACAAGAATACATCATGTCCAGCGGATTGTACATTAGTTGGAGTTTTTTTAATAGGAAATAAAATGGCAAACACAAAATCATGTTCCGGGAACCGGCATATGTATCATTTATGAAGTATTCCTACTCAATGTGAAACAATTAGTGATGCAAAAATAAGAGCAACTTGTTTGTTTGTTGCCTACCAGACAAAACACGACAAGTCACCATCTGTAAAATGACATCATACTATTTTTGAATAAATAAATCAAAGCATGCATGTGACATGGCCAGAAATAACACAACATAAAATACAAGAGGAGGTGTGTACTTAAACATGGCGTGCTATGCTATGAAAAAAATAATGCATGTTGTGCATATGGTGTGTGGTTTATACAATACTACGTGTCTACTCATGGTGTGTGATAGGCTACCGGCTCTTGGCTTGATGTTAAGCATTTATTGTACATGCATGTGATGCCCTTTGTTCCTAAATATAAGTCTTTTTAGAGATTTCAATATGGAGTACATATGGAGCAAAATGAGTGAATCTACGTGCTAAAATACGTCTACATACATCCGTATATAGTCCATATTGAAATCTTTTAAAGACTTACATTTAGAAACGGAGGGAGTAACTACCTAGTCCAAGTCCTTTGGCATGTATATATCCGATCATGGCCTTGGATGCGCCACCGCGTGCCCCTCTGTTACTTATGTTATTTTCTTTCAATAAATGCTCTCTTATTGACTCATGATATTGCATCAAAGGGATACAATCACCTAGCCTCCGCATGACTAAATATGCACATAACCAACACTAGAAAACACCCTCTAAGGAAAATGCCGATAAAAACATAGTCGTGCAAGATCAAGGCAATTCCTATGGGGAGGGGGAGGTGGGCTGATTGACGGCGTATACCACCACCCATGTTCTGTAAACACACTTGGTCGCAAGCTCCCATCTTCTACACACCACCTTAAAGAGCTGTTAGTATTCCTGTCATTAAGGAAAATAAGTCAAAAACAGAGCCAATGTGTATACTAGTAGGTAACATGCAACGGAGAGGAATTCTTTTCATTAAACAACATATCATTTCTACATAGTCACAATGACCAAACGAAGGTTGCCGCTCTGACCATCATTACTACATAGTCAGAAGGACCAAACCAAGGTGGTCCCCCCGTACCCTTATAAATAGCGTAAACTTACTGGCAATACAATGCAGCCAATTGCCAAACATGGTGGCTACAGTATGTGGTGGATACAAGTTAGACACAACTTGGATCACTCAACATGTAACACGCACCAACATGCATTCGGGGAAAAGGTATTTTATTGTCTCATTAGTCCAAGTCCACAATAATACACGAAGGACAATACTAGCATCAGCATATGTTAAACCACTACGGCAGACAAACTTCCCTCATCGTCGGCATTGTATCCGGTAAGACAATAGAAACACGAGCCACTGGCCACCCCGTCCACTGACGACCAACACGACGCCAAGGTTAGGTGGCGACTCTTCATGACCATCATCGCATGGAGTAGGAAAGAGATCCCTAATAAGAATAATGGACCACAACTAACTTAGTAAGAAAATAACTTGGTCAACTATACACATGTTTTGTTCCATTTCTTTCTTTGCCCCGTTGTCCACATTGGTGTGGCGAATAGTGCATGTAATCTTTACTCTACCATTCCCCAACTAGAATGGTGAATATGTTGTTCAACTGGTTGAGGGGAGTTCTCTCCTCGCTTAAGGCACAAATACTTGTCGGTTATTGTGCTTTACTTTGGGCAATCTGGTATTGCCATAATAATGTTGTTGTTACCAATTCCAAATTTTCAAAATCTTACACGTCATCTACGGAGCCACCGGTTTCATCCATACATCATCTACCTTCCTGTCAGGGTGGGCTCTATGTTTTGGAGGGCCATAGTGCGCAATCGACAACATAGACCTTAAGGCATGTTCATAGCAATATATACATATATGTGTCTAACATCACTAGAAAAGTGTTACGAGTTGATTTCCAACCATAAATTCTTATTTTGAGATGTCTAATAAATATATGTTTTAGAATATTCTTATTTCCAGCCGCAGGACTGAGCCCTAGGTCGTTGCCCTCCTGCCTACACCCAGAGTTGGCCCTGCTTCGTGTGGAGGACAAAGAATGCACGAACTTTGGTTGGAACCGACCGGATATGATTGCACAAGGTTTCTGTTCTTCAACCTGGGTGGTAATTCGATGACGGGTGATTGGGTTATTTTATATATTTTTTTGTGATCATTTTGCTTGTTACTTATTGTACAACGCACTGGATGTTTGAACTCCGAACTTAATAAATATGGTTGTGTGCATCGTTTCATGTTGAGGCCAGGGGTAATCCCTGTAGTTCTTGGAGAGAGAAAACTCTACGCATATTATACCATAGTCCTTGTCCATTCTTATCACACATTAGGATTAAAGCAAACGATTTCAAAATACTCTAAATGATGCAATAATTTAGCCAGCTTGTTGGTGCAACTTCGAGGGATACCAGTTAAAATGCACAAGAATACAAAACATCATTGCAAGTTGTTTCAGAATACAATATGATAGTTAGACGAAAACATGGCCTATCCAGCTGATTAAACTTGTGTTGCAATTTATTAATAGGGCATAAAATGGCAAACGGCAAAAACATAATGTGGTACAGAGACTATGTAACTTTTATGAAGTATTTCTACTCTATGCAAACCAATTAATAATGCTCAAATAAGTGCAACTTGTGTGTTTGTTGCCTACGAAACAAAACCCGACAAGTCAGCATACATGTGACATGGCCAGAAATAATAGAACTTTAAATATAAGAGGGGGTGTACCAGGACTTGGCTGGCTATGCTGTGACAAAATAGTGCACCTTGTGCAGTACACAATTTATACAATGTTATGTGCCCAGTCAAGATGTGTGACAGGCTACCGGCTACCGGCTGTTGGCTTGATCTAAAGCTTCCTATTAATTACTCTACCATTGGCTACGTATATTGCAAGGTGTTAGTCAAGAGAAGATTTGGATTTTTGTGTGAACCAATAGATGTGAATAGCCGGCAAGACTTAATGGATTTACATTTCCAAGGTACCATAGCTAAGATACGACCTAGGACAGACTTGCCGGCTTATACAAATTCTTTATATTCGTAGAGCCGACCTCAATTAACAAATTGCTTGCAATAATTATTGAATAGTCTACCTACAAGAAACAAACAACTAGTTTATGTTGCCCATAAAATCATGCACGGCGACCTCAGCATGTACAAGCAGCAAATACTTTGTTGCGAGTTGTATTGGTTCCTATCGTAAGCTACATTGTTTCCTAGTTGCAATAATATTTTACTTTTAATATTAAATTGAATGGAGGGAGTACCTAAGGCGCTGACTTATGTTATTCAAAATATCGTTATATCTTCTCTGCGAAAGAAAGGAAAAAAACCATTCTATGCATTTAAAAACATATTTTATACTAGTGTATCAGCGTTGAGCAGCCTACCACTGTCGAATTATGTATGAAAATATAAATTAGACTCCCACCTTGTAAGTTTGTAAGACCCATGTGTATCTCTAGACTGACAATTTGACGAACGTTATTAGTTATATATTAGAAAAGTATGTACTATTAGAAACTTCCAATATTATACTTTCTACCATGTGGCATACATGGTGAGCTGTCTAATCTTGATGAAAACAAAAAATGAATCTCATGGTATAATTTTGTGATATACAATTCATATTACATTGCTTCAATTGCTGTTTAGGGATATGCATGAAGCTTATAAACCGGAAACCAATAAGTAACTTAACTACAAGTGGGGGAGCTTGTAAAATTGAACATATTAATTTTGGGCTGTTGGCACATCCTACAACATGACAGTTATGCACATCATATATTTTCGTATCTATCTACATGCCAATTCTTATGTCAGAATTGTAATTAAACTACAATTATGTGATTGTGGCATAACTTACTACATGACAATGCATATCCTACGTTTGTCCTACTGTGAATTAATTGTAAATACGCATGACACATTGTAAATGAAAATGGATGTGACACATGCACCAAGCTTAATCATACCATCACATGGATGCTGAGTCGTAGTTGGTGGTAGCACACCAACCTGTTCTTGAGTTGATCGTTGAAATCAAAATCTACAATTTCCTATTTTTTCTGTAAAGAGTGTTGTCCAAAAGGGACGTTGGGTTCAACGGACTGGAGATGATCGCATAGGTTGCTTCGACCAGTTAGATGGTGATTCCATGGATATGTGATTCAGCCATTTTATACTGTCAGTGACTAATTGTTTCAAATTTTGTGCTCTTTCTACTTGTGTTCTTTTGTATGAACCTGAATGTTTGATGCTCTGAACTTAAGAAATATGACTATCCACATCATGTGATGATGAGGCTAGGGATAAACCCTCCAATTTCTGAGAAATAAAACTCTATTCACATTATACGGTAGTTGTTTTATCTTCTTATCACTTATTTGGAAAGAGGCAAATGATTTTACAATACTCCAAATGATGCAAAAAATTAGCCAACATGTTGGTAAAACTTCAAGGGGTGCTAGTTCAAATGCACAAGTACACAAAAGTCTATGCAAGTTGTTCGAGAATACCAAATGACTCTTTTACCAGAACACACCATGTCTGGATGATTTAATCTTGGTTGGAATTTCTAAATTGGGCATAAAATGGCATAAGGCAAAAATGGGATGTGCGAACGAACCTTTTTGTCCTTTATGAAGCATTTCTACTCTATATATGTGAAACAATTAGTAATGCACAAATAAGTGCAACTCGTGTGTTTGTTGCCTACTAAACAATACACGACAAGGTACTATCTGTAAAATAATAGCATACTATCTTTGAATAAGCTATCCAAAGCATACATTTGACATGTCCAGAAATAACACAACACAAAATACAAGAGGAGGTGTTGGGGATATAACTATTAGGTATAAACCGCCAGGAGGGGCCGGGTTATACCTGTACTGAATTACCCCTATTGAAGCCCATGAAGACAAGGAGTATGGTGTGTTACTATAGAGAACTAAAAGGCCCAGGGACCAAAGGCGGATTAGGGCCCGGAGACATAAAGCGACATATGGTATGTAACTTGTGTTGTAAGATAAGAAAGGTAGAAACCGAGCCGGACACGTTTATGAGCCGGTGTCACAACCCTAGTTCTGGTATGCACTAGGTTAGTCTTGTGGTTTGCATCATGTTTAAATTTCAAATGAAATTGAATTGAGGACTTGTGAAACCCTCAGAAACCCTTTTGAAAATGACCCAAATAAAAGTTGCTCCAAAAGGGTCCAAGAAAATGTTCATGTGGCCCTCTAAAAATATTGGTCAGAGATAAAAATCAAGCCAATATTATTAGGAGCTCATAAGTATTTATTTTGGGCATTTGGAATTAATGCAATAGCTATTTGCTTGGATATATATATATATTATATATTTTATATATGTCCAAAATTCTGGTTCTTTATTTTGAGGGGTTTGGGTTAATTCCTAGGTCCCTGCAAAATAAACATGTCAGAAGAAAATAATTGATTTAATTTAGAAATTAAATCAAAACAAATGTCAGAAAAAAATAGAAAAGAAAATAAAAGGGTTAGCTTTACCTGGGCCACTTGCTGGCCTGGCACTGGGCCGGCCCAGTTGCCAGTCGTCGTCCTCCTGGCGATGACAGGAGGCCGAGGCGTGTGGCCGGCGCGCGCACCCGGCGGGAGCGCCACGCGAGCTGCCTGCTTCACTCCCCCTCGCCGCCTGGTCGTTTCTGGAGGCGCCACGGGATCTCCCCGACCCTCCCTCACTCTTCTGGACCCCTCCCCTCTCCTCCATCTCCCTCTCGAGCTCGGTCCCGATCGCCGTCGTCGCCGCTGATCGCCGCTGATCGCCGTTGCCGTAGCCACCACCTCCCCCTCGCCTCTCCGAGTAGCCCGAGAGCTCCGCCACGACTCCCTCGTCCTCTCTGTCAAGCCACTAGACGCCGGACGCCCTATGGAGCCGCCGTCGTCATCGTCTTCCTCCTCGGACGCCGCCGATCGCCGCCGACGAATTCGCCGCAGCAGAAGCCTCCCCGAGCCATTGAACCCCCCAACAGAACCGCGGTGAGCTCCCGGTTCGTTTCCCCCTCCTCCCCTAGTCGTGTGCGGCCTCTAGCTCCTACCCTCGCAGATGCCCGACCTCACCGCCGCCGGCGATGCCGCCGCCGTGGCCACAACCACCCAAGCACGAATCTGAGCACGCCACCGCATCCGCCGTTTCACCAGGAGCCCGTAGCACCCCTCCGTTGGCCTCCCCGTGCCCTGTAGCCCCATACCCGACGAGGCCCGAACTCCGGCGCCGCCGCGAGCTCGTTTCCGGCGAGCTCCGGCCGCCCTAGCTGCTGCCGCTGGCTGGGATGGATGCGGGTGAGCTCCAGCTCCCCGTAGATGGTCTCAGCTGCGCAGAAGACCCCCGGAACAGAAATCCCGATGCCCTCCACCGCGTTTGCTGCCGCCGGCGGCTCAACGCCGGCGTGTTAGCTGCGGTTTGACCCGGATTTGACTCCCTGGGTCAATGACAGGTGGGCCCCCACCCCTTTTAGTTAGTTGACCGTTAAGTTAATTAATTAGTTTTGGTTAATTAGTTTAGCCACTGACATGTGGGCCCAGCCCTGCTGATTTTTCTGTCAGAATTAGTTTAGAGTTAATTAACTCAGTTAATTAACTAAGTCACTGACCAGTGGACCCCACTATCAGGTTTGACTCTGGACCAGCCCCTTTGACCTGCCGACGTCATGCCTGTGTCATGCTGATGCAGTAAACCAGTTCTGGTATTTAAATAAATCTTAAATGATTTATTTATTTCAGAAATTGGCTTAAACTACAAAAATCACAGAAATTCAACCGTAGCTCAGAATGAAATAATTTATATATGAAAAATTATCAGAAAAATTCAATCTATCCATCTGTACCATTTTCATGCATGACAAATGAAGTTAAACCTACTGTTTATTTGAAAACACATAATTGGCATTTAAAATGCTTATTTTAAAGTTGCATTTGAACCCTTGGTTCAAATGGACTTCTTTCAAATTGAATGCTAGTTGCATTAGCTCAACAACATCATATTTTCATGTCATATTCATGCATCATATTGTTGCATATGCTTGTGTTTGATTGTCGGCACCGTTCTTCTGGATAGGTCCAGCTCCGGAGACCGATCCAGAGTACCTGTCAGAGGAGCAGTGCTCTACACGTTGTTTTACCAGGCAAGCAAACCCCCTTGTTCATTCCGATACAACCCCTCTCTCGCTCCTGCTCCCTGTTATTGCATTAGGACAACAACGACTTCACCTGCTACTTTATGCTGCGGTAGTTGAACCCATTCCTCTGCATGACCTGTCTTTCCACAGTAAATAGTTGAAACCCATTAGCATGTGTAGGAGTTGATTGAAGCCATGATATGATCTTACCATGCCTTGCTTGCTATTGCTTAGAGTGTGTCAGGTCTGATTCATCGGGAATGAATTGGAGTGAAATGATATGTTCTGATGCTGAGAGATAAGCGTGTGAATGCGATTTGGTAAAGGTAACGGTGAGAGGCCATGTAGGAGTACATGGTGGGTTGTCTCACTGGAACAGTCCCTAAGAACTGAGTTCTGTGTATGTTGTCCAATGACTAGCTACTACCACACATTGGGTTCCGGTAACTCGACCCCTCTCGACTTATTAATCAACATGATCTCTGTCCAGGAGTTGCAACTAGTTTCTGGTGTTTGTAGGTAGTGTTAGTAGTCTACCAAGTGGCACTCGGCCAGTGGGCTTGGGACAGACTAGGCACCATGGCACGGTGTACCAAGCGTAGATCCACTCGGCGAGGTGGGCTTGGGAACCCTGCGCACATCATTTGGGGCCGTGAGCGACACCCCGGCCGGATCTCCCCACGGATGGAACCCGAATAGGCGATAAACCTGGACGAGAGACTTGTGTGGTTAGTCAGGTCGTGGCCGACACCCTCGCCAGGCTTCCGCTTGAAGGTTGCCGAGATACACGAGATGTACATGGCGGTAAGTGGCGAGAGCGTGTGTGAAGCAGTACACCCCTGCAGGGTTAACATGATCTATTCGAATAGCCGGGTCCACGGTTATGGACTTCTTGGATGCTTACGTGGTACATAGACAACTTGAAGTGGATACTCTAAAATACTCAAGACAAGTGTGAGTGCTATGTATGGCCTTCTCGTAGGGAGACGGGAATGAATCCATAGTGGTGTATTGTGTGGTGCTTAGTGGACTCGTGTGCGCCACCTCAAAAGAGTTACCAGCAGTCGTAGAATAGGATAGCCATTGAGTCAAAGCTAGCTTGCTGCAACTAAACTCCACTTTGCCTTCTTGATACAAGTGCATGTATGATAGGATCTGATGTAAGTCTTGCTGAGTACCTTTGTACTCATGTTTGCTTAATTTATGTTTTGCAGATGAGATTGATGTCTCACTAGTAGTTCCGCTTGGACTTCGACAAGTAGCTTGTTACCTCAGCTACGATCTTGGACGAGTATTGTAGTTAGTCAGGCTCTTCAGCCTTTTTCATTTGTAGATGTCTGTACTCAGACATGTAGTGCTTCCGCTTGTTGCTTGTATGCTCTGAATGTTGGGTCATGAGACCCATGTTTGTAATATCTGGCTCCTCGGAGCCTAATGAATAAATACTTTGTTTATTAGAGTCTTGTTGTGATGCCATGTTGTATTTGCACATATTGAGCATATTGTGTGTATGTTATTGAAATGCTTGGTATGTGTGGGATCCGACACCTAGTTGTTTACCCTTGGTAGCCTATCTTACACGGAAATGTCTCCTAGTGTTTCCACTGAGCCTTGGTAGCTTGCTACTGCTCCGGAACACTTAGGCTGACCGGCATGTGTCCTTCTTCGTTCCTGTGTCTGTCCCTTATGGGAAATGTCACGCGTTGTTCCTTTAAGTCCTTGTAGCTTGCTACGACTTGGGTTCATACGCTGATGACCGACACGTTCGTTGCTGGGTCATGAATGCCTGTCTCTGTAATTTAGTGCCACTTTTGGTTTATAACTGGTCATGTCGGCCCGGGTTCTCTGTCATATGGATGCTAGCGACACTACCATATACGTGAGCCAAAATGCGCAAACGGTCCCGGTCCAGGTAAGGTGGCACCCGTGGGGATACCGTGCGTGAGGCCGCAAAGTGATACGGTGTGTTACATGCTAGACCGGTGTGACTTAGGATCGGGGTCCCGACAGCGTTGGTATCAGAGCCTAACTGCCTGTAGGATTACCAAGCCAAAATGGTCGAAGTTGAGTCTAGAAATTCCTTAGTTATATAAGGGAATTGATTGTGGAAGGGAACGTAAGGCTCTTTTACTCCTTATACCTCATGTCTTCTGATCTGAGTCATCCTACCTTTCCTACGGGGTTAAGGAACTAGGCTTTCTTTCCGTCTATCAGGATCACGAGTTACTACTCCGTAGTCCCTTAGGATTGGTTGATCAGAGTCCTACTCCTGTTTTCAAGCTCCTCCAGTATAGTTGTTTTAGTACTATGACAGAACCTTGAGTGATGCTGTTGAGATGTTGAACTACCCTTTGTTAGCAGGATGTCTCATTCTGAGCATTTTACTGCCGTTATGCTGCCGGAATTATCCTAGTAGTTCGAGAGATACTAATTTCTTGTTCTACCTTATGCTTCCTATAGTTGTTGATGTTTCCGTCTTTAGTTAAGCGAAGCTCAGCTGCTCGTAGACAGAACCACGGAGATGGTAGGGATGAGGAGGATCCTCCCGACCAGCCTTCGTTGGCAGAGTTAATGATAGCGATGGAGAGAAACAAGCGTGAGTCTAACCGCCTGTTGGCATGTATTGAGGAGAACACCGCACATCAGTGCAAGGAATCAACAACCATCCATGACTTCATTCGTCTGAAACCACCCACCTTTCATCATTCCATTGAGCCACTCGATGCAGATGACTGGCTCCGTAGTATCACTCACAAGCTGCGTTCTGCGAACGTAGCTGAAGATGACAAGGTCATCTATGCCACTTATCACCTGGAAGGTCCTGCTAGTCTTTGGTGGCAGAACTATGAGGCCATGATTCCAGCTGACCAGATTCCTACCTGGAGAGATTTCACCGAGGCTTTTCGTGAGCATCATATCCCTCAAGCCCTTATCGATCGTAAGAGAGAAGAGTTCTGTAGTCTTACACAGGCTAAGATGGCTGTTGATGCCTATGGTCGAGAGTTTGAGAACCTCGCCCGCTATGCTACAGAAGAAGTGTCCACGGACGCCAAGACGCAGGCTAGGTTCCGGAAGGGTCTCAACCCCAAACTGCGTCGTGATCTTCACTTGCATCATTGCAACACATTCCATGCTCTTGTGAACAAGGCCATCAATGCAGAGACAGCTCAGCTAACTTACAATGAGTCTCGTAAGCACACCCTTGATTTGGGATCTTCTGCCGGTACTAGTCTCCAGAAGCGCCGGATTTGGGTTCCGAACTCTGTTCTTCCACCCACTTATCCTCCGAGGCCATCTCGTGTGGTACCTCTTCCAGTGCAGCAGTATGCTCCACCTAGGTCTATTGATGGACCGTTTGTCAATGCGGGTCCACGTCCTACCTCCAGGATTTGTTACAAGTGCGGAGAACCGGGACACATTGCCCGTATTTGCCCTCAGACCCGTGTTGCTCCATCCCAGTCCGAGAAATCTGTTAGACGTGATAAATCATCACGCAAGATGATCAGTGTTAAGTCAACTCCCACCGAACATGGACGTGTGCATCACGTCTCAGCCAATGACGCTCATGATGATCCAGATGTCGTTCTTGGTACACTTCTTGTCAATTGTCATCCGGCATCGGTTCTATTCGATACTGGAGCATCTCATTCTTTCATTTCCGAAAGTTATGCCCGCTTGCACGACATGTCATTTTGTGATATGCCCTCCCCACTACTTATTCAAACTCCTGGATCCAAATGGCAAACTTCTAGTGTAAGCCATGGTAATGAAATCCTTGTCGATAGACTTGTGTTCCTTGCATCACTTGTAGCCCTCAAGTCTTCAGATATTAATATCATCTTGGGTATGGACTGGATGACAGCTCATCATGCCAAGATTGATTGCTTCACTAGGTCTGTTCAGCTTACACATCCATCTGGTAAGTTAGTCACTGTCACCACTAGAGTTGCAAAGCGTCAACTCTATTCTCTTAATGCCAGCCCTCTTCCAGATCTTGAAGATGTTCCGGTAGTCCGTGACTTTCCGGATGTCTTTCCAGAGGAACTGCCAGGTGTTCCACCCGACCGAGATGTAGAGTTTGTTATAGAGCTTATTCCAGGAACCGCTCCAATCTCTAGGAGACCCTACAAAATGGCACCCCTAGAACTAGCTGAGCTTAAGAAACAACTTGATGAGTCCTTGCAAAAGGGTTTCATCCGTCCTAGTTCTTCTCCCTGGGCTTGCCCCGTCCTCTTCGTTAAGAAGAAGGATGGTACGGATCAGATGGTTGTAGATTATCGTCCCGTTAATTTGGTCACGGTAAAGAACAAGTATCCGCTTCCCAGGATCAACGACCTGTATGATCAGCTCGCTGGATCATCAGTCTTCTCCAAGATGGATTTGAGGTTAGGATACCATCAAATCAAGATTAGAAATGGGGACATCCCCAAGACGGCTTTCGTCACTCGTTATGGTCAGTACGAGTACACCGTCATGTCTTTTGGTCTAACAAATGCTCCAGCCACCTTCTCCCGCTTGATGAACTCGATCTTCATGGAGTATTTAGATAAGTTCGTCGTGGTTTATCTCGATGATATTCTTATCTACTCGAAAAACGAGGAAGAGCATGCCGAACATCTTAGACTTGTTCTAGAAAAACTCAGAGAGCACCGCCTTTATGCCAAGTTCTCCAAGTGCGAATTTTGGTTGCCAGAAGTGACCTATCTCGGCCATGTAATCTCTGGTAAGGGCATTGCTGTCAACCCCGAGAGAGTTCAGGCTGTTCTTGATTGGACTCCGCCTGAAACAGTTAAACAAGTTAGGAGTTTCCTTGGTCTAGCCAGTTATTGTCGCCGCTTTGTTGAGAACTTCTCTAAAGTGGCCAAACCTCTCACGGAACTTCTTAAGAAAGATAAAAAGTTTGAGTGGTCCCCACAGTGTGAGCACAGTTTTCAGGAACTGAAAAGACGCCTGACTTCTGCTCCCATACTTGTGCCACCGGATTTCACTAAGGACTTTGTTATCTACTGTGATGCCTCACGACAGGGACTAGGTTGCATTCTTATACAGGATCATCGTGTGATTGCCTATGCATCTCGACAGTTGCATCCACATGAGGAGATTTATCCTACACATGATCTAGAGCTTGCAGCCGTAGTCTATGCACTTAAGACCTGGCGGCATTACCTCCTTGGTAATCGTTGCGAGATCTACACCGATCACCAGAGTCTCAAGTATATCTTCACCCAACCAGATTTGAACCTTAGGCAAAGACGTTGGTTGGAGTTGATCTCCGATTACGACTTAGGGATTACCTACACCCCGGGCAAGGGTAATGTCATGGCTGATGCGCTAAGTCGTAAATCCTATTGCAACAATCTCATGTTGCAGCGGGGCCAACCACTTCTCCATGAGGAATTATGTAAGCTTAATCTTCACATTGCTCCTCACAGATTCCTTTCAACTTTGGTGGCGAAACCTACTTTTGTGGATCATATCATAGAAGCCCAAAAGCATGATACCGGAATTACCCGGATCAAGAGAAACATTGCCAAAGGTATTGCTGGTAGTTTCTCCATAGATGACCGAGGTGTTGTTCTCTTCCAAAACCGGCTGGTGGTTCCCAAGAAGCAACATCTTCGGCAATTGATTCTTAAAGAGGCTCATGAATCTCCTCTCACGATTCATCCCGGTAGTACTAAGATGTATCAGGATCTACGCCAGAGGTTCTGGTGGACTAGGATGAAGAGAGAAATTGCTGAGTTCATTAATAAATGTGACGTTTGTCGTCGCGTTAAGGCAGAACATCAAAGACCTGCTGGCACCCTTCAGCCTCTAGCTATTCCTGAGTGGAAATGGGATAAAGTTGGTATGGACTTCATCACCGGCTTTCCCAGGACCAAGAGAGGGAATAATGCTATCTTCGTAGTCATTGATCGTCTCTCCAAAGTGGCTCACTTCCTACCTGTTCGAGAGAGTATCACTGCTAGTCAGCTTGCTGACTTGTATATTTCTCGAATAGTGTCACTTCATGGTGTTCCACTAGAGATCAATTCAGATCGTGGTAGTCTTTTCACTTCTCATTTCTGGGAGAGTTTCCAGACTGCCATGGGCACCCATCTTTCTTTCAGCACCGCTTTCCACTCTCAGTCAAGTGGTCAAGTGGAACGGGTTAACCAAATTCTCGAAGACATGCTTAGAGCTTGTGTTATCTCATTCGGTATGGATTGGGAGAAAAGTCTTCCTTTCTCCGAGTTTGCTTATAACAATAGCTATCAATCCAGTCTTAAGCAAGCTCCTTTTGAGATTCTTTATGGACGAAGATGTCGAACACCTTTGAACTGGTCAGAAACCGGTGAAAGACAATTCTTTGGACCGGATATCATCCAGGAAGCAGAAGAGCAAGTTTGCATCATTCGTGAGAATTTGAAAACAGCCCAGTCTCGTCAGAAGAGCCAATATGATCGTCATCATAAGGAAGTGGCTTATGAAGTTGGTGATAAAGCTTATCTTCGGGTTACTCCTTTGAAGGGTACCCATCGTTTCGGTATCAAGGGAAAGTTGGCTCCTCGTTACATTGGTCCTTTTCGCATTCTTGCTAAACGAGGAGAGGTTGCCTACCAATTGGAACTACCCCCACATCTTTCTCGAGTTCATGATGTCTTCCACGTCTCTCAACTCAGGCGTTGCTTCTCGGATCCCATCCGCGGAGTGGACCACGAAACGCTTGATCTCCAAGATAACCTCACATATCGAGAGTATCCCGTTCGCATTCTGGATCAAGCAGAGCGTGTCACTCGACGTCATAACATCAAGTTTCTCAAGGTTCAGTGGTCTCATCATTCCGAGAGAGAAGCTACTTGGGAGCGAGAAGATCGTCTCCGACTGGAGTACCCCACCTTCTTTCCGCCTACTCCTGAATCTCGGGACGAGATTCTTTCGAGTGGAGGCGAGTTGTCACAACCCTAGTTCTGGTATGCACTAGGTTAGTCTTGTGGTTTGCATCATGTTTAAATTTCAAATGAAATTGAATTGAGGACTTGTGAAACCCTCAGAAACCCTTTTGAAAATGACCCAAATAAAAGTTGCTCCAAAAGGGTCCAAGAAAATGTTCATGTGGCCCTCTAAAAATATTGGTCAGAGATAAAAATCAAGCCAATATTATTAGGAGCTCATAAGTATTTATTTTGGGCATTTGGAATTAATGCAATAGCTATTTGCTTGGATATATATATATATATATATATATATATATATATATATATATATATATATATATATATATATTATATTTTATATATGTCCAAAATTCTGGTTCTTTATTTTGAGGGGTTTGGGTTAATTCCTAGGTCCCTGCAAAATAAACATGTCAGAAGAAAATAATTGATTTAATTTAGAAATTAAATCAAAACAAATGTCAGAAAAAAAATAGAAAAGAAAATAAAAGGGTTAGCTTTACCTGGGCCACTTGATGGCCTGGCACTGGGCCGGCCCAGTTGCCAGTCGTCGTCCTCCTGGCGATGACAGGAGGCCGAGGCGTGTGGCCGGCGCGCGCACCCGGCGGGAGCGCCACGCGAGCTGCCTGCTTCACTCCCCCTCGCCGCCTGGTCGTTTCTGGAGGCGCCACGCGATCTCCCCGACCCTCCCTCACTCTTCTGGACCCCTCCCCTCTCCTCCATCTCCCTCTTGAGCTCGGTCCCGACCGCCGTCGTCGCCGCCGATCGCCGTTGCCGTAGCCACCACCTCCCCCTCGCCTCTCCGAGTAGCCCGAGAGCTCCGCCACGACTCCCTCGTCCTCTCTGTCAAGCCACTAGACGCCGGACGCCCTGTGGAGCCGCCGTCGTCATCGTCTTCCTCCTCGGACGCCGCCGATCGCCGCCGACGAATTCGCCGCAGCAGAAGCCTCCCTGAGCCATTGAACCCCCCAGCAGAACCGCGGTGAGCTCCCGGTTCGTTTCCCCCTCCTCCCCTAGTCGTGTGCGGCCTCTAGCTCCTACCCCCGCAGATGCCCGACCTCACCGCCGCTGGCGATGCCACCGCCGTGGCCACAGCCACCCAAGCACGAATCTGAGCACGCCACCGCATCCGCCGTTTCACCAGGAGCCCGTAGCACCCCTCCGTTGGCCTCCCCGTGCCCTGTAGCCCCATACCCGACGAGGCCCGAACTCCGGCGCCGCCGCGAGCTCGTTTCCGGCGAGCTCCGGCCGCCCTAGCTGCTGCCGCTGGCTGGGATGGATGCGGGTGAGCTCCAGCTCCCCGTAGATGGTCTCAGCTGCGCAGAAGACCCCCGGAACAGAAATCCCGATGCCCTCCACCGCGTTTGCTGCCGCCGGCAGCTCAACGCCGGCGTGTTAGCTGCGGTTTGACCCGGATTTGACTCCCTGGGTCAATGACAGGTGGGCCCCCACCCCTTTTAGTTAGTTCACCGTTAAGTTAATTAATTAGTTTTGGTTAATTAGTTTAGCCACTCACATGTGGGCCCAGCCCTGCTGATTTTTCTGTTAGAATTAGTTTAGAGTTAATTAACTCAGTTAATTAACTAAGTCACTGACGAGTGGACCCCACTGTCAGGTTTGACTCTGGACCAGCCCCTTTGACCTGCTGACGTCATGCCTGTGTCATGCTGATGCAGTAAACCAGTTCTGGTATTTAAATAAATCTTAAATGATTTATTTATTTCAGAAATTGGCTTAAACTACAAAAAATCACAGAAATTCAACCGTAGCTCAGAATGAAATAATTTATATATGAAAAATTATCAGAAAAATTCAATCTATCCATCTGTACCATTTTTATGCATGACAAATGAAGTTAAACCTACTGTTTATTTGAAAACACATAATTGGCATTTAAAATGCTTATTTTAAAGTTGCATTTGAACCCTTGGTTCAAATGGACTTCTTTCAAATTGAATGCTAGTTGCATTAGCTCAACAACATCATATTTTCATGCCATATTCATGCATCATATTGTTGCATATGCTTGTGTTTGATTGTCGGCACCGTTCTTCTCGATAGGTCCAGCTCCGGAGACCGATCCAGAGTACCTGTCAGAGGAGCAGTGCTCTACACGTTGTTTTACCAGGCAAGCAAACCCCCTTGTTCATTTCGATACAACCCCTCTCTCGCTCCTGCTCCCTGTTATTGCATTAGGACAACAACGACTTCACCTGCTACTTTATGCTGCGGTAGTTGAACCCATTCCTCTGCATGACCTGTCTTTCCATAGTAAATAGTTGAAACCCACTAGCATGTGTAGGAGTTGATTGAAGCCATGATATGATCTTACGATGCCTTGCTTGCTATTGCTTAGAGTGTGTCAGGTCTGATTCATCGGGAATGAATTGGAGTGAAATGATATGTTCTGATGCTGAGAGATAAGCGTGTGAATGCGATTTGGTAAAGGTAACGGTGAGAGGCCATGTAGGAGTACATGGTGGGTTGTCTCACTGGAACCGTCCCTAAGAACTGAGTTCTGTGTATGTTGTCTAATGACTAGCTACTACCACACATTGGGTTCCGGTAACTCGACCCCTCTCGACTTATTAATCAACATGATCTCTGTCCAGGAGTTGCAACTAGTTTCTGGTGTTTGTTGGTAGTGTTAGTAGTCTACCAAGTGGCACTCGGCCAGTGGGCTTGGGACAGACTAGGCACCGTGGCACGGTGTACCAAGCGTAGATCCACTCGGCGAGGTGGGCTTGGGAACCCTGCGCACATCATTTGGGGCCGTGAGCGACACCCCGGCCGGATCTCCCCACGGATGGAACCCAAATAGGCGATAAACCTGGACGAGAGACTTGTGTGGTTAGTCAGGTCGTGGCCGACACCCTCGCCAGGCTTCCGCTTGAAGGTTGCCGAGATACACGAGATGTACATGGCGGTAAGTGGCGAGAGCGTGTGTGAAGCAGTACACCCCTGCAGGGTTAACATGATCTATTCGAATAGCCGGGTCCACGGTTATGGACTTCTTGGATGCTTACGTGGTACATAGACAACTTGAAGTGGATACTCTAAAATACTCAAGACAAGTGTGAGTGCTATGTATGGCCTTCTCGTAGGGAGACGGGAATGAATCCATAGTGGTGTATTGTGTGGTGCTTAGTGGACTCGTGTGCGCCACCTCAAAAGAGTTACCAGCAGTCGTAGAATAGGATAGCCATTGAGTCAAAGCTAGCTTGCTGCAACTAAACTCCACTTTGCCTTCTTGATACAAGTGCATGTATGATAGGATCTGATGTAAGTCTTGCTGAGTACCTTTGTACTCATGTTTGCTTAATTTATGTTTTGCAGATGAGATTGATGTCTCACTAGTAGTTCCGCTTGGACTTCGACAAGTAGCTTGTTACCTCAGCTACGATCTTGGACGAGTATTGTAGTTAGTCAGGCTCTTCAGCCTTTTTCATTTGTAGATGTCTGTACTCAGACATGTAGTGCTTCCGCTTGTTGCTTGTATGCTCTGAATGTTGGGTCATGAGACCCATGTTTGTAATATCTGGCTCCTCGGAGCCTAATGAATAAATACTTTGTTTATTAGAGTCTTGTTGTGATGCCATGTTGTATTTGCACATATTGAGCATATTGTGTGTATGTTATTGAAATGCTTGGTATGTGTGGGATCCGACACCTAGTTGTTTACCCTTGGTAGCCTATCTTACAGGGAAATGTCTCCTAGTGTTTCCACTGAGCCTTGGTAGCTTGCTACTGCTCCGAAACACTTAGGCTGACCGGCATGTGTCCTTCTTCGTTCCTGTGTCTGTCCCTTATGGGAAATGTCATGCGTTGTTCCTTTAAGTCCTTGTAGCTTGCTACGACTTGGGTTCATACGCTGATGACCGACACGTTCGTTGCTGGGTCATGAATGCCTGTCTCTGTAATTTAGTGCCACTTTTGGTTTATAACTGGTCATGTCGGCCCGGGTTCTCTGTCATATGGATGCTAGCGACACTACCATATACGTGAGCCAAAATGCGCAAACGGTCCCGGGACAGGTAAGGTGGCACCCATGGGGATACCGTGCGTGAGGCCGCAAAGTGATATGGTGTGTTACATGCTAGACCGGTGTGACTTAGGATCGGGGTCCCGACAGCCGGCCTCGGGTAACTGTAAACCGGCCGGGCGTCATCCTGTGTATATAAAGGGGTGAGACACAGGCAAACGGATTCGCTCCCTGGTCATCGAAACCCTAGCAATACCACAACAACTAGAGTTGGCCTTTACCTTCACCGCAAGGGGACGAACCAGTATAAAATTTCCTGTGTCCTTTGTCCGCTTTAACCCCTTTAAGCTAACCCATCGCGATGGCTCCACGACTAAGTCCTTATGCTAGGACATCTGTCGTGACAAAACCACGATAGTTGGCGCCCACCATGGGGCTATCGCACGATGGTTTTGAGTTCTTAGAGGGCAGCTTCGAAGGGCTCAAGGGATACGCAGTGGGCCGATGACCAAGAGTCATCGCGGCAAGATCTACATCGACGACGCAAGCTGGGGCCGCGAGGCCGACTGAATTGACTATGGGTACCGGGTCCCCTTCGGCAGCATCCACGTTTTCATCGGCAAGATCAGCGAACCGGGCCCTGAGCCGGACATCTGCACCAACATTGTCAAAACGGCTCAGCGTGCGAGACCTGGCCAGATTCGGCCTGCCATGAAGCGTGTCTTTGTGGGAGTCATCCACGGAGCGGAAACTGAAGATAGATCGGAATCTGGTGGTGAGACCGTCATTTACTCTGGTGACGAGTCATCTACCGGAGAGACCGAGTCTTTGTACCTATTACAAGATGACCGGTTTGGGGGCTGTTCCGATGGCGACAGTATTCCGGACCCCCTCGATCCGCCGAGCCGAGTTGCAGTCTTCATGGACGGATCACAGTCCTTGCAACACTCTTCGACCGCAGCAGTGTTGACATCCAGTTTAGCAGCGGCAACATCAGCTTTGGAAGGAGGCCCTATGCAGCCACCAGCTCAGGTGTTATCCGGTTTATTTGACACTCTGACAGCGCTGTTGACTGCTGAAGTTAGCCTGGCGGATCAGGAGCGGCATGATGCAGAAGTTGCTAAGGTAAAGGAACAGATAGCTCAAGTAAAGATAGATCTGGCAGCTGAAAACACCAAGATGGTAGCAGAGCGGGCCGAGTTAGATGCATAGGCTTTGGATCATGTTGGATCAGAACGCATCAAATGAGGTAATGAGGAGAAAGTACCGGTCTCGCCTGCCTCCGGTTTACGAGGCAAGGAATCTCTTTAGCACGCGAGGAGCAAGAACCGGCAACCAACCAGGGATAAACTGGGCAGAAGCGCCCGGAACGGGGGCATCAGTCCAGCCGCACCCAACAGATCCATCTCGTCAGATCATCCCGTCACAGCAAGTGCCGACGCCTCCGGGTCATTACTCCAACCCCTTGGATAACATAGTCGCTGCCGCTTCACGATTGGTGGCCCTCCCTGTCGAAGGTGAGTCCCACGTAGCGGTGGAGACGCGATGGGCTAGGGAGCTCCTTCAGACAGCTTTGACTCAACAACAGACTTATTCATACAGCCGTGAGAGGATTCATTCCAGCCCCCGCCCAAGCCGGAGTTACAGCAGGCATATAGATGAACCGGCCTTGTCAAGCAGTGCGCGGAACCGTAACCCACCCCCGGGGCATAACCCGACAAGTGGTGGCGCTAATGCTCAGGATGTGGTGGATCAGGGTAGACAGCGTCGAGAAGCCGAGTTAGCAGCGCAGTACACGACCCGTCAACTTACCCCGGTTCGTCCAACCACCTTGGTGGAACCAAGAGTTACTTCCAGTTCTTTGGCAGTGCCGTGTCTCACCCCCGCTTTACGAAATGTGCGTCTCCCCAAGGATTTCAAAAGACCACGGAAACTGCCCAATTACACTGCCGATTTATCCCCTGAGTCCTGGGTAGAAAGCTATGAGATGGCGATGGAGATGCTGGATGTGGATGATGCGGCATGTGCTAAATACTTCACCATGATGTTGGAAGGAACAACCCGTACTTGACTGAAAGGTTTGCCAGCTAACTCTATTGGGTCATGGGCCGAGTTAAGGGCCCGGTTTATCTAGAATTTCAAAGACACATGCAAACAACCCATGTGAATTGTGGACTTAGCTGCCTGTGTCCAAGGAGAGAATGAATTGACAAGTCATTGGGTGCGCCGGGTTTCAGAGATCTCGCACTCATCAGACTGCATCAACGCCGATATAGCTGTTTTAACGTTGGAAGGCAATTGCCGGTTCACACCTCTGAAGCTGAAGTTGGGACGGCTCAAACGTCACTGTGATGACATGGGAACACTCATGGCAGCTCTGGTTAAGTACACCGATTCTGATAGTACCAAGGACCCTGAGTCTGATGATGAAAAGTCGGGAAAGGGAAAGAAGAGCGGTAAAGCACCACAGCATAACCCGGCGAGCCATGGAAACAACGGTAAGCGTAAAGCGGATAGTAATTCAGATTTTTTGGCTAACACCAACATGCGGAATGATGGTCAGTGTCGTAAAGGTATGCCGCCCCCGCGGAGCGGAGGAGCAGGTATGAATCTTGACCGCCTGATGAATGCGTCTTGCCTGAGGCACGGGACGAAAGAAAGGCAGCTACGCACCTCTGGAAGGATTGCTTTATTATGAGGGAGTTCAAAAGTTCAGATCGTTTCCAATATGATCACGGGCCGTCTGGCGGTTCAGGGCCCGGTTTTCATGGGCCGGGTTATGGTGGAGGCAACTCCGGTTCAGGACGTCAAGGTAATCAGAGCGGTAATGGCAATGAAGGCAATCAAGGCAGCCAGGGTGGTCATAATCATCAGGGGAATCATCAGCAGCAACAATCGGGTTACCAGAGCAACCCGAAGCAGTTGAATAGTGGGAAGTATCATGTCTTCACCACTAGCCTATGTAAATGTGATCAGAAGGTTTATAAAAGGGCAGTGCACTCCGTTTAACCGGCGGTGCCTCGTTACTTGCGCTGGTTGGAGCAACCCATTGTGTGGAATCGAGAGGATCATCCGCCACGGATTGATAATCTGGATCAACTGGCATTGGTGGTGGCACCTCAGGTTGGGGGGTATAAGTTCACCAAGGTGCTCATGGACGGAGGGAGCAGCATCAACATTCTTTATTATGAAACCTTCCGTCGCATGGGGTTAACAGATAAAAAGCTTAGACTGTCAAACACTAACTTCCATGGTGTAGTACCTGGTAAATCAGCATATCCAGTTGGTAAGATAGATCTGGAAGTTACCTTTGGAGATGAGCATGACTCAAGATCAGAGACTTTGACATTTGAAGTGGTAAAAATCAAGAGCCCGTATCATGCCCTGTTTGGACCGCCAGTTTATGCTAAGTTCATGGAGAGGTCCTGTTATGGTTATCTGCAGCTCAAAATGCCGGGTCAAAAGGGGACCATCATAGTACACGGGAGCCGTAAGATCGCTTTGGAATGTGAAGAAGGTGATGCCGCCTACGTTGAGTCGGTTTGTGCAACAGAGCAGTTGAAGTTTTATAAGGACAATGTTGATCTGGCAGATATGACTCCTTTGAAAAAGCCAACTACAGAGCATGATCCGGCCTTGAAGTTTAAATCGGCTGATGAGACTAAGCTGGTTGATTTTGTCCCTGGCGATTCATCCAAGCAGTTTAGCATCAGCGCTAACTTAGATCCAAAATAGGAAAGCGCGCTCATCGAGTTCATCCGCGAGAATAGGGACATATTTGCATGGAAACCTTCTGACATGCCAGGTGTACCGAGAGGACTCGCTAAGCACACTCTTAAGGTTGATCCCAAGTTTAAACCGGTCAAGCAGTTTCTCCGCCGCATCAATGAAGAAAGACGCAAGGCCATTGGTGAAGAGGTAGCCAGCATCTTGGCGGCTGGGTTTATCGTTGAGGTATTTCATCCTGAATGGTTGGCTAATCCGGTGCTGGTACTTAAGAAAAACGACACTTGGCGTATGTGTGTGGACTACACAGATTTGACAAGGCTTGTCCAGCTGATCCCTTTGCTCTCCCTCGTAATGATCAAATCATTGATGCTACGACGGGTTGTGCGTGTTTGAGTTTTCTGGATGCGTATCTGCTACTGCTCGAGCTTGCGTTTTATTACCTCGAAGAGGAAAGGGTGATACAGCACAGTAGCGTAAGTATTTCCATCAGTTTTTGAGAACCAAGGTATCAATCCAGTAGGAGACCACGCGTGAGTCCCTCGCACCTACACAAACAAATAAGAACTTCACAGCCAACGCGATAAGGGGTTGTCAATCCCTTTACGGTCACTTACAAAAGTGAGATCTGATAGAGATGATAGTTTGATATTTTTGGTATTTTTGGATATAAGAACAGAAAGTAAAAGCAGAAAAGTAAAGTAGATTGTAGATTGATATGTTGAGAATAGACCCGGGGGGCCATAGTTTTCTCTAGTGGCTTCTCTCATGATAGCGATATTCTACGGCGGGTAAACAAATTACTGTCGAGCAATTGATAGAAAAGCGAATAATTATGAGACTACCTAGGCATGATCATTATATATAGGCATCACGTCCGAAATAAGTAGACCAAAACGATTCTGCATCTACTACTATTACTCCACACATCGACCGCTATCCAGCATGCATCTAGAGTATTAAGTTCATAAGAACAGAGTAATGCCTTAAGCAAGATGACATGATGTAGAGGGATAAACTCAAACATAGTGATATAAACCCCATCTTTTTATCCTCGATGCCAACAATACAATCCGTGCCTAGCTGCCCCTACTGTCACTGGGAAAGGACACCGCAAGATTGAACCCAAAGCCAAGCACTTCTCCCACTTCAAGAACTATAGATCTAGTAGGCCAAACCAAACCAGTAATTCGAAGAGACTTGCAAGGATATTATAATCATACATAAAGAGTTCAGAAAAGAACCAAATATTTCTCATAAATAATCTTGATCATAAACCCACAATTCATCGGATCTCGACAAACACACCGCAAAAAGAGATTACATCGAATAGATCTCCTCGAAGACCGAGGAGAACTTGGTATTGAGATCCAAAGAGAGAGAAGAAGCCATCTAGATACTAGCTATGGACCCGAAGGTCTGTGGTAAACTACTCACAACTCATGGTGAGGCGATGATGATGATGTAGAAGCACTCTGTGGAAGATCCCCCCTCCGGCGGAGCTCCGGAACAGGCCCCAAGATGGGATCTCACGGGAACAAAAGGTTGCGTCGGTGGAACTAGGGTTTTCTCTGTTGTTCTGATGGTTTCGGGGTACGCAGATATATGTAGGAAGAAGCAGGGCACCGGGGGCCAGCCGTGGTGCCCACGAGGCAGGGAGGCGCGCCGTGATGACCCACAAGTGTAGGGGATCTATCATAGTCCTTTCGATAAGTAAGAGTGTAGAACCCAACGAGGAGCATAAGGAAATGATAGGCAGTTTTCAGTAAGGTATTTTCTGCAAGCACTGAAATTATAGGTAACTGATAGTTTTGTGATAAGGTAATTGGTAGCAAGTGACAAAAGGTAAAAGTAAATAAGGTGCAGCAAGGTGGCCCAATCCTTTTTGTAGCAAAGGACAAGCCTGGACAAACTCTTATATAAAGTAAAGCGCTCCCGAGGACACATGGCAATTGTCGTCAAGCTAGTTTTCATCACAATCATCTGATTCGCTTTCGGTACTTTGATAATTTGGTATGTGGGTGGACCGGTGCTTGGGTGCTGTCCTTACTTGGACAAGCCTCCCACTTATGATTAACCTCTAATGCAAGCATCCGCAACTAGAAAAGAAGTATTAAGGTAAACCTAACCATAGCCTGAAACATATGGATCCAAATCAGCCCCTTACGAAGCAACGCATAAACTAGGGTTTAAGCTTCTGTCACTCTAGCAACCCATCATCTACTTATTACTTCCCAATGCCTTCCTATAGGCCCAAATAATGGTGAAGTGTCATGTAGTCGACGTTAACATGACACCACTAGAGGAGAGACAACATAGATCTCATCAAAATATCGAACAAAGACCAAATTCACATGACTACTAGTAACAAGACTTCTCTCATGTCCTCAGGAACAAAAGTAACTACTCACAAGACATAATATTTTTCATGATCAGAGGGGTATTAATATGCATAATGGATCTGAACATATGATCTTCCACCAAATAAACCAACTAGCATCAACTACAAGGAGTAATCAACACTACTAGCAACCCACATGTACCAATCCGAGTTTGGGTACAAAGATTGGATACAAGAGATGAACTTGGGTTTGAGAGGAGATGGTGCTGGTGAAGATGTTGATGAAGATAGCCCTCCCCAAGATGGGAGAGTTTTTGGTGATTACGGCGGTGACGATTTCCCTCTCCCGGAGGGAAGTATCCCCGGCAAAACAGCTCTGCCGGAGCCCTAGATTGGTTTCCGCCTTGGTTCCGCCTCGAGACTGCGGCGTCTGGTCCCGAAAGCCTCCTTCTGATTTTTTTTCCAGGTCAAAACACCTCATATAGGAGAAGATGGGCATCAGGGGCCTTCCGGCTGGCCCACGAGGCAGGGGGCGCGTCCTAGGAAGGGGGGCGCGCCCCCACCCTCGTGGGCAGCCGGTGGCCCCCCTCGTGGACTTCTTTCGCCAGATATTTTTTATATTTTCTGAAACGATGTTTTGTTGAGTTTCAAAGCTTCTGGAGTTGCGCATAATAGGTTTCCATAGTTTGCTCCTTTTCTAGCCCAAAATTTCAGCTGCCGGCATTATCCCTCTTCATGCAAACCTTGTAAAATAAGAGAGAAAAAGCATGAGTATTGTGACAAAACATATAATAACAGCCCATAATGCAATAAATATCAACATATAAGCATGATGCAAAATGGACGTATCAACTCCCCCAAGCTTAGACCTCGCTTGTCCTCAAGTGAAAGCCGATATCAAAAAATATGTCCACATTTTTAGAGATAGATAGATGTGTCGATAAAAACAAAATACGGACATGAGGGCATCATGATCATTCTCATAACAGCAACTTAAGTAAATAAAGTCATATGATTTTTATGCCAAAGTAACAATTCATCCACAATATCAAGCATGAATCATAAACTTCATTGGAAACTAACAAACTTTGATCTCGGTCATTGAAGCCATTGCAATTTATCGTAACATCAGAAAGAGTCAATATAAGAGCTTTTCAGCAAGCCTAGATACTCAACTATCATATAATCTTTCACAATTGCTCACACTCACGCAATACTTATGTTTATGGAGTTTTAATCGGACACAGAGAAAGATAGGGGCTTATGGTGTTGCCTCCCAACCTTTTACCTCAAGGGTAGTGTCAACAGTAATAGATCATGAAAACTTACATCCAAGTGGGTATATCTGTCAGGATCTTTCCAACACAATGTGCTTGCCAAAGGATAAAATGTAAAAAGGAAAGGTGGATTTCACCTTGACACTTATAAGGCAAGAATAATAGATAGGCCCTTCGCAGAGGGAAGCAGAGGTTTTCATGTGTTTTTATGGTTGGATGCACAAAGTCTTAGCATAGAAGAACTTCGCTTTATATTGCCACTTGTGATAAGGACCTTTATTATGCAGTCCGTCGCTTTTATTACTTCCATATCACAAGCTCGTATAAAGCTAATTTCTCCCACACTAATAAATCATACATATTTTAGCGAGTTTGCAACATGACAACTTACTTGGAAGGATCTTTCTCAATCCATAGGTAGGTATGGTGGACTCTCATGGCATAAGGATATATGGAAGCACAAGTTGTATCTCTACTTAGTGCGAGGAGTTTTGGCTAGCATGAGGGGGCAAGGCAAGCTCAACATGTTGGATGATCCATGAAAATATACTTTATTTCGGATACAAGAAGACATAACCCATTATGTTGTCTTCCTTGTCCAACATCAACTCTTAGCATGTCATATTTTAATGAGTGCTCACAATCATAAAAGATGTCCAAGATAGTATATTTGTATGTGAAGCCTCTCTTATTTTATTACTTCCTATTAATTGTAACGATGACCAAAACTATGTTTGTCAACTCCCAACAACTTTAATTTATCATACTCTTGTATGTGAAGTCATTACTTCCCACAAGATCGATATGATCTCTTTGATACTCTTTATGTTTTCTTTCTTTTTATCATGACCCAAGTGAGGAAATCAAGCCCTTGACTTACACTAATCTTTATTATATAGCTCACAGACTCAATTACAAAGGATAAAGCTCACAAAGCAAAAGCTCACAACTAGATCATGCTAACTTTATTCTACTAGATCAAGATACTACCAAAAGGATCGAACTAAGTAAAATGGTAAATATAGGAGTGATGGTGATACGATACCGGGGTCACTCCCCCAAGCTTGGCAGTTGACAAGGGGAGTGCCCATACCCATATGATTATGTCTCCTTCTTTAGGGGTGGTGATGATGGCTTCTTCCTTAACTTGCGCTTAAGGATAGAATTTTGCTCCTTTAGATCATTGATCTCTTGCTCAAGATTTAATATCTTCTTGCATAGTGCCTGCTTATTTTCCTGCAAGAGGTTAAAAAAGATAAATTCGATCTTAGGTTTCTTTACTCTATCGGGGAGGCTTGACTTTTTGAACTCCACGTGCATGTCTCCAGGTTGAGGTAGTGGGACTTCGTCTTCATCTGAGCTAGTCCAATCCTTCCTCTTTGAATCATGGTCTTCTTCTTCTTCCGTGGTCCAACCGTAATGCTCCCAGTCCCCATATACCTTAGGATCAACGAGGGAATCAGCCACATAGCTTTCTCCCTCCGAATCCTAGGACGACATGTAGATTTTATTTGCGACAGCAACAGCTCGAAACGAAAATAGAGGATTTTTGCGTGATACAGAGGTCAAAACCTTCGGGGGTATATATAACGAATTTTTACCAACCAAAAGGAGTAACCCACAAGAAAACGGAGTCCGGGGGACACACGGGGTGCCCACGATGCAGGGGGCACGCCCTCCACCCTCGTGGACGCCTCGTGTCTCTTCTGGACTGCCGTTTATTTTTCTATTTTTCTAAATATTCCAAAACGGAGAAAAAAAATCCTTTAGAACTGTTTTGGAGTCGGTTTACTTACCGTATCACGTACCTCTTCCTTTTTGGAGGCTGAATCGTTCTGGAAAGTGTCCCTTATGTATTCCTCCGGGGTTACGGTTTCAATAACATTAGTTTCAACATTTATAGGATTACCTGAGATATAATGTTTGATTCTTTGACCGTTCACCACCTTCGATTTGTGCCTTCGAAGTGTTGCTTTTATGGCACCGAAACGATAGACCTCCTCGTTAACATAAGGTCCTTCCCACTTGGAGAGCAGTTTTCCTGCAAAAAATCTTAAACGAGAGTTGTATAGCAAGACATAATCACCTACGTTAAACACACGCTTTTGTATTCTTTTGTCATGCCATCTTTTAACTTTTTCTTTAAACAGCTTGGCATTCTCATAGGCCTGGGTTCTCCACTGATCAAGGCAGCTAATGTCAAATAACCTCTTTTCACCGACAAGTTTGAAATCGTAGTTGAGCTCTTTAATAGCCCAATATGCCTTATGTTCTAGCTCAAGAGGTAAGTGACAAGCTTTTCCATACACCATCTTATATGGAGACATACCCATAGGATTTTTGTATGCAGTTCTATAGGCCCATAATGCATCATCAAGTTTCTAGGACCAATTCTTCCTAGACCTATTAACTGTCTTTTGCAAGATTAATTTCAACTCCCTGTTACTTAGTTCTACTTGACCACTAGTCTGTGGGTGATAGGGGGATGCAATTCTATGGTTGACATCATACTTTGCAAGCATTTTACGGAAAGCACCAAGAATAATGTGTGAACCACCATCAGTCATTAGATATCTAGGGACTCCAAACCTCGGAAATATAACTTATTTAAGCATGTTAATAGAGGTGTTATGATCAGCACTACTAGATGGAATAGCTTCTACCCACTTAGTAACGTAATCAACAGCAACTAAAATATGTGTGTACCCATTAGAGGCAGGAAAATGTCCCATATAATCAAAGCCCCAAACATCAAATGGTTCAATAACAAGTGTATAATTAATAGGCATTTCTTGACGTCTACTAATATTACCAATTCTTTGACATTCATCACAAGATAAGACAAACTTACGGGCATCCTTGAAGAGAGTAGGCCAATAAAAACCGGATTGCAATACCTTGTGTGCAGTTCTATCTCCCGCATGTTGTCCTCCATAAGCTTCGGAGTGGCATTTGCGTAGGATCTGTTCCTGTTCATGCTTAGGTACACAACGTCTAATAATACCATCTACTCCTTCTTTATAAAGATGTGGGTCATCCCAGAAGTAATGTCTCAAATCATAGAAGAACTTTTTCTTTTGCTGGTATGTGAAGCTAGGAGGTATAAACTTAGCAACAATATAATTAGCATAATCAACATACCATGGAGCAGTACGAGAAGTATTTATGACAGCTAATTGTTCATCAGGAAAGCTATCATTAATAGGTTGTGGGTCATCAAGAACATTTTCTAACCTACACAAGTTATCTGCTACGGGGTTCTCAGCTCCCTTTCTATCAATAATATGCAAGTTAAATTCTTGCAGCAAGAGAACCCATCTAATAAGTCTAGGCTTAGCATCTTTCTTTTCCATGAGGTATTTGATAGCAGCATGATCAGTGTGAATAGTTACTTTAGAATCAACGATATAGGGTCTAAATTTATCACAGGCAAATAAAACTGCTACAAACTCTATCTCAGTGGTAGCATAATTTCTTTGGGCACTATCTGGACTTTTACTAGCATATTGGATACCATTCAATTTCTTATCAACTCTTTGCCCTAAAACAGCTCCTACAGCATAATCACTAGCATCACACATAATCTCAAAGGGTAAATTCCAATCAGGAGGCTGGACAATAGGTGCAGAGATCAATGCTTTCTTAAGTATTTCAAATGCTTCTAGACAATCATCATCAAAGACAAAAAGGAATATCTTTTTGTAAGAGATTAGTCAAAGGCCTGAAGATTTTGGAGAAGTCCTTTATGAACCGCCTATAAAACCCGGCATGACCAAGGAAACTTCGTATACCTTTGATGTCCTTAGGGCATGGCATCTTTTCAATAGCATCAACTTTAGCTTTGTCAACATCAATACCTCTTTCAGAAATTTTATGTCCCAAGACAGTGCCTTCATTCACCATAAAGTGGCACTTCTCCCAATTCAAGACAAGGTTAGTGTCTTCACATCTCTGCAAAACTCGATCAAGGTTGCTTAAGCAATCATCAAAAGAAGTTCCGTAAACGGAGAAATCATCCATGAACACCTCAACAATATTTTCACTAAAATCAGAGAATATAGCCATCATGCATCTTTGGAAGGTAGCAGGTGCATTACATAAACCAAAAGGCATACGTCTATAAACAAAGGTACCGAAAGGACAAGTAAAAGTGGTCTTTTCTTGATCCCCTTTTGACACAGGTATTTGAGAGAAACCAGAATAACCATCTAGAAAGCAGAAATGAGTATGTTTGGATAACCTTTCTAGCATTTGATCGATAAATGGCAAGGGGTAATGATCTTTTTAGTAGCTTTATTTAACTTACGGAAATCAATTACCATCCTATAACCTATAAATATTCTTTGTGGGATCAATTCGTCTTTATCATTAGGAATGACAGTCATACCTCCTTTCTTAGGTACACAATGGACAGGACTTACCCACTGGCTATCAGCAACGGGATAAATAATACTTGCCTCTAGAAGCTTTAGTATTTCCTTCCTTACCACTTCTTTCATCTTAGGATTTAATCGTCGCTGATGATCAATAACTGGTTTAGCATTTTCTTCCAATTTTATCTTGTGTTTGCATATAGTGGGACTAATGCCCTTATGATCATCCAGAGTATATCCAATAGCAGCACGATGCTTCTTTAGAGTTTTCAATAGTTTTCTTCTTCCTGCTCTGAAGGGTTAGCACTAATAATAACAGGATATATCTTCTTTTCATCAAGATAAACATACTTAAGATTATCAGGCAAAGGTTTAAGTCCAAACACGGGATCACCCTTGAGTGGAGGAGGATCCCCTAGGATTTCAACAGGCAAGTTGTTTTTCAATACGGGTCCCTATGTAAGGAATATTTCATCTATCTCCCTTCTCTCATTCATATGCATATCATTTTTGTGGTCTAGCAAGTATTGTTCTAAAGGATCATTAGGTGGCACGGCAATAGAAGCAAGACCAATAATTTCATCTTTACTGGGTGGTGCCTTTTCAAGGGGTTGTCTACGGAATTTAGCAAAGTTAACATCATGAAACATATCCCCTAACCCGACAGTGACAATATCTTTTACACAGTCTATCTTCGCATTAACAGTATTCAAGAAGGGTCTGCCAAATATAATGGGACAAAATTCATCTTGTGGGGAACTAAGAACAAGAAAATCAGCAGGGTATTTAACCTTCCCACACAAGACTTCAATATCTCTAACAATCCCAGCTGGTGAAATAGTGTCTCTATTAGCCAGCTTAATAGTAACATAAATCCCTTCTAACTCAACAAGTGCAATATCATGCATAATTTTGTTATACAAATCAAGAGGGATAATACTCGCACTAGCATCTACGTCACATAAACCATGATAACAATGATCTCCTATCTTAACAGAGATGACATGCAAGCCTACAACAGGTTTATGTTTATTCCTAGCATTGGGTTTGGCTATCCTAGCAGACTCTTCTTGGAGGTAAATAACATGTCCATCTAAATCTTCTACCAAGAGATCTTTAACCATAGCAACACTAGGTTAAACTTTAATTTGCTCAGAGGGTGTAGGTGTTCTAGTATTACTCTTATGAACTACAGTTGAAGCTTGAGCGTGATCCTTTATCCTAACAGGGAAAGGTGGTTTCTCAATATAAGCGGTAGGAATAAGAGGATCAACATTATAAGTGATAGTATTTTCTTCAACTTTAATAGGTTCAACTACTTTTACTTCAATAGGTGGATGGTATTTAAACCAATTCTCCTTGGGGAGATCAACATGTGTAGCAAAAGATTCACAGAAAGAAGCTACTATCTCAGAGTCAAGTCCATATTTAGTGCTAAACTCACGGAAAACATCGGTATCAATAAAAGCTTTAACACAATCAAACTTAGGGGTCATACCTGACTCCTTAACTTCATCGAGATCCCAATCTTCAGAGTTGCGTTTAATTCTTTCCAATAAATCCCATTTGAAGTCAATAGTTTTCATCATATAAGAGCCAGAACAAGAAGTATCGAGCATGGAGCGATTATTAAGAGAAATTCGAGCATAAAATTTTTGAATGATCATTTCTCTTGAGAGCTCATGATTGGGGCATGAATATAACATTGACTTAAGCCTCCCCCAAGCTTGAGCGATGCTTTCTCCTTCGCGAGGCCAAAAATTATAAATATAATTATGATCACGATGAACCTGGTGCATAGGGTAGAACTTCTGATGAAATTCCAACTTCAGACGATTATAGTTCCATGATCCCATATCATCGCATAGCCTAACCCATATCAATGCATCTCCCCTCAAAGATAAAGGGAAGACCTTCTTCTTGATAACATCCTTGGGCATACCTGCAAGCTTAAACAATCCACAAACTTCATCCACATAGATTAGGTGTAAGTCGGGATGCAGTGTTCCGTCTCCTGTAAAGGGATTTTAAAGCAGTTTCTCTATCATACCCGAAGGAATCTCAAAGTAAACATTTTCAATAGGTGCAGTAGGTTGAGGAGCAACTCTTTGCTCTTCTGCTCGGGGTGAAGATACCCCGAACAAGCCCCACAAAGGATTTTGAGCCATAGTAACAAGTGATAATAAATTTCAGCACACTATATAAATTTTCCCTTACCAAATTCCACTTACCAAAGGCGCTTCACTCCCCGGCAACGGCGCCAGAAAAGAGTCTTGATGACCCACAAGTGTAGGGGATCTATCGTAGTACTTCTGATAAGTAAGAGTGTCGAACCCAACGAGGAGCAGAAGGAAATGATAGGTAGTTTTCAGTAAGGTATTTTCTGCAAGCACTGAAATTATAGGTAACTGATAGTTTTGTGATAAGGTAATTGGTAGCAAGTGACAAAAGGTAAAAGTAAATAAGGTGCAGCAAGGTGGCCCAATCCATTTTGTGGCAAAGGACAAGCCTGGACAAACTCTTATATAAAGTAAAGCGCTCCCGAGGACACATGGGAATTATCGTGAAGCTAGTTTTCATCACGATTATCTGATTCGCGTTCGGTACTTTGATAATTTGGTATGTGGGTGGACCGGTGCTTGGGTGATGTCCTTACTTGGACAAGCCTCCCACTTATGATTAACCTATAATGCAAGCATCCGCAAATACAAAAGAAGTATTAAGGTAAACCTAACCATAGCCTGAAACAAATGGATCCAAATCAGCCACTTACGAAGCAACGCATAAACTAGGGTTTAAGCTTCTGCCACTCTAGCAACCCATCATCTACTTATTACTTCCCAATGCCTTCCTCTAGGCCCAAATAATGGTGAAGTGTCATGTAGTCGACGTTCACATGAGACCACTAGAGGAGAGACAACATACATCTCATCAAAATATCGAACGAAGACCAAATTCACACGACTACTAATAGCAGGACTTCTCCCATGTCCTCAGGAACAAAAGTAACTACTCACAAGACATAATAATGTTCATGATCAGAGGGGTATTAATATGCATAATGGATCTGAACATATGATCTTCCACCAAATAAACCAACTAGCATCAACTACAAGGAGTAATCAACACTACTAGCAACCCACAGGTACCAATCTGAGGTTTGGGTACAAAGATTGGATACAAGAGATGAGCTAGGGTTTGAGAGGAGATGGTGCTGGTGAAGATGTTGATGAAGATAGCCCTCCCCAAGATGGGAGAGTTGTTGGTGATGACGGCGGTGACGATTTCCCCCTCCCGGAGGGAAGTATCCCCGGTAGAACAGCTCTGCCGGAGCCCTAGATTGGTTTCCGCCTCGGTTTCGCCTCGAGACAGCGGCGTCTGGTCCCGAAAGCCTCCTTCTGATTTTTTGCCATGTCAAACACCTCATATAGGAGAAGATGGGCATCGGGGGCCTTTCGGCTGGCCCACGAGGCAGGGGGCGCGCCGCCCACCCTCGTGGGCAGCCGGTGGGCCCCCTCGTGGACTTCTTTCGCCAGATATTTTTTACATTTTCTGAAATGATGTTTGTTGAGTTTCAGGGCTTTTGGAGTTGTGCAGAATAGGTTTCCAGAGTTTGCTCCTTTTCCAGCCCAGAATTCCAGCTGCCGGCATTCTCCATCTTCATGCAAACCTAGTAAAATGAGAGAGAAAAGCATGAGTATTGTGACAAAACATATAATAACAACCCATAATGCAATAAATAACAACATATAAGCATGATGCAAAATAGACGTATCATGCCCTATAGGGGGGCGCGCCCCCACCCTCGTGGATGCCACCTCAGCCCTATTACGTGGTTCTCAAGTCTCTCGTGTGAATTTTGCTCCAAAAATATCTCTCCCAAAGTTTCATTCTGTTTGGACTCCGTTTGATATTCCTTTTCTGTAAAACCCTGAAATAGGCAAAAAAATATAGCAATCTGGATTGGGCCTTTGGGTTAATAGGTTAGTCCCAAAAACAATATAAAATGTATAAGAAAGCCCATTAAACATCCAAAACATCTTAAATAATAGCATGGAACAATCAAAAATTATAGATACATTGGAGACGTATCAAGCATCCCCAAGCTTAATTCCTGCTCGTCCTCGAGTAGGTAAATGATAAAAACAGAATTTTTGATGTGGAATGCTAACCAACATAGTTTTCAATGTAATTCTCTTAATTGTGGCATGAATGTTCAGATCTGAAAGATTAAAGACAAAAGTCTGTATTGACATAAAAAATAACAATACTTCAAGCATACTAACAAAGAAATCATGTCTTCTCAAAATACTATGGCTAAAGAAAGTTATCCCTACAAAATCATATAGTCTGGCTATGCTCTCTCTTCATCACAAAAAATATTCATATCATGCACAACCCCGGTTTCAGCCAAGCACTTATTTCCATACTCTATTTTTTGAAACCTTTCAACTTTCACGCAATACATGAGCGTGAGCCATGGATATAGCACTATGTGGAATAGAGTGGTGGTTGCGGAGAAGAAAAAAGGAGGGATATAGTGTCACATCGACTAGGCGTATCAACGGGGTATGGAGATGCTCATCAATAGATATCAATGTGAGTGAGTAGGGATTGCCATGCAACGAATGCACTAGAGCTAAAAATGTATGAAAGCTCAACAAAAGAAACTAAGTGGGTGTGCATCCAACTTTCTTGCTCATGAAGACCTAGGGCATTTGAAGAAGCCCATCGTTGGAATATACAAGCCAAGTTCTATAATGAAAATTCCCACTAGTATATGAAAGTGACTAAACATGAGACTCTCTATCACGAAGAATGATACGTCGCCAACGTATCTATAATTTTTGATTGTTCCATGCTATTATTTATGAAGTCTTGGATGTTTAATGGGCTTTATCATTCACTTTTATATCATTTTTGGGACTAACCTACTAACCCAAAGGCCCAGTCCAAATTGCTGTTTTTTTTGCCTATTTCAGGGTTTTGCAGAAAAAGAATATCAAACGGTGTCCAAACGGAATGAAACCTTCGCGAGAGATATTTTTGGAGAAAATCTTGCACATGAAGCTTGGGAACCACGTCAAAGGATCGAGGAGCCGCCCTCGAGGGTGGGGGCGCGCACTACTAGGAAAAGGCCTACTAATGGCGCACCTAATTTGGCCATTAATGGCGCATTAGTGGTGCGCCATTAGTGCCACGCCATTAGTATATTTTACTAATGGCGCACCTCTGGTGCGCCATCAGTATCTGGTATACTAATGGCGCACCTCAGATGCTCCATTAGTATATACAACAGTGCGCCATTAGTATGCCTCCCAGGGGGCCATGTATACCCAGGTGCTTTGGCATACTAATGGCGCACAACAACAAAATGCGCCATTAGTAACTTCGGCATACTAATTCCACCGCCGTAGCTTCTGTTCCCGTGGCTCGAGGCCTCCTCGAGTGGCCCCTGGTGCCCTCCTTCTTCCTATATAAGTCCACGTACCCCAGAAACTCTGTGAACAGAGAGAACACCCTAATTCCATCGTCGTAGCTTCTGTTCCCGTGGAGATCCCATCTTGGAGCCTGTTCCGGAGCTCCACCGGAGGGGGATCCATCACGGAGGCCTTCTTCTTCATCATCATCGCCCTCGCCATGAGTTGTGAGTAGTTTACCACAGACCTTCGGGTCCATAGCTAGTATCTAGATGGCTTCTTCTCTCTCTCCGGATCTCAATACAAAGTTCTCCTTGGTCTTCGAGGAGATCTATTCGATGTAATCTCTTTTTGCGGTGTGTTTGTCGAGATCCGATGAATTGTGAGTTTATGATCAAGGTTATCTACGAAAGATATTTGGTTCTTCTCTGAACTTTTTATGTGTGCTCATAATATCCTTGCAAGTCTCTTCGAATTATTGGTTTTGTTTGGCCTACTAGATCTATAGTTCTTGCAATGGGAGAAGTGCTTGGCTTTGGGTTCAATCTTGCGGTGTCCTTTCCCAGTGACAGTAGGGGCAGCAAGGCACGTATTGTATTGTCGCCATCGATGATAAAAAGATGGGGTTTACATCATATTGCTTGAGTTTATCCCTCTACATCATGTCATCTTGCTTAAGGCGTTACTTTGTTCGTATTAACTCAATACACTAGATGCATGCTGGATAGCGGTCGATGTGTGGAGTAATAGTAGTAGATGCACGCAGGAGTCGGTCTACTTGTCTCGGACGTGATGCCTGTATACAATGATCATGCCTAGATAGTCTCATAATTATTCGCTTTTCTATCAATTGTTCGACAGAAATTTGTTTACCCGCCATAGAATATCGCTATCATGAGAGAAGCCACTAGAAAAAACTATGGCCCCCGGGTCTATTCTCAACATATCAATCTACATCTACTTTACTTTTACCGCTTTTATTTGCTGTTTTATTAAACCAAAAATACCAAAAATATCAACTATCATCTCTATCAGATCTCACTCTTGTAAGTGACCGTAAAGGGATTGACAACCCCTTATCGCGTTGGCTGCGAAGTTCTTATTTGTTTGTGCAGGTGCAAGGGACTCGCGCGTGGTCTCCTACTGGATTGATGCCTTGGTTCTCAAAAACTGAGGGAAATACTTACGCTACTTTGCTGCATCTCTCTTTCCTCTTCGAGGGAATACAACGCAAGCTCAAGTGGTAGCAAGAAGAATTTCTGGCCCCGTTGCCGAGGAGGCTTACGCAAAAGTCATATACCAAGTACCTATCACAAACCCTTCTCCTTCGCATTACATTTTTGCCTCTCGTTTTCCTCTCCCCCACTTCACCCTTGCCGTTTTATTTGCCCTTCCTCCGCCATGTGTTTATCGTTCGCTTGCCCCTTGTCTGCTTGTGTGTGTTGCTTGCTTGCTTGCCCTCATGTCTGAGATGGGGGACTATTTTATCGAGAAGGGTAGCAATGCCGAGGGCAACGCTCATGTTGACCCCCCGGATGAAGCTACCACTTTACATATTAAGAAGTTCCGGGTTGGTAGTAGTAATATTATTGGAAAAGGGGTTCTTCAAGACTTCTTTACTTGTGCCGGTGCTTTGCCCACTATGGGTGGCTCTATTCTTCATATAACTAGTAGCCTTGCGGATGCTATATCTATGCTCATAGTAGAAATTGAAAGGCAATTTATCCATATGCATCCCTGTATTCAGAGAGTATTTTTGGAGTTCTCCAATATTGAGCATTCTTCCGTTAAGCGTGCAGCTACTATCTTTTTGGCTCATGAATTTAGATATATCATGAAAGAGGCCAGAGAAATCTTTGCTCATTACAGAATAGATGCCGGTCGACCTCCTATAGAGGCTATCTTGTTCAATCAAGAAGACCTTATGCGGTTGCGATCTCCTGATCATGTTGCTTTTAATGAAAACCTTAGAAAAAAGGTTCCTGTTGAGATCTTGATTGATAGAATTTATGAGATAAACGATGACTTTGTTGTTCAAAATAATGGGTTAGGCTTCTCCCTTGAACGAAGGCTTATGGCCTTCTGCCAAAAGAATGCCTATAATGATGAATTGGTCATCCACTACAAAGGGCCAAAGGAGGAACCTGTTCCTCCCGAGATTGATGTAGGGGACTTTTGTCCCATTAAATTGAGCACTTTTGATTACTTTTTCTTACCATAAAGGAAGCTTGCTGCTGAACGTAGGAAATATGAGATGAGCTTTCGTGACATATCGTACCACTATGGCAACACCTAGATTTATCTTGTATCGTGCCTAGCTAGGGACTAAAACGATAGCGCTTGTTGGGAGGCAACCCAATTTTATGTTTTTTATTTTTGTTGCTGTTAGGGCATAAATATTGCATCTAGCCTCTGATTAGATGTGGTTTCATGTTTTGTTTAGTGTTTGTGCCAAGTAGAACCTTTAGGAAGACTTGTGTGAAGTTTATGTGATCTTGCTGTGAAAAACAGAATCGTTAGCGCTGGCTAAAGTAGTCATGGAATTTTACCGGAGCATGATTTTTATTTGATTCTTTTTGAATATGATTGGTAGACAAATTCCAAAAATTTACCAATTTAGTTTGAATTTTTTGGAGTTCCAGAAGTAGGCGAAACCTGCAGATTACTACAGACTTTTCTATCTTTGACAGATTCTGTTTTTCGTGTATTGTTTGCTTATTCCGATGCATCTATGAGTAGTATTGGAGGATATGAACCATAGAGAAGTTGGAGTACAGTAGGTTTAACACCAATATAAACAAAGAATGAATTCATTGATGTACCTTTGAGTAGTGGTTTGCTTTCTTATACTAACGGAGCTCACGAGATTTTTTGTCTAAGTTTTGTGTTGTGAAGTTTTCAAGTTTCGAGTATTGCTTTGATGGACTATGGAACAATGTGTAGCAAAGGCCTAAGCTTGGGGATTCCCATGGCCCCCCAAGGAATTTAAGATAATCAAAAGCCTAAGCTTGGGGATGCCCCAGGAAGGCATCCCCTCTTTCGTCTTCATCCATCGGTAACTATACTTGGAGCTATATTTTTATTCGCAACATGCTATGTGTTTTGCTTGGAGCGTCTTGTATAATTTGAGTCTTTTCTTTTTAGTTTGACACAATAATCATTCCTGGACACACCTATTTGAGAGAGTTAAGTATGGCCTAGAAATTATTAGAACACTCTATGTGCTTCACTTATATCTTTTGAGTTGAATAGTTTTTGCTCTAGTGCTTCACTTATATCCTTTAGAGCACGGTGGTGATAATATTTTGTAGAAATTGTTGAACTCTCATGATTCACTTATATATATTTGAGTGTCTATTAAAACAGCATGGTAATATGTTTAGGCTAAAGAAACTAGTCTTCACATGATAGACATCCAATGTCAATGTAGTAAAAAAAATCACACCAAGTGCATTGAATAGAATGAGATGTGGGATGCTTGATAATTGTTTTGAGACATGAGAATAGTGATATTAGAGCCATGCTAGCGGAGTTATTATGAAATTGAGAAATACTTGTGTTAAGGTTAGTGATTCCCTTAGCATGCACGTATGGTGAACCGTTGTGTGACTAAGTTAGAGCATGAGGTATTTGTACAGTGTCAACCTTTGTGTGGAGGTCGGGGCGCGCGATGGTTAACTCCTACCAACCTCCTGTTGGAAATATGCCCTAGAGGCAATAATAAATTGGTTATTATTATATTTCCTTGTTCATGATAATTGTTTATTATCCATGCTAGAACTGTATTGATAGGAAACTCAGATACATGTGTGGATACATAGACAAACACCATGTCCCTAGTAAGCCTCTAGTTGACAACCTCGTTGATCAACAGATGGTCACGGTTTCCTGACCATGGACATTGGATGTCGTTGATAACGGGATCACATCATTAGGAGAATGATGTGATGGACAATACCCAATCCTAAGCCTAGCACAGATCGTGTAGTTCGTATGCTAAAGCTTTTCTAAATGTCAAGTATCTTTTCCTTAGACCATGAGATTGTGCAACTCCCGGATACCGTAGGAATGCTTTGGGTGTACCAAACGTCACAACGTAACTGGGTGGCTATAAAGGTGCACTACAAGTATCTCCGAAAGTGTCTGTTGGGTTGGCACGAATCGAGACTGGGATTTGTCACTCCATATGACGGAGAGGTATCTCTGGGCCCACTCGGTAGGACATCATCATAATGTGCACAATATGTGATCAAGGAGTTGATCACGGGATGATGTGTTACGGAACGAGTAAAGAGACTTGCCGGTAACGAGATTGAGCAAGGTATCGGTATACCAACGATCGAATCTCGGGCAAGTGCTATACCGATAGACAAAGGGAATCGTATACGGGATTGATTGAATCCTTGACATCGTGGTTCATCCGATGAGATCATCATGAAACATGTGGGAGCCAACATGGGTATCCAGATCCCGCTGTTGGTTATTGGCCGGAGAGTTGTCTCGGTCATGTCTGCATGGTTCCCGAGCCGGTAGGGTCTACACACTTAAGGTTCGATGACGCTAGGGTTATAGGGAAAGTATGTACGTGGTTATCGAATGTTGTTCGGAGTCCCGGATGAGATCCCGTATGTCACGAGGAGTTCCGGAATGGTCCGGAGGTAAAGATTCATATATGGGAAGTCCCGTTTTGGTCACCGGAAAAGTTTCGGGCGCTATCGGTAGCGTACCGGGACCACCGGGAGGGTCCCGGGGGTCCACCGGGTGGGGCCACCGGCCCTAGAGGGATACATGGGCCAAGTGTGGGAGGGGACCAGCCCCAGGTGGGCTGGTGCACCCCCCCACCAGGGCCCAAGGTGCTTCCAAGAGGGGAATGGGGCAAACCCTAGGGCAGATGGGCCCTAGGGCCCAATCTGGTGCGCCCCCCTCTCCCTCTCCCCCTCTGGCCGCCACCCTTAGATGGGATACGGGGTGGCCGCACCCCTAGGGGTGGGAAACCCTAAAGGGGGCGCAGCCCCTCCCTTCCCCCTATATATATGTGAGTTTTGGGGCTGCCCACAACACGGTTTGACCTCTCTCGCTTGGCGCAGCCCTACCTCTCTCCCTCCTCGTCTCTCGCAGTGCTTGGCGAAGCCTTGCTGGAGTCCCGCGCTCCTCCACCACCACCACGCCGTCGTGTTGTTGTTGGATGGAGTCTTCCCCAACCTCTCCCTCTCTCCTTGCTGGATCAAGGCGTGGGAGACGTCATCGGGCTGCATGTGTGTTGAACGCGGAGGCGCCGTTGTTCGTCGCTTAGATCGGAATCAATCGCGATCTGAATCGCTACGAGTACGACTCCTTCATCCGCGTTCTTGCAACGCTTCCGCATCGCGATCTACAAGGGTATGTAGATGCACTCCCCTACCCCTCGTTGCTAGATTACTCCATAGATAGATCTTAGTGATGCGTAGGAAAATTTTTGATTTTCTGCTACGATCCCCAACAGTGGCATCATGAGCTAGGTCTATGCGTAATTTCTTGCACGAGTAGAACACAAAGTAGTTGTGGGCGTCGATTTGTCAATTTACTTGCCGTTACTAGTCTTATCTTGATTCGGCGGCATCGTGGGATGAAGCGGCCCGGACCGACCTTACACGTACTCTTACGTGAGACAGGTTCCACCGACTGACATGCACTAGTTGCATAAGGTGGCTAGCGGGTGTCTGTCTCTCCCACTTTAGCCGGATCGGATTCGATGAAAAGGGTCCTTATAAAGGGTTAATAGAAATTGGCATATCACGTTGTGGTTTTGGCGTAGGTAAGAAACGTTCTTGCTAGAAACCTATAGCAGCCACGTAAAAACACGCAACAACAATTAGAGGACGTCTAACTTGCTCTTGCAGCATGTGCCGTGTGACGTGATATGGCCAAAAGGATGTGATGAATGATATATATGTGATGTATGAGATTGATCATGTTCTTGTAATAGGAATCACGACTTGCATGTCGATGAGTATGACAACGGCCAGGAGCCATAGGAGTTGTCTTATTTTATTGTATGACCTGCGTGTCACTGAAAATGCTATGTAATTACTTTACTTTGTTGCTAACCGTTAGCCATAGTAGTAGAAGTAATGTTTGGCGAGACGACTTCATGGAGACACGATGATGGAGATCATGGTGTCATGCCGGTGACGATGATCATGGAGCCCCGAAGATGAAGATCAAAAGGAGCAAAATGATATTGGCCATATCATGTCATTATTTGATTGCATGTGATGTTTATCATGTTTTACATCTTATTTGCTTAGAACGACGGTAGTGAATAAGATGATCTCTCACTAAAATTTCAAGAATTGTGTTCCCCCTAACTGTGCACCGTTGCTAAGGTTCGTTGTTCCGAAGCACCATGTGATGATCGGGTGTGATAGGCTCTAACGTTCGCATACAACGGGTGTAAGCCAGATTTACACACGTGATACACTTAGGGTTGACTTGACGAGCCTAGCATGTACAGACATGGCCTCGGAACACGGAAGACCGAAAGGTCGAACATGAGTCGTATAGAAGATACGATCAACATGAAGATGTTCACCGTTGATGATTAGTCCGTCTCACGTGATGATCGGACACGGCCTAGTCGATTCGGATCATGTATCACTTAGATGACTAGAGAGATGTCTATCTGAGTGGGAGTTCATTAGATGAACTTAGTTGTCATGAACAATAGTCTAAGTTGTCTTCGCAAAATATGTTGTAGACCAATAACTGCGTTGTAGCTCCCTGTTTAATACGATCCTAGAGAAGGACTAAGTTGAAAGATAATGTAAGCAATGATATGGACTGGGTCCGTAGTCCGAGGAGTGTCCTCACTGCTACACAGAAAGCTTACATCTTTGATGCACCGCTCGATGTGCAAACCCCTACAACGTTGTCTGTGGATGTTGTGAACACCTGACAGACACGTCCTGATGACTACTTGATAGTTTAGTGCACCATACTTTACGGCTTAGAATCGGGATTCCAATGACGTTTTGAACGCCATGAGACATATGGGATGTTTCAAGAGCTGAAATTAGGATTTCAGGCTCATGCCCGTGTTGAGAGGTATGAGACCTCCGACAAGTTCTTTTGCCAAAAGATGGAGGAGAATAGCTCAACTAGTGAGCATGTGCTTAGAATGTCTGGGTGCTAAAATCACTTGAACCAAGTGGGAGTTAATCTTCCAGATGAGACAGTGGTTGACGGAATTCTCTAGACACTATCACCAAGCTACTAGAACTTCGTGATGAACTATGACATGCAAAAGATAGAGATGATCCTGGAGCTATTAGCGGTTCTTAAGACCGCAAAAGTAGAAATCAAGAAGGAGCATCAAGTGTTGATGGTTTAACAAGACCACTGGTTTTAAAAGGGCAAGGGCAAGAAGGGAAACTTCATGAATGGCAAACCAGTTGTCGCACTAATGAAGGAACCCAAGGTTGAACCCAAACCTTGAGACTAAGTGCTTCTATTGTAAGGGGAACGTCACATGGTAGCGGAACTACCCCAAATACATGGTAGATAAGAAAGCTGGCAACTTCAACAAAGTATGTTTGATATATGTGTTATTGAGGTGTACCTTACTAGTACTCCTTGTAGCACCTGGGTATTGGATACCGGTTCAGTTGCTATTATTAGTGACTTGAAGCAAAAGCTACGGACTGAACGGAGACTAGCTAAGGGCGAGGTGACGATGTGTGATGGAAGTGTTTCCAAGGTTGATAAGATCACCATCGCACGCTCCCTCTACCTTCGGGATTAGTGTTGAACCTAGATAAATGTTATCAGGTGTCTACGTTGAGCATGAATATGATTAGATCATGTTGATTGCAATACGGTTATTCATTCAAGTTAGAGAGTAATGGTTATTCTGTTTACATGAATAATACCTTTATGGTCATGCACCCAATGGTTTATTAAATCTCGATCATGGTAATACACATGATAATAATATTAACACCAAAGGATGTAGAGTTAATAATGATAGTACCACTTTCTTGTGGCACTGCCGCTTAGGTCATTTTGGCATAAAATGCATGAAGAAACTCCATGCTGATGGGTGTTTGGAGTCACTTGATTTTGAATCACTTGACACATGCGAGACATGCCTCATGGGCAGGATGACTAAGATCCCGTTTTCAGGTACAATGAAACGGGCAAGTGACTTGTTGGAAGTCATACATGCTGTTGTGTGTGATCCAATGAGAATTAAGGCGTGTGGTGGATATCGTTATTTTCTCATCTTCACTGACGATTTGAGTAGATATGGGTATATTTACTCAATGAAGCAAAAGTCTGAAACGTTTGAAAAGTTCAAGCAATTTCAGAATGAAGTTAAGAATCATCATAACAAGAAGATCATGTTCCTACAATCTGATCAAGGGGAGATTTTCTGAGTTATTAGTTTGGCAATCACTTAAGACATTGTGGAATTGTTTCGCAGTTGAAGCCACCTGGAACACCACATTGTAATGGTGTGTCCGGATGTCGTAATCGAACCTGATGAGATATGGTGCGATCTGTGATGTCTCGTACCGATCTACCGCTATTATTTTGAGGTTATGCATTAGAGACAGCTGCATTAACTTTAGATAGGGCACCATCTAAGTCCGTTGAGACGACGCCGTGTGAACTACGGTTTGGCAAGAAACCAAAGTTGTCGTTTTCTTAATGTTTGGGGCTGCGATGCTTATGGCTTCAGCCGGAAAAAGCTCGAACCCAAAACAGACAAATACATCTTCATAGGATACCCAAAGGTAACAGTTGGGTATACCTTCTATCTCAGATCCAAGGGCAAAAATGTTTGTCGCTAAGAACGGGTCCTTTCTCGAGAAGGAGTTTCTCTCAAAAGAATTGAGTGGGAGAAAGATAGAACTTGATGAGGTTGTCGAACCCTCACTTCAACCGGAGAGTAGTGCAGCACAGAAAGATGTTTCTGTGGAACCTACGACTGTTGAAGAGGAAGCTAATGATAGTGATCATGAAGCTTCGAATCAAGTTGCTATCAAACCTCGTAGGTCGACAAGGATATGCACTACTCCTGAGTGGTGCGGCGATCCTGTCTTAGATGTCATGTTGTTGGACAACAATGAACCTACGAACTATGGAGAGGCAATGGTGGGCCCATATTCCGACAAATGGTTAGAAGCCAAGAAATCCGAGATAGGATCCATGTATCAAAACAAAGTATGGACTTTGGTGGACTTGCCCAATGATTGGCAAGCCATTGAGATGAATGGATCTTTAAGAAGAAGACGGACGTGGACGGTAATGTCACCGTCTATGAAGCTCGACTTGTGGCAAAGAGTTTTTCACAAGTTCAACGAGTTGACTACGATGAGATTTTCTCACTTGTAGCGATGCTTAAGTCCGTCGGAATCATGTTAGCATTAGCTGCATTTATGAAATCTGACAGATGGATGTCAAAACAAGTTTCCTTACCAGTTTTTGTAAGGAAAGGTTGTATGTGATACAATCAGAAAGGTTTTGTCGATCCTAAGGATGCTAAAAGGTATGCTAGCTCGAGCGATCCTTCCATGGACTAGAGCAAGCATCTCAGAGTCGGAGTATACGCTTTGATGGCATGATGAATGTTTTTGGGTTTATACTAAGTTTATTAGAAACTTGTATTTGCAATAAAGTGAGTGGGAGCACTACAACATTTCTGATAAGTATATGTGAATGACATATTGTTGATCCGAAATGATGTAGAATTTCTGGAAAGCGTAAAGGGTTGTTTGAAAGGAGTTTTTCAAAGGAAGACCTGGATAAAGCTGCTTATATAATTGGGCATCAAGATCTATAGAGATAGATCAAGACGCCTGATGATACTTTCAAAAGGAAAACACACCTTTGACATGATTTTGAAGGAGTTCAAAATAGATTAGTCAAAGAAGGAGTTCTTACCTGAGTTATAAGGTGTGAAGTTGAGTAAGACTCAAAGCTTGACCACGGCAGAAGAAAGAGGAAGGACGAAGGTTGTCCCCTATGCTTTTGTCATAGGCTCTATACGGTATGCCATGCTGAGTACCTCACCTGATGTGTGCCTTGCCACATGTCTGGCAAGAGGGTACAAAGGTGATCCAGGAGTGGATCACTAGATAGTGGTCTAAATTATCCTTAGAGGAATAAGGAAATGTTTCTCGGTTATGGAGGTGATAAAGAGTTCGACGTAAAGAGTTACGTCGATGCAAGCTTAACACCTATCCGGATAACTCTGAGTAGAGATACCGGATACGTATAATGGAGCAATAGTTTGGAATAGCTCCAAGTGGAACGTGATAGCAGCATCTACGATATGACATGAAGTTTTGCGAAGTACATAGGGATCTGAATGTTGCAGACCCGTTGACTACAACCTCTCTCACAAGCATAACATGATCAAACCCAGAACTCATTGAGTGTTAATCACATATTGGTGTGAACTAGATTACTGACTCTAGTAAACTCTTTGGATGTTGGTCACATGATGATGTGACCTGTGAGTGTTAATCACATGGTGATGTGACCTGTGAGTGTTAATCACATGGCGGTGTGAACTAGATTATTGACTCTAGTGCAAGTGGGAGACTGTTGGAAATATGCCCTAGAGGCAATAATAAATTGGTTATTATTATATTTCCTTGTTCATGATAGTTGTTTATTATCCATGCTAGAATTGTGTTGATAGGTAACTCAGATACATGTGTGGATACATAGACAAACACCATGTCCCTAGTAAGCCTCTAGTTGACTAGCTCGTTGATCAACAGATGGTCACGGTTTCCTGACCATGGACATTGGATGTCGTTGATAACGGGATCACATCATTAGGAGAATGATGTGATGGACAAGACCCAATCCTAAGCCTAGCACAAATCGTGTAGTTTGTATGCTAAAGCTTTTCTAAATGTCAAGTATCTTTTCCTTAGACCATGAGATTGTGCAACTCCCGGATACTATAGGAATGCTTTGGGTGTACCAAACGTCACAACGTAACTGGGTGGCTATAAAGGTGCACTACAGGTATCTCCGAAAGTGTCTGTTGGGTTGGCACGAATCGAGACTGGGATTTGTCACTCCTTATGACGGAGAGGAATCTCTGGGTCCACTCGGTAGGACATCATCATAATGTGCACAATATGTGATCAAGGAGTTGATCAAGGGATGATGTGTTACGGAACGAGTAAAGAGACTTGCCTGTAACGAGATTGAGCAAGGTATCGGTATACCGACGATCGAATCTCAGGCAAGTGCTATACCGATAGACAAAGGGAATCGTATACGGGATTGATTGAATCCTTGACATCGTGGTTCATCCGATGAGATCATCATGGAACATGTGGGAGCCAACATAGGTATCTAGATCCCGCTGTTGGTTATTGGCCGGAGAGTTGTCTCGGTCATGTCTGCATGGTTCCCGAGCCCGTAGGGTCTACACACTTAAGGTTCGATGACGCTAGGGTTATAGGGAAAGTATTGATGGCTTCTCGCCCCTCGTTGGTTACCCCAAGTGGAAGGTTTGAGATGTAGCGTAGCGGCAAATTTCCCTTGGCAAAGATACCAAGGATCGAATCCCGTGAGACTCCGAGGGTCGACAAGAAGGTGTCAATAGCGCCAGAAACTTTTGCTTGACAGGACCTGCACACAGATACAAATAACTTTGCTCCCAACGAGTACAGAGAGGTTGTCAATCGCTCCGGCCTTGTCGTTTACAAAGGATCAAACGCAAGAGATAATAGTGATAGGTATGACTGCAACTAGGAAATAAGAACAGGAAGTAAATAGCGGGTGTGATCAGTGATGGTAATATGGACCGGGGTCCCATGATGTTCACTAGTGATGTCTCTCTCCCAAAAGACGATAAAACAGCTAAGCGAGGTAAACAAATTACAGCTGGGTAATTGACAGGATTATGTGCGCAAACCAATGCTAACTATGCTGTACAGAAAGGTAGAGGCTCAAAAGCATGGGCGGTACGCCAAGGCAAGTAGACCGAAATCCATCTGCATCTACTACTAATCATCCACCTTGAGATATCTATCCAGAACATCTCTCTGGTATTAAGTTGCGAGTCCCACCCAAAGTGTAAACTCAAAGCAACAGACAACTGCATTAAAAGAACTTTGCGTAAAGTAAACAATCCTTGCACCCGCAAGTACAAGCACCGTTGTTTTCCCCCTTGTGGCAACAGCACATCCCCTAGACTCATGTTTCTGTCACTCAAACTAGTCGTCGAGGGGCATGAACCCACAATCAAGCATAACGTTCCCTCTTGGAGTTACTACCTACTACTCAGCCAAAGCAATAAACAGCAACCGAGAACATGCAAGAATTACTCAAGAACATAAATATAAAAGAGGTGAATCAAATATATTACTCACACACAATCTGAACATAATCTCATAATCCATCGGATCCCAGCAAACTCAGCATAGCAACAGCAGAAAGATTACATATGTGCCTCGATCATGTAGGGCAGTTCACGAGGTCTAATCAATGAAGAACAAAGAGGGGAGGAGAACATCACATAGCTACTGGTCATGGACCCATGGTCCAAGAGGGACTACTCACAACTCATCCGGGAAGCGTCCATGGTGGTGGAGAAGCTCCCGGTGGTGGTTCTCCCCTCCGGCAGGGTGCCGGGAAGAGTTCTCCTGGTGCTCCCGATCTTGGAAGCGCGGCGGCAGCAGAACAGAGATGAGATCGCGAAAAAGGGTTCCGTCCTTGAGGGTTTCGGGACGCGAGCAATATATATGCAAAAGGGGGTCACCAGAGGCGGAGGTGGGGCCCCAGGCGCCCCCCTGGCGCGGCCAGGGGTGGGGCCGCGCCGGGTGGCCGCCTGGGCCACCCCAAGCTCCCCTCTGGCCCTGCCTAGGTTTTTCTGGAAGCTCCCGATACGCTGATTTTTCCTGTATTTTTCCCGGAATTTTTAGGGCACTTTTAATATGGGGGAAACCTGAAATAGAAAAACAGCAGAAAACAGGAACTGGCACTGTGGTGCACTGAGTTAATAGGTTAGTCCAAACATGATCAAAAGTGTATGGAAGTGCATAAATATCATAGCAATATCACACAAAAGAGGCATGGAGCAAGCAGAAATTATAGATACGTTTTGGACGTATCAACATCCCCAAGCTTAATTCCCGCTCGTCCTCGAGTAGGTAAATGATAACAAGCATAATTTCTGTGGTGACATGCTATCAACCATATAAGAACTTTTAAGTAAAGTAATCAAGGCATGTAATCCAATTCAAGTCATAACAAGCAAGAGTCTATATTGGTATTGTAACAAGCAACATAAGAACATAAAGGTGCAAGAGCTCTCGCTGTCCGTGACTCGAATGTCTCCAAATGGTGTTTGTGTGGAAGAAAGGGGATAGGGATATATGAGAGAGTAAAACATAGTTTTTGTATTGTTGAGAACTTAATCTACTAAAGTTTCACACTTGGTCTTCTTTGGAATCTTATCTTGACTCATCCCCAGACCGTCAGCCAGGTACTAGTCAAAATGATCCACTCCCTTTCGATATTTTGAGCACTCATGCAATGGATGAGCGTAAGCAAGAAAATCGACACTTAGGATGGCAAAGAGAGAAAAATGATAGAGGGGGAAGACAAAAAGGGTGTGAAAGGCTCACATCAATGAGGACAATCATCGGCGAGAGAAAGCCAAATGATAGATATGATGTGAGGAGTAGGGTTTGCCATGCAACGGATGCACATATGAGCTAAGGTAAGCTCTCCAATGGAACAAGTGGGGGTGCATCCAACTTGCTTGCTCAAGAAGACCTAGAGCTCTTTTGAGGAGGCTCATCATTGGAATATACAAGCTAAGTTCTATAGTATAAAGGTCCCCACATAGCTATATGCATGAATGATAATCTCTATGGAGTACAAGGTATAAGATGGAGTACGAGTGTGGATCTCTCAAAAGAAATAGTAGTGTGCCCCCTTCTCTCTTTTTATTTCTTTTTCTCTTTTTTCTCTTTTTTTATTTTTTTGTGGCCTCAATGGCTCTTTCTATTTATCTCTCATTTGTCCTCTTTGGGATCTTTTGATTTTGTCCTCTTTGGGATCTTTTGATTTGTCTCTTTCCCTCACTTTAGGGGCAACACTCTATGTATTACAAGAAGTATAGAAGATCTTTCACACTTTACAAAAGTACTCAACATAAAGAAAATGAAACTATCATGATGTATGCAAATGTATGCCTCTGCCAGTGTAGCAGGATATGCAATGATACTAGCGCGTCGTGTAGCAATGATTAGGGCAAGGCCCAGCTAGCATGCGGCTCATCGATCAAGCAAAAAGCATGTATGACATGAAGATCAAGTCATGAGAAGATGGATGTTGCATGGCAATGTATCTCGGAAAGGCTATGGAAATGCCTTAATAGGTAGGTATGGTGGCTGTTTTGAGGAAGGATATAATGAGGCTTATGATGACAGAGCATATCGTGCCAAGGATTTGGATGCACCGGCGAAGTATGCGCCAACTCTCGATGTGAGAAAGGGCAATGCACGGTACCGAAGAGGCTAGAAAAATATGGTTAGGTGGAAGTGTCAACTTTCGAATACTCACATTAGTCCGAAGAACTCATGCACTTATTATCGGTAACTCTCAATGTAATTAGGAGGTTCTCAAAGAGACAAGTACCCCGAGGAGGAGTGTATGGGGATTTGGTTATCCTTGCGCATCCTCGACCCATGGTACGTGAGTGTACTCTAATATTCGATCCCTCCAAAGATTAGTGATCCATTTAGTAGCTAAAGTTCTCAACTATTTTGTAGGTTTTCGAAAATAAACACGGATTGCCCAAAATACGACATCTATCACTAATAGGCTAAAGCTCTTGACACCAAAAGTTCAAACATTACTCATGGCAATACCTCAAAACTATTGCAAGTTACTACTAAAATTAAATAGCAACCTCAATTACCTACTTTAAGTTAAGACACACAACTCAGTGCAACGGACAAACTCTCTTAACAAGATAAACGTGAAAACTCAAGAGAGTTCAACAACCAACTAAACAAAAGCTCTTTAAAAAGAAAAGCATGAAAACTAAGAGCTAAACATGACAGTAGCTATGGAAAGACAAAGAACACACACAGCAAAGATAAGCATGAAAATCCTATGTTGTGTTCTAGGTTGAAGTGGAGCATGTTTCTCTCCCACACAAAGAAAGCTGGGTTCTAACTCGTTATGAACAGCAAGCAAAGCTAAAGAAAACTAAAAAAGGAAACTAAGAACAAGACGCTCCAAGCATAGCACATAACGCATGAAGTGATTAAAATATAGTGGAACGAAAGACGAACTGATAATTGTTGATGGAGACGGGGATGCACGGGGGCATCCCCAAGCTTAGACGCTTGAGTCTTCTTGAATATTTCTTGGGGGTGCACGGGGGCATCCCCAAGCTTGAGCGTTTGACCCTCCTGAATCTTTTTATCATCTTCCCTCGCACACTTGAAAACTCCCTTCATACATAACTCATCATAATCTGATTAGCGAGGTTAGTACCCGTAATAAAATAACTTTTCCCTGCTGGAAATAAGGATAATCTTGAAGAGCTACTGTTTCTCAAGATTGCCAAAAGGTTTTTGCAAAGAAAAAGCAAGCTCAAGGTTTGCAAAACGAAGAAAAGACAAAACAGGACAGAATCTGTGAAAAACAGACCAGCAGGTAGTAAATAATTTTTTCGTGGCACTTCTGCAACTCAAATAAAAAAACTCATAACAGACGCCCGAAAGCCAATTGTATAGAGCACGCTGTCAAAAAAATTCAGATCAAAAAGATGGTCTGGTGATTTTATACGAATTTTTCTGTCCAAGCACAGATTCTGTTTTCTGGACTGCACGTCACAACTTTTGAACTTTCTTGCAATCGGAGGCTCAACTTGGCACAAAGCTGAAAAATAAAGATACAATGATGATGCTACTGTAGTAACAAAACATCAAGACACAACAAAAGCAAAATAAAACTTTATTCGTTGTGGGTTGCCTCCCAAAAGCGCTTTCTTTTATGCCTTTAAGCTAGGCATAATGCAAAAAGAGAGGATCAAGTTTTATCAAGAGTAAAAGAATAGCTAGCCCGTGTAACGGACTCAAAAGGCAACTTAATCTTCTTCCTAGGGAAGTGTTCCATTCCTTTCTTGAGAGGTAATTGGAATTTTATATTCCCCTCTTTCATGTCAATGATAGCACCTACGGTGCGAAGAAAAGGACGTCCCAAAATAATTGGACATGAAGGTTCACATTCAATATCCATAATAGTAAAATCAACGGGAACATAATTGTCATTGACAATGATAAGAACATCATCGATCTTCCCCAAAGGTTTCTTTACGGAAGAATCAACAAGACGAACACCAAAAGAACAAGGATCAAAAGGTTTCAATTTAAGCATATCATATATTCTTTTGGACATAACGGAGGTACTAGCTCCAACATCACATAAAGCATAGCAAGAGAAGTTATTCAACTTAATTTTAATCATAGGATCCCAACCATCCTCTAGCTTTCTAGGTATGGAGGCTTCTACCCTAAGCTTCTCCTCCCTAGCTTTGATAAGAGCATTAGTGATATGCTCTGTGAAGGCAAGATTAAGTGTGCTAGTGTGGGGGTCTCTAGACATCTTGTGAAGAAAATCAATAACTTCAGAAAGGGTGCAATTATCAAAATCAAGGTCACCACTATCAAGTAAAGTGGTAGTGGTGTCCTTTAGGCTCACTTGTTTGGTAGCTTCTATGGTCATAGGAGTTTCTTCTTTTAAGGTTGAGGTCATAGCATCACTATTAATAGGTCCAATGGGACTAGGAGTGCATTGGGTGCTAAGAGTTTGGATATCCTCAACAACTTGGATAGTAGCAACAGTGTGGTGGGTAGGAAGGTTCTTAATTCTATCTTCTTCCTCCTTTTCTCTAGCCCATCTCTCTTTAAGTTTAGCCATCATCCTAATGTTTTCATTAATTTGCACTTGAATAGCATTCATAGGAGTGGTCTTCCTCTCCTCAAGAGGAGAAGTTCTAATTTTAAGCAACTCTACCTCATGGGCTAAATTGTCTACCTTCGAAGAGAGATTATCTAGTTTGGCTAGTTTTTCTTCCACACTCTTATTGAAGGCTTTTTGGGTAGTGATAAAGTCTTTAAGCATAATCTCTAGTTCAGAAGTGGAGTTCTTGGTGTTAGGATAAGCATTGTTGTTCCCATAGGAATTAGAAGGGAACGGTCTAGGGGTGCTACCAAAATTACTCCTATAAGCATTGTTATTGAAATTGTTTCTAGAGATAAAGTTCACATCTACTTGATCCTGAGCAATCAAAGAATTTAAAGGAACATCATGAGGATCAATAGGAGATTGCTTGGAAAGTAGAGACATGATCAAGTCAACTTTTTCATTTAGGGAGGAAATCTCCTCGACAGAGTTTACCTTCCTACCTGTTGGAGCGCGTTCGGTGTGCCATTGAGAAAAATTGGTCATCATCTCATCGAGAAGCCTCGTGGCAGCACCAAGTGTAGTTGACATAAAGGTTCCTCCCGCAGCCGAATCCAACAAGTTCCGCGAGGTAAAGTTTAAGCCTGCATAAAATGTTTGGATAACCATCCAAGTAGTCAAACCATGAGTAGGGCAGTTCTTGACAAGAGATTTAATGCGTTCCCAAGCTTGGGCAACGTGCTCATTATCCAATTGTTTAAAATTCATTATGTTACTCCTTAGTTGGATAATTTTAGCAGGGGGATAGTACTTCCCAATAAAGGCATCCTTGCACTTGTCCCAAGAATCTATGCTATTCCTAGGCAAGGATTGAAACCAGATTTTAGCTCCTCCTCTCTAGGAGAAAGGAAAAAGCTTAAGCTTAACAATATCACCATCTATTTCTTGGTACTTTTGCATATCACAGAGTTCAACAAAATTATTTAAGTGCAAAGCAGCATCATCTCCAGCACCGGAGAATTGATCTTTTATAACTAGGTTCAGTAAAACAGGTTTAATTTTATAAGAAGGTGCTGAAGTGGCAGGTGTAGCAATAGGCGTGCAGATAAAGTCATTGTTGTTATGACTAGTGAAGTCACACAACTTGGTGTTCTCGGTGGAACCCATAGCAGCAGCAAGCAAGATAACAATTTTTGTGATTTTTGGTAAGGGACACTAAAGCAAAACTGAAAGGTAAACTAACAAGACTAAAAAGCAAAGATAAAAGATAGCATGCAACTCCCATCTCTTGAAGAGTGGAGTCCCCGGCAACGGCGCCAGAAACTTGCTTGATGGCTTCTCGCCCCTCGTTGGTTACCCCAAGTGGAAGGTTTGAGATGTAGCGTATCGGCAAATTTCCCTTGGCAAAGATACCAGGGATCGAATCCCGTGAGACTCCGAGGGTCGACAAGAAGGTGTCAATAGCGCCAGAAACTTTTGCTTGACAGGACCTGCACACAGATACAAATAACTTTGCTCCCAACGAGTACAGAGAGGTTGTCAATCCCTCCGGCCTTGTCGTTTACAAAGGATCAAACGCAAGAGATAATAGTGATAGGTATGACTGTAACTAGGAAATAAGAACAGGAAGTAAATAGCGGGTGTGATCAGTGATGGTAATATGGACCGGGGTCCCATGATGTTCACTAGTGATGTCTCTCTCCCAAAAGACGATAAAACAGCTAAGCGAGGTAAACAAATTACAGCTGGGCAATTGACAAGATTATGTGCGCAAACCAATGCTAACTATGCTGTACAGAAAGGTAGAGGCTCAAGAGCATGGGCGGTACGCCAAGGCAAGTAGACCGAAATCCATCTGCATCTACTACTAATCATCCACCTTGAGATATCTATCCAGAACATCTCTCTAGTATTAAGTTGCGAGTCCCACCCAAAGTGTAAACTCAAAGCAACAGACAACTGCATTAAAAGAACTTTGCGTAAAGTAAACAATCCTTGCACCCGCAAGTACAAGCACCGTTGTTTTCCCCCTTGTGGCAACAGCACATCCCCTAGACTCATGTTTCTGTCACTCAAACTAGTTTTCGAGGGGCATGAACCCACAATCAAGCATAACGTTCCCTCTTGGAGTTACTACCTACTACTCGGCCAAAGCAATAAACAGCAACGGAGAACATGCAAGAATTACTCAAGAACATAAATATAAAAGAGGTGAATCAAATATATTACTCACACACAATCTGAACATAATCTCATAATCCATCGGATCCCAGCAAACTCAGCATAGCAAAAGTAGAAAGATTACATATGTGCCTCGATCATGTAGGGCAGCTCACGAGGTCTAATCGATGAAGAACAAAGAGGGGAGGAGAACATCACATAGCTACTGGTCATGGACCCATGGTCCAAGAGGGACTACTCACAACTCATCTGGGAAGCGTCCATGGTGGTGGAGAAGCTCCCGGTGGTGGTTCTCCCCTCCGGCAGGGTGCCGGGAAGAGTTCTCCTGGTGCTCCCGATCTTGGAAGCGCGGCGGCGGCGGAACAGAGATGAGATCGCGAAAAAGGGTTCCGTCCTCGAGGGTTTCGGGACGCGAGCAATATATATGCAAAAGGGGGTCACTAGAGGCGGAGGTGGGGCCCCAGGCGCCCGCCTGGCGCGGCCAGGGGTGGGGCCGTGCCGGGTGGCCGCCTGGGCCACCCCAAGCTCCCCTCTGGCCCTGCCTAGGTTTTTCTGGAAGCTCCCGATACGCTGATTTTTCCTGTATTTTTCCCGGAATTTTTAGGGCACTTTTAATATGGGGGAAACCTGAAATAGAAAAACAGCAGAAAACAGGAACTGGCACTGTGGTGCACTGAGTTAATAGGTTAGTCCAAATAGGATCAAAAGTGTATGGAAGTGCATAAATATCATAGCAATATCACACAAAAGAGGCATGGAGCAAGCAGAAATTATAGATACGTTTTGGACGTATCATGTATGTACGCGGTTACCGAATGTTGTTCGGAGTCCCTGATGAGATTCCGGGCGACACGAGGAGTTCCAGAATGGTCCGGAAGTAAATATTCATATATGGGAAGTCCCGTTTTGGTCACCGGAAAAGTTTCGGGCGCTATCGGTAGCGTACCGGGACCACCGGGAGGGTCCCGGGGGTCCACCGGGTGGGGCCACCGGCCCCAGAGGGATACGTGGGCCAAGTGTGGGAGGGGACCAGCCCCAGGTGGGCTGGTGCGCCCCCCCACCAGGGCCCAAGGCGCCTCCAAGAGGGGAAGGGGGCATACCCTAGGGCAGATGGGCCCTAGGTCCCAATCTGGTGCGCCCCCCTCTTCCTCTCCCCCTCTGGCCGCCACCCTTAGATGGGATATGGGGTGGCCGCACCCCTAGGGGTGGGAAACCCTAAAGGGGGCGCAGCCCCTCCCTTCCCCCTATATATATATGTGAGTTTTGGGGCTGCCCACAACACGGTTTGACCTTTCTCGCTTGGCGCAGCCCTACCTCTCTCCCTCCTCGTCTCTCGCAGTGCTTGGCGAAGCCTTGCTGGAGTCCCGCGCTCCTCCACCACCACCACGCCGTCGTGTTGCTGTTGGATGGAGTCTTCCCCAACCTCTCCCTCTCTCCTTGCTGGATCAAGGCGTGGGAGACGTCATCGGGCTGCACGTGTGTTGAATGCGGAGGCGCCGTTGTTTGGCGCTTAGATCGGAATCAATCGCGATCTGAATCGCTACGAGTATGACTCCTTCATCCGCGTTCTTGCAACGCTTCCGCATCGCGATCTACAAGGGTATGTAGATGCACTCCCTTACCCCTCGTTGCTAGATTACTCCATAGATAGATCTTGGTGATGCATAGGAAATATTTTGATTTTCTGCTACGATCCCCAACACCTCCCCCATAGGAGCATGCATTGATTGCTTTGTTTTGATGACTCGTAAATTTTTGCAATAAGTATATGAGTTCTTACGACTAATGTTGAGTCCATGGATTATACGCACTCTCACCCTTCCACCATTGCTAGCCTCTCTTGTACCGCGCAACTTTCGTCGGTGCCATAAACCCACTATATATCCTTCCTCAAAACAGCCACCATATTGTTCCTCAAAACAGCCACCAAACCTACCTAACATGGCATTTCTATAGCCATTCCGAGATTTATTGCCATGCAACTTTCCACCGTTCCGTTCATATGACACGCATCATATTGTCATATTGCCATTGCATGATCTTGTAATTGACATCGTATTTGTGGCAAAGCCACCATGCATAATTTTTCATACATTTCACTCTTGTTTCATTGCACATACCGGTAGACCGCTGGAGGCATTCATATAGAGTCATACTTTGTTGTTGTAGTCTCGAGTTGTAATATCGTGTTGTAATGAAAGTGTGATTATCATCATTATTAGAGCATTGTCCCATGGGAGGAAAGGCTGAATCTATAAAGCCCCTCCGCAAAAAAAAGGAAAAAAAAGAAAGGCCAAAGAAAAAAGAAAGGCCCAAAAAAAAGGAAAAAAAGAAAAAGAAAAAGAAAAAAAGGAAAAGAAAAAAAGGGACAATTGCTACTATCTTTTTCTATACTTGTGCTTCAAAGTAGCACCATGTTTTTCATTGTAGAGAGTCTCATGTTTAGTCACTTGCATATACTAGTGGGAATTTTCGTTATAGAACTTGGCTTGTATATTCCAACGATGGGCTTCCTCAAATGCCCTAGGTCTTCGTGAGCAAGCAAGTTGGATGCACACCTACTAGTTTCTTTTGTTGAGCTTTCATTCATATTTAGCTCTAGTGCATCCGTTGCATGGCAATCCCTACTCACTCACATTGATATCTATTGATGGGCATCTCCATAGCCCGTTGATACGCCTAGTCGATGTGAGACTATCTCCCTCCTTTTTGTCTTCTCCACAACCCCCTCTATTCCACCCATAGTGCTATATCCATGGCTCACGCTCATGTATTGCATGAAATTTGAAAGGTTTGAAAAGATAGAGTATGAAAACAAATGCTTGGTTGAAATCGGGGTTGTGCATGATATGAATATTTTTGTGTGATAACGAGGGAGCATAGCCAACACTATATGATTTTGTAGGGATATCTTTTCTTTAGCCATAGTATTTTGAGAAGACATGATTGCTTTGTTAGTATTGCTTGAAGTATTATTATTTCTTATGTCAATATAGACTTTTATCTTGAATCTTTCAGATCTGAACATTCATGCCACAATTAAGAGAATTACATTGAAAAACTATATTGGTTAGCATTCCACATCAAAAATTCTTTCTTTATAATTTACCTACTCGAGGACGAGCAGGAATTAAGCTTGGGGATGCTTGATATGTCTCCAACGTATCTATAATTTTTTATTGTTCCATGCTATTATTTATGAAGTCTTGGATGTTTAATGGGCTTTATCATACACTTTTATATAATTTTTGGGACTAACCTACTAACCCAAAGGCCTAGTCCAGATTGCTGTTTTTTACCTATTTCAGGGTTTTGCAGAAAAAGAATATCAAACGGAGCCAAACGGAATGAACCCTTCGCGAGAGATATTTTTGGAGAAAATCACGCCCAGGAAGCTTGAGAACCACGTCAGAGGATCGAGGAGCCGCCCTCGAGGGTGGGGGGCGCGCCCCCTGCCTCGAGGCCTCCTCGAGTGGCCCCTGGTGCCCTCCTTCTTCCTTTATAATTCCACGCACCCCAGAAACTACGTGAACAGAGAGAAAACCCTAATAGCACCACCGTAGCTTCTGTTCTCGTGGAGATCCCATCTTGGAGCCTGTTCCGGAGCTCCACCGGAGGGGGATCCATCACAGAGGCCTTCATCATCATCATCATCGCCCTCACCATGAGTTGTGAGGAGTTTACCACAGACCTTCGGGTCCATAGCTAGTATCTAGATGGCTTCTTCTCTCTCTCCGGATCTCAATACAAAGTTCTCCTTGGTCTTCGAGGAGATCTATTCTATGTAATCTCTTTTTGCGGTGTGTTTGTTGAGATCCGATGAATTGTGAGTTTATGATCAAGGTTATCTACGAAAGATATTTGGTTCTTCTCTGAACTTTTTATGTGTGCTCATAATATCCTTGCAAGTCTCTTCGAATTATTGGTTTGGTTTGGCCTACTAGATCTATAGTTCTTCTAATGGGAGAAGTGCTTTGCTTTGGGTTCAATCTTGCGGTGTCCTTTCCCAATGATAGTCGGGGCAGCAAGGCACGTATTGTTTTGTTGCCAGCGAGGATAAAAAGATGGGGTTTACATCATATTGCTTGAGTTTATCCCTCTACATCATGTCATCTTGCTTATGGCGTTAATCTGTTCGTATGAACTCAATACACTAGATGCATGCTGGATAGCGGTTGATGTGTGGAGTAATAGTAGTAGATGCAGGCAGGAGTCGGTCTACTTGTCTCGGACGTGATGCCTATATACAATGATCATGCCTAGATAGTATCATAATTATTCGCTTTTCTATCAATTGCTCGACAGTAATTTGTTTACCCGCCGTAGAATATCGCTATCATGAGAGAAGCCACTAGAGAAAACTATGGCCCCCGTGTCTATTCTCAACATATCAATCTACATCTACTTTACTTTTACCGCTTTTATTTGCCGTTTTATTAAACCAAAAAATACCAAAAATATCAACTATCATCGCTATCAGATCTCACTCTCGTAAGTGACCGTAACGGGATTGACAACCCCTTATCGCGTTGGCTGCGAAGTTCTTATTTGTTTGTGTAGGTGCGAGGGACTCGCGCGTGGTCTCCTACTGGATTGATACCTTGGTTCTCAAAAACTGAGGGAAATACTTACACTACTGTGCTGCATCTCCCTTTCCTCTTCGAGGGAGTACAACGCAAGCTCAAGAGGTAGCAAAGAACATGGTGCTACTTTGAAGCACAAGTATGGAAAAAGATAGTAGCAATTGTCCCTTTTTCTTTTCTTTTCTTTTTGTTCTCTTTTTTTGGAGAGGCTTTCTTTATTTAGCCTTTCCTCACATGGGACAATGCTCTAATAATGATGATCATCACACTTTCATTGAATTACAACTCGATACTTGTCAAGAATATACCCCGTGGCGTAAACCGGCCGGAAATATAACCCGGCCGGACTTGGCGGTTTATTTGAGACGGTTTACACTTGGCGATTCACTGGCGTCCCGCCCTGACCAGACGGTTTTTATGATTCACGGATAACCCGGCGGGCGGTTGACGGATGACAAGGCCCAAGGCCCAGAAGGCCGGTTCATGTTATGGTGGGCCGGTTTATGAAGAAAGCATAAGGAATATTCTCTTACAAAGGAAGCAAGACTAGGACTCCTTGTAATAAAGCAATCCTAAACCTACTAGGACTAGTCATGTAACCCGCCCCTTCAACATATATAAGGAGGGGCAGGGCTCCCCAAAGAGGGACAAGTTCTCACAAGTAGGGGACGACATATTCTTTAGGGCTAGACACCAAGAGCCGGTTTATCGGCGACACCATGAGGGTCATAATGAGATCTAGCCTCAAACAGCATGTAGGGCTATTACCGGATGATGTTTCCCGGTGCCCGGAGCTGTCTAAATCCTTGTCTTGCGTTGTGTCTCTCGATTCCGCTCAACCCCTCTCAAGCTACTACATAGATGCGCGGCCTCATGACTAAGTCCTTACCCTAGGACATCTGCCGTGACAAAACCACGACAGTTGGCGCCCACCGTGGGGCCTGCGCACGGTGGTGTTGAGTTCTTGAAGGTATCTCCCCAGGGATCGAGAAATTTGCAGTTTTTCCAGATGAAGAATGACTCAAGCTCAAAGAGATCTGCATCAACTTCGCGTTCATCGGTCCAGAATTTGCCATCCGTGAGATTTAAGTCAGAAAATTAGGGTTACGGTCGGTTCGGTGCTGCCGTCGTGCACATTATTTGATGAAGTTCAAGACGCCGGGACCGATGGGGACGTGTCCGATGAAGCCGCTGTTGTCACATACGCTTATTCTACTGATGTTTCGATCTTAAACCAAAAAGGGTGGCGACAAGTTAAGCCGTGTATTTTTTCTACTGCGATTTGGAAAAGGACTCGGGCATAGATTAGTCAAAATCAATTTTGAAAAGGGAAAGTTGTGGCTACTCTCGGGTGTAGGTACACCCGAGTTTGCAAAATTTTGAAAAACATGATCAAACAATGTCAAAAAAATCTGCAGTTTTGGGATATGAAACTTCATCAAATGTTCAAGCTTTTTGCAAAAATTCAGCTAAAAATAACATCAGAGGAGCTCTCGGCAAAAAAAAACAAAATCAATGCTCAAACAGTGCGCAAACTTAGAACATTGATTTTGTTTTTTTTTGCCGAGAGCTCCTCTGATGTTATTTTTAGCTGATTTTTTGCAAAAGCTTGAACATTTGATGAAGTTTCATGTCCCAAAACTGCAGATTTTTTCGACATTGTTTGATCATGTTTTTTTTTTCCAAACTCGGGTGTACCTACACCCGAGAGTAGAAAAGCTGGTCTCAGTAAAGTGGCATAACTCGGAGGAGTAACGACCGGCCTCAGTAAAATGCTTGTGTGATGACCGCCGCGCTTTCACCCCGAGTTGTTTTCGATTCAACGGCCACGTCGAGCCGCCTTCACCCACTCGGACTCACCTTCGCTCGATCTGAGCCGGCCTACCGCGGCATCATTGAGCCGCCTCGCCTCACCAGGGAGGCATCCATAGCCGTATCTTCGTCTCGAGCCTCTACTTGGTTTTGAGCCGCCGTGGGTTTTCTATCACGGAAAGATTGGCCTCCATCACCGTTTATGAGCCGGATTCTACCTTCACTTGGGGGCTCCTCGAGCGCCAACGGACAACTCGTGTTGCTCCCTCGCGCTTTTGGTTCCTCATCCGTGGACGCAACCAAGCGGTCGGGGCGGAAGCCGTCCACAAATCGCCGCAAGCACCACCACCTGGAGCCGCCGTGGCCCGGCCTGTGAGCCGCCTCAGCTATCGCGTGGCCTCTGATGTGAAGTCGCCGCCGCGAGTCTCCAACCCACACCCTGACCGCACCTGCACCATTGCCGAGCCGCCTTGAGGCGGCCTTGCTCCGCCGAGAATCGCCGCTGAGTGCCACGACCCACCTGTTTCTGCCGCAAAACCGTCATCGAGCAGCCGTGCCTCCGACCCGCCTTGTGCGACTTCAAGCTGCCGCCGGAGAGCCGACGTCCCTCGCTGAAGCCGCCGTTTGCCTTCAGGTGGACTTGCCTCCGCCTTGGGCCATGTCGCGCCTCGCCGTTTTTGTTTCTGCTCCGGGCCGCTATGCTTCGGCCTCACCCGCCATGTCGCCATGACCCCCGCGGCCGCCTAAAATCGTCATACGTGGTCATGCTAAAGCCGCCTCGCGAAGAGCGGCCGCTGCGGCCTGCGGGGAGCCGCCTCGTGACCTCCAAATCGCCAAGATTCAAGTGATAACTGAAAGAATGTGCAAGATTCAGTATTCAACAGTAGGCAAATCGACTCTGCTGTCGCGCCTTCATCCAATTACCGCCTCAGCCGGACCGGTTCTCCCCTGCCGTGGATATTCCTGTCCCTTGAGTGAACCAACTACTGCCAATGTTTCATGTGTACTTTTCTCCGGTTTTTTCTTGTGGCCACTGCTGCTTCCGTGATGACCAAAGACAGGTCACGTCAAACTACTAGTGCCGCTTAAATCCACGTGAGATCAAGGATATTGTGCCCCTTGGTGGCCACTGCTATTACTACTTCAGAAGCACTAGTACTAGTTGATGTGAATTGCTACATCCACTTCACGATACTACCAGGTGCTATCCAACTCATCTACCTTTTAATGTCTATATTAATTTCCTTTAAAGAGCAATTACTCTGGCTCGCAATATATTTTATGCAGGACAATTACAAAAGGGATGATTATCGCGGATACGGACCGTATGTCAGCATTATTTTTGCACTAGCGATTATCCGTGTCGTACTGTTGGACGAACACATGCGCAAGTCATTGCCCCCTTCTACATCAACACACGCGACTAACTCATCATCCGCACCCGTGGCCGGCTCGCCCACGTCCGAGCCGTTTCCAGCGTTTCGGCCGACTTTCTTGTCCGCGCCGGTTTACAACACCGTGGCCGTCTCACGCGGCCGTACCGGCTTACAACGAGGAGGACAACTAGCCCGTCGGCGTCGGCCGACCCATCTGTTGTTCGAGCAAATCAGGTGTCATCCCTCCTATATATTTTATCAGGACATTTTATTTCCTCTGAGCACCATTACACTGCCCTATTGGTGTTTGTTATATACAGGTAAAATCATTGTTATACTGCGGATATAGAACACGCAGTGGCAACGTTATACAACGGCATTTTCCGCCGTGTCACATTACCTGATGAAGGGACGGCCGGTTCACGCGTCCGCACCGGTTTACAACGTGGAGTACAACTTGCTCGTCCGCACCGGTTTACACTCTCGCAGCCGATTGATCTGTCTGCTCCTACGGCTGACTCGGCCATGATTGATTTCAGTTTCACGACGGTGATGATCAGCTCCGCGGCGGATAATTTTTTGCCTAAAGATATCAGGTGAAATCCATCCAATATATTTTTATATTATATATCGCTTTTTCTTTAAAAGAGCAATTACTTCGGTATGCGAAGTTATTTCAGGCAGGACCCTAAACCGCTACATCGGTGCAAAGTTAAAGGCTGACTCACCCGTCTGCGCCGGTTCACCAGACTGTACCGGCTTACGACGCCGTGGCCGACTCATTTATCTATATCGTCTCTGATGCTGCAGACGTTTTTCTGCTCGCCTTGTGGTCCGGCCCACTCAACATGCCGGGTTGACTAACGGACACTGATGAGGATCATAAGGTCCAAATACATCAGGTGATATCCATCTAAATCTATTTCCTTGGTATATATTGTTCTCATCAAGAAAACAGTTACTTTGATCTGTATATTTTGATATGCAGGACAATTAATTATTAAAGGGACCAAAGAGAGTTTGTTGCACAGCACAACTCAAACATAGGTACCCGGCGAGTACAGCTCAGAAAGAGTATCACATGGGGGCTTCGAAAGAAACCCTCCATGGCCTCTTAAACCAGCGCCCCTGATAGAATCAAGGAATCAGCCGTGTTCTTTACACAAAGGAGTATCACATGGGAGTTTCCAAAGAAGCTTTCCATGGCCTCCTAAACCGGCGCCCTTGACAAATCAAGGAATCAGCCATCTCATCTATACGAACAAGAATCACATGGGGGCTTCCGCAGGCAAGGAAGTTTTCCCATGGTCTCTTGAGCCGGCGGCGGTATGAGGCCCATCATAAGAGCACTGCTCTGGTTGCTTCGGCAATTTCCACGTGATGATGAGGGGCAAAAGAGAGTGTTGGTGCCTAACCCAGCTCAAACATATGCCCCGATGAGCAAATGGCTCACACACTACCGGGGGGCTCGTAGAGAGTTGAATACCCTTGTAGTGAACATGGCCTGGAAGCCCGGTGCATGCACCTAAAACCCCGGATTAACCTGCCTGCCTCAAGTAAATCACGCCGTCCAGGTAAGCCTAGTATGACCCGTCAAACCTGCCACAAGTTACTCCTTCGGGACCCTGAACTTGGCCACGTTAAATTGACGATCATCGAGTTGATTACCTAAAGACAAAATCTTTACGAGATTTTGAAACATTGGGTAGCTTGTCATCGATGATTTGGTTAAGGATTGCGGAGCATCTTGACAGGCTTTGCTAAAATGGTTAATGATAGTAGCCTGGCAGCTCATAAAAAGCCTCGAATTTGGAGCCTGACAGCTCGTAAAAAGCCTCGACTACATGGTCTTATTTGCCCAAAAACCTTATTTTTATTTTTTATGATTTCACAAATCTTTGTCTTCAAGGTCATTGGTTTTTTAGCCAAGTCCATTGATGCGATACTGGACAACTACAAGGTTGACCATACGTCTACAGGGTTAAAAGTCTGGGTCATGAACACCAGCGAGAGTTAAACTGGTGTTCATCATAACCCGGATCGGCCATTATGCTAGGCCGACAAGAGAGCCAAGGGCTTCATCAGCACCCGCGCTTTAAATTATTCCTACCGGGTTAAGGTCTACAGAAACACTTAATCACAGAAGCAGGTAAGATAATGACCGGGGTTTATTAACCCGGCCTGGCTTTGACTATAAGTCGCCAGTATGAGACAAGATAATGATCCGTGTTTGTTAACCCGACCTGGCTTTTGATTATAAATCGTCAGTGTCATGTATGGATAATCCGGTGTTTGTCACAACCCGGTATGGTTTTATTGTAAACCGGCGAAATATTGCAGGAGTTATCAATACTCAACTTTTGGGTTATCATCCTTACTACATTGGCTTGGTAAAACCAACCGCATGATCAAATATCACTGGAACCGGTTTTCAAACCGGGTTATATTATTCAAATCTTCAAATAGCCAACATGGTTGGATTTTTTATTATGGTTATCAATAACCAGTATTATGATTAAGGTTTTCAAAGTCGCTTTAGCGCAATGGCTATCATATTATCAATGGAAATGATCTATTCTACAATTGAAGGAATAGTCCCGAGTCGCTGCAGGCTTACAACCCGGCACTTGGGGGCTACATTATTCAAATTGAGATTACATCAAATACACAAGTCTCATGTCGCTGCAAGCATGCACCATGACACTTGGGGGCTAATGCAAAGTCATTTTTTGCTCACCTTATTGAAGACCCGACTCATCACATTGTAATGAGCCGGCCCTTGGGGGCTACCAATTGCTCCTGTCAACAATTCAAGGTACACAAGTCTTAATCCATTATATTGAAGGGTCCACTACTCAGTTGATAAAGCACAAAGCTCTTAACCTTGTGGACGTGGGTTCAAGCCCCATAATGGGAGTTACATTATACAGTGCTATTTTCAATGAAGTATATACAAAGTCGCTGCTCATTATTACATAATAACCCGGCACTTGGGGGCTACATAATATGGAATATTCAGTTTTTACTAGTGACTGGGATGAACAATCTGGATTTCTTCAAGGTTGCAACATTTATATTGAAACAAGTCTTAAGCTATCACTATGTTCTCCTCTTAAGACTTGGGGGCTACAGGTAATATGCATATAAAGGAGGAATATCTTCAAATTCGAAGTTCCGGGCAAATCAGGAAGATTAATTGTGTAACTCGGTGTTGGCAACAATCATAACCCGGCATCTATAAACAGTCATGACCAGGAATTATCTGTTTTTATAACCCGGCAATGGTGGTAATCATAAACCGGCATCCTCAAGCTGGCTGGATATCAGTTGAATATTTCAAAGGCCAATATTTTTGTCAAGTCAGAGCATTGAAGGCATATTCAAATAGATTCTTTATTTACAAAGTACCTTTTGCAAGCAAATTGATTATGAAGCTGGTCTATTGACCCGGAGTTTTCAGAAGAAGTGCCTGGATTTTTTTGCATTGGTGCCGGTTCAGGAAAATATTTTAACCCAGCGCACAAACTATCAAATTTGTTCTCGCATTTATGTATGCAGGAAGGATTAAGTTTAACATGGATAAATCCAAATTAAACTGGGGGCTAATGTCGGGGATATACCCCGCGGCGTTAACCGGCCGGAAATATAACCCGGTCGGACTTGGCGGTTTATTTGAGACGGTTTACACTTGGTGATTCACTCGCGTCTCGCCCTGACCAGACGCTTTTTATGATTCACGGATAACCCGGCGGGCGGTTGACGGATGACAAGGCCCAAGGCCCAGAAGGCCGGTTCATGTTATGGTGGGCCGGTTTATGAAGAAAGCATAAGGAATATTCTCTTACAAAGGAAGCAAGACTAGAACTCCTTGTAATAAAGCAATCCTAATCCTACTAGGACTAGTCAAGTAACCCGCCCCTTCAACATATATAAGGAGGGGCAGGGTTACCAAAGAGGGACAAGTTCTCACAAGTTGGAGACGACATATTCTTTAGGGCTAGACACCAAGAGCCGGTTTACCGGCGACACCATGAGGGTCATAATGAGATCTAGCCTCAAACAACATGTAGGGCTATTACCGGATGATGTTTCCCGGGGCCCGAAGCTGTCTAAATTCTTGTCTTGTGTTGCGTCTCTCGATTCCGCTCGACCCCTCTCAAGCTACTACATAGATGCGCGGCCTCACGACTAAGTCCTTACCGTAGGACATCTGCCGTGACAAAACCACGACAGTTGGCGCCCACCGTGGGGCCTGCGCATGGTGGTGTTGAGTTCTTGAAGGGATCTCCCCAGGGATCGAGAAATTTGCAGTTTTTCCAGATGAAGAATGACTCAAGCTCAAAGAGATCTACATCAACTTCGCATTCATCGGTCCAGATTTTGCCATCCATGAGATTTAAGTCAGAAAATTAGGGTTACGGTCGGTTCGGTGCTGCCGTCGTGCAGATTATTTGATGAAGTTCAAGACGCCGGGACCGATGGGGACGTGTCCGATGAAGCCGCTGTTGTCACATACGCTTATTCTGCTGTTGTTTCGATCTTAAACAAAAAAGGGTGGAGACAAGTCAAGCCGCGTTTTTTTTCTACTGCGATTTGGAAAAGGGCTCGGACATGGATTAGTCAAAATCAATTGTGAAAAGGGAAAGTTGTGGCTACTCTCGGGTGTAGGTACACCCGAGTTTGCAAAATTTTGAAAAACATGATCAAACAATGTCGAAAAAATCTGCAGTTTTGGGACATGAAACTTCATCAAATGTTCAAGCTTTTTGTAAAAATTCAGCTAAAAATAACATCAGAGGAGCTCTCGGCAAAAAAAAAAAACAAAATCAATGCTCAAACAGTGCGCAAACTTAGAACATTGATTTTGTTTTTTTTTGCCGAGAGCTCCTCTGATGTTATTTTTAGCTGATTTTTTGCAAAAAGCTTGAACATTTGATGAAGTTTCATGTCCCAAAACTGCAGATTTTTTCGACATTGTTTGATCATGTTTTTTTTTTTTTTTCAAACTCGGGTGTACCTACACCCGAGAGTAGAAAAGTTGGTCTCAGTAAAGTGGCATAACTCGCAGGAGTAACGACCGGCCTCAGTAACTCGCTTGTGTGACGACCGCTGTGCTTTCGCCCCGAGTTGTTTTCGATTCAACGGCCACGTCGAGCCGCCTTCACCCATTCGGACTCACCTTCGCCCGATCTGAGCCGGCCTACCGCGGCATCATTGAGCCGCCTCACCTCACCAGGGAGGCATCCACAGCCGTATCTTCGTCTCGAGCCTCTACTTAGTTTTGAGCCGCCGTGGGTTTTCTATCACGGAAAGATTGGCCTCCATCACCGTTTACGAGCCGGATTCTACCTTCACTTGGGGGCTCCTCGAGCGCCAACGGACAACTCACGTTGCTCCCTCGCGCTTTTGGCTCCTCATCCGTGGACGCAACCAAGCGGTCGGGGCGGAAGCCGTCCACAAATCGCCGCAAGCACCACCACCTGGAGCCGCCGTTGCCCGGCCTGTGAGCCGCCTCAGCTGTCGCGGGGCCTCTGATGCGAAGTCGCCGCCGCGAGTCTCCAACCCACACCCTGACCGCACCCGCACCATTGCCGAGCCGCCTTGAGCCGGCCTTGCTCGGCCGAGAATCGCCGCTGAGTGCCATGACCCACCTGTTTCTGCCGCAGAAGCCGTCATCGAGCAGCCGTGCCTCCGACCCACCTTGTGCTACTTCAAGCTGCCGCCGGAGAGCCGACGTCCCGCGCTGAAGCCGCCGTTTGCCTTCAGGTGGACTTGCCTCCGCCTTGGGCCATGTCGTGCCTCGCCGTTTTTGTTTCTGCTCCGGGCCGCTATGCTCCGGCCTCACCCCCCATGTCGCCACGACCCCCGCGGCCGCCTAAAATCGTCGTACGTGGTCATGCTAAAGCCGCCTCGCGAAGAGCGGCCGCTGCGGGGAGCCGCCTCGTGACCTCCAAATCGCCAAGATTCAAGTGATAACTGAAAGAATGTGCAAGATTCAGTATTCCACAGTAGGCAAATCGACTCTGCTGTTGCGCCTTCATACAATTACCGCCTCAGCCGGGCCGGTTCTCCCCCGCCATGGATATTCCTGTCCCTTGAGTGAACCAGCTACTGCCAATGTTTCATGTGTTCTTTTCTCCAGTTTTTTCTTGTGGCCACTGCTGCTTCCGTGATGACCAAAGACAGGTCACGTCAAACTACTAGTGCCGCTTAAATCCACGTGAGATCAAGGATATTGTACCCCTTGGTGGCCACTGCTATTACTACTTCAGAAGCACTAGTACTAGTTGATGTGAATTGCTACATCCACTTCACGATACTACCAGGTGCTATCCAACTTATCTACCTCTTAATGTATATATTAATTTCCTTTAAAGAGCAAACACTCTGGCTCACAATATATTTTATGCAGGACAATTACAAAAGGGATAATTATCGCGCCCCCGACGTCCACACAAAGGATGGCACTCTATAAATACATCATGCTCTAACTTCATCACATAGCGGTTCGCCATACGTGTATGCTACGGGAATCACTAACTTTAACACAAGTATTTCTCAATTTCATAATAACTCCACTAGCATGACTCTAATACCACTATCCTCATATCTCAAAACAATTATCAAGCATCCAACTTCTCAACATATTCAATACACTTAATGTGACAGTTTTTACTACATTGATCTTGGTTGTCTATCATGTGAAGGCTAGTTTTATAGCCAAAGCACATTACCATGCTGTTTTAATAGACTCTCAAAAGGATATAAGTGAAGCATGAGAGATCAACAATTTCTACAAAATATAATCACCATCGCGCTCTAAAAGATATAAGTGAAGCACTAGAGCAAAAAATATTCAACTCAAAAGATATAAGTGATGCACATAGAGTGTTCTAACAATTCCTAGGCCATATTTATCTCTCTCAAAATGGTGTGTCCAGCAAGGATAATTGTGGCAAACTAACAAGCAAAGACTCAAATTATACATGACGCTCTAAGTAAAACACATATCATGTGGTGAATAAAAATATAGGTCCGAGTATAGTTACCGATAGATGAAGACGAAAGAGGGGATGCCTTCCCGGGGCATCCCCAAGCTTAGGCTCTTGCCACTCTTTGTTCCATAGTCCATGAAAGCAATACTCAAAACTTGAAAACTTCACAACACAAAACTTAGACAAAAATCTTGTGAACTCCGTTAGTATAAGAAAACAAACCACTACTCAAAGGCACTGTAATGAATTCATTCTTTGTTTATATTGGTGTTAAACCTACTATATTCCAACTTCTTTCAAACTTCGCAATACTACCCATAGATGCATTGAAATAAGCAAACAACACACGAAAAACAGAACAGTCTGTAGTAATCTGTAACTTTCGCATACTTTTTTAACTCCAAAAAAATTGAAATAAATTGGTAAACGTGAGGAATTTGTCTATTAATCATCTGCAAAAAGAATCAACTAAATAGCACACTCCAGAAACAACTGGTGACCATTCTAGGGAGCACTAACGATTCTGTTTTCACAGCAAGATCATATAAACTTCACACAAGTCTTCCCAAAGGTTCTACTTGGCACAAACACTAATTAAAACACAAAACCACATCTAAACAGAAGCTAGGTGCAATATTTATTCCTAAACAGAAGCAAAAATGAAAAATATAAAATTGGGTTGCCTCCCAACAAGCGCTATCGTTTTACGCCCCTAGCTAGGCACGATACATGGATAGATCTAGGTATTGCCATCTTTGGAAGGCAATCCATAAGTGGCTCTAATAATAGATTCATATGGTAATTTGATTTTCTTTCTAGGAAAGTGTTACATGCCTTTCCTTAACGGAAATTGGAATCTAATATTTCCTTCCTTCATATCAATAATTGCACCAATCGTTCTAAGGAAAGGTCTACCAAGAATAATAGGACATGAAGGATTGCAATCTATATCATGAACAATGAAATCTACGGGCACATAATTCCTATTGGAAACAATAAGAACATCGTTAATCCTTCCTATAGGTTTCTTAATGGTAGAATCCGCAAGATGCAAATTTAAAGAACAATCATCAAGCTCATGGAACCCTAGCAAATCACACAAACTTTTTGGGATAGTGGAAACACTTGCACCCAAATCACACAAAGCAAAGCACCCACGATCTTTTATTTTAATTTTAATAGTAGGTTCCCACTCATCGTAAAGCTTTCTAGGGATAGAAACTTCTAATTCAAGTTTTTCTTCATAAGATCGCATCAAAGCATCAACTATGTGTTTGGTAAAAGTTTTATTTTGACTATAAGCATGCAGGGAGTTTAGTACGGATTGCAACAAGGAAATACAATCAATCAAAGAGCAATTATCATAATTGAATCCCTTGAAATCCAAAGTAGTGGGTTCATCACTATGCAAAGTTTTAATCTCTTCAATCCCACTTTTAACAATTTTAGCATCAAGATCTAAAAACTCTGAATCATTGGTACACCTTAAAGTAGACTCATCTCCAATCCTATCTTTATCAAGATTCATACTAGAAAACAAGGATCTAATAGGAGACACATCAATAACTTTCAGATCTTCATCTTTATTTTCATGATAACTAGAAGAACACACTTTTATATAATTCTCTCTTTTAGCACGCATCCTAGCGGTTCTTTCTTTGCATTCATCAATGGAAATTCTCATGGCTTTGAGACTCATTGATATCATGCTTAGGTGGGATAGATCTAAGTTTCAAAGAATCAACATCAAGAGTAATTCTATGCACACTTCTAGCCAATTCATCAATCTTAAGCAATTTTTCTTCAAGCATAGCATTGAAATTCTTTTGCGAATTCATAAACTCCATAACACTAGTTTCAAATTCAGAAGGCATTTTTCCATAAGAGTTATTGTAGGAATTTCCATAATTATTAGAGGAATTACTAGGACAAGGCTAGGATTAACGTGGATAAGCCTTGTTACCAAAATTATTCCTACCAACAAAATTCACATCCAAAGATTCATTACTTTTTTCAATCAACGTGGATAAAGGCATATCATTAGGATCAGAAGAAGCACTCTTAGCAGCAAATAATTTCATAAGTTCATCCATCTTTCCACTCAAAACACTAATCTCTTCAATATCATGCACTTTTTTTACTAGTAGATCTTTCAGTGTGCCATTGAGAATAATTAACCATAATATTATCTAGGAGTTTGGTAGCTTCTCCTAAGGTAGTTTCCATGAAAGTGCCTCCCGCGGCCGATTCTAAAAGATTTCTAGAAGAAAAATTCAATCCAGCATAAAAGTTTTGAATAATCATCCATAAGTTCAAACCATGTGTAGGGCAATTACGTATCATTAATTTCATTCTCTCCCTAGCATGCTCATGATCTAGTTGCTTAAAATTCATAATATCGTTTCTAAGAGAGATGATCTTAGCAGCAGGGAAATACTTAGAGATAAAAACATCTTTGCACTTATTCCACGAATCAATACTATTTCTAGGCAAAGAGGAAAACCAAGTTTTAGCACGATCTCTAAGTGAAAACGGAAATAACTTCAATTTAACAATATCGTTATCCGTATCCCTTTTCTTTTGCATATCACACAAATCAACAAAGTTGTTTAGATGGGTAGCGGCATCTTCACTAGGAAGGCCGGAAAATTGATCTTTCATAACAAGATTCTACAGAGCAGCATTGATTTCACAAGATTCAGCATCGGTAATAGGAGCAATCGGAGTGCTAATAAAATCATTATTGTTGGCATTGGAGAAGTCACACAATTTGGTATTGTTCTGAGCCATAGTGACAAGCAAGAAAACCAACACACAAGCAAACAAGAAGCAAGTGAACGATAAACACATGGCAGAAGAAGGGCGAATAAAACAACAAGGGTGAAGTGGGGGAGAGGAAAACGAGAGGCAAAAAAAGTAATGCGAAGGATAAGGGTTTGTGATAGGTACTTGGTATATAACTTTTGCATAAGCCTCCCTAGCAACGACTCCAGCAATTCTTCTTGCTACTTCTCGAGCTTGCGTTGTATTCCCTCGAAGAGGAAAGGGTGATGCACTACAGTAGCGTAAGTATTTCCCTCAGTTTTTGAGAACCAAGGTATCAATCCAGTAGGAGACCACGCGCGAGTCCCTCGCACCTGCACAAACAAATAAGAACTTTGCAGCCAACACAACAAGGGGTTGTCAATCTCTTTACGGTCACTTGCAAAAGTGAGATCTGATAGAGATGATAGTTTGATATTTTTGGTATTTTTGGATATAATAACAGAAAGTAAAAGCGGAAAAGTAAAGTAGATTGTAGATGGATATGTTGAGAATAGACCCGGGGGCATAGTTTTCTCTAGTGGATTCTCTCATGATAGCATTATTCTACGGCGGATAAACAAATTACTGTCGAGCAATTGATAGAAAAGCGAAGAATTATGAGACTATCTAGGAATGATCATTATATATAGGCATCACGTCCGAAACAAGTAGACCAAAACGATTCTGCATCTACTACTATTACTCAACACATCGACCGCTATCCAGCATGCATCTAGTGTACTGAGTTCATAAGAACAGAGTAACGCCTTAAGCAAGATGACATGATGTAGAGGGATAAACTCAAACATAGTGATATAAACCCCATCTTTTTATCCTCGATGGCAACAATTCAATACATGCCTTGTTGCCCCTACTGTCACTGGGAAAGGACACCGCAAGATTGAACCCAAACCCAAGCACTTCTCCCATTGCAAGAACTATAGATCTAGTAGGCCAAACCAAACCAATAATTCGAAGAGACTTGCAAGGATATTATAATCATACATAAAGAGTTCAGAAAAGAACCAAATGTTTCTCATAAATAATCTTGATCATTAATCCACAATTCATCGGATCTCGACAAGCACACCGCAAAAAGAGATTACATCGAATAGATCTCCTCGAAGACCGAGGAGAACTTGGTATTGAGATCCAAAGAGAGAAAAGAAGCCATCTAGATAGTAGCTATGGACCCGAAGGTCTGTGATAAACTACTCACAACTCATGGTGAGGCGATGATGGTGATGTAGAAGCACTCCGTGGAAGATCCCCCCTCCGGTGGAGCTCCGGAACAGGCCCCAAGATGGGATCTCACGGGAACAGAAGGTTGCAGCGGTGGAAATAGGGTTTTCTCGGTTGTTCAGATGGTTTCGTGGTACGTACACACACACACACACACACACACACACACACACATATATATATATATATATATATATATATATATATATATATATATATATATATATATATATATATATATATATATATATATATATATATATATATATATATATATATATAGGAAGAAGGAGGCACCAGGGGGCCAGATGTGGGGCCCATGAGGCAGGGGGCACGCCCTGTAGGGGGGGCGCGCCCCCCACCCTCGTGGACGCCACCTCAGCCCTATTCCGTGGTTCTCAAGTCTCCCGTGCATATTTTGCTACAAAAATATCTCTCCCGAAGTTTCATTCCCTTTGGACTCCGTTTGATATTCCTTTTCTGTAAAACCCTGAAATTGGCAAAAAAAAACAACAATCTAGACTGGGCCTTTGGGTTAATAGGTTTGTCCCCAAAATAATATAAAAGTGTATAATAAAGCCCATTAAACATCCAAAACATCTTAAATAATAGCATGGAACAATAAAAAATTATAGATACGTTGGAGACGTATCAGTATCCCGGCTATCATCACATCAAAATGGCAGTTAAGGACCAGGAGAAGACAGTCTTTATAACTCCCTTTGGAGCCTTCTGCTATGTGTCTATGCCCTTTGGGCTCAAGAGTGCCCAGACGACTTATCAGCGCTGTGTCCGGAATTGTCTTCATAAACAGATTGGTCGTAATGTTCATGCATATGTGGATGATATTGTCGTGAAATCCAAAAAGGAGGAGACGTTAATAGAGGATTTAAAGGAAACTTTTGATAATCTCCGGGTCTATAAGATGATGCTTAATCCGGCCAAGTGTTTTTTGGCGTACCGGCAGGCAAGCTCTTGGGGTTTCTGGTGTCGAACAGGGGCATTGAAGCAAACCTGGAGAAAATCAAAGCTATTACGCCCCTGGCTAAACCGGCGTGTATCAATGACGTTCAACGTCTGGCAGGCCGTATTGCAGCGTTGAGCCGGTTTATCAGCCGATTGGGAGAAAAAGCTATACCTCTCTATCAGATGATGAAAAAGACAGACAATTTTGTCTGGAGTGATGCTACTAATGCGGCGTTTCAGGACTTGAAGAAACAGTTGGCAGAGCCGCCTGTTCTTGCTGCTCCGGTCGATAAAGAGCCGATGTTGCTGTACATGGCTGCTAATGCCTGGGCCGTCAGTGTGGCCATTGTACTGGAGCGCAAGGAGGCTGGGAAGGAATATCCGGTTCAACGGTCGGTTTACTATATCAGCAAGGTACTTATTGAATCCAAACAGAGGTATCCGCATTGGCAGGAACTAGTGTATGGAGTCTTCATGGCAAGCCGGAAGCTTAAGCAATATTTCCAAGGTCATCCCATCAGTGTGGTCAGCTCTGCCCCTTTGGGAGATATAATACAAAACAGAGAAGCAACTGGCCGGGTTGCCAAGTGGGCCATTGAGCTTGGACCTCATGGGTTGAAATACATGCCTCATACGACAATTAAATCCCAAGCACTTGTGGATTTCATCAATGATTGGACGGAGCTACATGCGTCGGAGGAAAGCCGGATCATACTTATTGGACTATTCACTTCGACGGATCTAGGCAATTGGAGGGCTCGGGGGCTGGAGTCGTATTAACTTCCCCACGAGGTGATAAATTTTGTTATGTTCTCTGTTTAATTTTCCCTTGCACTAACAATGCAGCTGAATATGAGGCTCTCCTACACGGTCTTCGAATGGCTAAGGAGATGAATTTAAGCCGGGTTAAGTGTTTGGGTGACTCGGACTTGGTAGCTCAACAGGTATCTGTTACTTGGGACTCCAAGGACCCGCTCATGGCAGCATATCATATAGTGGTGGATATTGTTGCTGGACACTTCAAGGGTTATCAAGTTGATCACGTGGATCGGCGAAAGAATGAAGCGGCGGACGCATTAAGCCGTTTGGGTTCCCAACGTAAACCGGTTCCACCTAATGTTTTTCTGGATGTCTTGCATAACCCGTCGGTCAAGCTACCTACAGAGGAGGATTTGGCTGTTCCTGATCCGGAGGCTTGCTACTTCTTGAGCTTGCGTTGTATTCCCTCGAAGAGGAAAGGGAGATGTAGCATAGTAGCGTATGTATTTCCCTTAGTTTTTGAGAACCAAGGTATCAATCCAGTAGGAGACCACGCGCGAGTCCCTCACACCTGCACAAACGAATAAGAACTTTGCAGCCAACGTGATAAGGGGTTGTCAATCCCTTTACGGTCACTTACGAAAGTGAGATCTGATAGAGATGATAGTTTATATTATTGGTATTTTTAGTTTATAAGAACAACAAATAAAAGAAATAAAAGTAAAGAAGATGTAGATTGATAGGTTGAGAATAGACCCGGGAGCCATAATTTTCTCTAGTGGCTTCTCTCATGATAGCGATATTCTACGGCGGGTAAACAAATTACTGTCGAGCAATTGATAGAAAAGCGAATAATTATGAGACTATCTAGGCATGATCATTGTATATAGGCGTCACGTGCGAGAAAAGTAGACCGACTCCTGCCTGCATCAACTACTATTACTCTACACATCGACAGCTATCCAGCATGCATCTAGTGTATTGAGTTCATAAGAATAGAGCAACGGCTTAAGCAAGATGACATGATGTAGAGGGATAAACTCAAGCAATATGATATAAACCCCATCTTTTTATCCTCGATGGCAACAATACAATACGTGCCTTGCTGCCCCTACTGTCATTGGGAAAGGACACCGCAAGATTGAACCCAAAGCCAAGCACTACTCCCATTGCAATAACTATAGATCTAGTAGGCCAAACCAAACCAATAATTCGAAGAGACTTGAAAGGATATTATGAGAACACATAAAAAGTTCAGAGAAGAACCAAATATCTTTCATAGATAACCTTGATCATAAACTCACAATTCATCGGATCTCGACAAACACACCACAAAAAGAGATTACATCGAATAGATCTCCTCGAAGACCAAGGAGAACTTCGTATTGAGATCCAGAGAGAGAGAATAAGCCATCTAGATACTAGCTATGGACCCGAAGGTCTGTGGTAAACTACTCACAACTTATGGTGAGGGCGATGGTGATGATGATGAAGACCTCCGTGATGGATCCCCCTCCGGTGGAGCTCCGGAACAGGCTCCAAGATGGGATCTTCACGGGAACAGAAGGTACGGCGGTGGAATTAGGGTTTCCTCTCTATTCACGGAGGTTTTGGGGTACGTAGACTTATATAAGAAGAAGGAGGGCACCGGGGGACGCTCGAGGGGGCCACGAGGCAAGGGGCGCGCCCTGGGAAAGGGGCGCGCCCCCCACCCTCGTGGGCCACCTCTTGATCCCTTGACGTTGTTCTCAAGCTCGGCGTGCGTGATTTTCTCCAAAAATATCTCTCGCGAAGGTTTCATTCCCGTTTGGACTCCATTTGATATTCTTTTTCTGCAAAACCCTGAAACAGGCAAAAAGCAGCAATCTGGACTAGGCCTTTGGGTTAGTAGATTAGTCCCAAAAATGATATAAAAGTGAATGATAAAGCCCATTAAACATCCAAGACTTCATAAATAATAGCATGGAACAATCAATAATTATAGATACGTTGGAGACGTATCAAGCATCCCCAAGCTTAATTCCTGCTCGTCCTCGAGTAGGTAAATGATAAAGAAAGAATTTTTTATGTGGAATGCTAACCAATATAGTTTTTCAATGTAATTCTCTTAATTTGTGGCATGAATGTTTAGATCTGAAAGATTCAAGATAAAAGTCTATATTGACATAAGAAATAACAATACTTCAAGCATACTAACAAAGCAATCATGTCTTCTCAATATACTATGGCTAAAGAAAGTTATCCCTACAAAATCATATAGTCTGGCTATGCTCCCTCTTCATGACACAAAATATGCATATCGCATTGATACGTCCAAAATGCATCACTATTTTGTATCATAATTTATCCTTATTCATTGATATATTTCACGTTACGATGATGTTCTTATGTTGTTTTGGTCTATTTTACACAGTTTGCAACTTTCCGATGCCGAAACAGCAGACGCAGGATTCAGCGACGAATCACGAAGACATGCGAAAGGGCAACCGGAGGGGGGCGAGAGGGTGCCCAGGCGCCTTGGGGGCGCGCCCCCCCTGGCCGCGCCGGGGGGGGGGGGCGCCTGGAGCCCCTGGCCCACCTCTGGTCGCCCCCTTTTGCATATATACTCTCCGTTATCCAAAAACCCTAAGGACGGGAGTTTTTACGGAGTTCCGCCGCCGCTCCGTGGCGGAAACCTACAGAGAAGAAAAAGCCATCTCCGGTGGGCAGATTCCGCCAGGGAGATCACCTCCCGGAAGTGGAGATCGTCTCCATCGTCATCACCATCGTCACGGGCATCATCGAGATCATCATCAACATCATCCCCAACACCAGCACCATCTCCATCTTCATCCAAATCTCATCTTACAATCGCAACTTGTGTTGTAACTCGTACTACCTATCCTCTCTACTCCATCGGTGTTGATTACTACTTTGTGGTGAATGCTATTGAGTTTTGTTGGAGAAATATTATTATGTCCAGATTGTTTATCACCTATTTATCCCCACTGATCATGATCTCTTTTATGTCTCGTGAGTAGTTACCTTAGTTCTTGAGGACATGGGGAAGGTCTTGTTGTTAGTAGTCATATGCTGTTGAAGTAATATGTGTTGTTTGATACTTAAGTTGTGTTGTCATTCTACTAGTGGTGTTGTGTGAGTCGAACACTCAACACTTCGCCTTATTATGGACCTAGGAGAATACATTGTGTACAAAGAATGCTTATGGTGGGTTGCCGGAGTGACAGAAACCTGAACCCCAGTTCGCACGCTTTTGCATAAGGGAATAATGGATCCTCGATCGTATTGCTATGGTTAGGCTTTTGCCTTAAATTCTATCTTGTATTTGCGGATGCTTGCAAGGTGTTTAATCATAAGAGTGCACTCATCTTAGTCTAGAGAGTGTACTAGCATAGATCCACCCACTCAACACTTATCAACACATAACATAGTATCGATACGGAATATGGCGAAAGCACATGACTACCTCTCCCGTGTGTCCTCAGGAACGCTTTAGTCTTTATAAGTTCAGTTGTTAGGCCTCTCCTTTGCTAAGAAAGGATTTGGCCAATTGTTACTCTCAGTGTCTTTTACATCGCTTGCTTTTACTTTCCTGTCGCTTATATCAAGAAACCCCTAAAAAGTTATCTTTCAGTGCTTGCAGTAATTTCTTGCTTAGAATCGCTTATCAATACCTTCTGCTCCTCGTTGGGTTCGACACTCTTACTTATCGAAAACGCTGCAATAGATCCCTTACGGTTGAGGGTCATCAAGTACCGTTTTCTGGCGCCGTTGCCGGGGAGCGTAGCGCTATTGGTAAAGTGAAACTGGTAAGGAAGTTTTTATAATTCTGTTTTTATTTTTGCTATTGCTGCTCTTTGTCCTTATGGACAACCCTGTTATTGGATCGTTGCTTACGGGAAGACGCCCCACACCTGTGGTGGTTGATCCTCCCCCCACTGAAATTGTGCCCTATAAAATACCAGCTGGTATTATCGAGTATGTTTTGGCTAATCATTATGCAGGAGATAGACATCCCGGTGAACACTTGCTATATCTGTCACAACTATGTTCATTATTTAAGCTTGCAGGTGTATCGAGGGAGTTTGTCATGAGGAAATTGTTTGCCGTATCACTTATAGATAAAGCTTCGGATTGGTATAGGCTTCTCGATAACTCACACTTACTTGAATGGCAGGAGCTTAATGTCTCTCTTTTATACTAAGTTTTATCCTCTTCATGAAATTCATCGAGACAGGAACTATATCTATAACTTTAGGTCTCGTGACGGAGAAAGCATTGCTCAAGCTTGGGGGAGATTGAAGTCCCTAATGCTCAAATGCCCTATTCATAAGCTTCCCAAGGAAATTATACTTACAATTTTTTATGCTAGGCTTTCTCGTCGGGATAAGGAGATGCTGGATGCCTCCTCTAGTGGGGTATTTCAGAAGAAGAGTGTTGAAGAAAGGTGGGATCTCATTGAAAGAATCCAGAGGAATACCGAAGATTGGGAAATTGATAAATGTATTGAACCCGCTATAAATTATGGACATGATTATATTGAGAGCTATGTGAAAACTGATTACTTCAATACTTTTTGCTCTAAGATTGGTCTTGATTCCCATCTAGTGATTGATTTCTGTAAGAATTTTGCCTCTCACGTTGATTCTTTTAAAAGGAAGAGAGACCAGCATCATGAACCTTTTAAAGAGCCACCTGTTGATATTCATGTCGCTGACCCTATATTGCCTACAGTTATATATGAACAACCTCCTTTTCCCGCAAGGATGAGGGAGCACACTCTTGTGACAGGCATAATAAATAAAAGTGAGAGAAGAGTTGATGAGCCTGAGGACCAGATCAGGGTCGATCCTCAAGTTGCATTAATTAAAGACCTTGTTACTAATGATGTTTTGGATTCCAATATAAATTTTTGTGCTGTTTCCACTAACCTTGTCACAGCCAAGAATAAAGGCCCAATTTCAGGTACTCCAGTGGTATCTGTTAAAATAGAAGATCACAATTATTATGGGCTATGCGATTTGGGATCGAGTGCAAGTGCTATCCCCTATTCACTTTATGAAGAGATCATCGGTGAGATTTCCCCTTGTGAACTTGAAGAAGTTGATGTTACTATTCATCTTGCAAACTGAACAACTATCTCTCCTATTGGAATTGTGAGGGACGTTGAAGTCCTATGTGGAAAGGTAAAATATCCTACCGACTTTCTAGTACTTGGTTCAGAGAGGGACAATTTCTGTCCTATTATTTTTGGTCGACCTTTTCTTAGAACTTGTGGAGCTATAATAGATTGCAAGAAAGGTAAAGTTTCTGTTGAATTCAATGGTGAGCCATATGAATTTAATTTTTCTAAGTTCTCTAAGCAGCCTCGTGGTACCAATTTACCTAGTGATGATAAACTTATTGAAAGTATTGCTTCTATTGCTATTCCCCCTAATGATCCTTTGCAGCAATATATGGAGGACCATGAGAATGATTTGCATATGCAGGAAAGAAATGAACTAGATGAAATATTCTGGAGGCAACCTGCTATCCTGAAGCACAACCTTCCGGTTGAGCCTTTGGGAATTTTATCAAAACCGAAAGAAGACCCGGTGTTTGATCTTAAACCTCTTCCCGATACGCTCAAGTATGCTTATTTAGATGAAAAGAAAGTATATCCTGTTATTATCAATTCTAACCTTTCAGGATATGAAGAAGAGCGACTATTGGAAGTACTCCGTAAACACCGAGGCGCCATTGGATATACCCTTGATGACCTTAAGGGGATTAGTCCATCTATCTGTCAACATACTATCAACCTTGAGCCTGATGCTAAACCAGTTGTTGATCATCAATGACGGTTGAACCCAAAGATGATGGATGTTGTGAGAACTGAGATTCTCAAGCTTCTAGCCGCAGGTATTATCTACCCTATAGCTGATAGTAAGTGGGTAAGCCCGGTACATTGTGTTCCTAAGAAAGGAGGTACAACTGTGGTTCCTAATGATAAAAATGAACTAATACCTCAGAGAATTATTATTGGATATAGAATGTGTATTGATTACAGGAAGTTGAACAAGGCAACCAGGAAGGATCACTACCCCTTGCCGTTCATCGACCAAATGCTTGAAAGGTTATCCAAAAATACCCACTTTTGTTATCTCGATGGTTATTCTGGCTTCTCTCAAATTCATGTTAACACCGCTGATCAAGAGAAGACCACTTTTACTTGTCCCTTTGGTACTTATGCTTACAGGCGTATGCCTTTTGGTTTATGAAATGCCCCTGCTACTTTTCAAAGGTGTATGTCTGCTATCTTTCATGGTTTCTGTGGGGATATTATGGAAGTCTTCATGGACGATTTCTCCGTCTATGGAACCTCCTTTGACCATTGTCTTCACAATCTTAATAAAGTTTTGCAGAGATGTGAGGAGACGAATTTGGTACTCAACTGGGAGAAGTGCCACTTCATGGTTAACGAAGGAATTGTTCTTGGTCACAAGATTTCCGAAAGGGGAATTGAAGTGGACAAAGCCAAGATCGAAGCTATTGAAAGGATGCCCTATCCAAGGGACATCAAAGGTATTCACAGTTTTCTCGGTCATGCAGGTTTTTATAGAAGATTTATTAAAGACTTTTCTAAAACATCAAGACCCCTCACTAATCTTCTCCAGAAGGACGTTCCTTTTGTATTTGATGAAAATTGTAAGGAAGCTTTTGAAGTCCTTAAGAAAGCTTTAATAACCGCTCCTATAGTACAACCACCTGACTGGAATTTACCTTTTGAGATTATGTGTGATGCTAGTGATTTTGCTGTTGGAGCCGTTTTAGGACAAAGAGTTGATAAGAAATTAAATGTTATACATTATGCTAGCAAAACCCTTGATAGTGCTCAAAGGAATTATGCTACTACTGAGAAGGAATTCTTAGCTGTAGTATTTGCTTGTGATAAGTTTAGGCAGTATATTGTTGATTCCAAAGTTATTATTCATACTGATCATGCTGCCATTAAGTACCTTATGACAAAGAAGGATGCCAAGCCAAGGCTTGTCAGATGGGTACTCCTTCAAGAATTTGATTTGCAGATTGTTGATAGGAAAGGAGAAGACAATCCGGTGGCGGACAATCTTTCAAGGATGGAAGATATACCGCACGACCCCATCCCAGTTAACGATAGTTTTCCAGACGAGCAACTTGCCGTTGTAAAAGTACAATCTCTTTCCGATCCCTAGTATGCAGATTATGCTAATTTTATTGTTGCAAAGTATTTGCCTCCAGGTTTAACACTTCAGCAAAGGAAGAAGTTGTTTCATGATTTGAGGCACAACTTTTGGGATGACCCACATCTTTTCAAAGAAGGTCCCGACGGGATCGTGAGAAGATGCATACCGGAACATGAGCAGAAGGACATTCTCAGACGGTGTCATGATAGTCCCTATGGAGGACATCATGCCGGTGAGAGGACTGCACATAAGGTTCTTCAATCAGATTTTTATTGGCCTACTCTCTTTAAGGATGCTAGAAATTATGTTTTAGCCTGTGATAAATGTCAGAGAGTTGGTAACATTAGTAGAAGGAATGAGATGCCTATGAATTACTCACTAGTGATTGAACCTTTTGATTGTTGGGGTTTTGATTTTATGGATCCTTTTCCTTCTTCGCACAAGTACACTCACATTTTAGTAGATGTTGATTATGTGACCAAGTGGGTTGAAGCAATCCCCACTGAAAGTGCTGATCACAAGACATCTTTGAAAATGCTTAAAGATGTAATTTTTCCTAGGTTTGGTGTACCAAGGTATCTCATGACTGATGGGGGATCACACTTCACGCACGGAGCTTTTAGAAAAGCTTTGGCTAAATACGATGTTAATCATAGAATTGCTTCACCATATCATCCTCAAACTAGTGGGCAAGTTGAGCTCACCAATAGAGAGATTAAGTTGATCTTGCAGAAGACAGTAAACAGAAATAGAAAGGCCTGGTCAAATAAGTTAGGAGATGCTTTGTGGGCATATAGAACTGCTTACAAAAACCCCATGGGCATGTCCCCCTATAAGATGGTGTATGGCAAGGCTTGCCATTTGCCATTAGAGTTAGAGCACAAAGCTTTCTGGGCTGTTAGAGAGCTTAACGCTGACCCAAAATTAGCTAGTGAGAAGTGTCTCCTGAACTTGACTTCTCTAGATGAATGGAGAAGTGAAGCTTACGAGAGCGCTAAAATGTTCAAGGAAAAGGTAAAAAAAGGCATGATAGGAAGATTCTGAAACGTGAATTTAATGTTGGTGATAAAATTTTGTTGTTTAGATCCCGTTTCAGGTTTTCTCCAGGTAAACTACTTTCCAGATGGGAAGGACCATTTCATATTGAAGAAGTTTATCGGTCTGGTGCAATTAAGATTAATAATTTTGAAGGCACCAAACCTCAAGTTGTGAATGGGCAAAGACTTAAACATTACATAGCAGGATACCCTGTCAATGTTGATGTGAATATAATATACACAACAACCCACGAAGAACATGTTGCAGCCCTGTTTTAGACACCAGCAGAAGCAGAATAAAGAAGAGGTATGTAGTACGGTAAGGAAACATCGCGAACCGCCATAAAAGTTCCGTATTACGAGTGTTTGCAAAATTAGTAAAATTCTGAGCCTAAGTGGAGCCGGAGACGACCTCCAGGGGGTCCAGGCGCCCACCTGGCGCGCCCCACCTCCTGGCCGCGCCGGGAGGCCGCCTGGACACCCGGGAGTCCGTCTCCGACCCCGCTTTGGTCCGTTACCTTCCTTTCTGTGCATAAATTTTTCCTATATATTTTCCCGGATTGTTCCGGCAACGTATCTTGCGATTTCGCGTGTTTTCTCTTCGATCTATTTCTGCCAGGGAATCTTTCAGCTGAATTTAGGTGCCATGGCTTCACCAAGCCCCCCCAAGGACGAGTTCGTCGTCAACGTCATCAACCCTTACCTCGCTCAGGTGAAGAAGCACCCTCAGGTAGTTCAGATGGAGGACGGTGTCCTTCGTCAAGAAGATCTGAAGGGACCTATCATGGAGGGGAGCATCCAGGCCAGGCTGGAAGAAGTGGAGCAAGAAGTCTTCGAGTACAAGAAGATGATCGAGCGTGGTGTGGAAGCTAACTTTGACATCATCAACGAGCTGAAGAACTACTTCCTGAAGGAGATGAAGGGGATGTGGGAAAGCATCACCGCATCTGAAGAAAGAATTATAGAGCTCCAAGGGCAAATTAATGATCTACATCACCAGAACTGTGAGTATGAACTAAGTTTTATGCGCATGAGTATGGGTGCTGCCTGCAGGATTCAGGAGACAAGCTTCTCGTATGAGACTGGAGAACCCCTTCCATGGAAGCGTTTCGCCGAGGACTACGTGATCAACGCCAACAAGGATGAGGAGTGAAATCTCCTGGGGTAACGGCATTCCCTTGGCTTGTTCCAAGCTTGGGGGAGTGCCCGGTATCTTTATCTTTACCTTTTGTCTTTTAGAGCCAAGTAGAGTCGTATCATGTCTAGGGAGGTTATTATATGAGATAGTTGTGTGCATTGAGGTCTATCACTCCTTCGGTGAAGAATTGTATCCGTGAGTGTGGAGTCGTCTATGATGGAATATTAATGAGAAGTTTATCGGTTCCTTTTGCTGCACTCGGTATTCTCTTCACGCAATCGACCTTATATGATGATTCTTATGGGGAGTATTGACCTTATGTCAGGTATGGCTGTGAAAACTTTATTTAATCTTGGCAAACATAGCTTTGGTCATAACAACAAGCATGATTTTCTTAAAGTATCAACATAGCCAAAACCTTTATGTTATTATGCTTGAAGTGTTATGCTGACAAGGAAGACAACTTGATGTGTTATGCTTATTTCAATGTTCATGATTTATATTGTTTTGCATCTTAGTCATCATCAATTGTCTGCTCTCTCAAAACCTTTGCTAGCCTAACTCTGTACTAAGCGGTATTTTGCTTGTGCATCCATACCCTTAAAACCAATACCTTCCATATGAGTCCACCATACCTTCCTACTCGTGGTATTCCACTACCACCTCCTAAAGTATATAATTTATGTGTTATCCTTAAATGTTCAAAATCTTTTATTTTGTGCCTCTGTTTTAGCTCATGAGGAAGTAATAGCTAATTCATGATTTTTTTTTTGAGTTGGACAAGCTTCACCCCGGGATTGCATGTTTAATGTGCAAACCCATAATAGGAGGAGGAACTGGCAAAGAGTGCGCCCGACTCAAAAATAATATAACAAACAAACCCTCCTTCACGCTTTGTTCATGAGAAATCAGAAAACTTTGGCAGTGATAAACAAGGAGAATAAGAGGATGCGATCGTCCTCGTGCGGGAGCCGTTCCTTGAAACTTGTCCAGCTCAAGAGGTAATTGAGTTATCTGTTAGCATTCGTTCACAAATCATGCACCTCTCAAAACTTGTTTTCATTCTGTTTGATTTAAGGATAGCACTTGAGTTTTCCCTACTACCCTAGAGCAGGGCCTATCTTTTAATTTTAAGTTGAGTCAGTTATTTCTACTTCCTTCTATTTCTCAAAGACAGCAGACATTTGATGTTGATAAGGATTCATTCATATAAAGCTGCATTAAGATTTGTCATATCATATCCTTGTTGACATTATCATTTGATAAGTAAGTTGTTTGTCATGCCCAGCTAAGGCAAATATCTTCCTTTGTGTTAACACTTTAACTTCTTGCCTATTAACATGTTATTTCAAAAAGCTTCAATTGATCTCATCAAAACATAAGAAGAGCAAAAGTTAAAATCTAATTGTTGTTTTTTGACCAAAGGACATGTTTTCCATGATTCAATGAGTATCCTTAGCCCTACTTTTGAATATAAGTGTTATCACTCTTTTATAAGGGCCTTATGAATTGAAGATTGCTGTTGAGGATATTAGAGTTGGTAAAGAAACTATGATGCTTCTTGTCCGTATTCTATTTATCGACACTTCACTCTCTAAACTTGTAGACAGGTTTACCGAGCTCAGTATTCGCTTGGGGACAAGCGAGGTCTAAGCTTGGGGGTGTTGATACGTCCCAAATGCATCACTATTTTGTATCATAATTTATCCTTATTCATTGATATATTTCACGTTACGATGATGTTCTTATGTTGTTTTGGTCTATTTTACATAGTTTGCAACTTTCCGATGCCGAAACAGCAGACACAGGATTCAGCGACGAATCAGGAAGACATGCGAAAGGGCAACCGGAGGGGGCCACAGGGTGCCCAGGCGCCCTGGGGGCGCGCCCCCCTGGCCGCGCCGGGGGGGTGGCGCCTGGAGCCCCTGGCCCACCTCTGGTCGCGCCCTTTTGCATATATACTCTCTGTTATCCAAAAACCCTAAGGACGGGAGTTTTTACGGAGTTCCGCCGCCGCTCCGTGGCGGAAACCTACAGAGAAGAAAAAGCCATCTCCGGTGGGCAGATTCGCCGGGGAGATCACCTCCCGGAAGGGGAGATCGTCGCCATCGTGATCTCCATCGTCACGGGCATCATCGAGATCATCATCAACATCATCCCCAACACCAGCACCATCTCCATCTTCATCGAAATCTCATCTTACAATCGCAACTTGTGTTGTAACTCGTACTACCTATCCTCTCTACTCCATCGGTGTTGATTACTACTTTGTGGTGAATGCTATTGAGTTTTGTTGGAGAAATATTATTATGTCCAGATTGTTTATCACCTATTTGTACCCACTGATCATGATCTCTTTTATGTCTCGTGAGTAGTTACCTTAGTTCTTGAGGACATGGGGAAGGTCTTGTTGTTAGTAGTCATATGCTGTTGAAGTAATATGTGTTGTTTGATACTTAAGTTGTGTTGTCATTCTACTAGTGGTGTTGTGTGAGTCGAACACTCAACACTTCGCCTTATTAAGGACCTAGGAGAATACATTGTGTACAAAGAATGCTTATGGTGGGTTGCCGGAGTGACAGAAACCTGAACCCCAGTTCGCACGCTTTTGCATAAGGGAATAATGGATCCTCGATCGTATTGCTATGGTTAGGCTTTTGCCTTAAATTCTATCTTGTATTTGCGGATGCTTGCAAGGTGTTTAATCATAAGAGTGCACTCATCTTAGTCTAGAGAGTGTACTAGCATAGATCCACCCACTCAACACTTATCAACACATAACATAGTATCGATACGGAATATGGCGAAAGCACATGACTACCTCTCCCGTGTGTCATCAGGAACGCTTTAGTCTTTATAAGTTCAGTTGTTAGGCCTCTCCTTTGCTAAGAAAGGATTGGGCCAATTGTTACTCTCAGTGTCTTTTACATCGCTTGCTTTTACTTTCCTGTCGCTTATATCAAGAAACCCCTAAAAAGTCATCTTTCAGTGCTTGCAGTAATTTCTTGCTCATAATCGCTTATCAATACCTTCTGCTCCTCGTTGGGTTCGACACTCTTACTTATCGAAAACGCTGCAATAGATCCCTTACGGTTGAGGGTCATCAATCATGCACAACCCCAATTTCAGCCAAGCACTTGTTTTCATACTCTATCTTTTCAAACCATTTAATTTTCACGCAATAAATGAGCGTGAGCCACAAATATAGCACTATGGGTGGAATAGAGGTGGTTGTGGAGAAGACAAAATGGAGGGAGATAGTCTCACATCGACTAGGCGTATCAACGGGCTATGGAGATGCCCATCAATAGATATCAATGTGAGTGAGTAGGGATTGCCATGCAACGGATGCACTAGAGCTACATATGTATGAAAGCTCAAAGAAACTAGTGGGTGTGCATCCAACTTGCATGCTCACGAAGACCTAGGGCATTTGAGGAAGCCCATCATTAGAATATACAAGCCAAGTTCTATAATGAAAATTCCCACTAGTATATGAAAGTGACTAAGCATGAGACTCTCTACAATGAAGAACATGGTGCTACTTTGAAGCACAAGTGTGGAAAATAGATAGTAGCAATTGTCCCTTCTCTCTTTTCTCTCATTTTTTGGAGGTGCTTTCTCCCTTTTTTTATTAGCCCCTCTCTATTTTATTTTTGGGCCATCTCCCTTTTTTATTGGCATTTCCTCACATGGGACAATGCTCTAATAATGATGATCATCACACTTTTTATTACAACTCAAAATTACATCTTGATACTACAACAAGTATGACACTACATGAATGCCTCCGGCGGTGTACCGGGATATGCAATGAATCAAGAGTGACATATATGAAAAATTATGCATGGTGGCTTTGCCACAACTACGATGTCAACTACATGATCATGCATGGCATTATGAGAATATGATGCGTGTCATATGAACGGAACGGTGGAAAGTTGCATGGGAATATATCTCGGAATGGCTATGGAAATGCCATGATAGGTAGGTATGGTGGCTGTTTTGAGGAACAATATGGTGGCTGTTTTGAGGAAGGATATAAAGTGGGCTTATGGCACCGGCGAAAGTTGCGTGGTACAAGAGAGGCTAGCAATGGTGGAAGGGTGAGAGTGCGTATAATCCATGGACTCAACATTAGTCATAAGAACTCATATACTTATTGGAAAAATCTACGAGTCATCAAAACAAAGCAATCAATGCATGCTCCTAGGGGGGAGGTTGGTAGGAGTTAACCATATCATGCCCCCGACTGTCGGGGAAACTGATCGCCCACGAACACCTATGGGACCGGAGCCCCTTTTCGGTACGGCGGGGGGCGGAGGATGCACAAAGAGCGGATCGAGGCGAGCACACGAGCAGTTTATCCAGGTTCGGGCCGCACGGATGCGTAAAACCCTACTCCTGCTTTGGTGGTTGTATTGAGTTCTTGGCTCGGGAGCGAGGAGAGCTACAGGCGCTCTAACTGCTAGCAAAACCGAGCGTGCGAATGATCGATGTTCGGAACCCCTTCTACGTTGCGCATGGGCCTCCTTTTATAGGTCAAAGGGGTCACCGACAGGTGGCAACACAGATGGGGGTAAAAATGTAAAAAGAGTGGTAGTTGGAACAGTGTTTGTACAGCGCTCTATACCTAACCCTGACGGCAGGGGACAAGGGCATTAAATGTCCGTCGCCGTCGCCCAAACAGTGCAAAAAGTGGCCGTCAGGGGCGCCACCGTCCGCCACGATGGTAGCTTCGTCATCGCTGCTTGCCACCGTGTACCCTAGGCTGCACAGCCTTCCGTCACGTGCCTCTGGGATGGTCCCAGAGCGACACATGGGTGGATGCGCTGGAGCACGGGTACTAAGTGGAAGCTTGCTGCGGCAAGCGCCTTGCCGTGGTTTCCATCTTGTCGCTTCCGGGAGCTTGTCGCTCACCGGGCCTTGTTGGGACGCAAGTTCCTTGAAATGCCTTGTTTGGCCTTCCCGGCAAGCTCCTCTTGCCAGGGTCTTGCGCCTTGAGTGATTTTGTGCCTTGAGTGGCCTTCCCGGCAAGCTCTTCTTGCCGGGGTCTTGTCTCTTTGACTTGTATACTCTGTTCTTGAATGGCTCCGAAGGTCTTGGCGGTCGCTTGGCTAGCCTTGCCGTGGGACGCTGCAACTGCCCGTGCACAAGTTCGGGATACTAAGGTACCCCTACTTTAGTACACCGACAGGAGCCCCCGGGCCTGGGCCATACACGGTGCCGAGCGCTGTTGGGCCAGGCCCAAAACAGTGCACGGGCACGCGCGGCCTGCGGCATGCCGTATCTTACTCCGTATCCACCGCGTCCTCCCCTAACAGCACGCGTCAATCGTGGCGTCATGGGAGAGATCGTGGCCTATTTCTTTAATTGGAAATGCGGAACGTCCGCCCCCTTCCCCCTTATAAGCAGGGGAAACAGGGGCAGTTCGTCCATCTGCCCATTGCTTCTTCAATCCTCAGAAACCTCCGCTGCTCCCCTCCGCCCCGAAGGCCGAAAGAGAGTAGCGCTCCGCCCCCTCCGCCGCCACCAGCACAACCAGCGGCGTCGACCTCCCTTGCCGCTTCTGCCATGGCTCCGAAAGGCGAGAAGGGGAAGTCCGCGAAGTCGGCCGAGGCGCTGCGGCTTGCAGCGATGCGGAAGAAGAAGGCGGTCTTCCCGCCAAAGCTTGACGCGGAGGAGCTGAGGGATACCTTCTACCTTTTATGGTCGAGGGAGACGAAGGCGCATCCGCGCACCAAGGTAATCCCAGCCGTAGCTTGCAAGATGTTTCCGACTGGCTATGCCTTCTTTGCTCTGTTCTTCTACTGCGGGCTCTGCCCGCCCTATTCTGAGTTCTTCTGCGACATCATGAACACATACGGATTCCACCTCCTTGACTTCACCCCCAACGCCGTTCTTACCATGGCCGTTTTCGCACATCTGTGTGAAAACTTTGTCGGAGTCTTCCCAAATGTAGCTCTTTTCCGCCATTACTTCACGCCTCGAGTTGAGAGGGGAGAGCCTCTGTCTGGCGGAATCTCTTGGATCTCTAGGACTCATAAGAAGGAAGCTTACTTATCTGGAGAGCTCCGTGGCAAGTGGGATGAGTGGAGAGCCAACTGGTGTTGGATCGTAGAGGATAACCCACAACACTTTACCGCCCAACGCCAAACCCCAGTAGTACGCGGCGACGACTGGAGCGACTTGGCACCGGAAGATAGTAAATTGAAGATTGTCACTACCCGGATCCTTCGCCTCAGGCACGCAAAGCTCACCGTAGGTGCAGTTGGAGCAGACTTCCTCCGCCGCCGTATCGCCCCCTTGCAGGAGAGGAAGAGGCCTGCCTGGGAGTTCGAGAACGCGACAGATATCATGAGGCTACGCCAGGGCCTCAATTATAACTTCACTGTCCTGGAGCTCAACGCGATGCTCGAGGCGCTGTTCAAGTACGACTCTGACCATCCCGAGTGGTTTACGTTGCCGAGGGGCGTAGTTCCGCTGTGCAACAACTCGTCGCTCAGCGCCATCCGTGCAGCGATGCCGCTGTGCGATTCCCACGGGATTGACCCGACTTGGCAAGAGCCTTCCGATGAAGCTGTGTAGGCGTTCTTCGACAACTTGGAGGAAATGCCAGTCAACTCCGATGAGAAGAAAGGCCTCACCCGCGACACCACTGACCAGGAGATGGCATATATTGCCACCAGGCTGGAGGAGGCAGCGGCAGCCGCGGCCGTGGGCGAGTTCGGGTACACAGTGGAGGAGGCGGAGGCAGCGGAGGCGACAAGCCTTGCCGAGCAGGAAGAGCTTCTCAAAGCGGGGAAGCTTGCGGAGAAGGTTGCCAAGACAAGTGAGCCCGCCGAGCAGGGCGCCGAGTCGAGTGGGCCCGCCGAGCAAGGCGCCGAGTCGAGCGGGCCTGTTGGGGACTCGAGCGGCTCACTGGAGATCGGCTCCTCTTCTTCCTCGTCCTCAGGCAGCTCGCCGCCACCAGCAGAGCCCCCGGCTCCGCGAAGGCGCCTCCGCAAGGCCGGAGACGTAACGGAGCGGCAGACGGGCCAACGGCCGCAGCGCCGTGCGACACGCGCCACCGCGGCAAGCAGGGCTGCCACGGGAGCACCTCGTGCTTCCACGGCAACTGGAGCGGGATCTTCCCGGACTGGCGCCTCTGCTCCCGCCACCCCTCGTGCTTCGGCGGCAACCGGAGCGGGTTCTTCTCAGACCACCGTCCCTGCCCCCGCCAAGCGGCCAAGGGAGCCCACTCCTCCGCCTCCTCGTGCCGGGACGCGTGTCGTGGAATTAACACGTCAGATGTCCGGTTTAGCGGACTTAGTGGTGAGGCCGCGCATCTATGTAGTAGCTTGAGTGGGGTTGAGCGGAATCGAGAGACGCGATGTAAGACACGGATTTAGACAGCTTCGGGCCCCAGGAAACATCATCCGGTAATAACCCTACGTGCTGTTTGAGGCTAGATCTCATTATGATCCTCATGATGTCGCCGGTAAACCGGCTCTTGGTGTCTAACCCTAGAAACTTGTGAGAACCTCTCTAAAACTTGTCTCAACTTCTCCCTCTAACTTGTAGCTTTTCTCACCTGTCCCTCTTTGGGGAGCCATGCCCCTCCTTATATATGTTGAAGGGGCGGGTTACGTGACTAGTCCTAGTAGGATTAGGATTGATCTATTACAAGGAGTCCTAGTCTTGCTTCCTTTGTAGGAGAATATTCCTTGCGCTTTATTCATAAACCGGCCCACCATACATGAACCGACCTTCTGGGCCTTGGGCCTTGTCATCCATGATCCACCTGCTGGGTTACCAATAAATTGCCAAGTGTAAACTGTCTTAAGTAAACTGCCAAGTCCGGCTGGGTTATATTTCCGGCCGGTTTATACCACGGGGTATATCCCCGACATTAGCCCCCAAGTTTAGCTTGGATTTATCCATGGTAGACATATGCTGCAAAATAAACACAAGAACGAATCTGACAGGTTGTGCTCCGGGTTAAGAATTTCTTGTAAACTGGCATCTGACCATCCTTAAGTCCTTGTCCTTTCCTTCTTCTAGAAAATCCAGGTCAACAGACAAGCTTCATAATTAACTTGTTTGCATAAGAAATATTGTAAATCAAGGATCCATTTGACTTGGCCTTCAATACTTTGACTTGACAAAATTATTGATCTTTAAATATTCAATTGATATCCAGCCGGCTTGAGAATGCCGTTTATGATTACCACCATTGCCGGTTTATAAAAAACTGATAATTCCAGGTCATGACTGTTTATAGATGCCGGGCTATGATTGTTGCCAACGCTGGGTCACACAATTAATCTTCCGGACTTACCCAAAACTGGGAATTTGAAGATGTTCCTCCTTTATATCCATATTACCTGTAGCCCCCAAGTCTTAAGAAGAAAACATAGTGATATCTTAAGACTTGTTTGAATATAATGGTTGCAATCTTGAAGAAATCCAGATTGTTCATCTCAGTCACTAGTCAAATACTGAATATTCCACATATGTAGCCCCCAAGTGCCGGGTTATTATGTAATAATGAGCAGGGACTTTGTATATACTTCATTGAAAATAGCATTGTATAATCTTGAAGAAATCCGGATTGTTCATCCCAATCACTATGAAACTGAATATTCCATATTATATAGCCCCCAAGTGCCGGGTCATTATGCAATAATGAGCAGGGACTTTGAAAATATGATCATGTAAACTTGAATAGCAACATGTAGCCCCCAAGTGCCGGGTCATTATGCAATAATGAGCAGGGACTTTGAAAATATGATAAAAAAATAACATTATATAATGTAACTTCCATCGTGGGGTTTGAACCCACGTCCACAAGGTTAAGAGCTTTGTGCTTTACCAACTGAGCAGTGGACCCTTCAATATAATGGATTAATACTTGTGTACCTTGAATTGTTGACAGGAACGATCGGTAGCCCCCAATGGCCGGCTCAATACGATGTGATGAGTCGAGTCTTCAATAAGGTGAGCAAAAAATGACTTTGCATTAGCCCCCAAGTGTCATGGTGCATGCTTGCAGTGACATGAGACTTGTGTATTTGATGTAATCTTAATTTGAATAATGTAGCCCCCAACTGCCGAGTTGTAAGCCTGCAGCAACTCGGGACTATTCCTTTGTAGAATAAATCACTTCCATCGATGAAATAATATCCATTGCGCTTAAAGCGACTTTGAAAACCTGAATCATAATATTGATGACCATAGTAAAAATCCAGCCATGTTGGCTATTGAAGGTTTGAATAATATAATCCGGTCTTGAAAACCGGTTCCAGTGATATTTGATCACAACCAGGCCGTGTTAATAAACATCGGTCATTATTTTGTATCATACTGGCGATTTATAGTCAAAGCCAGGCCGGTTTTATAAACACCGGTCATTATAACTGATCATGTACTACCAATATGTATTTAAAAACAATACTTCATACCTGTGATTAAGTATGCTTGATATCCTTAATCCGGCGAACATTGTTGTTTCTGAGGAAGCTCTTGGCTCTGTTGGTGCGTACCCAATGATTCCGGGTTTATAGAACTGCCGGTTTAAATAATGCTGGAGCGTTGTGTCCAGACTTTGAAGATATGTGGTCAACTTTGCAGTTGTCCCACTCCGGATTAAAGAACCAGAAAAACATAAACACCAGAAATGCAAGTTTTGCAAATAAAACCATGTAGTCAAGGCTTTTTACGAGCTGCCAGGCTCAAAGCAAGGTTCAACCAATCAATGGAATGGGCTTACCATCCAGAGGGCCTCTATGGTTCCCGTAGAACCATAGGAAAAACTTTAGCCAATCAATGGAATGGGCTTGCCATCCAGAGGGCCTCTATGGTTCCATAGAACCATAGGAAAAACTTTAGCCAATCACTGGAATGGGCTTACCATCTAGAGGGCCTCTATGGTTCCCGTAGAACCATAGGAAAAAACTTTAGCCAATCACTGGAATGGGCTTACCATCCAGAGGGCCTCTATGGTTCCATAGAACCATAGGAAAAACTTTAGCCAATCACTGGAATGGGCTTACCATCCAGAGGGCCTCTATGGTTCCATAGAACCATAGGAAAAACTTTAGCCAATCACTGGAATGGGCTTACCATCCAGAGGGCCTCTATGGTTCCATAGAACCATAGGAAAAACTTTAGCCAATCACTGGAATGGGCTTACCATCCAGAGGGCCTCTATGGTTCCATAGAACCATAGGAAAAACTTTAGCCAATCACTGGAATGGGCTTGCCATCCAGAGGGCCTCTATGGTTCCATAGAACCATGGGAAAAACTTTAGCCAATCACTGGATGGTTGTCACCATCCAGAGGGGGTTTGTTCCATGTATTCTTTGGTTCGAATACGACCTATGTTTGAGCAGGAAGCCCTTCAGTGATTACATCGGCAGAGTACATATATGGGAGTTGCCCTGCACAACCAGATAGACTGATCAAAGCATCTTATTTTCCTAATGAAAAAATACTACATAATAAGAGGAATAATATTGTAGATGGATATCACCTGAGTGAATTTGAACCGGTATGTTGAATAGACCGGATCACAGGGTGGACAGTAAAACGATCACAGCATCAGTGGCACCACAGATATATGAATCGGCCGCGGTATTGTAACCCGTCGAAGATGAGTAAATTTGTCCTCCGTGTTGTAAACCGGTGCGGACGCGTGAACCGGCCGTCCGTTCATTAAGTAATGTGACACAAATGAAAATGCCGTTGTAGAATATGGCTAATGCGTGTTGATATCCGCAGTATAACAATGATTTTACCTGTATATGAAAATACCAATTGGGCAGCGTAATGGTGCTCAGAGGAAATAAAATGTCTTAATAAAATATATAGGAAAGATAACACCTGATTTGCTCGAAGAACAGATGGGTCGGCCGACGCCGACGGGCTAGTTGTCCTCCTGGTGGTAAACCGGCGCGGTTGTGGATGATGGTCACGACGTTGTAAACCGGTGCGGTCGCGAGAAACGGCCACGGCATTGTAAACCGGCGCGGTCGGTCCGTTGAGTAACGATAGGGAGTCGGTCGTGGTGTTGGAGCCCAGCGCGCGTGGGCGCAGACAGACGAGTCGGCCGGCGTATTGATGTAAACCGGATCACAACACGCATGCTCGTGAAGCCGCGACATACCCTGACGATGATCCGGCAGCCGCTTTTAATAGTCGCCCTGAGTAAAAAATATTACATGCGAGAGTAATTGTTGTCGGATGAATTAATATATGCAGATAGAATACATTAGAAAAATAACACCTGGTAGTGCCGGGTAGCAGACATAGTGATTGATGATGGTAATCAAACAGCCGTACTAGTACTCCGTACTAGCACCTTTCATGTGAGGATGTGACGGGTGGTCAGACCCATCGGTTAAATTTCAATCAAGGCGGCTGTGGCCAGACTAGCCAGATCCTTTGCTCCCGAAGTGAAGCGCTAGTGCGGAAAACACAGCGATCTGATATTTAACATTGGCGGGTCAATCAGAGACAGGTCACGGCGTCTCAATTTGGCCGGTCTTTTTGAAAACATCTTGGGTTCCATGTGGTGGTTTTGATTCCTTGGCTGATGTTGGTGTACTAAAGTAGGGGTACCTTAGTATCCCGACTTGTGCACGGCCACTAGCAGCGTCCCGTGGTCAGGCTCACCACGCGCCCGCCAAGGCCCACTCTAGTCCCTTTGGAGCCATTCAAGAACAAAGTAGTCAAGTTAAGAAACAAGACCCCGGCAAGAGGAGCTTGCCGGGAAGGCCGCTCCAGGCTCAAGATCATCCCTTCAGCACAAGTCCCTTGCAAGAGGAGCTTGCCAGGAAGGCCAAAGAACAGCATCTCAGAAGACATGCCGTGGCGCATTGCGCGCCCCGGCAAGACCCGGAGAGCGACAAGCTTCCGGGCCCGGCAAGGTAGCGACCGCGGCAAGGTGCTTGCCGCGGCCAGCTTTCACTGTGCACCTGCGCTCCAGCTCATCTGGCCACGCGTCGCCCTGGGGCCCTTCCTGGGGCACGTGGCGGATGGCTGTGCAGCCTGGGGTCCACGGTGGCATGCCACGATGACGAGGCTACCGTCGTGGCGAACGGAGACGCCCGGACGAACGCTTTTTGCACTGTTTTGGGGCGACGGCGACGGGCATTCAATGCCTTTGTCCCCCATCGTCTGGGTTAGGTATAGACCACTGTGCATACACTGTACATGCACTGTTACAACTACCACAAATTTTACGCTTTTACCCTCATCTACGTTGACACCTGTCGGTGACCCCTTTGAACTATAAAAGGAGGCCCATGCACAACGTAGAGGGGGGTTCGGTTCCGAAACTTGATCACTCCCACGCTCGGTGTAGCCAGTACTGTAGATCTTCAAGCTCCCGAGCCAAGAACTTAATAACAAAACCAAGGCAGGTGTAGGGTTTTACGCATCCGTGCGGCCCGAACCTGGGTAAACTACTCGCGTGCGCGTCTCGATCTGCTCTTTGTGCTCCCTCCGCTCCCTTGCCGTACCGAAAAGGGGCTCCGGTCCCATAGGTGTTCGTGGGCGATCAGTTTCCCCGAAATCTTTGGCGCGCCAGTTAGGGGGCGTCGAGGTTGTGCGAACCTGATCCGGCGTTCACGCGGGCGCAGTCTTCAGCAACTTCATCAACTTCGCAAACTTCATCGACATGCCGCCGAAGAAGAAAGCTTCGGAGGTCGGAGGCCCGTCCGCGTCGATCCCGCCGCCACCAGAACCAATGGTTGGTGGGGTAGACGCTGGCGGAGGGGCGGACGCCGGCGAGGAAACTCACGGCGCCGCAAAGTCCAAGGACAAGACGGACGACCGATCCCACTCCAAGACCTCGGCGTCCGTGCACGCACCACGTCCCTCTCAGGAGGTGCCGGGCCAGCAGCGGTGTGGTACCCAGGGTACCATACGCTTGCTGGGACGTGGCCAAGCTGGCGGGTCGCGGGATGCTCAAGGCCAACACATCAGCACGAGCAAGGGGCGGTCGCCGGGGCGGGACCCTGCTCCTTCTAACGCTGTTAGAAGTCCGAGCATATCTCGCTCCTCGCACCGCTCGCCACCGCTTCCCTCCTCTCCAGCAGAAGCCCTAGCAAGAGCTCAGCTGCTCCTCGATTTCCCTCCAACGGCAGACAAGGCCGAAGACTGGAGGGCTACAATCCAGAGCCTCATCGCCTTCGCCAACAACGACACGCCGCAGCAGCCGGCAACATCACGGCCGCGGAAAGTCACCCAAGCGAAGGCCGTTGGAGACAAGACCGCCGGGGGTGCGACTACCGTGCACTCCCCGCCGCGGAAGCAGAAATCACCGACCCGCCGGATCAACATCGATGATGACTCCACGGCGTCGTCGGATCCGCGGGTTCTCCGCGATCAACGCCAAGTCCTCGACGACAGGCGACAAGAAGATGCTCGAACCCGCATCGAGCGTCGAAGAGAAGTGCGACGACAGTCCGACCAGCGCGCTGGGACAGCTGTCGACATGCACGCGCCCGGTGAACCAGGCGACTTGCCGTACGCGGCAGGTTGCCCTGCGTTCACCCGAGAGCTGCGCCAAGTCCAGTGGCCCAGCATGAAGAACTTTAAGCCCAACGTACCCGAGAAGTACGACGGCAAGACCCATCCCTCGGAGTTCCTCAACATTTACACCATTGCGGTGCAGGCTGCCGGGGGACGCGACGAGAAGATTCTAGCGAATTACTTCCCGCTCGTGCTTAAGCCAAACGTCAGATCTTGGCTTATGCACTTGCCGGAGAACTCCATCTCTTCTTGGGGAGATCTATGCCACCAGTTTGTCAGCACCTTCACGGGCGGCCACAAACCCCACGGTCAGGAGAGCGATCTCCACATTCTTGCCCAGAAGGAGGGAGAGTCCCTGCGAAAGTACATCCAGAGGTTCAGCCGCGTCCAGCACAACATCCCGGATGTCCACCCTGCCGCGGTTATCAGCGCGTTCCACCAGAATGTGCGTAACCGCCGGATGAGAGAGGAGATGGTGATGACCAAGATCCGGGACGTCAGCGAGCTTTACGCTCTGGCTGACAAGTGTGCGCGCGCTGAAGAAGGGAGGAGACTCCCCGGGGAGGATACTGGAGCAGGAGGAACAAACAGCGAGGATGCCGCCCCGGCAAGGAAAAACCGGAGGCGGGACAATAAGAAGAAGAAGAACAAGGAAGTACTGGCTGTGGAGAAGTCCGGCAAGGAGGCTGGCGACAAGAAAACTCAGGCTGGTGGCTCCGGCAAGGAGCCTGCCACTGTAGCCGCCGCCGACAAGCATGACGGCTCCGACAAGCAGTACTGCAAGATCCACCGCACCAAGGGCCACGATCTCCAAAACTGCAAGAGGGTCGAATACCTCGTCGAGCAGCAGAAGGCTGAGTCGAGCGATGCGACAAGGAGAAGGCCCAAGGAGACGGAGGAGAGTCCGGCAAGAAGCGGCCATTCAATGGCCGGGGAGGACGCCGCGGCAAGGCCAAGTAGCGGCAAGGAGATAGACCTCCCCGCGGCCGCGACAAGGACGAAGACGAAGACGACGACGACGAGGACATGGATGACGGAGACAACAGCGAGCAGGAGTTCCAGAAGGCCACAGAAGTTCTGTGCGTCGATGGAGGTGCCTCTCTGCACACTTCCCACCGCCAACTCAAACAATGGGTGCGGGAAGTGAATGCGGGTGAGCCACCCGTCGAGTCGCGCAAACTCCTGAAGTGGTCCAGCACGCCCATCACCTTCGACCTTGAGGACCACCCTGACCGCACAACTGCGGTCGGGTGCTTGCCGATGTTGGTTTCGCCAACCATCCGCAACCTCAGGGTCACCAAGATGTTGGTTGACGGCGGGGCCGGCCTCAACTTGATCTCCTCCGCTGTGATCCGGAAGCTGCAGATCCCCGACAGCGAGCTCGAGGAAACCGGAACTTTTCAAAGAATTAACCCGGGAAGGAGCAAGCCGAAGGGGAAGATTACACTGCCAGTGACCTTTGGCGGAGAGCTAAACTTCAGGACTGAGAGGATCACCTTCGACGTCGCCGATATCCCGTTGCCATACAATGGGATACTTGGCCGTCCTGCGCTCGCCAAGTTCATGGCAGCCTCTCACTATGCATACAATATGCTCAAGATGCCAGGGCCAATAAGCGTCATCTCTGTCCCCGGCGACAAGAAGGACGCGCTTATCTGCGCCGACAAGATCTACCGGGACGCAGCAGCCGCGGCAGACAGCAAGACACTTGCCGCTGAAGCTCCCGGGGGGAAGACCAAGACCAAGTCCGGCAAGAGCTCTGGGGCCCACTCCGAAAAACGCACCTCTACGGAGTGCTGCGCTACCGTCGAGGACGCACCATCGAGCTCCACCGGCAAGTGCAGGAAAGGAATGGCAGCTCCACCTGCAACCAAGAAGGTGTCCGCCAAGGAGGATGGCACTGGTGGTACTTTCACCATCAGTGCTACGCTCGACCCCAATTAGGAAAGCGCGCTCGTTGCCTTCCTGCGGGCGAATGTCGACGTGTTTGCATGGCAACCGTCTGACATCCCCAGCGTTCCCAGGAAGGTAATTGAGCACAAGCTTGCTGTTTGTCCTCATGCGCGGTCCGTCAAGCAGAAGGTCAGGAAGCAAGCAGTGGAGCGCCAAGAGTTTATAGCTGAAGAGATCAAGAAGTTGGAAGCAGCAGGCCTTGTTAGAGGTGTAATTCAACCCACGTGGCTGGCCAATCCAGTTGTCGTGCGCAAAGCTAATGGGAAGTGGAGACTTTGTATAGACTTCACTAATGTGAATAAAGCTTGTCCTAAGGATCCATTTCCCTTGCCGCGCATTGACCAGATCGTTGACTCCACGGCTGGATGTGAGTTTCTTTCATTCCTTGATGCATACTCCGGATACCACCAGATATTCATGGCTGAGGAAGATGAAGAGAAGACCGCATTAATTACTCCATGTGGCACTTATTGTTTCATATGTATGCCCTTTGGATTGAAGAATGCGGGTTCAACATTTGCAAGGGTGGTCCACACTGCTTTTGAGCCACAGATCCACAGGAATGTAGAAGCGTACATGGATGATATAGTGGTCAAGAGCAAGGACAAGGATACCCTGATCCAAGACCTAGAAGAAACTTTTGTGAATCTGCGCAAGATACAACTCAAGCTTAACCCCGAGAAGTGCGTCTTTGGAGTCCCCTCCGGCAAGATTCTCGGGTTTTTTGTGTCCCAGAGGGGGATCGAAGCCAATCCCGACAAGATCAAGGCCATCGAGCAGATCGAAGCTCCGAAGCGTGTCAAGGATGTACGAAGACTTGCTGGTTATGTGCCTGCCCTCAGCAGGTTCATTTCAAAGTCTGCAGAACGCGCCTTGCCGTTTTTCAAAATCTTGAAAAAGGCAAGTCCAATGAAATGGACTCCGGAAGCGGAGGCAGCGCTGCAGGACTTGAAAGGATACCTGTCCTCCACTCCAATACTTGTCGCACCTAGGCCACAAGAGAAGTTGCTGCTGTACTTAGTAGCAACCAATCAAGTGGTTAGTGCTGCGTTGTTAGCGGAAAGGGAAGCAGAGGAAGAGCCCACAGCCCCGGCAAGCACATCCAGCGACAAGCAGGGGGCTCCCCCGACAAGTTCTGGCCATGACAAGGATGAGTCTGCGCAGATACAAGGAGAAGTGCGAAAGAAGATGGTGCAGCGCCCAGTTTATTTTGTCAGCTCCCTCTTGCAGGGGGCTAGGTCAAGATACTCTGGGGTGCAGAAGTTGCTTTTCGGCCTCCTCATGGCCTCTAGAAAGCTGCGCCACTACTTCCAAGCACATGAGATAACGGTGGTCACTCGCTTTCCGTTGAAGAGGATATTGCAAAATCCAGAAGCAACAGGAAGGATTGTCGAGTGGGCACTAGAGCTGTCAAGCTTCGGCCTTAAGTTTGAGAGTACTTCAACTATCCAGAGCCGAGCATTGGCGGAGTTCATAGCAGAATGGACACCAACGCCAGACGAAGAAGTTCCAGAGACAAGCATCCCCGTCCAAGAAGCAAGAAAAGAATGAATAATGTACTTCGATGGTGCCTTCTCGCTGCAAGGCGCCGGTGCTGGTGTGCTGCTTGTCGCACCCACCAGGGAGCACCTCAAGTACGTTGTCCAAATGCACTTTCCCAAGGAACAAGCGACAAACAATACTGCTGAGTATGAAGGTTTGCTTGCCGGCCTCAGAGTTGCGGCCGAACTTGGGATCAAGAAGTTGATCGTGCGGGGAGATTCACAGTTGGTGGTCCGACAAGTAAACAAGAGCTACCAGAGTCCTTTAATGGAAGCTTATGTCGATGAAGTGAGGAAGCTCGAAGAACACTTTGAAGGCCTGCAGATGGAGCACGTTCCAAGAGCTCAAAATGATATCACAGACGGCCTGTCAAAGTGTGCTGCATTGAAGCTACCTGTGGAACCAGGGACCTTCATGCTCAAGCTAACTCAACCATCTGTTACACCATCAGTTGGGCAAAGCAAGAAGAGGAAGTTGGTCTCCGGCGACTACTTGCCGACGGATCTTCCTGAAGCCGCCGCCAAGGTCCCCAAGATCAACGACAAAGTTGCTGAGGAACAGTCTGCTCCTGCAAGCCCCAGGGATTGTACCGTTGAAGCAGGCGTTCCCGGAAAAGTCCTGCCCCGGCAGGCTTGCCGGGGAACGCTCAGCTCCGGCAGAGCCGCAAGCCTTAGCCGTAGAAGCTGACGTTCCCGCAGCAGCACTGATGCCTTTAGTCCTTGTTGTTGAGCCTCGGGCTCTAGCATGGGCACAGCAAATTGTCCGTTTTCTTCAAACTGGAGAACTTCCCGAAGAACCAGAAGAGATAGAGAGGATTACCAGGCAGTCAAGTATGTACCAGTTCGTCGGCAATGAACTGTACAGAAGAAGACTCAATGGTGTCAAATTGAAGTGCATTTCCCGGGAAGATGGACAGAAGCTGTTGGCAGAGATACATGGAGGCATATGTGGCCACCACATTGGCGCAAGAGCACTTGCCGGGAAGGCGTTCCGGCAAGGTTTCTTTTGGCCAGAAGCCCTCCAAGATGCAACTGCACAAGTAACCAAGTGTGAAGCGTGCCAGTTCCATGCCAAGCAAATACACCAGCCAGCTCAAGCTCTCCAGACGATACCTTTGTCCTGGCCCTTCTCGGTCTGGGGGCTCGACATCCTCGGCCCCTTTCCCCGTGCTGTCGGGGGCTTTGAGTACTTGTACGTCGCTATCGACAAGTTCACAAAGTGGCCAGAAGTGGAACCAGTGAGAAAGGTGACCGCACAGTCAGCAGCCAAGTTCTTCAGATCGATTGTTTGCCGTTTCGGAATCCCTAACAGGATCATCACCGACAACGGCACGCAATTCACAAGTCGCACCTTCATGCAATACGTCCAAGACCTTGGTGCCAAGGTCTGCTTCGCTTCTGTTGCTCACCCGAGGAGGAACGGTCAAGCGGAGAGGGCCAATGCTGAAGTGCTGCGCGGGCTCAAGACAAGAACGTTCGACAGGCTGCACAAATGCGGAAGAAACTGGATTGAGGAGTTGCCGGCGGCTCTTTGGTCAATCAGGACGACACCAATTCGAGCCACCGGACAGACACCCTTTGCTCTTGTCTATGGAGCAGAGGCAGTTCTCCCCACGGAACTCGTATACGGGTCTCCTCGAGTGCTCGCTTACGATGAGCTCGAGCAAGAGCAACTGCGGCAAGATGATGCACTGCTCCTCGAGGAGGACCGTCTCCAGGCTGCTGTACGAGCTGCTCGATACCAACAAGCTTTGCGTCGCTATCATAGCCGCAAAGTCAAGGAAAGGAGTCTCGAGGAAGGCGACCTTGTTCTTCGGCGCGTTCAGTCCGCCAAGAATTCCAACAAGTTAACGCCGAAGTGGGAAGGCCCTTATCGGGTGAGACAAGTCACAAGGCCCGGCGCTGTCCGCCTTGAGACCGAAGAAGGCTTACCGGTGAGCAACTCCTGGAACATTGAGCATCTTCGCAAGTTTCACCCATGAGGCGCAGTTGCCGTGATCCGCTCCAGCAACCACCTTTTGTACGAGTCTTGCCGCTGTTGCATGTAAACCTTTGTACAAAGCCGGGGGCAGACCCCGTGCATCAGTAAAACTTTTGTGCTTCGCACAGCTTGTCATTTCATGCATTCTTGTTTTCTTGCATGTGTTATCTGACACTTTATGCAGCACACACCCCCGGCAAGCAATAACAAGCCATAAGGCTCCATATCTGCGTTTCCTCCCCTTTTTTCCTTTTCTCTCAAGCAGAAGAAGTGTTCCTCGCGCACAAGTTTGCCAGGGGGGGAGGATACAGTGGTATGGACCAAGTGCTGTTCAAGAAAGAAAAGCCTTGCCGGGAAGCAGACAACCCACTAAAGCTAAGTTGCCAAAGTTTGAGCATTCAAAATTTTAAATTCTTAGTTATCTTCCTTGAACGACCACACTTTGTATGGAAAACATGTGCGCGGAGGAACCTACCCGTGGCTAGCCGCGCCCTTCCTTTGTTTCGAGCACGCTCAACGGCTTAAGTGAGCTGCGACAAGTGTCGCGCCCTTATTCCGTTTTCGAGTTCGCTCAACAACCTAAGTGCGCTGCGACTAGCTGCGGCAAGGTTTCTTGCCGGCAGGGGGCGTTGCCGGCAGGCTGCTGAAGTTCCGCACTCGGCGCTCGCGGCAAGGGTCCCTTTGCCGGCAAGTTCCCTAAAAGCGTAGGGTGAGGAACATACAAAGTAAAGGAATCGAGCAAGGGAAATAACACTGCATTGACTATCCAAAATAAAGTTATATTACAAGAAGACTTGCCGCTGTTCTAACAAGCTATTGTCTATGACTTAACTGGCAGCGGCAAGGGAAGCAGAAAGAAAGCAACCTAGTCTGCGCGGTCACCGTCAACCCTCTTGATCTTGCCCACTTTGGCTACGATGTGGGCGACGCGGGCCTTCAACGCTTCCTGGTCAGCTTCGGGCGGCAAGGTCCAGAGGACGTCCTCAAGGTTGATCCCGGGGTTGCGGTAGACGATCTTCGACAACACTCGCTCCATGGTACCCGTGCAGAGACTACGCGTCTCGTTCGCCAGCTGCAAGGGGAGCCTTTCCCGTAGCTGCGCGAGGGCGGGCGCCACTCCTCTGAAGAACAAGCTCAGCTTGGCGCTGTGGGGGAGGTTCTCATCGGGAGAGTACACGAGGTGCTCTGTCCCCAGCGCCATCATCTCCTTGTCGATGTTGGCGGCGGCAGCGACGAGCCCCTCGGTCCACTGCTCCACCGTCTCCTTGAAGTTATTTTGCGAGATGGCGGCGCTGTCGAGCAATGCCCTCTCAGCACGAAGATCCTCCTTCAGTTTCGTTTCGCGGTTCCGGGCGGCGTCGAGTGAGTCAGTGTGGGTGGAAACCTTCAGTTCCAAGTCTGCAATGGAATCCTTGGCGTCGTTGAGCTCCTTGCCCTTGTCGGAGAGACGAACTTGCAGCTCCGAGTGGGTGTGGGCATCCTTCTCCCGCGCCAAGTTAAGCGCGGCAACCCTCTCCTCGCTCGTCTTCAAGCTCGTCTCTAGCTGTGCCACCCTTGCCTCCAGGTCCCTCTTGGCGGTCTCTGCGGCAGCAGCGGCGTCCCTCGCCTCCTGCAGAGCCCCGCCAATGGACTGCTCGCGCGCGGTGAGGTCGTCCTCGTGGCTGTCGAGGTCGACCTTCCGCTGATTGAGCTCTCCCTCCCGCCGAGACAGATCCTCGGCGGCAAGTCGTTGCTGCTCTTCAACCTCGGCCTTCTCGAGGATGAACGCCTGGTGTGCTCCAGCGAGCTCCTTCCGCTCCTCCGCCATGTTCTGGAGGGCCGCTTGGTTGGCGGCGTGGAGCTCGGCGGCGCGCTTCTCCAAGTCGACGCTAGCCTTGGCAGCCAGAGCCTCTCGGGACTCCAGCTTGGCCTGCCTGGCTCGGTACATGGCCAGAAGCCGGTGCAGGAGCTGCTCCTCTTCGGGCTCGCTGCTGCTGCCGGGCGCGTCGACAACCCTCAGCCCGGCGGCGGCGAGGACTTCACCATCGAAGCTCTCCCCCTCCGCGGGTTCCCTTGATGAGGACGCCCACGGGACATGGATGAAGACCCCGTTGGCGGCCTCCAGGTAAATGCCCGGCCCGGTCGCGGCAGCGGAGGGGTCGGCGGTCGGTGCAGCGTCCGGCGCTCCTGCGGCCTCAGGGCCGTCAGTGCGGTCGCCGGTCCCCTCCCCAGCTGCCGCGTCAGTGGCCGTGGGGATCTCGTCGGCGGCTGGCTCGTCAGCGCCGGCCATCCCTTCATCGGTGGCGGCGTCGCCAGCATTGCCGCGCGCGTCCTCCTCGGCGATGGCCTCCGTCTCCATCATCTCTGGGGAGGGCGGATCTGACAACAGAAAAAGAAAGGAAGAATCGTCAAGCAAATATCCAAAAAAGAAGAATTCAAGAGAAGGAAAGTACAAGGGTTACCTGCGCGGGCCTCTTCAATAACGGGGTACCTCGCTGGGGAGTTGTCCCTTGGCGGCGTAGTAGTGGCCCCCGCCGGCGGAGGGCCGCCGGCGCCTTCCCTTGGCGGGGTGTCCACCCTTGTCGGGGTGCTCGCTCTTGGCGGGGTACTCGCCCTTCGCGGAGTACCCGCCCTTGGCGGAGCACCCTCCCTCACCGGGGAGCTCCTCCTTGGCGGGGATGGTGGGACGAGCGGCTCGTCGGGAGCAGTCTCTTGGCACTCCTGAGGCCGCGGCTCCACTTCTGCACAAGACAACAAGCAAACAAGACATTAGCAAGGATAAGAAGCTCAAGCACGCCCGACAAGGGAAGAAGTAAACAAAAGGACTTACGCTGGGGGCTGCGCTGGGGGCTGCTCTCCGGAGCAGCAGGCTGGTCCGGCAAGCCTGTCGCGGGCGCATCTCCTGCCGCGGCGACGGGCTCGTCCTCCTCGAGATCAACCACCGGGATCTTGGCCCTCTTCGCCATCCTCTGGGTTAGGGTCCTGGAAGCCAAACAAGATCAAAGTCAAGCAAAGGGAAATCAAGACAAGAACAACAAGAATCAGAAGAAATGAAAGTTGAAAATGCTTACTCTTCCTCCTCCTCGTCGGAACTAAGGGCGGAGAAGTCGAAGTCCGCCTCGCGCGTCCCTGTGCGAGGAGCTGGAGGGGTAGGCTCCCTCGGGCGCTTGGCTGGCTCCGGAGCTGTGGGTTGAGAAGACCCCGCTCTGGTCGTCGCCGAGGACCGAGGGGCAGAAGGAACGCCAGAACCGCTTCGGGAAGATCCCCCTCCGCTTGCCGCTGGGGCACGGGGCGCCTCCTTGACGACCTTGCTCGTCGTGGTGGCACGCGTCGAACGACGCTGCGGCTGCTGTCGGGGTGCCGGCTGCCTCGCCGTCTCGGTGGTCTTGCGGGGGCGCTTCTTTGGCTGTGGTGGAGGACTCGACGGTGGCGGAGAATTTTCTGAGGATGAGGAGGCGTAGTCAAGGTTCAGTGACCCGCCCGAGTCTTCGTCGGAATCGCCCGATTCGGCGTCCTCCTCGGCGGGCTCACTGGACTCAGTGCCCTGCCCGGCAGCCTCGCTCGTCCCGGCAGGCTCCCCGGCAGGCTTCCCGGTAGGCCTCAGCAGTTTGAGGATCTCCTCCTCCTCGGCTCGGCTCACTGCATCCGCTGCTTCTTCATCGTCCATGGTGTACCCAAACTCACCCGCGGCCGCAGCTGCGGCGGCCTCCTCCATCCTATTAGCGATATACGCCACGTCCCGATCAGTGGTCTCGCGGGTAAGACCCTTCTTCTCTTCGGGATTGCGCGCCCGTTCAACCAGGTTGTCGAATAAAGTTTGTACGGTCTCCTCTGAAGGCGTCAGCCAAGTGGGGACAACCCCATGGGAGTCGCACTGAGGCATTGCCGCGCGGATGGCACTAAGGGAAGAATTGTTGCATAATGGAACTACTCCCCGGGACGGGGTGAACCACTCCGGGTGCTTGGGGTCATGCTTGAACAGCGAGCGGATCATTCCCTTCAGTTCCAAGACGGTGAAGTTGTAATTCAGCCCGGGGCGCAGCCTCATGCAGTCTGCCGCGTTGCCGAACTCCCAAGCAGGCCTCTTCCTATCCTGCAGGGGAGCAATGCGGCGGCGAAGGAAATCAGCCCCGACCTCACCTACAGTAAGGTTGGCGGCCCGGAGGCGAAGGATCCTAGTGAGGGCAATCTTCAGCTTCTCATCCTCCGGGGCAAAGTCACTCCAATCCTTGCCGCGTACTATTGCAGTTCGGCGCGGCGAGGTAAATTGCTGAGGTTCATTCTCCATAACCCAGCACCAATCAGCTCTCCACTCTTCCCACTTGCCGCGGAGCTCTCCAATCAAGTACGCCTCTTTCTTGTTGAGCCTAAAGATCCAAGAGATGCCACCGGTCAGAGGGGATCCAGACTCTACTCTAGGTGTGAAGAAGTGGCGGAAGAGAGCTACGTTGGGGTGGACCCTGACAAAGTTTTCGCACAGATGTGCGAAAACGGCAAGGTCAAGACTGCGTTCGGGGTGAAATCTAGAAGATGGAATCCGCTTCGGCGGGGAGGACCCTGGTGCGCGGGGAGCCTTCGTCTCCCTCGCCCAGAACAAGTAATACTTGTCCCGCAGCTCCCTCGCGCCGAGCTTCGGCGGGAAGACCATCATCCTCTTCCGCATTGCTACCAACTTAGCCGCCTTGTCGGACTTCTCGCTCTTCGCCTTGCTGCTCTTCGGGGCCATGGCGGGGACGGCGAGGGGGGTCGGTGGCACCGGGGAGGCTGGCGGCGGTGGAAGAGAGGTGGAGCTCGGCTCTCTGTCGACCTTTTGGGGAGGCGGAGAGCGGCGGGGGTTTCTGGAGATTGAAGACGCAATGAAACAATGGGGGGGGGGGAACTGCCCCTGCTTCCTCTTCTTTTAAGAGGGAAGTGGGGGGCGTTCCGCATTTTCCCATTAAAGAAACAGGCCACGATCTCTCCCACGACGCCGCAATCGACGCGTGCCATTAGGGAGGGACGCAGCGGATACGGAGTGGGATACGGCGCGCAGTGGGCCGCGCGTGTCCGTGCACTGTTTTGGGCCTGGCCCAACAGCGCTCGGCACCGTGTGTGGCCCAGGCCCGGGGGCTCCTGTCGGTGTACTATAGTAGGGGTACCTTAGTATCCCGACTTGTGCACGGGCAGTAGCAGCGTCCCATGGTCAGGCTCACCACGCACCCGCCAAGGCCCACTGTAGTCCCTTTGGAGCCATTTCAGCACAAGTCCCTGGCAAGAGGAGCTTGCCAGGAAGGCCAAAGAACAGCATCTCAGAAGACATGTCGTGGCGCATTGCGCGCCCCGGCAAGACCCGGAGAGCGACAAGCTTCCGGGCCCGGCAAGGTAGCGACCGCGGCAAGGTGTTTGCCGCGGCCAGCTTTCACTGTGCGCCTGCGCTCTAGCTCATCTGGCCACGCGTCGCCCTGGGGCCCTTCCTGGGGCACGTGGCGGATGGCTGTGCAGCCTGGGGTACACGGTGGCACGCCATGATGACGAGGCTACCGTCATGGCGAACGGAGACGCCCGGACGAACGCTTTTTGCACTGTTTTGGGGCGACGGCGACGGGCATTCAATGCCTTTGTCCCCCACCGTCTGGGTTAGGTATAGGCCACTGTGCATACACTGTACATGCACTGTTACAACTACCACCAATTTTACGCTTTTACCCTCATCTACGTTGACACCTGTCGGTGACCCCTTTGAACTATAAAAGGAGGCCCATGCACAACGTAGAGGGGGGTTCGGTTCCGAAACTTGATCACTCCCACGCTCGGTGTAGCCAGTACTGTATATCTTCAAGCTCCCGAGCCAAGAACTCAATAACAAAACCAAGGCAGGAGTAGGGTTTTACGCATCCGTGCGGCCCGAACCTGGGTAAACTGCTCTCGTGCGCGTCTCGATCTGCTCTTTGTGCTCCCTCCGCTCCCTTGCCGTACCGAAAAGGGGCTCCGGTCCCATAGGTGTTCGTGGGTGATCAGTTTCCCCGACAGCTGATTTTTTATTAGACATCAAATCCCACTCCGGTACTTGTGCGTGTATTGCTTCAAGGATCGGTAGTACTAGTGCCAAATCTCCTGGCTGATTGATAAATCACTCTGCTTCAAAAATTTCTCCATGGTCCTGCCTTATCCTGGGTCTTTTTCCAGGTTGTGATCTTCTGTCCGTCTCGGATACAACGACATAGACTTCTGCTTGGAATCGGTGTCGCGTCCTCTGACTCAAATACAAGCAGCGGCTCAAATCAAATCCATACCGAAACCTTCTGTCAACTTGGCGACTTGCGGCAGTGTACCAAAAAGTGATCCGGCCACGACACCAAAAATCGGCTCTTGCACTATTTGCTTCGGGGCTTGATCCATTGGCAGGTCTGGTGTGGAAGTACAGAGCAGCAAACACAACTTGACGGATTGGACACAATAACTGCAACAGGATTTTCCCATTCGTCTCGGTGCAACCAGTGATTGATCACGGATTCGTCACGGACTTTAGTAAATCACCACGGCGCTTGTATAGCACGTGTATCCATCGACAGCATGGCCCGGAAGAACGCTGATTCGCCTGGAGAATAGATGAGTTGGCCGAGGTATTGTTAACCGGCGCGTGCGGGCGAATTAATCGCCAGCGCGGACGGTGAAGCGATCCCACACGTATCTGCTGGGCCGTTTTATGAGAACGGGCGCGGCACCGGCATGTTAATGCAGACCGGATCACGAAAGCGGTGGCATGCGCACGTCCATTGGCGAGGGAGTCGGCCGCGGTGTTGGAGACCAACGCGCGGGCAGGGGCGGACTGATGGGTCGGCCGTATATTGACGTAGACCGGACTGCGGGTGATGGTGGCCTGTGCGCGCGTTTATTGGGTGATTCGCGCAGTCCTGACGAGTTGGTACAGACTGGATCACGGGAACAGCGGCTTGCACACATGTGCATCGAGCAGCGTGGCATGGACGAATGCTAGCGCATGTACTCCGTATCCGTGGTATAACGGCATAAAAAATTGTCCTGTGTAAAAATATTACAGTGCAGAGTAATTGTTCTTTGACAAAAAACAGTAAGTATTAATAAGGTAAATTTAGATGGATGTCACCTGATGTTTTACAAACGACAGATGACCCGTATCTAGCACCCGCGGATGATTGCCAATGAAACAATGTAGTTAATTGTCCATGGAGAGCTCACGTGAGCAAGCAACTACTACTAGTCTCTGAGTAACACTCGTGGTTGAAAAATTGTCTTTCGGTCTTTTACCCAAAGCGAATAGCACCAGATGCCATGAATCGACACGTCAGGTCTTTAAAAATAAAGGAGTCCGGGTTATGGACCCGAGGCGCAGACGCGGAGTGAATACGGGTCATGGCCTCCGGTGATCCGACCCGTACTAGTACTTGATAACTGACCAGCTCGGTTTTTCACACTGATCGTTCGATGATTCTGATGGACTTGATGTATGCCTTGCAACAGCGTTGGTGACCCGACAGCTCAGTCAAAACGCAGCCAATTATTCTTGCCAGCTGTCTCAGTTTCCATCAATGATGCACCCAAAGACTGACCCAGCCTCCAATTGATTATCGCTAGTAGTTCACCTGGTAGATTTAATGGGCTTGCTCGATATCCATGACATGCCAAATAATTTTTCTGTGGTCAGCGGCCGTCAATCGATCTCACGGTTCCGCATATAGACAGACCCCACTGATTTTTCCTTGGCGTTTGAACGGCGCCTGTTTTCGATCTTTTACCTTCTGCAGAAGACCTCGTCTCAGACTCGTCAGACTGCCATGGCGCGTGAGGCGGCCGCACAACTTGTAACCCCTAAACAATCTCAATCTCATATCCGTCGCCGCAGAACGCTTCATCAATCTTAACTGATGAATTCATTGTTGATGTAAATTTTCCACGCCGGCTTTTGTTGAACCGGAAAATTTGCAAACTTTCTCAATCCCATGGAGAGATCCCTTCAAGAACTCAACAGCACTGTGCGCAGGCCCCACGGTGGGCGCCAACTGTCGTGGAATTAACACGTCAGATGTCCGGTTTAGCGGACTTAGTGGTGAGGCCGCGCATCTATGTAGTAGCTTGAGAGGGGTTGAGCGGAATCGAGAGACGCGACGTAAGACACGGATTTAGACAGCTTCGGGCCCCGGGAAACATCATCCGGTAATAACCCTACGTGCTGTTTGAGGCTAGATCTCATTATGATCCTCATGATGTCGCCGGTAAACCGGCTCTTGGTGTCTAACCCTAGAAACTTGTGAGAACCTCTCTAAAACTTGTCTCAACTTCTCCCTCTAACTTGTAGCTTTTCTCACCTGTCCCTCTTTGGGGAGCCCTGCCCCTCCTTATATATGTTGAAGGGGCGGGTTACATGACTAGTCCTAGTAGGATTAGGATTGATCTATTACAAGGTGTCCTAGTCTTGCTTCCTTTGTAGGAGAATATTCCTTGCGCTTTATTCCTAAACCAGCCCACCATACATGAACCGGCCTTCTGGGCCTTGGGCCTTGTCATCCATGATCCACCTGCCGGGTTACCAATAAATTGCCAAGTGTAAACTGTCTTAAGTAAACTGCCAAGTCCGGCCGGGTTATATTTCCGGCCGGTTTATACCGCGGGGTATATCCCCGACAACGCGTGAGCCAGATTTTGACTTCTCCGCGCTTAGCTCCGACGAGGAGGAAGAAGAGTAAGTCTTCGCTGTTCTTGTATTTCTTCAATTTTCTGTTGCTTTGTATTGTATCTCTTTTGCCTAATTCTGAACCTGTTCTTTTCCAGAACTTTGGCCCAGAGGGCGGCGAAGAGGGCCAAAGTCCCGGTGATTGTCATCGAGGACGAGCCCGCCGCGACAGCAGGGGGTGCGCCTGCGACAAGCTTGCCGGACCCGGCAACTGTTCTCCAGAGCAGCCCCCAGCGCAGCCCCCAGCGTAAGTGTGGTTCACTTTCCGCTGTCCGGCGCGCTCGGGTACTCTGTCTTTGCTGACGCTTGCTTGTCGATTCGTGTAGGAGCTGAGCAGCAGCACCAGGAGCGCCAGGAGACCGCCCCCGACGTGCCGCACGCCTCGACCACACCGCCAAGAGGAAACTCTCCGGCAAGGTCTAACACTCCGCCAAGCGCGAGCTCTCCGCTAAGGGCGAGCACTCCGCCAAGGGCGAGCTCTCCGGCGAGGGATAGCACCAGCGGCCCTCCGCCGGCGGGAGCTACAACCATGCCGCCGAGGGAGAGCTCCCCGGCAAGGAATCTCACCGAGTTGCCGGTGATGGCTTCTCGCCCCTCGTTGGTTACCCCAAGTGGAAGGTTTGAGATGCAGTGTAGCGGTAGTTTTCCCTTGGCAAAGATACCAAGGATCGAATTCCCCTGAGACTCCAAGGTTCAACAAGAAGGTGACAACTGCTAACGGCGCCAGATATTTAGCGGCTGACAGGACCTGCACACAGATACAAATAACTTTGCTCCCAACGAGTATAGAGAGGTTGTCAATCCCTCCGGCCTTGTCGTTTACAAAGGATCAAACGCAAGATATAATAGTGATAGGTATTACTGCAACTAGTAAGTAAGAACAGAAAGTAAATAGCGGATGTGATCAGTGATGGTAATATGGACCGGGGTCCCATGATGTTCACTAGTGATGTCTCTCTCCCAAAAGACGATAAAACAGCTAAGCGAGGTAAACAAATTACAGCTGGGCAATTGACATGATTATGTGCGCAAACCAATGCTAACTATGCAGCAAGAAAGGTAGAGGCTCAAAAGCATGGGCGGTACGCCAAGGTAAGTAGACCGAAATCCATCTGCATCTACTACTAATCATCCACCTTGAGATATCTATCCAGAACATCTCGTTGGTATTAAGTTGCGAGTCCCACCCAAAGTGTAAACTCAAAGCAACAGACAACTGCATTGAAAGAACTTTGCGTAAAGTAAACAATCCTTGCACCCGCAAGTACAAGCACCGTTGTTTCCCCCCTTGTGGCAACAGCACATCCCCTAGACTCATGTTTCTGTCACTCAAGCTAGTCATCGAGGGGCATGAACCCACAATCAAGCATAACGTTCCATCTTGGAGTTACTACCTACTACTTGGCCAAAGCAATAAACAGCAACGAAGAACGTGCAAGAATTACTCAAGAACATAAATATAAAAGAGGTAAATCAAATATATTACTCAAACACAATATGAACATAATCTCATAATCCATCGGATCCCAGCAAACTCATGATAGCAACAGCATAAGGATTACATATGTGCCTCGATCATGTAGGGCAGCTCACGAGGTCTAATCGGTGAAGAACAAAGAGGGGAGGAGAACATCACATAGCTACTGGTCATGGACCCATGGTCCAAGGGAGACTACTCACAACTCATCCGGGAGGCGTCCATGGTGGTGGAGAGGCTCCCGGTGGTGATCCTCCCCTCCGGCAGGCTGCCGGGAAGAGTTCTCCTGGTGCTCCCAATCATGGAAGCGCGACGGCGGCGGAACAGAGATGAGATCGCGAAAAAGGGTTCCGTCCTCGAGGGTTTCGGGATGCGGTGTAAATATATGCCAAAGGGGGGGCGTCAGCGGAGGCCTGGGGGGGGCCAGGCGCCCTGGCGGCGCGGCCAGGAGGGGGGCCGCGCCCTCTGGCCGCCTGGAGCCCCGGTGGCCCCCCTCCGGCCCTACTTTGGCCGCAAGGAAGCTTCCGAAACGCTGATTTTTTATATATTTTTCCCGGGATTTTTCTGGCAATTTAAGTAATGGGAAAACCTGAAATACAAAAACAGCAGAAAACAGAAACTGGCACTGAGGTGCACTGAATTAATAGGTTAGTCCAAATATGATCAAAAGTGTATGGAAGTGCATAAATATCATAGCAATATCACACAAAAGAGGCATGGAGCAAGCAGAAATTATAGATACGTTTTGGACGTATCAACATCCCCAAGCTTAATTCCTGCTCGTCCTCGAGTAGGTAAATGATAACAAGCATAATTTCTGTGGTGACATGCTATTAACCATATAAGAACTTTTCGCAGTTACATGACAAAAGCTTAATGAAATAATGAATCTGTAGTAATTAAGTTGCCTCATGAGAAAATCACAAAGAACTGAAAGTTTTACAATATGATACTGAAACATCAAATAGATTTGTAGTGAGCATGGTGTGCAAATATGATAAAGTGGTACCTCGCTTGCCCCCTTTAGTGAAGCAAAACATAAATGCAGGGGCACCTCCAAGGTTTAAGTGATGACTAGATACAATGATTTCAGAATAAACGATATCATAATCATGCAAAAGACAATGGTACTTTGGGACAATGCACATTACACTCAGAATGACAATCATGCTCTCAATAGTTGGTGCTTTAAAGAAGGTGGAGACTCTCGAACCGTGGCTTTTGATGGCAAGGTTGAAAACCCGTGATCGGAAACAAAAACTAAACATGTACCAGAGCTCTAGGTTTTAAAAACAGAGGCGATAATTTTTTTTATTAGAATATGCATGTTTCGTCAACGAATGCTAGTAGATAACTCAATTACTTCTTGAGCTGGACAAGTTTCGAGGAACGGCTCCCGAATGAGGACGATCACATCCTCTTAATCTCCTTTGTTTATCACTGCCAAAGTTTTCTGACCTCTCATGAACAAAGCGTGAAGGAGGGTTTGTTTGTTGTATTTTTTTTTAATGAGCCAGGCGCACTCTATGCCAGTTCCTTCTCGTATTAAGGGTTGCACATTAGACATGCAATCCCGGGGTGAAGCTTGTCCAACTTAAAATGATCATGAATTAACTACTACTTCCTCATGAGCTAAAACAGAGGCACAAAAGAGAAATGCCTTATTTGAATAATTTCGAGATGGTACATGAAAGTCTTCGTTAGGAATGGCAGGTAAATACCATGTATAGGAAGGTATGGTGGACTCATATGGCATAACTGGTTTAAAGGATTTGGATGCACAAGCAGTCAGTCCGCTTAGTACAGGCAAAGGTTAGCAAAAGACTGGGAGCGACCAACTAAAAGAGCAATGACGGTCATAATCATGCAGAGCGACAAAGCAACATTGAATCGGGCATGGAAGTTATATCGCTACTCAGAAATTAAAGATCATCAAGGCTTCATAGACTTTCTTTACAGTCTTAAATATGCATGAGCATACGCCAAGTCAATCAAAATAAATTCTTGAAGGAAGATATCACTAGACCATACCACATCATAGGCAAACAAATCATGTTGGTACTCCAATAACACATTGAGAACCCCCCAGCTATTTGAGACTAACCATAAGAAAACATGAACTACTAAGCACCATTATGCACATAGCATTTTTATCATAGACATATCAACCAGTGCAACAGAAGCCAACTCTCTTAACAAGATAAGCATGATAACTAAAGAGAGTTCCAGCGACCAACTAAACAAAAGCTCTTTAAAAAAAATTAAGCATGAAAACTAAGAGCTAAGCATGACAGTAGCTATTGAAAGACCAAGAACATACACAGCAAAGATAGACATGAAAATTCTATGTTGTGTTCTAGGTTGAAGTGGAGCGTGTTTCTCTCCCACACAAAGAAAACTGAGTTCCAACTCGTTATGAACAGCAAGCAAAGCTAAAGAAAACTAAAAAGGAAACTAAAAGCAAGACGCTCCAAGCATAGCACATAACACATGAAGTGATAAAAATATAGTGGAACGAAAGATGAACTGATAATGTTGATGGAGAAGGGGATGCACGGGGGGCATCCCCAAGCTTAGACGCTTGAGTCTTCTTGAATATTTCTTGGGGGTGCACGGGGGCATCCCCAAGCTTGAGCGTTTGACACTCCTGAATCTTTTTATCATCTTCCCTCGCACACTTTAAAACTCCCTTCATACATAACTCATCATAATCTGATTAGCGAGGTTAGTACCCATAATAAAATAATTTTTCCTTGCTGGAAATAAGGATATTCTTGAAGGTCTACTGTTTCTCAAGATTGCCAAAAGGTTTTTGCCAAGAAAAAGCAAGCTCAAGGTTTGCAAAATGAAGGAAAGGCAAAACAGGACAGAATCTGTGAAAAACAGACCACAAGGTAGTAAAAAAAAAATCGGGGCACTTCTGCAACTCAAATCAAAAAACTCAGAACAGACGCCCGAAAGCCAATTGTATAGAGCACGCTGTCGAAACAATTCAGACCAAAAAGATGATCTGGTGATTTTATAAGAATTTTTCTGTCCAAGGACAGAATCTGTTTCCTGGACAACACGTCACAACTTTTGAACTTTCTTGCAGTCAGAGGCTAAACTTGGCACAAAGCTGAAAAGTAAAGATACAATGATGTTGCTACAGTAGTAACAAACATCAAGACCACTAAAACTGAAAGAACAAACTGAAAGCAAAGATAACAAGGGTAGTCTCCCTCGAGCTCTTTCTTTATAGCCATAAAGATAGGCTTAAGACTTTAATGATGCTCTCGTAGGAATAAGAGTTGAAGAACAAAAGAGAGCATCGAAAAGCAAATACCAAACACATTTAAGCCTAACATGCTTCCTATGCATAGGAATATTGCAAGAAAATAAATCATTGAAGCACAAAGCAATAAGCATAGGTAGACAAAACAAGTGCAGATTCAAAACCTTCAACATAAAGAGAGGGAACTTGATATCATTGAAATACCTATAAGCATATGTTCCCTTCTCATAATAATTTTCAGTGGGATCACGAATAAACTCAACGATATAAGCATCACATAAAGCATTGTTACCATGATCCACATGCAAAAAGGTATCATTACTCTTCATATAAACAAAATCTTTCTTATTAGGAATAGTGAGAGTAAAGCAATCATAACCATCATGGTAATCATTGTATTTAGGAGGCATATCATAATCATAATCAATTTTATCCTCAATAGTAGGTGGACTGAAAACATCATATTCATCATTGTAATCATCAGATATAGGAAGCAAAGTATCATCAAAGTAAATTTTCTCTTCAAGAGTTGGGGGACTAAAGATATCATGTTCATCAAACGTGTCATCCCCAAGCTTAGAGCTTTCCATGTCATTAGCGATATTGATATTCAAAGAAATCATACTAATAACATCACCACCATCATGATTGTTATGCAAATAATAAAGTTCCATAGGTTTTTTAATTTTCTCTTCAAACACATCATGTCCCAAAGCAAGGTAGAGCTTATAAAGCTCTCTCATATTTTTGTTGTTTTCCATTAAGCAAAACTAGTGAAAAGACATAAAGAAAACTGAAAGGTAAACTAACAAGACTAAAAAGCAAAGATAAAAGATAGCATGCAGCTCCCCTATCTTGAAGAGTGGAGTCCCCGGCGACGGCGCCAGAAAACTTTGCTTGATGGCTTCTCGCCCCTCGTTGGTTACCCCAAGTGGAAGGTTTGAGATGCAGTGTAGCGGTAGTTTTCCCTTGGCAAAGATACCAAGGATCGAATTCCCCTGAGACTCCAAGGTTCAACAAGAAGGTGTCAACTGCTAACGGCGCCAGATATTTAGCGGCTGACAGGACCTGCACACAGATACAAATAAGTTTGCTCCCAACGAGTACAGAGAGGTTGTCAATCCCTCCGGCCTTGTCGTTTACAAAGGATCAAACGCAAGAGATAATAGTGATAGGTATTACTGCAACTAGTAAGTAAGAACAGAAAGTAAATAGCGGATGTGATCAGTGATGGTAATATGGACCGGGGTCCCATGATGTTCACTAGTGATGTCTCTCTCCCAAAAGACGATAAAACAGCTAAGCGAGGTAAACAAATTACAGCTGGGCAATTGACAGGATTATGTGCGCAAACCAATGCTAACTATGCTGCAAGAAAGGTAGAGGCTCAAAAGCATGGGCGGTACGCCAAGGTAAGTAGACCGAAATCCATCTGCATCTACTACTAATCATCCACCTTGAGATATCTATCCAGAACATCTCGCTGGTATTAAGTTGCGAGTCCCACCCAAAGTGTAAACTCAAAGCAACAGACAACTGCATTAAAAGAACTTTGCGTAAAGTAAACAATCCTTGCACCCGCAAGTACAAGCACCGTTGTTTTCCCCCTTGTGGCAACAGCACATCCCCGACTCATGTTTCTGTCACTCAAGCTAGTCATCGAGGGGCATGAACCCACAATCAAGCATAACGTTCCCTCTTGGAGTTACTACCTACTACTTGGCCAAAGCAATAAACAGCAACGGAGAACATGCAAGAATTACTCAAGAACATAAATATAAAAGAGGTAAATCAAATATATTACTCAAACACAATCTGAACATAATCTCATAATTCATCGGATCCCAGCAAACTCATCATAGCAACAGCATAAGGATTACATATGTGCCTTGATCATGTAGGGCAGCTCACGAGGTCTAATCGGTGAAGAACAAAGAGGGGAGGAGAACATCACATAGCTACTGGTCATGGACCCATGGTCCAAGGGAGACTACTCACAACTCATCCGGGAGACCTCCATGGTGGTGGAGAGGCTCCTGGTGGTGATCCTCCCCTCTGGCAGGGTGCCGGGAAGAGTTCTCCTGGTGCTTCCGATCTTGGAAGCGCGGCGGCGGCGGAACAGAGATGAGATCGCGAAAAAGGGTTCCGTCCTCGAGGGTTTCGGGACGCGGTGTAAATATATGCCAAAGGGGGGGCGTCAGCGGAGGCCTGGGGGGCCCAGGCGCCCTGGCGGCGTGGCCAGGAGGGGGGCCGCGCCCTCTGGCCGCCTGGAGCCCCGGTGGCCCCCCTCCGGCCCTACTTTGGCCGCAAGGAAGCTTCCGGAACACTGATTTTTTATATATTTTTCCCGGTATTTTTCTGGCAATTTAAGTAATGGGAAAACCTGAAATACAAAAACAGCAGAAAACAGAAACTGGCACTGAGGTGCACTGAGTTAATAGGTTAGTCCAAATATGATCAAAAGTGTATGGAAGTGCATAAATATCATAGCAATATCACACAAAAGAGGCATGGAGCAAGCAGAAATTATAGATACGTTTTGGACGTATCAGCCGGCCCGCGCAGGTAACCCCTTTGCTTCAAGCTTCCCTTGGCTTTTCTTTGTTCGATTCTTCTTTTTGGATATTTGCTTGACTATTTTTCTTTTCTTATCCTCCGCCAGACCTGTCCGTAGCTGAGCCAATGGAGACGGAGGTCGTTGCTGACGACGCCGCCGTTGCCGAAGAAACGGTCTGCGCAGACGATCCCGCTAGCGCAGAGACCGCCGAGGCTGCCGCCGCAGCAGCTGGCGAAGGGGCTGGTGGTCGTACTGACGGCCCTGAGGCCGCAGGAGCGCCAGGCGCTACACCGGCCGCCAAGCCCTCCGCTGCTGCCACAGCCCCCAGCTCCGACGAGGCCGAGCCAAGCGCCTACCTAAAGGCCGGCGACGACGTCTTCATCCAGCTCCCGTGGGCGTCCATGTCCAGGGCGCCAGTCGAGGGAGAGGTCTTCGATGGAGAGGTTCTCGCCTCCGCCGAGCTGAAGCTTGTGGACGCGCCAGGCAGCAGTAGCAACAGCGAGCCCGAGGAGGAGCGGCTGCTGCGGAAGTTGCTGGCGCTTTATCATGCCCGGCAAGCCAAGCTGGAGTCCCGTGAGGCTCTGGCCGCCAAGGCGGGAGTTGACTTGGAGAAACACGCAGAGGAGCTCCGGGCCATCAACCAAGCAGCTCTCCGGTCCTTGGCAGAGGAGCGGGAGCAGCTTGCCGAGGCGCAGCAGGCCTTCATCTTGGAGAAGGCTGAGGTGGAGGAACAGCAGCGGGTTGCCGCCGAGAAGCTCGCTAGAGGGTGAGTTGGTGCAGCGGAAGGTCAACCTTGATGGCCACGAGGAAGAGCTTGCCGCACGCGAGCAATCGCTTGGCGGGGCTCTACAGGAAGCAAAGGATGCTGTCGCAGCCGCCGAGACCGCCAAGAGGGAATTGGAGACGAGGGTGGCGCAGTTGGAGGCCAACCTCAAGACGAGCGGCGAGGAGGTTACCGCACTCAAGCTCGAGAGGGAGAAGGACGCCCACAGCCATTCCGAGCTGCAGGTCCGCCTCTCCGAGAAGGGCAAGGAGCTCGCCGTCATCAAGGACTCCAACACCGACCTCGAGCTGAAACTGGCCACTCTAACCGAGACGCTGGATGGCGCCAGGGAGCGGGAGGCGACCCTGAAGGAGGAGATCAGGGCCGAGAAGGCGCTGCTGGAGAGCGCCGCCATCACTCAAAACATCTTCAGGGAAACTTTGGAGCATTGGACAGAAGGTCTTGTCAATGCTGCCTGGGATATCGACGAGGAGCTGGTGGAGCTGGGGGCGGAGCACCTCGGGTACTCCACCGACGAGAGTCTCCACCACAGCGCCAAGCTAACTCTGTTCTTCAAAGGCGTGGCGATGGCCCTCCAGCAACTCCGGGAGAAGATCCCAAAGCAGCTGGCGGACGAGTCGCGCAGGCTCTGCGCGGGGGCCCTACAGAAGGTGTTGGTGAAGGTGGCCTTCCGCAATCCAGGCCTCAACCTCACCAACGTCCTTAGGTGTTTGCCGCCGGACGCCGACCAAGAAGCGCTCAAGGCCCTTGTCGCACCCATTGTGGACAAGGTGGGTGGCATCAAGAGGGTCGAGGGCGACCGCGCGGACTAGTCTTGTCCACCTTCTTCTTTTCCTTGTCGCTGTTAACCATGTTATGAGAACAGTCTATTAGAGCTGCGACAAGTTGCTTTGTAATATAACTCTATTTTGGGTAGTTAATGCAGTGTTATTTCCTTTACTTGATTTCCTTTGATTTGTATGTTTTCACCCTACGCCTTTAGGGAACTTGTCGGCGTAGGCACCTTTGCCGCGAGCGCTGAGTGCGGAACTTCAGCAGCCCGCTGGCGGTGCCGTTGCCGACAAGAAACCTTGTCACAACTAGTCGCAGCACACTTAGGTTGTTGAGCGAACTCGAAAACGAGGTAAGGGCGCGACACTAGTCGCAGCACACTTAAGTCGTTGAGCGTGCTCGAAACAAAGTAAGGGCGCAGCTAGCCACGAGTTGGTTCCTCCGCGCACAGGTTTTCCATACAGAGCGAGGTCGTTCAAGGAAGATAACTTAATAATTTAAAATTTTGATTGCTCAAACTTTTGCAACTTAGCTTTTGCGTGGTTTGCTTCCCGACAAAGCAAGGCTTTCTTGAACGGCGCTTGGTCCATACTACTATCTCGTCTTCCCCCCCTCCGGCAAACTTGTGCGTGAGGGAAACTTCTTCTCCTAGAAAAAAAAGAAAGAAGAGAAAACAGAGATATGGAGCCTTGCGGCTCGTTATTGCTTACCGGGGGTAGGTGCTGCACAAAGTGTCAGATAATACATGCAAAAGACAAAAAAGCTTGAAATGACAAGTTGTGCGGGGCACATAAGCTTTACTGATGCACGGGGTCTGCGCCCGGCTTTGTACAAAGGATTACATGTAACAGCGGCAAGACTTGTACAAAAGGTGGTTGCCGGAGCGGATCACGGCAACCGCGCCTTATGGGTAAAGCTTGCGAAGATGTTCAATGTTCCAGGAGTTGCTCACCGGAAAGCCATCTTCGGTCTCAAGGCGGACAGCGTCGGGCCTAGTGACTTGTTTCACCCGATAAGGGCCTTCCCACTTTGGCGTCAACTTGTTGGAGTTCTTGGCGGACTGAACGCGCCGAAGAACAAGGTCGCCTTCCTCGAGACTTCTGGCCTTAACTTGGCGGCTATGGTAGCGGCGCAAAGCTTGCTAGTATCGAGCAGCTCGTACAGCAGCGTGAAGACAGTCTTCCTCAAGGAGCAGCGCGTCGTCTTGCCGCAGCTGCTCTTGCTTGAGCTCATCGTAAGCGAACACTCGAGGTGACCCGTATACGAGTTCCGTGGGGAGAACTGCCACTGCCCCGTAGACGAGAGCGAAAGGTGTCTGTCCAGTGGCTCGATTTGGCGTCGTCCTGATCGACCAAAGAACCACTGGCAGCTCCTCGATCCAGTTTCTTCCGCACTTGTGCAGCCTGTCGAAAGTTCTTGTCTTGAGGCCACGCAGCACTTCAACATTTGCCCTCTCCGCTTGACCGTTGCTTCTCGGGTGAGCAACAGAAGCGAAGCAGACCTTGGCGCCAAGATCTTGGACGTACTGCATGAAGGTGCGGCTCGTGAATTGCGTACCATTGTCGGTGATGATCCAGTTAGGGATCCCGAAACGACAAACAATCGACCTGAAGAACTTGACTGCTGACTGTGCGGTCACCTTTCTCACTTGTTCCACTTCCGGCCACTTTGTGAACTTGTCGATGGCAACGTACCAGTACTCAAAGCCCCCGGCTGCGCGGGGAAAGGGGCCGAGGATGTCGAGCCCCCAGACCGAAAATGGTCAGGATAAAGGGATCATCTGGAGAGCTTGAGCTGGCTGGTGTATCTGCTTGGAATGGAACTGGCACGCTTCACACTTGGTTACTTGTGCAGTTGCATCCTGGAGTGCTGTCGGCCAGAAGAAACCTTGCCAGAATGCCTTGCCGACAAGTGCTCTTGCGCCAATGTGGTGACCACATATGCCTCCATGTATCTCTGCCAACAGCTTTTGTCCATCTTCCCGGGGAATACACTTCAATTTCACACCGTTGAGTCTTCTTCTGCACAGTGTGTTGTCAACAAACTGGTACATACTTGACTGCCGGGCTACTCTTTCAGCTTCTTCTTGCTCTTCGGGAAGTTCTCCTGTTTGGAGGAAACGAACAATCTGCTGCGCCCATGCTGGAGCTTGTGGCTCGACAACGAGGACCAAAGGCACATCTGATGCTGTGGGAACATTCGCTTCTACGGCGAGAACTTGCGGCTCAGCCGGAGCGTGATATTCCCCGGCAAGCTTGCCGGAGCAAAACTTGTCGGGAGCTTCCGCTTCAACGGAACAAGTCGTGGGACTTGCCGGAGCAGATTGCTCCTCAGCACTCTTAGTGTTGATTTTGGGGACCTTCTTGGCGGCGGCTTCGAGAAGCTCTGCCGGAAAGTAGTCGCCAGAAACCAACTTCCTCTTCTTGCTCTGTCCAGTTGATGGCGTTACGGACGGTTGAGCTAGCTTGAGCACAAAGATTCCTGGTACCACAGGTAACTTAAGTGCAGCGCACTTTGACAGGCCATCTGCGATGTCGTTCTGAGCTCTTGGAACATGCTCCATCTGTAGGCTGTCAAAGTGTTCTTCAAGCTTCCTCACTTCGTCGACGTAGGCTTCCATCAACGCACTCTGGTAATTCTTGTTTACTTGGCAGACGACAAGTTGTGAGTCACCCCTTACAATAAGCTTCTTGATCCCAAGATTTGCCGCGATCCTGAGACCGGCAAGCAAACCTTCATACTCTACAGTTTTTTTGTCGCTTGCTCCTTGGGAAAGTGCATTTGGACGACGTACTTGAGGTGCTCTCCGGTGGGCGCGACAAGCAGCACGCCGGCACCGGCGCCTTGCAGCGAGAAGGCACCATCAAAGTACATCAGCCACTCTTTGCTTGCTTCCTTGACGGGATGCTCGTCTCTGGAATTTCTTCGTCTGGTGTTGGCGTCCACTCTGCTATGAACTCTGCCAATGCTCTGCTCTGAATGGTTGAAGTGCTTTCAAACTTGAGGCCAAAGCTTGACAGTTCCAGTGCCCACTCGACAATCCTTCCTGTCGCTTCTGGATTTTGCAATATCCTCTTCAGCGGAAAGCGAGTGACCACTGTTATTTGATGTGCTTGGAAGTAATGGCGCAGCTTTCTCGAGGCCATGAGAAGGCCGAAAAGTAACTTCTGCACACCAGAGTACCTTGACCTAGCCCCCTGCAGAAGGGAGCTGACAAAGTAGACTGGGAGCTGCACCATCTTCTTCCGTACCTTCTCTTGCATCTGCGTTGATCCATCCTTGTCGGGACCAGAACTTGTCGGGGAAGCCCCCTGCTTGTCGCTGGATGTGCTTGCCGCGGTTGCTGGCTCATCGTCTGCCTCCCTCTCCGCTACTAACGCAGCACTAACCACTTGATTGGTTGCCGCTAGATACAGCAGCAACTTCTCTTGTGGCTTAGGTGCGACAAGTATTGGAGTGGAGGATAGGTACCTCTTCAAGTCTTGCAGCGCAGCCTCCGCCTCCGGAGTCCATTTCATTGGACCTGCCTTTTTCAAAATTTTGAAAAACAGCAGGGCGCACTCGGCTGACTTAGAGATAAACCTGCTTAGAGCAGCCACGCAACCGGCAAGCCTTCGGACATCCTTGACGCGCTTCGGTGCTTCGATCTGCTCAATGGCCTTGATCTTGTCGGGATTGGCTTCAATCCCCCTCTGAGAGACGAGGAACCCGAGAAGCTTGCCGGAGGGGACCCCAAACACGCACTTCTCGGGGTTGAGCTTGAGCTGGATCTTGCGCAGATTTGCAAATGTTTCATCTAAATCTTGGATCAGAGTAGCCCTGTCCTTGCTCTTGACCACTATATCATCCATGTACGCTTCTACATTTCTGTGTATCTGTGGCTCAAAAGCTGTATGGACTACCCTTGCAAATGTTGAACCAGCATTCTTCAATCCGAAAGGCATGCGTATGAAACAGTATGTGCCACATGGAGTGATGAATGCGGTCTTCTCTTCATCTTCTTCAGCCATGAAGATCTGGTGGTATCCTGAGTATGCATCAAGAAATGAAAGCAAATCGCATCCGGCGGTGGAGTCAACAATCTGGTCAATGCGCGGCAAGGGAAATGGGTCCTTGGGACAAGCTTTATTCACATCGGTGAAATCGATACAAAGCATCCATTTCCCATTTGCCTTACGCGCGACTAAAGGATTGGCCAGCCACGTCGGATGGAGCACTCCTCTGACAAGGCCTGCTGCTTCCAGTTTCTTGATTTCTTCTGCTATGAACTCTTGGCGCTCCACTGCTTGTTTTCTAACTTTCTGCTTGACGGGCCGCGCGTGAGGACAGACGGCAAGCTCGTGCTCAATCACTTTCCTGGGAACACCGGGGATGTCATACGGTTGCCATGCAAACACATCGACATTCGCCCGCAGGAAAGCAACGAGCGGGCTTTCCTATTTAGGGTCAAGCGTGGCACTGATGGTGAAAGTACCACCAGTGTCGTCCTCCTTGGCGGACACTTTCTTGGTTGCTGGCGGAGCGGCCATCGTCTTCTTACACTTGCCGGTGGAGCTCGATGGTGCGTCCTCGATGGCAGCGCAGCACTCCGAAGAGGTGCGTTTGCCAGAGTGGGCCCCAGAGCTCTTGCCGGACTTGGTCTTCTTCCCCTCGGGAGCTTCAGCGGCAAGTGTCTTGCGTTCTGTTGCGGCTGCTGCTTCCTGGTAAATCTTGTCGGCGCAGATAAGGGCATCTTTCTTGTCGCCAGGGACAGAGATGATGCTTATCGGGCCTGGCATCTTGAGCATGTTGTAGGCATAGTGAGAGGCTGCCATGAACTTGGCGAGTGCTGGACGGCCAAGTATCCCATTGTAAGGTAATGGGATATCCGCAACGTCAAAAGTAATCCTCTCAGTCCTGAAGTTCAGCTCGCCGCCAAACGTTACTGGCAACGTGATCTTCCCCTTCGGCTTGCTCCTTCCCGGGTTGATCCCTTGGAATGTGTCGGTTTCTTCGAGCTCGCTGTCGGGGATCTGGAGTTTCCGGACAACAGCGGAGGAGATCAATTTCAAGCCGGCCCCGCCGTCAACTAACATCTTGGTGACCTTGAGGTTGCGGATAGTTGGTGAAACCAACATCGGCAAGCACCCGACCGCAGTTGTGCGATCAGGGTGATCCTCAATATCGAAGATAATAGGCGTGCGGGACCACTTCAGAAGTTTGCGCGATTCGACAGGTGGTTCTGCCGCATTGACTTCACGCACCCACTGCTTGAGTTGGCGGTGTGAAGTATGCAGAGAAGCACCGCCGTCAACGCACAAAACCTCTGTTGCTTTCTGAAACTCCTGCTCGCTGGTCTCTCCTTCATCCATGTCTTCGTCGTCGTCATCGTCTTCGTCCTTGTCGCGGCCGCGGGGAGGTCTGTCTCCTTGCCGCTGCTTGGCCTTGCCGCGGCGTCCTCCCGGGCCGTTGAATGGCCGCTTCTTGCCGGATCCCCCATCACCTCCTTGGGCCTTCTCCTTGTCGCGTCGCTCATACTCAGCTTTTTGCTGCTCGACGAGGTACTCGACCCTCTTGCAGTTCTGGAGGTCGTGGCCCTTGGTGCGGTGGATCTTGCAATACTGCTTGTCGTTGCCGTCCTACTTGTCGGCGGCAGCCACAGCCTGGCAGTTGGTGCACGCAGCAGTCTTCTTGCCGGAGCCACCAACTTGGGCTTTCTTGGCGCCAGCCTCCTTGCCGGAATGCTCAACGACTAGCACTTCCTTGTTCTTCTTCTTCCTGTTGTTCCGCCGCCGGTTCTTCTTTGCCGGGGCGGCATCCTCGCTGTCTGATCCCCCTGCTCCTGTATCCTCTCCGGGGAGTTTCCTCCCCTCTTCAGCACGTGCACACTTGTCGGCCAGGGCGTACAGCTCGCTGACGTCCCTGATCTTGCACATTGCCATCTCCTCCCTCATCCTGCGGTTACGCACGTTCTGATGGAACGCGTTGATAACCGCGGCAGGGTGGACGTCTGGGATGTTGTGCTGGACACGGCTGAATCTCTGGATATACTTGCGCAGGGGCTCCCCTTCCTTCTGGGCGAGCAGGTGAAGGTCACTCTCCTGGCCATGTGGCTTGTGGCCGCCTGTAAAGGCGCCGACAAACTGATGGCATAGGTCGGCCCAAGAAGAAATGGAGTTCTCCGGCAAGTGCATGAGCCAGGACTTGACGTTTGGCTTGAGCACCAGCGGGAAGTAATTGGCGAGTATCTTCTCGTCTTGTTCCCCAGCAGCCTGCACCGCGATGGTGTAGATGCTGAGGAACTCCGACGGGTGTGTCTTGCCGTCGTACTTCTCCGGTACGTCGGGCTTGAAGTTCTTCATGCTGGGCCACTGGACTTGCCGCAGCTCACGAGTGAATGCAGGACAACCTACCACGTACGGCAAGTCGCCTGGTCCCCCTGGCGCATGCGCGTCGACAGTGGGCCCAGCGCGCTGGTCAGATTGACGTCGCGCTTCTCTTTGACGCTCGATGCGGGTTCGAGCGTCCTCTTGCTGTCGATCATCGAGAACTTGGCGCTGATCGCGGCGAGCTCGCGGATCTGATGACGCAGTGGAGTCGTCGTCGATGTTGATCCGGCGAGTCGGCGATTTTGGCCTTCGGGGTGGGGAGTGTACGGTGGTTGCACCCCAACCGGTCTTGCCGCCATCGGCCTGCGCCTGGCTGACTTGCCGCGGCCGTGACGTGCTCGGCTGCTGCGGGGTGTCGCCGTTGGCGAAGGCGATGAGGCTCCGGATATTGGCTCTCCAGTCGTCGGCCTTATCTGCCGCTGGAGGGAAGTCTAGAAGCAGTTGAGCTCATGCCAGAGCTTCTGCCGGAGTGGCGGGTAGCGGTGGCGAACGGTGCGAGGAGCGGGATATGCTCGGACTTCTAACTACGTTAGAAGGAGCAGTTTCCCATCCCGGCGACCGTGCCTTGATGGTGCCAGCATGTTGGTGTGCATGCTAGCCTTGAGCGTCCCTAGATCCGCCAGCTTGACCTTGGCCCAGCAATCGTATGGTACCTTGAGTACTACGACGCTACCGGTCCCGCGCCTCCTGAGATGGGCGCGGTGCGTGTACGGAAGTCGAGGCTTTGGAGTGCGCCTGGTCGTCCGCCTTGTCCTTGGACTTGGCGGCGCCGTGAGTTTCCTCGTCGACGTCCGTTCTTCCGCCGGCGTCTACTCCACCAGCCGTTGGCTCCGGCGGTTGTGGGATCGACGCGGACGGGCCTGCTATCTCCGAAGCCTTCTTCTTCGGTGGCATGTTGATGAAGAAGTTGAAGATCTAGCCCGTGTGCAGGCCGGATCGGGTTCACACAACCTCGACGCACCCCTACCTGGCGCGCCAAAGATGTCGGGGAAACTGATCGCCCACGAACACCTATGGGACCGGAGCCCCTTTTCGGTACGGCGGGGGGCAGAGGATGCACAAAGAGCGGATTGAGGCGAGCACACGAGCAGTTTACCAAGGTTCGGGCCGCACGGATGCGTAAAACCCTACTCCTGCTTTGGTGGTTGTATTGAGTTCTTGGCTCGGGAGCGAGGAGAGCTACAGGCGCTCTAACCGCTAGCAAGACCGAGCGTGCGAATGATCGATGTTCGGAACCCCTTCTACGTTGCGCATGGGCCTCCTTTTATAGGTCAAAGGGGTCACCGACAGGTGGCAACATAGATGGGGGTAAAAATGTAAAAAGAGTGGTAGTTGGAACAGTGTTTGTATAGTGCTCTATACCTAACCGTGACGGCAGGGGACAAGGGCATTAAATGTCCATCGCCGTCGCCCAAACAGTGCAAAAAGTGGCCGTCAAGGGCACCACCGTCCGCCACGACGGTAGCTTCGTCATCGCTGCTTGCCACCGTGTACCACAGGCTGCACAGCCTTCCGCCATGTGCCTCTGGGATGGTCCCAGAGCGACACGTGGGCGGATGCGCTGGAGCGCGGGTACTGAGTGGAAGCTTGCCGCGGCAAGCGCCTTGCCGCGGTTGCCATCTTGTCGCTTCCGGGAGCTTGTCGCTCACCGGGCCTTGTCGGGACGCAAGTTCCTTGAAATGCCTTGTTTGGCCTTCCCGGCAAGCTCCTCTTGCCAGGGTCTTGCGCCTTGAGTGGTTTTGTGCCTTGAGTGGCCTTCCCGGCAAGCTCCTCTTGCCGGTGTCTTGTCTCTTTGACTTGTATACTTTGTTCTTGAATGGCTCCGAAGGAACCATGAGAGGTCTTGGCGGTCGCTTGGCTAGCCTTGCCGTGGGACGCTGCAACTGCCCGTGCACAAGTTCGGGATACTAAGGTACCCCTACTTTAGTACACCGACACCGACCTCCACACAAAGGTTGGCACTCTACAAATACCTCATGCTCTAACTTCGTCACATAGCGGTTCACCATACGTGCATGATACGGGAATCGCTAACTTTAACACAAGTATTTCTTAATTTCATAATAACTCCACTAGCATGACTCTAATATCACTATCCTCATGTCTCAAAACAATTATCAAGCATCCAACATCTCATTCTATCCAATGCACTTAGTGTGAATTTTTTTACTATATTGACATTGAATGTTTATCATGTGAAGACTAGTTTCTTTAGCCTAAACAATATTACCATGCTGTTTTAATAGACTCTCAAAAGGATATAGGTGAAGCACGTGAGTTCAAGAATTTCTACCAAATATTACCATCGATGTGCTCTAAAAGATATAAGTGAAGCACTAGAGCAAAAACTATTCAACTCAAAAGATATAAGTGAAGCACATAGAGTGTTCTAATAATTTCTAGGCCATATTTAACTCTCTCAAATAAGTGTGTCCAGCAAGTATGATTGTGGAAAACTAACAATCAAAGACTAAAATTATACAAGACGCTCCAAGCAAAACACATGTCATGTTGCGAATAAAAATATAGCTCCAAGTATAGTTACCGATGGATGAAGGCGAAAGAGGGGATACCTTCCCGGGGCATCCCCAAGCTTAGGCTTTTGATTATATTGAATTTACTTGGGGTGCCATTGGCATCCCCAAGATTAGTCCTTTTCTACTCCTTGTTCCATAGTCCATCAAAGCAATACTCAAAACTTGAAAACTTCACAACACAAAACTTAGACAAAAATCCTCGTGAGCTCCATTAGTATAAGAAAGCAAACCACTACTCAAAAGTGCATCAATGAATTCGTTCTTTGTTTATATTAGTGTTAAACCTACCGTATTCCAACTTCTCTATGGTTCATATCCTCCAATACTACTCATAGATGCATCGGAATAAGCAAACAACACACGAAAAACAGAATCTGTCAAAAACAGAACAGTCTGTAGTAATCTACAGGTTTCGCCTACTTCTGGAACTCCAAAAAATTCAAACTAAATTGGTAAATTTGCGGAATTTGTCTAGCAATCATCTGCAAAAACTATAAACTAAAAAGCACGCTCCATTAAAATCTGTAGACCACTTTAGCGAGGACTAACGATTCTGTTTTTCACAGCAAGATCACATAGACTTCACACAAGTCTTCCCAAAGGTTCTACTTGGCACAAACACTAAACAAAACATGAAACCACATCTAATCAGAGGCTAGATACAAAATTTATTCCCTAACAGCAAAAAAACAAAAAATATAAAATTGGGTTGCCTCCCAACAAGCGATATCGTTTTACGCCCTAGCTAGGCACGATACAAGATAAAACTAGGTATTGCCATCTTTGGAAGGCACCCCATAAGTGGATCTCATGATAGATTCATATGGTAATTTGATTTTATTTCTAGGAAAGTGTTCCATGCCTTTCCTTAACGGAAATTGGAATCTAATATTTCCTTCCTTCATATCAATAATTGCACCAATCGTTCTAAGGAAAGGTCTACCAAGAATAATAGGACATGAAGGATTGCAATCTATATCGAGAACAATGAAATCTACGGGCACATAATTCCTATTGGCAACAATAAGAACATCATTAATTCTTACCATAGGTTTCTTAATAGTGGAATCCGCAAGATGCAAATTTAAACAACAATCATCAAGCTCATGGAACCCTAGCAAATCACACAAAATTTTAAGGATAGTGGAGACACTAGCACCCAAATCACACGAAGAATAGCATTCATGATCTTTTATCTTTATTTTGATAGTAGGTTCCCATTCATCATAAAGCTTTCTAGGGAGAGAAACTTCTAACTCAAGTTTTTCTTCATAATATTTCATCAAAGTATCAACTATGTGTTTGGTGAAAGCTTTATTTTGACTATAAGCATGCGGAGAATTTAGCACGGATTGCAACAAGGAAATACAATCAATCAAAGAGAAATTATCATAATTGAATCCCTTGATATCCAAAATTGTGGGTTCATCACTATGCAAAGTTTTAATCTCTTCACTCCCACTTTTAGCAATTTTAGCATTAATATCAAAAAACTCCGAATCAATGGGACACCTTAAAGCAGAATCATCTCCAATCCTATCTTCATCAAGATTTATACTAGAAAACAAGGATCTAATAGGAGACACATCAATAACTTTTAGATCTTCATGTTTATTTTCATGATAACTAGAAGAACACGACTTAATATAATCCTCTCTTTTAGCACGCATTCTAGCGGTTCTTTCTTTGCATTCATCAATGCAAATTCTCATGGCTTTGAGAGACTCATTGATATCATGCTTAGGTGGGATAGATCTAAGTTTCAAGGAATCAACATCAAGAGTAATTCTATCCACACTTCTAGCCAATTCATCAACCTTAAGCAATTTCTCTTCAAGCGAAGCATTGAAATTCTTTTGCGAGATCATAAACTCCTTAACACTAGTTTCAAATTCAGAAGGCATCTTTCCATAAGAGTTGTTGTAGGAATTACCATAATTATTAGAGGAGTTACTAGGAAAAGGCCTAGGATTAAAATTACCTCTATAAGCATTGTTACCAAAATTATTCCTACCAACAAAATTCACATCCAAAGATTCAATGTTATTCTCAATCAAAGTGGACAAAGGCATATCATTAGGATCAGAAGAAGCATTCTTAGCAGCAAATAATTTCATAAGTTCATCCATCTTTCCACTCAAAACACTAATTTCTTCGATAGCATGCACTTTTTTACTAGTAGATCTTTCGGTATGCCATTGAGAATAATTAACCATAATATTATCTAGGAGTTTGGTAGCTTCTCCTAAGGTAGTTTCCATGAAAGTGCTTCCAGCGGCCGAATCTAAAAGATTTCTAGAAGCAAAATTCTAGCCAGCATAAAAGTTCTGAATAATCATCCATAGATTCAAACCATGTGTAGGGCAATTACGTATCATCAGTTTCATTCTCTCCCAAGCTTGTGCAACATGCTCATGATCTAGTTGCTTAAAATTCATAATATAGTTTCTAAGAGAGATGATCTTAGCAGGAGGGAAATACTTAGAGATAAAAGCATCTTTCCACTAATTCCACGAATCAATACTATTTCTAGGCAAAGAGGAAAACCAAGTTTTAGCACGATCTCTAAGTGAAAACGGAAATAACTTCAATTTAACAATATCGTTATCCGTATCCCTTTTCTTTTGCATATCACACAAATCAACAAAGTTGTTTAGACGGGTAGCGGCATCTTCATTAGGAAGGCCCGAGAATTGATCTTTCATGACAAGATTCAACAAAGCAGCATTGATATCACAAGATTCAGCGTCGGTAATAGGAGTAATCGGAGTGCTAATAAAATCATTGTTGTTGGTATTGGAGAAGTCACACAATTTGGTATTGTTATGAGCGATAGTGACAAACAAGCAATCCAACACACACAAGCAAACAAGAAGCAAGCGAAAGATAAACACACGGCGGAAGAAGGGCAAATAAAACGGCAAGGGTGAAGTGGGGGAGAGGAAAACGAGAGGCAAATAAAGGTAATTCGAAGGATAAGGGTTTGTGATAGGTACTTGGTATATTACTTTTGCGTAAGCCTCCCCGGCAACGGCGCCAGAAATTCTTCTTGCTACTTCTTGAGCTTGCGTTGTATTCCCTCGAAGAGAAAAGGGAGATGCAACACAGTAGCGTAAGTATTTCCCTCAGTTTTTGAGAACCAAGGTATCAATCCAGTAGGAGACCACGCGCGAGTCCCTCGCACATGCACAAACAAATAAGAAGTTCGCAGCTAACGTGATAAGGGGTTGTCAATCCCTTTACGGTCACTTACGAAAGCGATATCTGATAGAGATGATAGTTTATATTTTTCGTATTTTTAGTATATAAGAACAGCAAATAAAAGCAAAGTAGATGTAGATTGATATGTTGAGAATAGACCCCGGGGCCATAGTTTTCTCTAGTGGCTTTTCTCATGATAGCGATATTCTACGGCAGGTAAACAAATTACTGTCGAGCAATTGATAGAAAAGCGAATAATTATGAGACTATCTAGGCATGATCATTGTATATAGGCATCACATCCGAGACAAGTAGACCTACTCCTGCCTGCATCCACTACTATTACTCAGCACATCGACCGCTATCCAGCATGCATCTAGTGTATTGAGTTCATAAGAACAGAGTAACGCCTTAAGCAAGATGACATGATGTAGAGGGATAAACTCAAAAAATATGATATAAACCCCATCTTTTTATCCTCGATGGCAACAATACAATACGTGTTGTCAGGGATATTACTACTAGGTATAAACCGACCAGGAGGGTCCGGTTTATGTTATCAAGATTATATAATTAGAAGCCCAGCGGAGTATGGAATAGAAGATTATAGCCCAAGAGGCTTAGAGCCCATGTGTTAGGGCCTATGATTTGTAAACCGTCATACTATGTAACTTGGGATGTAAGATAGAAAGAACAAAGACCGAGGCGGACAGGTTTATGAGCCGGCCTCGGGATTCTGTAAACCGGACCGGGCGTCGCCTCTATATAAAGGGATGACCCGGCGACGGTTCAGGACAGACAACTACAGCTCGAAACATAGGTAAAGCGAATTCGCTCCCTGGTCATCGAAGCCCAAGCAATACCACACCAAACTAGACGTAGGCTTTTACCTTCATCGAAGGGGCTGAACTAGTATAAAATCCTTGCGTCCTTCGTCCGCTTAACCCCTTTAAGCTAACCCGTAGCGACGGCCTCACGACTATGTCCTTTCACTAGGACATCTGCCGTGCTAAATCCACGAAAGTTAGTGCCCACCGTGGCGCTATCGCACGACGATTTCGAGTTCTTGAAGGGCAGCCTTGAAGGACTCAAGGGCTACGCAGTGGGCCGGATGACTAAGAATCGTCACGCCGGATCTACATCGACGATGCAGGCTGGGGCCCCGAGGCCGATTCGATCGAATACGGGTATCGGGTCCCCTTCGGCGGCATCCACGTCTTCATGTGCAAAATCGGCGAACCGGGCCCTGAGCCGGACATCTTCGCCAACATCATCCAGTCGGCTCAGCGCGCAAGACCTCCCCGGATTCAGCCCGCCGTGAAGCATGTCTTCGTTGGAGCAGTGCATGGAGTACAAGACGAGGACGGGTCGGACTCTGGCGGCGAGACTGTTGTTTATTCCGGCGATGAATCTTCTTCCGGAGAGACCGAATATTTGTATCTACTGCAGGATGGCCGGTCTGAGGGTTGTTCCGATGGCGATAGTATTCCGGACCCCCTTGATCCGCCAAACAGGGTTGCTGTCTTCATGGCTAGATCACAACCCGTGCAGCAGACCTCAACAACATGGGCGTTGATATCAGAGGCAATGGGAGCTAGGGCTGGAGATTCTCCCCCGTCGCCATTTGATACTTTATCTATCTTGGTCGATACTTTGATAGCACTAGTAACAGCAGAGGTAGAACGGGCCAACAAGGAGCAGCATGACGCGGAGATCGCTCAGGTGAAGATCCGGATTGAACAAGCCAAGTTGGACCTGGCAGCTGAGAAAGCTAGGATGGCTACAAAGCAGGCGGATCTAGAGGCTCAGGCCTATCGGCTCATGTTAGATCAGACCGCTTCACAAGGGGTAATGATGAGAAGGCAACGATCTCGCCTGCCGCCGGTTTATGAGGCAAGGAATCTCTTTAGCACACCAGGTGCAGGAACCAGTAACCAGCTCATCATAAATCATAAAGATCAGAGGTGATCATTATATCACACAACTGGTTAACAGTTATGTTTTGAAAGTGCATGCATTGAAAATTAAAGTGACCCTCTATACAGAAAAGTTCACAAGTAAAAGGATAAAGGTCACACAATTCTCTAGCAATTTCATTTAAATCTCTGACCCAAGTGATTGTTCTTTCATGCTTATGTTGCTTACAATACTTCTCTTCTTCAATCATAGGCCTTTCACAAGGTCTATCCACTCCACAAAAATTAACATGCTTATATAAAACTTCATTTTTAGGAATTGGATCATGCATGTTGCAATCATCATGAACAATTTCATTTTCTTTGCAAATCTCTTTAAAAGGTTCATGATGCTTGATCCAATCTTCCTTAGGCATATTAAGATGTGAAGCAAAAGATTTGAGGAAATCAACAAGGAGTTGAGAATCAAGCCCAAACTTAGCGCTAAACTTATTAAAACTTGTAGTTTCAACAAAGGACTTAATGCAATCATACTCATAAATTATACCTGACTCTTTGTGACGCCCCCGATTTGACCGTACACTAATCATGCACGCAAATGTGTACGACCAAGATCAGGGACTCACTGGGAGATATCACAACACAACTCTAGACACAAATTAAAATATACAAGCTTTATATTTCAAGCCAGGGGCCTCGAGGGGTCGAATACATAAGCTCCAAAACACAAGAGTCAGCAGAATCAATAATATCTGAGTACAGACAAACGTTAAAAAAGTCAGCCTTAAGAAGGCTAGCACAAAACATCAACGATCGAAAAGGCAAGGCCTCCTGCCTGGGACCTTCTAACTACTCCTCGAAGCCGAACTCCATGTAGAAACATCCTCGGGATCATCTGGCTCCTGGACTCCACCACCTGGTTGCATCATCCGAGAAGAAAGGAAGAAAGGGGGAAAAGGGGGAGCAAAGCAACCGTGAGTACTCATCCAAAGTACTCGCAAGCAAGGATCTACACTACATATGCAATGATATCTGGGTAAGGGGGGTAATATATGTGGGTTAAACTGCAGAACGCCAGAATGAGAGGGGGATAGCTAATCCAATCGAAGACTACGCTTCTAGCCACCTCCATCTTGCAGCAAAAGAAGAGAGTAGCTAGAAGTAACAAGTATCCTCGCTTGTGGCAACCTCCGTCTTGCAGCAGTAGAATAGAATAGATGGTAAGTTCACCAAGTAACAACGTATAGCATAATCCTACTCGGCGATCCTCCCGCACATCACCCTGTGTCGGTGTACTAAGATAGGGGTACCTTAGTACCCCAACTTGTGCACGGGCGGTAGCAGCTCCCCGCGGCAGGGTTCACCACGTGCTCGCCGGAAACCTTTCTGGTCCTTATAAAGCCATTCAAGAACAAAGTATATAAGTCAGAAGATCAAGGCCCCGGCAAGAGGAGCTTGCCGGGAAGGCCGTACCAGGCTCAAGACTGTCACTTTAGCACGAGGCCCTGGCAAGAGGAGCTTGCCACGGAGACCAAGGAATGCATACCTCAAGAGACGCCTCGGCGCATCATGCGCCCCGGCAGGGCCCGGGGAGCGACAAGCTTCCGGGCCCGGCAAGGTCACGACCCCGGCAAGGTTCTTGCCGGGGGGAACTCACGCCGTGTGCCCGCACTCCAGCTCATCTGCCCACGCGTCACCCTGGGGCCCTTCCAGGGACGCGTGGCGGATGGTTGTGCAGCCTGGGGCACACGGTGGCAATCCACGGTGACGAGGCTACCGCCGTGTCGAATGGAGAAGCATGGACGGACACTTTTGGGGTCGACGGCGACGGGCATTCAATGCTCTTGTCCCCCACTGTCAAAGTAGGTGAAGACCACTGTTCACCCACTGTTCACGCACTATTCCCGCACTGTTACAACTACCACCAAAGTTACATTTTTGCCCTCCTCTACGTTGACACCTGTCGGTGACCCCTTGGGCTATAAAAGGAGGCCCATGCACAACGTAGAAAGGGTTCGAATCCTAAGCAACTCTCTTGCTCGGTGTAGCTAGTACTGTAGCTCCCGAGCTCAATACAACCAAGGCAGGAGTAGGGTTTTACGCGTCCGCGCGGCCCGAACCTGGGTAAACTGCCCGCGTGTGCCCCTCGATCTGCTCTTCGTGCTCCCTCCGCTCCCTTACCGCAACGTAGAAGGGGCTCCGGTCCCATAGGTGCTCGTGGGAGGACAGTTTCCCCCGACATCTTTGGCGCGCCAGGTAGGGGGCGCCGAGGTTGTGCGAACCTGATCCGGCGCTCACGCGGGCGCATTCTTCATCAACCTCTCCAGCTTCATCAACTTCATCAGCAGCACCAACATGGCTCCGAAGAAGAAGGCTTCGGAGGTCGCAGGCCCGTCTGCGTCGATCCCACCGCCACCAGAACCAACGGTTGGTGGGGGAGACGCCGGCGGAAGGGTGGTCGCCGGCGAGGAAACTCACGGCGCCACCAAGTCCAAGGACAAGACGGACGACCGGGCCAACTCCAAGACCTCGGTGTCCGTAGACGCACCACGTCCCTCTCAGCAGACGACAGGCCAGCAGCGCCGTGGTACAGGAGGTACCATTCGCTTGCTGGGGCAAGGACAAACTGGATGCTCGCGGGATGCTCAAGGCCATCGTCCTGGCACGAGCAAGGCGCGGTCGCCGGGACGAGAGACTGCTCCTTCTAACCCTGTTAGAAGTCCGAGCATATCTCGCTCCTCGCACCGCTCGCCGCCGCTCCCCTCCTCTCCAGCAGAAGCTCTAGCGAGGGCGCAACTGCTTCTCGATTTCCCTCCAGCGGCAGACAAGGCCGAAGATTGGAGGGCGACGATCCAGAGCCTCATCGCCTTCGCCAACAACGACACGCCGCAGCAGCCGGCGACATCGCGGCCACGGCAAGTCGAGCAGACGAAGGCCGACGGCGACAAGACCGCCGGGGGTGCAACCACCATGCACTCCCCGCCGCGGAAGCAGAAGACGCCACCCCGCCAGATAAATGTCGACGACGACTCCACCGCGTCGTCGGATCCGCGGGCTCGTCGGGACCAGCGCCAAGTCCTCGACGACCGGCGGCAAGAAGACGCTCGGACGCGCATCGAGCGCCGACGAGAAACCAGGCGACAATTGGATCAGCGCGCTGGGACCGCTGTCGACACGTACGCGCCCGGTGAACCAGGCGACTTGCCGTACGCGGCAGGTTGCCCCGCGTTCACCCGTGAGCTGCGGCGAGTCCAGTGGCCCAGCATGAAAAACTTCAAGCCCGACGTACCCGAGAAGTACGACGGCAAGACGCACCCCTCGGAGTTCCTCAGCATCTACACCATCGCGGTGCAGGCTGCCGGGGGACGCGACGAGAAGATACTAGCCAATTACTTCCCGCTAGTGCTTAAGCCGAACATTCGTTCTTGGCTTATGCACTTGCCGGAAGGCTCCATTTCTTCGTGGGCAGACCTGTGCCACCAATTTGTTGGCGCCTTCACGGGCGGCCACAAACCCCACGGCCAGGAGAGCGATCTCCACATCTTGGCCCAGAAGGAAGGAGAATCCCTGCGCAAGTACATCCAGAGATTCATCCGCGTGCAACACAACATTCCCGACGTCCACCCTACCGCGGTTATCAGCGCGTTCCACCAGAACGTGCGTAACCGCCGCATGAGGGAAGAGATGGCCATGACCAAGATTCGGGATGTCAGCGAGCTCTACGCTCTGGCTGACAAGTGCGCGCGCGCCGAAGAGGGGAGGAGACTCCCCGGAGAGGATACTGGCGCAGGAGGAAGCGACAGTGAGGACGCCGCCCCGGCAAAGAAGAGCCGGCGGCGGAACAACAGAAGGAAGAAGAGCAAGGAAGTGCTGGTCGTCGAGCAGTCCGGCAAGGAGGCTCCCGCCAAGAAGGCACAGGCTGGCGGCTCCGGCAAGGAGCCTGCCCCTGTAGCGGTAGCCGACAAGCAGGACGGCTCCGACAAGCAATACTGCAAGATCCACCGCACCAAGGGCCACGACCTTTCGAACTGCAAACGAGTCGAGTACCTCGTAGAACAGCAGAAGGCTGAGTACGAGCGTCGCGACAAGGAGAAGGCCCAAGGTGGCTGAGGAGAGCCAAGCAAGAAGCGGACGTTCAATGGCCGGGGAGGACGCCGCGGCAAGGCCAAGCAGCGGCAAGGTGATCGACCTCCCCGGGGCCGCGACAAGGATGAGGAAGAAGACGACGACGACGACATGGAGGAAGGAGATAACAGCGAGCAGGAGTTCCAGAAGGCCACAGAAGTTCTGTGTGTCGAAGGGGGCGCCTCTCTGCACACTTCCCACCGCCAACTCAAGCAGTGGGTGCGGGAAGTAAACGCAGCTGAGCCGCCCGTTGAGTCACGCAGGCTGCTGAAGTGGTCCAGCACGCCCATCATTTTTGATCTTGAAGATCACCCTGACCGCACAACCGCGGTCGGGTGCTTGCCGATGTTGGTCTCACCAACTATCCGCAACCTCAAGGTCACCAAAATGTTGGTTGACGGCGAGGCCGGCCTGAACTTGATCTCCTCAGCTGTGATTAAGAAACTCCAGATCCCAGACGGCGAGCTCGAAGAAACCGGGTCGTTCCAAGGAATAAACCCGGGAAGGAGCAAGCCCAAGGGGAAGATTACTCTGCCTGTGACCATTGGCGGGGAGCTCAACTTCAGGACGGAGAGGATAACCTTTGACGTGGCCGATATCCCATTGCCATACAATGGGATACTTGGACGTCCTGCCCTCGCCAAGTTCATGGCAGCTTCCCACTATGCCTACAACGTACTCAAGATGCCGGGGCCGATAAGCGTCATCTCTGTCCCTGGCGACAAGAAGGACGCGCTTATCTGCGCCGACAAGATATACCGGGATGCAGCAGCCGCAGCGGAGAGCAACACACTTGCCGCTGAAGCTCCCGGGGGGAAGAAGACCAAGACCAAGTCCGGCAAGTGCTCTGGGGCCCACTCCGGCAAACGCACCTCCTCGGAGTGCTGCGCTGCCGTCGAGGACGAACCATCGAGCTCCACCGGCAAGTGCAAGAAGGGGATGGCCGCTCCACCGGCAACCAAGAAGGTGTCCGCCAAGGAGGACAGCACTGGTGGTACCTTCACCATCAGTGCTACGCTCGACAACAAATAGGAAAGCGCGCTCGTTGCCTTCCTGTGGGCGAATGTCGATGTGTTTGCGTGGCAACCATCTGACATCCCCGGCGTTCCCAGGAAGGTAATTGAGCACAAGCTTGCTATTTGTCCTCATGCGCGGCCCGTCAAGCAGAAGGTCAGGAAGCAAGCCATGGAGCGCCAAGAATTCATCGCGGAAGAGATAAAGAAGTTGGAAGCAACAGGCCTAGTTAGAGGCGTGATCCATCCTACGTGGTTGGCCAATCCAGTTATCGTACGCAAGGCCAATGGGAAGTGGAGACTTTGTATAGACTTCACTGATGTGAATAAAGCATGTCCCAAGGATCCATTTCCCTTGCCGCGTATTGACCAGATTGTGGACTCCACCGCCGGATGTGAGCTGCTTTCCTTCCTTGATGCATATTCAGGGTACCACCAGATTTTCATGGCCAAGGAAGATGAAGAGAAGACTGCATTCATTACTCCATGCGGCACATATTGCTTCATACGCATGCCCTTTGGATTGAAGAATGCAGGCTCGACATTTGCAAGGGTGGTGCACACTGCTTTTGAGCCACAGATCCACAGAAATGTGGAAGCTTACATGGATGACATAGTGGTCAAGAGCAAGAGCAAAGATACCCTGATACAAGATCTGGAAGAGACATTTGAGAATCTGCGCAAGATCCAGCTCAAGTTGAATCCCGAGAAGTGCGTCTTCGGAGTCCCCTCCGGCAAGCTCCTCGGGTTCTTTGTGTCCCAGAGGGGGATTGAAGCCAATCCCGACAAGATCAAAGCCATCGAGCAAATCGAAGCCCCGAAGCGCGTCAAGGACGTAAGGAGACTTGCAGGTTGTGTGGCTGCCCTCAGTAGGTTCATTTCAAAGTCTGTAGAACGCGCCCTGCCTTTCTTCAAAATCTTGAAGAAGGCAGGTCCTATGAAATGGACTCCGGAAGCGGAGGCAGCGCTGCAAGACTTGAAAGGATACCTATCCTCCACTCCAATACTTGTCGCACCTAGACCACAAGAGAAGTTGCTGCTATACCTAGCAGCAACCAATCAAGTGGTTAGTGTTGCGTTAGTAGCAGAGAGGGAGGCGGATGAGGAATCTGCACCACCGGCAAGCGAGTCCAGCGACAAGCAGGGAGCTTCCCCGACAAGCTCTGGCCCCGACAAGGACGAGTCTGCGCAGGAACGAGGAGAAGTGCGAAGGAAGATGGTGCAGCGCCCAGTGTATTTTGTGAGTTCCCTTCTGCAGGGGGCTAGATCAAGATACTCTGGGGTGCAGAAGTTGCTTTTCGGCCTCCTCATGGCCTCGAGAAAGCTGCGCCATTACTTCCAAGCACACGAGATAACGGTGGTCACTCGCTTTCCGCTGAAGAGGATATTGCAGAATCCAGAAGCAACAGGCAGGATCGTCGAGTGGGCACTGGAGCTGTCAAGCTTTGGTCTCAAGTTTGAGAGTACTTCAACCATACAGAGCAGAGCTTTGGCAAAATTCATAGCAGAATGGACCCCAACGCCCGATGAAGAAGTTCCAGAGACAAGCGTCCCCGTCCAAGAAACGAGCAGCGAATGGGTAATGTACTTTGATGGTGCCTTCTCACTGCAAGGCGCCGGTGCCGGCGTGGTACTCATAGCGCCCACTGGAGAGCACCTCAAGTATGTTGTCCAGATGCACTTTCCCAAGGAGCAAGCGACAAACAATACTGCCGAGTATGAAGGTTTGCTTGCCGGCCTCAGGATTGCGGCCGAGCTTGGGATTAAGAAGTTGATTGTGCGGGGAGATTCTCAATTGGTGGTCCGACAAGTGAACAAGAGTTACCAGAGCCCTTTGATGGAAACCTATGTTGATGAAGTGAGGAAGCTTGAAGAACACTTTGAGGGTTTGCAAATGGAGCACGTCCCAAGAGCTCAGAATGATATTGCAGATGGCCTTTCAAAGTGTGCTGCGATGAAGTTACCTGTGGAACCAGGGACCTTCCTGCTCAAGCTAACTCAACCATCCGTTACACCATCAGTTGGGCAAAGTAAGAAGAGAAAGTTGGTCTCCGGCGACTACTTGCCGGCGGATCTTCCCGAAGCCGCCGCCAAGGTCCCCAGGATCAGCGGCCAAGATGCTGAGGAACAGTTTGCTCCTGCAGACCCAAGGGTCTGTACAGTTGAAGCAAACGTTCCCGACAAGTCCTGCCCCGGCAGGCTGGCCGGGGGACCATCAGCTCCGACGGAACCGCAGGTTCTTGCCGTAGAAGCTGAGGTTCCCGCAGCAGCCCTCATGCCTTTAGTCCTTGTTGTTGAGCCTCAGGCTCCAGCATGGGCGCAGCAAATCGTTCGTTTTCTGCAAACTGGAGAACTTCCCGACGACCCAGAGGAGATAGAGAAAATAACCACGCAGTCAAGTATGTACCAGTTCGTTGGCAATGAACTGTACAGAAGAAGGCTCAATGGTGTCAGGTTGAAGTGTATTTCCAGAGAAGATGGACAGAAGCTGTTGGCAGAGATACACGGAGGCATATGTGGCCACCACATTGGCGCAAGGGCACTTTGCCGGGAAGGCGTTCCGGCAAGGGTTCTTCTGGCCAGAAGCCCTCCAAGATGCAACTGCACAAGTAACCAAGTGTGAAGCGTGCCAGTTCCATGCCAAGCAAATTCATCAGCCAGCTCAAGCTCTCTAGACGATTCCTTTATCCTGGCCCTTCTCGGTCTGGGGGCTCGATATCCTTGGCCCCTTTCCCCGCGCAGTCGGGGGCTTTGAGTACTTGTACGTTGCAATCGACAAGTTCACGAAGTGGCCAGAAGTGGAACCAGTGAGAAAGGTGATAGCACAGTCAGCAGTCAGGTTCTTCAGGTCAATTGTTTGCCGTTTGGGAATCCCTAACAGGATCATCACCGACAACGGTACCCAATTTACAAGTCGCACCTTCATGCAGTACGTCCAAGACCTTGGCGCCAAGGTCTGTTTCGCTTCTGTTGCTCACCCAAGGAGCAATGGTCAAGCGGAGAGGGCCAATGCTGAAGTGCTGCGCGGACTCAAGACAAGAACCTTCGACAGGCTGCGCAAGTGCGGAAGAAACTGGATAGAGGAGCTACCGGCGGCTCTTTGGTCAATCAGGACGACACCAAGTCGAGCCACCAGACAGACACCCTTTGCTCTTGTCTATGGAGCAGAGGCAGTTCTCCCCACGGAACTCATATACGGATCTCCTCGAGTGCTCGCTTATGATGAGCTCGAGCAAGAGCAACTGCGTCAAGATGATGCATTGCTCCTTGAGGAGGAACGTCTCCAGGCTGCTGTACGAGCTGCTCGATACCAGCAAGCCTTGCGTCGCTATCATAGCCGCAAGGTCAAGGCCAGGAGTCTCGAGGAAGGCGACCTTGTTCTTCGGCGTGTTCAGTCCGCCAAGAATTCCAACAAGTTGATGCCGAAGTGGGAAGGCCCTTATCGGGTGAGACAAGTCACAAGGCCCGGCGCTGTCCGCCTTGAGACCGAAGAAGGCTTACCGGTGAGCAACTCCTGGAACATAGAGCATCTTCGCTAGTTTCATCCATAAGGCGCGGTTGCTGTGATCCGCTCCGGCAACCACCTTTTGTACAAGTCTTGCCGCTGTCGCATGTAAACCTTTGTACAAAGCCGGGCGCAGACCCCGTGCATCAGTAAAGTTTTCGTGCTTCGCACTATTTGCCATTTCCATGCCTTTCTTTGTTATTTGCATGCATTGTTTGGCGCCTTGTGCAACGCACATCCCCGGTAAGCACTAGCAAGCCGTGAGGCTATATACTTGCTTTTCCTCCTCTTTTTCTTTCCCTCTTAAGCAGAAGGAATATTCCTCGCGCACAAGTTTGCC
>LR738712.1:814200139-814231050 GCA_902687465.1 Secale cereale | reverse complement strand
GGGAAGGAGGTGGAGGATGAACCAAGTGCTGTTCAAGAAAGAGGAGCCTTGTCGGGGAACAAGCAATATATGAAAGCTAAGTTACCAGAATTTGAGCAGTTCAAATTTTTAAATTCTAGTTATCTTCCTTGAACAACCACACTTTGTATGGAAAACATGTGCGCGGAGGAACCTACCCGTGGCTAGCCGCACCCTTACTTTGTTTTCGAGTACGCTCAACGACTTAAGTGAGCTGCGACAAGTGTCGCGCCCTTACTTCGTTTTCGAGTTCGCTCAGCAAGCTAAGTGCGCTGCGACTAGCCGCGGCAAGGTTACTTGCCGGTAAGGCCTTTGCCAGCAGGCTGCTAAGAGTCAAGCACTCAGCGCTCGCGGTGAGGGCCCCTTGCCGGAAAGTCCCCCTAGAAGCGTAGGGTAGAAAGCATACAAAGTGGAGGACCAAAAGCAAGGGAGATAACAATGTGTTGATTGCTCAGAAATAAGATAATATATTACAGAGATAACTTGTTGCAATAACTAATAGATTCTTGTCCAATAACGTGCCCTGCAGCGGCAAGGGAAACAGAAAGAAAGGAGCCTAATCTACGCGGTCGCCTTCACGCCTTGAGATCTTGTTCACCTTGGCGACGATGTGGGCGACCTGCGCCTTCAACGCCTCCAGATCTGCGTCGTCCGGCAAGGAGCGGAGGACGTTGACAAGATTGATGCCAGGGTTGCGATAGACGATCTTCGTCAAGACGCGCTCCAAGGTGCCCGCGCAGAGCTGACGCGACTCATCGGCCAGCTGCGCGGGGAGCTTCTCCCGCAGCCATGCAAGCGCCGGCGCGATTCCCCTAAAGAAGAGACTTAGCTTGGCGCTGTGGGGGAGGTCCTCATCGGGAGAGTACACAAGGTGCTCCGCCCTCAGCGCCATCATCTCCTTGTCGATGTTGGCCGCAGAGGTGACCAGATCGTCAGTCCATTGCTCTACCGCCCGGCTGAAGTTGTTCGCTGAGACGGCGGCGCTCTCCACCAGGCCTTGTTCCTTCCGGAGCTCGTTCTTCAGCTTCGTCTCGCGATCCCGGGCGGCGTCGAGCGAATCAGTCAAAGTGGAGACCTTCAACTCCAAGTCAGCAATTGAATCTTTGGCGGCAGTGAGCTCGTCGCCCTTCTTGGAGAGTCGTACCTGCAAGTCGGAGTTGGTGTGGGCATCTTTCTCCCGCTCCATGTTGAGTGCGGTGACTCTGTCCTCACTTGCTTTAAGGTACCGCTCCAGCTGATCCACCTTGAGCTCCAGGTCCCTCTTGGCGGTTTCCGCGGCGGCTGCGGCTTCCTTTGCCTCCTTCAGGGCCCCGCCAAGGGCCTGCTCTCAGACGGTGAGTTCGTCGTCATGGGCGTCGAGCTCAACCTTCCGCTGGTTGAGCGCCCCCTCCCGACGAGACAGCTCCTCGGCGGCTAGCCGCTGTCGCTCTTCTGCCTCCGCCTTCTCCAGGAGGAAGGCTTGCTGCTCCCCGGCAAGCTCTTCCCGCTCCTCCGCCAAGTTGCGGAGGGCGGCCTGGTTGGCGGCGCGAAGCTCCGCGGCCCACTTCTCCAAGTCAACTCCAGCCTTGGCGGCAAGAGCTTCCCGGGAGTCCAGCTTCGCCTGCCTGGCCCGGTAAAGGGCCAGGAGCCGGCGAAGGAGCTTCTCCTCTTCGGGCTCGTCTCCACCGCCAAGTGCTTCAACAACCTTCAGCCCCGCAAAGGCGAGGACCTCTCCATCGTAGGTCTCTCCCTCCACGGGGGCTCGCGACGAAGACCCCCACGGGACTTGTATAAAGACTCCGTTGGGGGCCTCAAGATAGACGCCTGGCTGCTCCGTGGCGGCGGAGGGGTCGGCGGCCGGTGCAGCGCTTGACGCTCCTGCTGCCTCCGGGCCAGCAGTGTGATCGCCGTCCCCCTCCCCAGCCGCGGCGTCTGCGGTCGGGGCGGTCTCCTCAGCGGCAGGCTCGCCGGCTCCAGCCATGCCCTCAGCGGCAGTGGCATTGCCGCCGTCGCCTTGCGCGCCCTCCTCGCCGGCGGTCTCTGTCTCCATCCGCTCCGGTGCAGGAGGATCTAGCAGAAGAAAAAGAAAAGAAAGAGTCAAGCAAATATCCAAAAAGATAAGTCCGAGAAGAAGAAGCTACAAGAACTCACCTTCGCGGACTTCTTCAACGATAGGCTCCCTCGCCGGGGAGTCCTCCCTTGGCGGTGGAGCAGTGGCCCCTGCTGGTGGAGGGCCGCCCGCGCCCACCCTTGGCGGGGTGGTCACCCTTGTCGGGCTGCTCACCCTTGGCGGGGTGCACGCCCTTGGCGCGGTGCCCGTCCTTGGCGGAGCGTTCTCCCTCGCCGGGGAGTTCACCCTTCGCGGGGAGGGTGGAGCGAGTGGCTCGTCGGGGGCGGTCTCCGGGCGCTCCTGCGGCTGCGGCTCCACTTCTGCACAAGACAAACAAGACAACAAAATATCAGTACAAGCAACAACCTCAAGCGCGCCCGACCAACAGAAAAGAATAACAACCAGACTTACGCTGGGGGCTGCGCTGGGGGCTGCTCCTCGGAGCAGCGGGTTGATCCGGCAAGCTTGCCGCTGGCGCGTCTCCGGTCGCCACGGTGGGCGAGTCGTCTTCAACCTCGACCACGGGGATCTTGGCCCTCTTCGCCGTCCGCTGGGCCAGGGTCCTGAAAGCAAGGCAAGAACAAGATCAGAATCATCAAGGAAGATCAAGACAAAATCGAAGAAGTTACAAATTACAAGTACTTACTCCTCTTCCTCGTCGTCGTCGGAGCTGAGGGCGGAGAAGTCGAACTCCATCTGAGATGCTCCCGCGCGAGGAGCAGGAGGAGAAGGCTCCCTCGGGCGCTTGGCGGTCTCCGGGGCTGGGGGCTGCGAAGACCCAGCCTCCGTTGAAGCCGAGGCCCGAGGAGCAGGAGGAGCGGCCGTTCCGCTCCGGGAGGATCCCCCTCCGCTTGGCACGGGCGCGCGGGGCGCCTCCTCCGTCGCGGCTTGGCGCGCCCTGGTGGCACGCGTCGCCCGGCGTACAGGCTGCTGTCTAGGCGCCTGCGTCCTCGTCGCCGTCGTTACCTTGCGGAGGCGCTTCCTCGGTGGTTGCGTAGGGCTTGCCGGAGGCGGGGAGTTCTCTGATGACGAGGAGGCATCGTCGTCAAGTCCCAGAGATCCACCGGTGTCTTCATCGGCCTCCCCGGCAGGCTCACTGGGCCCAGCACCATGCCTGGCGGCCTCGCTCCCTCCGGCAGTCCCGCTCCCTCTGGCGGCCCCGCTCCCTCCGGCAACCTCGCTCCCTGCGGCGGCCTCGCTCACCCCGGCAACCCCGGGTATCCCGGCAAGCCCCAGGGAAGGCACCCCGCTAAACTCCTCGGGCGGAAGCTTGAGCAGCCTGCGGATTTCTGCCTCCTCTGCTTGGCACGCCGCGTCCGCGGCCTCCGCGTCGTTCACGGTGTATCCAAAATCTCCCGCCGCCGCAGCTGCGGCGGCCTCTTCCATCCTGGAAGCAATATAAGCTATGTCCCGCGCCGTAGTGGCCCGGGTGAGGCCCCTGTTCTCCTCGGAGTTCTTGGGCGTCTCAACTAAGTTGTCGAAGAAGCTCAGCACTGTATCCGGCGGAGGCTCTATCCAGGTGGGGACGATACCATGGGAGTCGCACTCCGGCATCATTGCGCGCAAGGAATCACAGGCGGTGCTGTTGCACAGCGGCACCACTCCCTTGGCCGGTCTGAACCACTCCAGATGGGCCGGGTCATGCTTGAAGAGCTCTCGGACCATTCCTTTCAGCTCCAAAGCGGTGAAATTGAAGTTCAATCCTGGGCGCAGCCTCATGATATCCGCCGCATTGCCAAATTCCCAAGCGGGCCTTTTCCTTTCTTGCAAAGGGGCGATGCGGCGGCGGAGGAAATCTGCCCCAACCTCTCCGATGGTCAGATTAGCTACCCGGAGACGGATAATCCTGACAAGGGCAATACTGAGCTTGTTGTCCTCCGGGGCCAATTCGCTCCAATTCCTGCCGCGCACTATGGCTGTTGTGCGCGGCGCAGTGAAGGGCTCCGGCTTATCCTCTACTACCCAGCACCAATCTGCACGCCATTGTTCCCACTTGCCGCGGAGTTCTCCCTTCAGGTATGAATCTTTCTTGTTCAGCCGGAAGATCCAGGAGATGCCGCCGGAAAGGGGAGCGCCAGCCTCTACTCTAGGCATAAAGAAATGGCGAAAGAGTGCTACATTTGGATGGATCCCAACATAGTTTTCGCACATATGTGCGAAAACAGCCATCGTAAGGATGGCGTTGGGGGTAAAGTCTAGGAGGTGGAGGCCATATGTGTTCATAATGTCGCAAAAGAACTCCGAGTACGGAGGGCACAATCCACAATGGAAGAAAGCAGCGAAGAAGAAATACCCGCCGGGGAACATATCTCAGGCGACGGCAGGGAAGGCTCTGGTGCGGGGATGAGCTTTGGTCTCCCCGGACCAGAAGAGATAGTACTTGTTCCGCAGCTCCTTCGCGCCAAGCCTCGGCGCGAAGACCACATTCCTCTTCCGCAGGGTGGCCAGCTTCGCCGCCTGCTCAGACTTCTCCTTCTTGGCCTTGTCCGCTTTCGCCTTGTCGCTCTTCGGAGCCATGGCGGAGGCGGCGAGGGAAGAGGCGAGGAGCTCGACGGCGCCGCGGATGCGGAAGACGGCGAAGGAGGGGTGGAGGCAAGGAGCAGCGGAGGATTTCTGGAGGTTGAAGACGCAATGAAGACGAAGGAGGAAACTGCCCCTGCTTCCTCTGCTTTTAAGGGGGAAGTGGGGGACGCTCCGCATTTCCCATTAAACAACAGGCCACGATCTCTCCCACGATGCCGCAATCGACGCGTGCCGTTAGGGAGGGGCGCGGCGGATGCGGAAGATGATACGGCTTGCCGTGGGCCGCGTGTGCCCGTGCACTGTCTTGGGCCTGGCCCAACAGCGCTCGGCACCGTGTGTGGCCCAGGCCCGGGGGCTCCTGTCGGTGTACTAAGATAGGGGTACCTTAGTACCCCAACTTGTGCACGGGCGGTAGCAGCTCCCCGCGGCAGGGTTCACCACGTGCTCGCCGGAAACCTTTCTGGTCCTTATAAAGCCATTCAAGAACAAAGTATATAAGTCAGAAGATCAAGGCCCCGGCAAGAGGAGCTTGCCGGGAAGGCCGTACCAGGCTCAAGACTGTCACTTTAGCAAGAGGCCCTGGCAAGAGGAGCTTGCCAGGGAGACCAAGGAATGCATACCTCAAGAGACGCCTCGGCGCATCATGCGCCCCGGCAGGGCCTGGGGAGCGACAAGCTTCCGGGCCCGGCAAGGTCACGACCCCGGCAATGTGCTTGCCAGGGGGAACTCACGATGTGTGCCCGCGCTCCAGCTCATCTGCCCACGCGTCGCCCTGGGGCCCTTCCAGGGACGCGTGGCGGATGGTTGTGCAGCCTGGGGCACACGGTGGCAATCCACGATGACGAGGCTACCGCCGTGTCGAATGGAGAAGCATGGACGGACACTTTTGGGGTCGACGGCGACGGGCATTCAATGCTCTTGTCCCCCACTGTCAAAGTAGGTGAAGACCACTGTTCACCCACTGTTCACGCACTATTCCCGCACTGTTACAACTACCACCAAAGTTACATTTTTGCCCTCCTCTACGTTGACACCTGTCGGTGACCCCTTGGGCTATAAAAGGAGGCCCATGCACAACGTAGAAAGGGTTCGAATCCTAAGCAACTCTCTCACTCGGTGTAGCTAGTACTGTAGCTCTTCAAGCTCCCGAGCTCAATACAACCAAGGCAGGAGTAGGGTTTTACGCGTCCGCGCGGCCCGAACCTGGGTAAACTGCCCGCGTGTGCCCCTCGATCTGCTCTTCGTGCTCCCTCTGCTCCCTTACCGCAACGTAGAAGGGGCTCCGGTCCCATAGGTGCTCGTGGGAGGACAGTTTCCCCCGACACCCTGTGAGAGAGCAACCACCGAGTTGTATCTGGCACTGGTAAGGGTGTGTTTTATTAAGTATCCGGTTCGAGTTGTCATGAGGTCGGAGTACAACTCCTGGTCGTCCTTTTACCGAGGGACACGGCTATTCGAATAGATTAACTTCCCTGCAGGGGTGCACCACATAACCTAGCACGCTTGATCCCATTTGGCCGGGCACACTTTCCAGGGTCATGCCCGGCCTCGGAAGATCAACACGTCGCAGCCCTACCTAAGCACAACAGAGAGGTCAGCACGCCGGTCTAAACCCTAAGCGCACGGGGGTCTGGGCCCATCGCCCAATGCACACCTGCACGTTGCGAGGGCGGCCGGTAAGCAGACCTAGCCTCTCCTAATACCGGAGTAGGCGTTTCGGTCCAATCCGGCGCGCGCCGCTAAATCGCTGACGTCAAGAAGGCTTCGGCTGATACCACGATGTCGAGTGCCCATAACTGTTCCCACGCAGCTGGTTAGTGCGTATAGACCAAATGGCCAGACTCAGATCAAATATCCAAACTCGTTAAGCGTGTTATTATGAAATAACCGCGGACAACGACCAGGGCCAGGACACCTCTCCACTGGGTGTCTCAACCTGCCCTGTCGCTCCGCCACAAAGATCCACTCGGGGGCCGTCAGGAACTCAGGCCCACCACTACCTGGATGGAGCCACCTGTCCTTTCAGCCCCCACATCGAATCACCTGCGGGTACTCAAAGAGTTGACCCGACTTTAGTCACATCATGTATCAAGTAAAGTGTATGTAGTATATACCCGTGATCACACCCAAGTGATCACGGCCCGTTAGAATAGCAGGGCAGACGGACAAGGGTGTAGGGCCACTGATGGAGTACTAGCATCCTATACTAAGCATTAGGATGACAGGTAAAGTATCAACAATTGTAGCAACAATGACAGGCTATGCAGCAGAATAGGAGTAATCGAACAGTAACATGCTACACTACTCTAATGCAAGGAGTAGAGAGAAGAATAGGCGATATCTGGTGATCAAAGGGGGGGCTTGCCTGGAAGCTCTGCAGATGAAAGGAATCTTCGGAAGCGTAGCCGTAGTCGAACACCGAAGCATCAATGGTCTCGAGGTATATCACGGTATCGGAGTCTACCGAAAATAAGCAACGAAGGGGAAACAAATAAATAACAGGGCAAACAATAGCATCACAAAGCAAAACATGGCAAAAGGCGGTGCTACGTGTGACCTAACGCGGTGCTCGGTGATACAGGCGAAGAGGAATAACATCCGGGAAAGTATTCCCGGTGTTAGGCATTTTCAGGCAGATGAAACGGAGGGGAAAGTTGCATGTTCGGTATGATAGAGATGTGTGGCGGACGAACGGACTGCGTATTCGAATTCGTCTCGTCGTTCTGAGCAATTTTCATATATAAAACTTTTTCATCCGAGCTACGGATTATTTTCTATGAATTTCTAAAGTTTAAAGTATTTTCTGGAATTTATATAATTAATTTAAATCTAACATTATCCAGAACAGTGAAAGGTGATGTCAGCATGACATCACCATGACGTCAGCAGGTCAACAGGTTGACTTAGTCAAACCTGGCGCGTGGGGCCCGCATGTCATTGACAGATTTGTTAATTAACAGTTAATTACGTTAATTAGTGATTAGGTTAATCTAACAGAATTGATTAAGTTAATTAATTAATTAATTATTTATTTTTATAATGTATATTTTTAAATCTCTTTTTTTTAACATTCCAGGGGATGGCCCACTTGTCATTGGGGCACGGGGCTTAGCGGGCGTGCGGGCTACGGGCGCTGGGCGCACGAGCGCGACCCGATTGGGCGCACGCCCAGGGGCATGCGGGGCGGGCGCTGGCGGCCAGAGGCCAGCGCCGGGAAGGGCCGGCGGCCGCGGCAGCAGGGGCCGGGGGCCACGGCAACAGGGGGCCGGCGGTCGTGGCAGAAGGGGCCGGGGCCGAGTCGCGGCGGCTGGCGCCAGCTGAGGCGAAGCGGCGCGGGGCCCGGGGCCATGGCGGAGGAAGGAGCAGGGGGTAAGGGGCGGCCAGTGCGCAGTCAGGGCTCGGCCCGGGGCATGCCGGGCGGCGGTCCGCAGGGGTGCGGCGGAGGCGGGGGTCGACGGCAGCGGGCTCGGGACGACGAGGCATAGCAGCCGCGTGCATGGACAGGAGCAGGCAGCAGCAACTACACGTACGTGTACGCGAAAACAGAGCTCCGGTCATGGCCTCGGGACGACGACATTCGGCGATGGATCGAAGAGCAAATGAAGGGAATCGAAGGAGATGCTCACTGTGAGCCTTGCAGACGTGGTTTGGGAGTGCGGAGGTGGCCGGACGCGTCGTGCTCGTCGACGAGCGGCTTTGGCCGTGGAGGAAGAACCACTCGATCCCGAGCATACAACGCGATCCAGCTCGGGTTCTTCGGTGGGGGCGAAGGAGACGACCATGGAGATGCTTCTTGACTTCTTGGTGCAGCAAGGGGATGCCGGTGGCCGCGGCTGCGGAGACGGTATGGCGACGGCGGTGCTCAGGCGGGCTTCAAACAGAGAGAGGGAGACGAGGAGGAAGAAAGAGGGGATTAGGGTTCGTCCACGGGGTCGGGGTAGGTCTTATACTTGCTGGGGCATCGATGGATGCACGACACGAGAAGATCGGGCGCGTGGACGGCGCAGGCGCGCGCTGAGCGCCATGGCTTCTTTCTCTGTCGAAGATGGGGAAAGGCCCTATCGGGCTGGGCTTTGGTGCACTATAGGACTAGAGCCCATATGCACAGTGGTGCTTCTCCTATTTTCCCTTTCCTTGTTTTGTTTTCATTTACCTTTTCTTATTTTCTTTTCTGTTATATTTTATTCTTCATTTTATTCTTGTTCTGTGAATTATATTATGAATACCTAAATTATTGAAACCACCACTGCCACATTAATCCTTAACCCAAAATAAAATAGCTTAATATTTTATAAAACTCAAAAGGCATTTAATTAATTGTTTTGTCTGCTGTTTCAATCATTTTGGTGCATTTAAATATTTTATAAAAATAAGGATTCTCCACCATAATTCCGTATGATTTATTTGACACATCCCGAACATTTTAGTTTTAATGTTTGAAAACTTTTGTGTTTTCTTTTAATTCAAATTTTAATTTGGATCGGTTTCGAACTAACACGAGATTATCAACAGTAATTGTGGTGTCGTGTCGTCATTAGTAGAGGGTTACTGTGGCTTAACTATCCGGGCGTCACAATTCTCCTCCACTACAAGAAATCTCGTCCCGAGATTTAAGCGCTGGAGTAAGGAGGGATAGGTGCTGGTAGCGAAAAGCTAACGAGTCTTCTCGGTCTTGGCTGCCCTTTCGAAGAGGTTGATCCCTTTCGTTGATGTCTTTATTTCTCTGCTTCAAGTCATCGTGATCATGTCGTCATCCTTTCTTCGGGGTCTCCATCGTCCTACGAACGCGATCAGGGGGAAAAACTTTGGAGAAACGTATCTCCACGAAGTCTGTGCATACAACGGCGAATTCAGAAGGTGATATACGAAGTACCCTACGAGTAGTATTTCAGTGAATGCATTGAGAACAATAAGCGATGGTACCAAAGATTCAATCGGGTAGGAAATCATTCGATGCCTAGACAGAAGCTGGAATGGGGGCTGGAACAACGAGAATAACATGGTGTTTGATTCCAGGATGAATAATGGTATAGAATTTAGCTCGTGAATCACATACGAAGCTAGGTGCAAAGGATACTTTAGAATCCGGGTTGTAAATAAGAGTCAGGTTTTGATCCAGTGGAACTGTGGGTTGTGGGCCCACCATGTGGGTTGAAAATAGGAATGGTGGTGACATCTTGCAGAGCCGTGACAAGGAGGCATGTCAGTGGATAGCTTGTCAGCTATGTCAGCAACAATGTCGATACCAAGGACTGGAAACGAAGACAACCATTTTCTTGCTCGTTAAAACGAGGCGGACCGGTAGGCAATGTTTTCGTCCATCGATGGTTACTGGAATGTTATGAACAATAGTAACAGGTTCTTACTGATGGAGTTATACACCAAGGTGTTTAATCAAAGCAGACTTAGATTATATGTGGATCAAAGAAAGGTTAAACAAACAAATGGAAAGGAAAATAGTGATTACACACTATTATTAGGAGTATATCCTTCCCTTGGACAAGAAGAACATGGCATACAGGGTAGGAGAGCAAGTACCAACCATTCAGATAAAGAGGCAAGGATTAATCAAGAGGTTACTCATACTACGGTGTTTGGATAACTGACCAAGAAACATTTAGCATCGCACCTCCAATGTTCTTGTTGATGAGCGGGGTATAATTGCCATGCTTCGAGGTAGCAATGACATGGTGTTTCAATCAAGGGCCAGACTATGGATACACGAATGATCCATCAGGAGCAACTTATAATATAAGTCTTGCAATTTCCTCCTGGAAGAATGGTTATCATTGCAAAAGAAATTATAATGATAGGTCCTCCAGCTAGGGGTGCTAGGCATGACATCATAATACCGGGTCATCAAAGGACCAACATATTTCTCTTTGAAAGTTGTCCCAACCATCATATCTGACCGAGATTCAGATCCGATTGGTGTCATGATACCTCAGACTCAGGATGTTCGAGAAGAAAAGCTGCAACACAAATCGACGAAATGGCATTGCAAGATTCTCGGGAATGAACTATGGGAGCGGGTTCCCGAAACAATAGTTCATCATTAAACAAAGGAGAGGATGAGGAGGTGGCTGATGGGCTCAACGACAATTCATCAAAAATTCCAAACGGATGGATTTCCACAATAATGTGAACAAGAGGATGACACTTATCAATTCAAATGATATAATGTTGTATGCTCGAGGAAAAACATACACCATTAATCATTAGTTGAAAGGTGTGCCCGAATATGACCTTAGGCAGAAAGATCAATGTCAAGTGACGATTTAATAACCAACAACCTAAGAACGAACTGTCGATCGTTAACTTCAAAGCAATAGGGTTGCTAGGAGTACAGAACTCAGGCAGCATCGCTAGCATATTGGTATCCCGGCTAAAACAACACTGGGACAAAGGAAGAATGGTGATGGTGAGTAGTATCATCATACCGAGAATTTCTAAGAGGTGGAGCAATCCCCACAACATTCTCGACATAAAAGACAATAATACTTCAAGGCAGAACACAACACTAGCGGAGAGCAAGTTGTATCCATAATGTGGAGAAGTTCACGATGAAAGGAAGTCAAGGGTGTTGTCGATGATAATAAAAATCATCGAGGGCAAGGATGGTATTTCTCATCATGAACGCAATTGACATCTTGGAAGAAGTCAAAGTGTTGAAGGTGATCCGACACATTTGCCAGGAGGTTTCAAGAGGATGCAATCAAACAACAACGGCAACAAGCAAGAGAATGACGATGTGGCAAGTTATAGGATCAATATGTAAGATGCAAGCTCGGAACCAAAGTTGCCTTTCAAGACAAGCAACATGATGTTGAAATCTCAACGTAAGTCGTGCTCACACACTGAAGAATTTGTGCACCAGAGAAGGACAAGGTAGCACAGTCAAAGATAGCAAGACCAGGATGTACCCGATAGTCTAGGAATAGACCAGATTGAGTTTAAAAATTTCCCAGTAACATCTACTAGGGGTGTTGAATTTTTAGAGCAGATTTGATTTACTAAACAGTGTCCTCGGTTGACGGCAACCTAGAACCCGTAGAGTGATTACGACAAGCAAAGGTATTACTTCATCAAAAGCTCAAAAGGTGTAGTGCAAAGGCATGATAACCTCGAGTTATCAGAGGGTAAAACTCGAAGGTAGAACACGATATAAGTTGAATTAGGTCATTGACCTATGACAGTAGATGCTTTAACCTTTTCAAAAATTGACGAGGCCTGGAATGGATTTATTCCAGATATATTGAATAAGGACAGCATGGTCGGAACCCTAACTGCAAGAGATAAAATTTATTGACACCGAAAGAATTATTTAGACGTAAAATCATTTTGCAAGAAGCTCCCGAGACGGTCTACATCGTTTCCATGGGCATGAACAAAAGCTCAAGGTCGACTCCCATTTCTCCAATGCATACGTTTCATTTACCTCTTGCTTTGGTAAACTGTAGTGTTGGAATTTTATTCGGTAGAACACCGGAAGGCTATGACTTGTGAATACTTTCGGGTTCCCACGGATTAGGGGAAGGCATAGGTCCAACCCATCGGGCATCTTACTAACATATACCACGAGTTTCAAAAGTAAATAACACCAGCTCAAAAGGAGAGCATGGTTTTCAGAGAAGAGAATACAATTTACCGAAGGTATTATGCATCAGGGACAAAACTTCTTGAGGTTTTTGTATACGAAGGACATTGTCAGATAATATTTCAACAAAGGATCGGGCGATCCACAACGGAGCTGATGGGAGTATCGGTACTCACTCAGAGGAAGAAAGAATGCAGAGGCATCAGATTCAAGAATCACCTTATTAGTCTGATGCTTGAAATAGAAAGAAATTATGGTTTCCAAAAGGAAGGATCAAAAGCAGACGCTCTGATCAAGGATGGGCAAGTTGAAAACACTTAGTTCGACAATCAATAAAGGTTTGGATCGTCGAGAACCAACTCATGTCCGGAATGACGTCTGAGTTAGAAAGATAATTTTTAGAAAGGATAACCGGATGACTGTGTGCATACGCACACATTGAATCAATAGGCTCACAATGGATAGGGCAAGGGATGTTAACGAAGACTACTAGTCACATGGAATTAACCATAATGCAAGCAGACAAGAATTTCAAGAGTAACATGCTGCAGAGGATGTATGAAAGATCAAAAAGTATTCCGAAGAATATTGCGAGACACATGAAAAATCGAGAAGAACAAATTCTCGATAAATGTGCGGAAATAACTGTAAGTGTTTTTATGTGAAATAAAACTGCATGACAGTAAACTCAAAGGATTCTCGGACAACGGAGAAAATTTCGTGGCATCTTGTAACAACAAGAGCAGGGAGGAATGATCATGAGAATGACAAGTGCATGCAGATATCCATAAGGATATATCGGTGGTAGCGATTTGCAAAGGCGATGAACACAAGTTCTCAGGTTAACAACGGAGAGTATCTTCAGGGTCTTCTGGTGTAGCGGACGATCATCGATCATAAGGTGCTCTCCGGGTGAAAGTGATAACGAGATCCTAATGTTAGATTTAGCAAAATTCATTTATCCCGAATAGAAGAGAGATAAGAGTCCCAGAGTATAGACGAGGAGTAAAAGATCCTAATACCACCCAATGGTGCTGTGGGCCCGTAAGCCACACAACAAGTTAGTAAATTTGTTTTTCAAAGACTAGACTCAACTTCGGCCAAGGAGTTGGAAAGGGGGATTCCTACAGGCAGTCGGCTCTGATACCAACTTGTGACGCCCCCGATTTGACCGTACACTAATCATGCACGCAAATGTGTACGACCAAGATCAGGGACTCACTGGGAGATATCACAACACAACTCTAGACACAAATTAAAATATACAAGCTTTATATTACAAGCCAGGGGCCTCGAGGGCTCGAATACATAAGCTCGAAAACACAAGAGTCAGCGGAAGCAATAATATCTGAGTACAGACATAAGTTAAACAAGTCTGCCTTAAGAAGGCTAGCACAAAACATCAACGATCGAAAAGGCAAGGCCTCCTGCCTGGGACCTTCTAACTACTCCTCGAAGCCGAACTCCATGTAGAAACATCCTCGGGATCATCTGGCTCCTGGACTCCACCACCTGGTTGCATCATCCGAGAAGAAAGGAAGAAAGGGGGAAAAGGGGGAGCAAAGCAACAGTGAGTACTCATCCAAAGTACTCGCAAGCAAGGATCTACACTCCATATGCAATGATATCTGGGTAAGGGGGGTAATATATGTGGGTTAAACTGTAGAACGCCAGAATGAGAGGGGGATAGCTAATCCAATCGAAGACTACGCTTCTGGCCACCTCCATCTTGCAGCAAAAGAAGAGAGTAGCTAGAAGTAACAAGTATCCTCGCTTGTGGCAACCTCCGTCTTGCAGCAGTAGAATAGAATAGATGGTAAGTTCACCAAGTAACAACGTACAGCATAATCCTACTCGGCGATCCTCCCGCACATCACCCTGTGAGAGAGCAACCACCGAGTTGTATCTGGCACTGGTAAGGGTGTGTTTTATTAAGTATCCGGTTCTAAGGTGCTCTGACGCCCCTGATTTGACCGTACACTAATCATGCACGCAAATGTGTACGACCAAGATCAGGGACTCACTGGGAGATATCACAACACAACTCTAGACACAAATTAAAATATACAAGCTTTATATTACAAGCCAGGGGCCTCGAGGGCTCGAATACATAAGCTCGAAAACACAAGAGTCAGCGGAAGCAATAATACCTGAGTACATACATAAGTTAAACAAGTCTGCCTTATGTGACGACCCCGGCCCGACCGTGCACTAATCATACACGCAAATGCACACGATCAAGCCTAAGGACTCACGTGAAGGAATCACAGCACAACTCTAAAACATAAATAAATACATACAAGTTATATATTACAAGCCAGGGGCCTCGAGGGCTCGAATACATAACAAGTGTCACACACATAGTCAGCGGAAGCGTTAGGTATCTGGGTACAGATACAACACAGAAGAAGATAGGCCTGTTACACAGGCGGGGCAAAAGAAAAGCTACGATCGAAAAGGCGCAGGCCTCCTGCCTGGGACCTCCGATCCTACTCCTGGTCGTCGTCCGCCGGCTCCTCGTAGAAGTACTCGCCGGCCGGGTAGTAGTAGTAGCCAGCCTCGGGCTGGTAGTAGTAGTCGTCAACGGGGGCTGCAGGCACCATGGCTCCGTCGTCTGGTTTATCATGCGGGTAGGACAAAAGAGGAAGCAAAGCAACCGTGAGTACTCATCCAAAGTACTCAGCAAGACTTACATCAGATCTATACTAAGCAATGCATTATTTTCAAAGGAGGCTTTATGTGGTTGGACTAGACTGCAGAAAGCCAGAGTAGAGAGGGGAAAAGCCTAGTCCTGACGAAGACTAGCATCTTCAGGGTCTTGCAGCAATTAGAAGGGTGCAGATTAGTACATCATAATGTATAGTGTTCATAGCAATATCAACTTCATATCTCAAGTCACCAGTTCTAGTTGTACCGAAGTGGATACAACTCCGAGTGTCCGTTACCGTAGGACAGGCTATCGATAGATGTTTTCTTCCCTGCAGGGGTGCACCAAGTTACCCACCACGCTCGCTTAACTCCGGCCGGACACACCATCAGGTCGTGCCCGCCCTCGGCCAAACAATACGACGCAACCCGACCGGAAACCGCCAGAGAGGATCGAGCACGTCGGACTAATCCTATGCCCCCAGGGGTCATGGCCGTCGCCCCGGACACTCCGCACGTTGCGAGGCCGTTCGGTAGCAGACCTAGCAACCCCTTATACAAGCACGCAGTTGCATCCTAAGTCCAATCCGAACGGGCCGCTCAATCGCTGACGTCGTGACGACTCCGGCTGATGTATACGACGCAGAGCACCCACTCACACCCACGTGGTGGTTAGTGCTATCGGACCCGGAGGCCCCTCGGATCAAATATCCAAATCGCTTAGTGTATTGGGAGCGCGCGGTAACGAGCAGAGCCTACGATACTGTTGGCCCCGTCGTCCCGTCTCGAGGACTTGTGACAAGGACTGGAATGACCGGCCACGCCTCGTAGTTATCTCGCGGGTACCCTCACTGGTCACCCGACTCCACAGCTCACGCCTCAAAGGCACTCGCGGGTACCCCTCTGGGTCAACCCGCCTCCATCCAACATGTGTAGTAGTAACTTCAAAGTGTCATCAGACGCACGATACCTCTGGCCGCACGCCTTTGTTCCTGGCGACGTCCGGCCTCGGGGATCGATACGTCTTTAAACACGGTATGGTAATCCAGGGCATCCGTGCGGTTTCCATGCCGGTGAGGAATCCGAGGAATCACCCTCGTTGGACTCCTATACGACAAGTCCCGTTAAGGTGATACCGGAGGAATCACCCTCGGCGGTAATCACCATAGCGGATGCACGACAAAAGCTAGGTCGGAAGTGGGAAGAGGAATCACCCTCGATAACCCACAACGAGATAGCTATACCTCAGGGACAACATCGGAAGTGAGTTCGGAGGTATCACCCTCGTCACCCGATGTTAACTCTGCGGAGTCGAGCATATTAGGGGGGGTGTGCGGTGATGTGAAGAAGGTCAGGGGAAGGGGCTCGATCGGTTGATCGAGGCAAGGGTACTATGCGAGGCAACTACGAGAAAGCGGGACCACAGCAGTGCTACCCAACCTATACTAAGCAGTTTATGAGTAAAGACAGGTATCAACAGTTTAGCAAAAACAGGCTATGCAACAGTAATAGGAGCAACAGCAGTAGCAGCAATTCTAATGCAAGAATAAGAGAGAATAGACATAGGCGATATCGGAATGATCAAAGGGGGGGGTTGCTTGCCTGGTTGCTCGGTGGCAAAAGCAAGGTCGTCGGAGGGGGAACCAATCACCGGGACGGCGTCGGTCTCTGGAGCGGCGTCAGCGTCGGACTCTACCGAGAGAGAAGAGGGGGCGAAGAAACAGATAAATACACCGAAAACAAGCATCACCAAGCGTGCTAGGATAATGTGCAGTGCAGGGTTGCCTAAAAACATGTCTAAGTCATGTTGGTTATTTTTAGGATTTAACTGAAATTATTACCGGGTGTATGTGCACTATTCATCTACCGGAAACGGGCTAAAAGTTGCGGGTTCACCTCCGTAGAGGGTCCCGTCACGGAAACAGATAGCACGGTTAGAATCGTCTCGTCGTTCTGAGCAACTTTCATATAGAAAGTTTTTCGATCCGAGCTACGGTTTAAAAGTTATGAATTTTCTAGGTTTTTATTATTTTTTTCTGAAATTCTGAAATTTTAAATAAATAATAGAAAATGATTTATTACGCCAGCAGTGATGTCAGCATGATGTCAGCACAGCTGACCCGCTGACTGAGTCAAACTGACAGGTGGGGCCCACCTGTCAGCCTCTCTGAGTTAACAGGGGTATATTAAACTTAACAGAGACTAATTAGGGGGTGTGGGTCCCAGTGTCAGTGACTAGTCTAATTAGCAGATTAGTTTAAGACTTAATTAACTGAATGGGCCCACACGTCAGCGTCTCAGAGGAACAGTGTCCTGCGTTGACCAGAGTCAACGCGGTCAAACTCGCGGCGGGGCCCGCTGGCAGTGACTCTGGGTGGGACCCAGGCCTTGCCACGCTGGCGTGGCCGCCGGAGACGCGCCGGTGAGCCTCCCACGGCGGCCCTCTCGCCGGAGCACGTCGGGATTCACCTACAGGGGGTCTTTTCGCATCGTTCTTGTTGCGTTCGAACGAGGAGTCGACGCCGCATCGCGTGGCGTGGTTGGTTGAGCTCGGGAGTGGCCGAAACTGCGCCGGCGACGAGTGGTGGCGGTGGCCGAAGCACGGCGAGCTCGCAGATGATGCTACGGCGAGCAAAACGGATGGAGCTGGGCGTCTACGGCATCTACGCGTGCGGGCGAACCTGTTGGGCACGCGCGTGTGACCAAAAGGTCACCGGAACATGGCCGGCGACGAGGTCGTGCGGCGGTGGGTTCGGGCGCGAATGGAACGACGCCTACGAGCAGCTAGCGATGACGGGAGAGAGGAGGGAGAAGGAAGAGGCTCACGGTGAGGCGCACGAAGGCCGTCGATAGCTTAGGAGCAGCAGGGGCTCGCCGGAGCCGATGGAGATGGCCGGAGCCAAGGCAAAAGGGGACAGCGGCGCTCGTCAGCTACGGGGGCTCCCGGCCCCGTCTGAGGGCACCAGTCGATGTGGCCGAGCTCGATGCGTCTCCAAGACACGGCGGTGGCTTGCGGGGTCGTCGGTGGCTGCGGCGGCGTCGGTCGAACGGCGATGGACCCGCTCGGTTCCGGGAGAGGAGAAGGAAGCGAGCGATGGGGAGAGGGAGAAGAGTGAGCAGAGTGTCTAGGGGGAAGGGAGGAGGCTGAGGACTTATCCTCTCCTCACCTGCTCGTCGCGGTGGCAAGCTGCGGGCGGCAGAGGCGAGCGCGGCCGCGGCGGCGTCGACACGGGGAGGGGAGCAGGTAGGGGAGGACTGTGCGCGCGTGGGCTGGGCCGTGCTGGGCCGGGGTGAGCGCCAGGTAAGTCTTTTCCTCTCCTCTCTTTTCTGTTTTATTTCTTTTGCTCTCTGTTTTGTAAAAGGTTAGGCCACCAAATCACTTTTGAATAATGTGTGGCTTGGCCCATAAATATCAGTGCAATATTTGGCACTACTATAAAATGGTTGGGGTAATATTTGGAATCATTTGATTTTCTAAATGAAGGCAAATGGATTAAAATGGCTGTTTTAGACACTGTTTCTGAATGCTAGGGTCAATTAGGAGATTCAAATAATGTTGGTTATATTTTTTTAAAGTTGCTCTGGGATTATTTGCAATATTATGGACATTTTGTTTTTGCTGTTTGAAGAAATAATTTGTTTGACTTAATTTTAAATATGAACTTGAAGTTGAATTTTGGGGCAAGTGGCATTATGACTTAGTGAAATATGATGACATGGCAATTTAATGAGCTTGATGACAAGAGTTAGAATCTGGGGTGTTATAAATCTCCTCCACTACAAGAAATCTCGTCCCGAGATTTAAGTGGGGAAGAAAAGGAGTAACTTCGGAGGAACTGACCCTTACAAGGTCGAACATCTGACAGATAACTCAGGGGATGCGGCAGAAAGAATCTCTCGAGTTAAAAACTTAAGCAAACATCAAGAGCAAGGTGTGAAAGTTCAAGAGAAAGTTTCAAGCGGATGGACATCCGACCGATACCTGAACAGAGTGTGATAAAGGTTCGAAGCATCGGAATAGATCAACTCTCGGAGAGTGATGGCTTGCGATAACACACAAGCCCAGGACAAAGGATGTTTCGGGATCAAGGATGTACCAGAGGTTTAGGTTCCGATCCTGTGGAACTGTGAAGAGGGTCGATCAAAGTAGAGAGAACGGTGACAACTTACACGGTCACGACAATATGACATGTCAGCGAAAAAGTCTGTCAGCTATGTCGGCAACAGCGTTGGTACCAAGGGCGAGGGACGAAGAGAACCATTTTCCTGCTCGTTGAAACGAGGCGGACCAATAGGCAAAGTTCTCGTCCATCGGTGGTCACCGGAATGTCATCAACAATAGTAACAGGGTCTCTCCGACAGAGTGATAGACCGAGATATTTTCACAAGCAGGGAGTTATTCCTGCTTATGTTACAACGATCTCAGGAAAGGTTAAACAAACCAATAGAAAGGAAAATGTGATTAATTGAGTAATCAAACAAATGGAAAGGAAAATGTGTTTGCACACACAAGAATTAGGGGTATATCATTTCGCAAGAAAGAGCGGAGCATGATATACATGATAGGACAGCAAGCTCAAAAGCATTTAGGTAAAGGGGCGAGGGAAGAATCATGATATTACCCATACCATGGTGTTTGGATAATAGATCAAGATATATTTGGCCATGTGCTTACAATGTTATTGTCGTTATTTGGGATACCACAGTCATGCTTCGAGATAGCATTAACATGGTGTTCCAAGCAAGGTTTGGAACTGAAGATCACAAAAGATACAAAGGAACGTTTCCATGATTATCTCGGAACGTAAGGTATAACCAATCACAGCCAGGTCTGTGTTGGCAGGAAGTCAATGACGTCATCGATGATATCACAAATCATCGGGGGGGTAGGGATGGTATTTCTCACCATGAATTTAAGGGACATCTCCGAGGAAGTCAAAATATTGGCGGTGATCTCGGCACAATTGTTGAGGGGTTATATAGAAGACGAAATTGATCCGTAAGATGATCAAGACAGATGGAATAAAGTTCAAGGTCAACGGAACCTCGGATATGATACAAGCTCTAAATCAAGCTTGTTATTCGAGGTGAAATGGCCAGTCGATAAAGATCGATGTAAGGTTAACTCATCGTCGGGAATTGTGTTCCGGGTATAAGGACCAGGTAACACAGCTAAAATTTGAGCTTGATAATGATATAGCCGATCAGGCTAGGAATGACTTGAAGGATTATTAAACTCGTAAGCAATGAATTTACTTAGAGTTATTGAATCGGAGTGCGGAATCGATTGACTTATCGGTGTTCTTGAGCGACAAACAACTCAGAACCCGAGAAAAATTGGAATTGGGGGTCAATAGAAGTTGAGGAAAAACTCATACGAAGTATTGTAGTTCCTGAGATATACTCGAGATATCAGGGGTTAATACTCGAAGGTAAGTTCAAGGTAGAGGTTGATCAGGCATATTGATTAGCAAAAGACAAATGCCTTAGCTTGTCCGGAAATGGGGTCAAAGAAGAACAATCGTGGTCGGAACCGCGATTGCAAAAGATCAAATCCCTGATACAAGATGAACTTATACCAAGGGAGTAATTCTTTTTTACGAGTAGCTTCCATGATAAGTTCTACATCGGTTCCATGGGCATGAACAGAAAGGTTCAAGGTCGACTCCCACTTATCCAATGCATAACCTTTCATTCACTTCTCGTTTTTCGAAGAAGTTGTAGAGTCGAAAATTTATTCGACGGAACGCGAGTGGATATATCTCGCATAGCTTTTGATTCACACAGACTAGAGAAGGCATATGTTCATCCCATCGGGGCAACTTAAGAACATATACCACAAACTTCAGGGGTAAGTAGCATAAGCTTGGGAAGTAGAGTATGGTTGACAAGACGGGGGATACAATTTACCGAAGGTATTATGTATCAGGGGAAACTAACAAGGTTATGGAATATGGAGGGCAGTGTCGGATATTAATCCAACAAAAGATCAGGTGGTCGGCAAAGGATCTGATGTGAGTATCGATACTCAACCAGAAGAAGAAGAAATGCAAAGTCATCGAATTATAGAAACATCGGAATAATTCGGCGTTTGGGTACAGGGGAATTATAATTCCAAGAAGAAGGACCAGAAGCAAAGGCTCTGATCAAAAGAAGGATAGGCTGAATAGAATTTGATGACCAATCAATCATGGATTGATTTACCGAGAACCAGCTCATATCATCCTGAAGGACGTCTGAGCCGGAAGGATGGATTAGTAGGAATCAACTGATGATTACGAATATTCGCAATATATTGAATCAAGGGACGCATAATGATAGCGACAAGGAGGTCAACGAAGGTTATATGGAATTTACCATGATGCAGACAGACAAAAATTTCAAGAGCAAGAGTCTGTAGAGGATTATTGGGAGATCAGATAGCAATACGAAGTATTTCATGGAACACAAGAACAACTGGGGATGAATGGATCCTCGGTGTTGTGAGGAATTATCCGCAGTGCGAAAGAAGCTGCACGGCAGTAGACTCAAAAGATTCTCGGATTACAAGGAGTACTTCGGGGTATCTTATACAGAAAGGGTTGGCTGGGAACGAAGATTCAAACGGTAAGGATGTGTAGTTGTCCACGGTGATTATCGGTAATAGGGCACTTGCAAAAGCAGTGGGCATAATGGTCTCGATGAACTTCGAGGAGTATCTGCGGAGTCTTCTGATGATGACACGCCATCTTCTGGAAAAGGGGACTCTCCGGAAGAAAGTGGTTACGAGACCCTAGTTTCAGAGTTAGTAAAATCATTTAACCCGAATAGAAGAGAGGTTCAGAGTCCCAGAGTAAAGACGAGGAATAAAAGATGCTATACCATCCAATTGGCGACGTGGGGCCATAAGCCACACAGCCAAGTTAGTAAAACAGTTTTTGACCTCTAGACTCAACTTCGACCAAGGAGTTGGAAAGGGGTTCCTACAGGCAGTCGGCTCTGATACCAACCTGTGACGACCCCGGCCCGACCGTGCACTAATCATACACGCAAATGCACACGATCAAGCCTAAGGACTCACGTGAAGGAATCACAGCACAACTCTAAAACATAAATAAATACATACAAGTTATATATTACAAGCCAGGGGCCTCGAGGGCTCGAATACATAACAAGTGTCACACACATAGTCAGCGGAAGCGTTAGGTATCTGGGTACAGATACAACACAGAAGAAGATAGGCCTGTTACACAGGCGGGGCAAAAGAAAAGCTACGATCGAAAAGGCGCAGGCCTCCTGCCTGGGACCTCCGATCCTACTCCTGGTCGTCGTCCGCCGGCTCCTCGTAGAAGTACTCGCCGGCCGGGTAGTAGTAGTAGCCAGCCTCGGGCTGGTAGTAGTAGTCGTCAACGGGGGCTGCAGGCACCATGGCTCCGTCATCTGGTTTATCATGCGGGTAGGACAAAAGAGGAAGCAAAGCAACCGTGAGTACTCATCCAAAGTACTCAGCAAGACTTACACCAGATCTATACTAAGCAATGCATTATTTTCAAAGGAGGCTTTATGTGGTTGGACTAGACTGCAGAAAGCCAGAGTAGAGAGGGGAAAAGCCTAGTCCTGACGAAGACTAGCATCTTCAGGGTCTTGCAGCAATTAGAAGGGTGCAGATTAGTACATCATAATGTATAGTGTTCATAGCAATATCAACTTCATATCTCAAGTCACCAGTTCTAGTTGTACCGAAGTGGATACAACTCCGAGTGTCCGTTACCGTAGGACAGGCTATCGATAGATGTTTTCTTCCCTGCAGGGGTGCACCAAGTTACCCACCACGCTCGCTTAACTCCGGCCGGACACACCATCAGGTCGTGCCCGCCCTCGGCCAAACAATACGACGCAACCCGACCGGAAACCGCCAGAGAGGATCGAGCACGCCGGACTAATCCTATGCCCCCGGGGGTCATGGCCGTCGCCCCGGACACTCCGCACGTTACGAGGCCATTCGGTAGCAGACCTAGCAACCCCTTATACAAGCACGCAGTTGCATCCTAAGTCCAATCCGAACGGGCCGCTCAATCGCTGATGTCGTGACGACTCCGGCTGATGTATACGACGCAGAGCACCCACTCACACCCACGTGGTGGTTAGTGCTATCGGACCCGGAGGCCCCTCGGATCAAATATCCAAATCGCTTAGTGTATTGGGAGCGCGCGGTAACGAGCAGAGCCTACGATACTGTTGGCCCCGTCGTCCCGTCTTGAGGACTTGTGACAAGGACTGGAATGACCGGCCACGCCTCGTAGTTATCTCGCGGGTACCCTCACTGGTCACCCGACTCCACAGCTCACGCCTCAAAGGCACTCGCGGGTACCCCTCTGGGTCAACCCGCCTCCATCCAACATGTGTAGTAGTAACTTCAAAGTGTCATCAGACGCACGATACCTCTGGCCGCACGCCTTTGTTCCTGGCGACGTCCGGCCTCGGGGATCGATACGTCTTTAAACACGGTATGGTAATCCAGGGCATCCGTGTGGTTTCCATGCCGGTGAGGAATCCGAGGAATCACCCTCGTTGGACTCCTATACGACAAGTCCTGTTAAGGTGATACCGGAGGAATCACCCTCGGCGGTAATCACCATAGCGGATGCACGACAAAAGCTAGGTCGGAAGTGGGAAGAGGAATCACCCTCGATAACCCACAACGAGATAGCTATACCTCAGGGACAACATCGGAAGTGAGTTCGGAGGTATCACCCTCGTCACCCGATGTTAACTCTGCGGAGTCGAGCATATTAGGGGGGGGGTGTGCGGTGATGTGAAGAAGGTCAGGGGAAGGGGCTCGATCGGTTGATCGAGGCAAGGGTACTATGCGAGGCAACTACGAGAAAGCGGGACCACAGCAGTGCTACCCAACCTATACTAAGCAGTTTATGAGTAAAGACAGGTATCAACAGTTTAGCAAAAACAGGCTATGCAACAGTAATAGGAGCAACAGCAGTAGCAGCAATTCTAATGCAAGAATAAGAGAGAATAGACATAGGCGATATCGGAATGATCAAAGGGGGGGTTGCTTGCCTGGTTGCTCGGTGGCAAAAGCAAGGTCGTCGGAGGGGGAACCAATCACCGGGACGGCGTCGGTCTCTGGAGCGGCGTCAGCGTCGGACTCTACCGAGAGAGAAGAGGGGGGGGGGAAGAAACAGATAAATACACCGAAAACAAGCATCACCAAGCGTGCTGGGCTAATGTGCAGTGCAGGGTTGCCTAGAAACATGTCTAAGTCATGTTGGTTATTTTTAGGATTTAACTGAAATTATTACCGGGTGTATGTGCACTATTCATCTACCGGAAACGGGCTAAAAGTTGCGGGTTCACCTCCGTAGAGGGTCCCGTCACGGAAACAGATAGCACGGTTAGAATCGTCTCGTCGTTCTGAGCAACTTTCATATAGAAAGTTTTTCGATCCGAGCTACGGTTTAAAAGTTATGAATTTTCTAGGTTTTTATTATTTTTTTCTGAAATTCTGAAATTTTAAATAAATAATAGAAAATGATTTATTGCGCCAGCAGTGATGTCAGCATGATGTCAGCACAGCTGACCCGCTGACTGAGTCAAACTGACAGGTGGGGCCCACCTGTCAGCCTCTCTGAGTTAACAGGGGTATATTAAACTTAACAGAGACTAATTAGGGGGTGTGGGTCCCAGTGTCAGTGACTAGTCTAATTAGCAGATTAGTTTAAGACTTAATTAACTGAATGGGCCCACACGTCAGCGTCTCAGAGGAACAGTGTCCTGCGTTGACCAGAGTCAACGCGGTCAAACTCGCGGCGGGGCCCGCTGGCAGTGACTCTGGGTGGGACCCAGGCCTTGCCACGCTGGCGTGGCCGCCGGAGACGCGCCGGTGAGCCTCCCACGGCGGCCCTCTCGTCGGAGCACGTCGGGATTCACCTACAGGGGGTCTTTTCGCATCGTTCTTGTTGCGTTCGAACGAGGAGTCGACGCCGCATCGCGTGGCGTGGTTGGTTGAGCTCGGGAGTGGCCGAAACTGCGCCGGCGACGAGTGGTGGCGGTGGCCGAAGCACGGCGAGCTCGCAGATGATGCTACGGCGAGCAAAACGGATGGAGCTGTGCGTCTACGGCATCTACGCGTGCGGGCGAACCTGTTGGGCACGCGCGTGTGACCAAAAGGTCACCGGAACATGGCCGGCGACGAGGTCGTGCGGCGGTGGGTTCGGGCGCGAATGGAACGACGCCTACGAGCAGCTAGCGATGACGGGAGAGAGGAGGGAGAAGGAAGAGGCTCACGGTGAGGCGCACGAAGGCCGTCGATAGCTTAGGAGCAGCAGGGGCTCGCCGGAGCCGATGGAGATGGCCGGAGCCAAGGCAAAAGGGGACAGCGGCGCTCGTCAGCTACGGGGGCTCCCGGCCCCGTCTGAGGGCACCAGTCGATGTGGCCGAGCTCGATGCGTCTCCAAGACACGGCGATGGCTTGCGGGGTCGTCGGTGGCTGCGGCGGCGTCGGTCGAACGGCGATGGACCCGCTCGGTTCCGGGAGAGGAGAAGGAAGCGAGCGATGGGGAGAGGGAGATGAGTGAGCGCAGTGTCCAGGGGGAAGGGAGGAGGCTGAGGACTTATCCTCTCCTCACCTGCTCGTCGCGGTGGCAAGCTGCGGGCGGCAGAGGCGAGCGCGGCCGCGGCGGCGTCGACACGGGGAGGGGAGCAGGTAGGGGAGGACTGTGCGCGCGTGGGCTGGGCCGTGCTGGGCCGGGGTGAGCGCCAGGTAAGTCTTTTCCTCTCCTCTCTTTTCTGTTTTATTTCTTTTGCTCTCTGTTTTGTAAAAGGTTAGGCCACCAAATCACTTTTGAATAATGTGTGGCTTGGCCCATAAATATCAGTGCAATATTTGGCACTACTATAAAATGGTTGGGGTAATATTTGGAATCATTTGATTTTCTAAATGAAGGCAAATGGATTAAAATGGCTGTTTTAGACACTGTTTCTGAATGCTAGGGTCAATTAGGAGATTCAAATAATGTTGGTTATATTTTTTTAAAGTTGCTCTGGGATTATTTGCAATATTATGGACATTTTGTTTTTGTTGTTTGAAGAAATAATTTGTTTGACTTAATTTTAAATATGAACTTGAAGTTGAATTTTGGGGCAAGTGACATTATGACTTAGTGAAATATGATGACATGGCAATTTAATGAGCTTGATGACAAGAGTTAGAATCTGGGGTGTTATACCTTAAGAAGGCCAGCACAAAACATCAACGATCGAAAAGGCAAGGCCTCCTGCCTGGGACCTTCTAACTACTCCTCGAAGCCGAACTCCATGTAGAAACATCCTCGGGATAATCTGGCTCCTGGACTCCACCACCTGGTTGCATCATCCGAGAAGAAAGGAAGAAAGGGGGAAAAGGGGGAGCAAAGCAACCGTGAGTACTCATCCAAAGTACTCGCAAGCAAGGATCTACACTACATATGCAATGATATCTAGGTAAGGGGGGTAATATATGTGGGTTAAACTTCAGAACGCCAGAATGAGAGGGGGATAGCTAATCCAATCGAAGACTACGCTTCTGGCCACCTCCATCTTGCAGCAAAAGAAGAGAGTAGCTGGAAGTAACAAGTATCCTCGCTTGTGGCAGCCTCCGTCTTGCAGCAGTAGAATAGAATAGATGATAAGTTCACCAAGTAACAACGTATAGCATAATCCTACTCGGCGATCCTCCCACACATCACCCTGTGAGAGAGCAACCGCCGAGTTGTATCTGGCACTGGTAAGGGTGTGTTTTATTAAGTATCCGGTTCTAGTTGTCATGAGGTCGGAGTACAACTCCGGGTCGTCCTTTTACCGAGGAACACGGCTATTCGAATAGATTAACTTCCCTGCAGGGGTGCACCACATAACCCAGCACGCTTGATCCCATTTGGCCGGGCACACTTTCCAGGGTCATGCCCGGCCTCGGAAGATCAACACGTCGCAGCCCTACCTAAGCACAACAGAGAGGTCAGCACACCGGTCTAAACCCTAAGCGCACGGGGGTCTGGGCCCATCGCCCAATGCACACCTGCACGTTGCGAGGGCGGCCGGTAAGCAGACCTAGCCTCTCCTAATACCGGAGTAGGTGTTCCGGTCCAATCCGGCGCGCGCCGCTAAGTCGCTGACGTCGAGAAGGCTTCGGCTGATACCACGACGTCGAGTGCCCACAACTGTTCCCACGCAGCTGGTTAGTGCGTATAGACCAAATGGCCAGACTCAGATCAAATATCCAAACTCGTTAAGCGTGTTATTATGAAATAACCGCGGACAACGACCAGGGCCAGGCCACCTCTCCACTGGGTGTCTCAACCTGCCCTGTCGCTCCGCCACAAAGATCCACTCGGGGGCCGTCAGGAACTCAGGCCCACCACTACCTGGATGGAGCCACCTGTCCTTTCAGCCCCCACATCGAATCACCTGCGGGTACTCAAAGAGCCGACCCGACTTTAGTCACATCATGTATCAAGTAAAGTGTATGTTGTATATATCCGTGATCACACCCAAATGATCACGGCCCGTTAGAATAGCAGGGCAGACGGACAAGGGTGTAGGGCCAATGATGGAGTACTAGCATCCTATACTAAGCATTAGGATGGCAGGTAAAGTATCAATAATTTTAGCAACAATGACAGGCTATGCAGCAGAATAGGAGTAATCGAACAGTAACATGCTACACTACTCTAATGCAAGCAGTAGAGAGAAGAATAGGCGATATCTGGTGATCAAAGGGGGGGCTTGCCTGGAAGCTCTGCAGATGAAAGGAATCTTCAGAAGCGTAGCCGTAGTCGAACACCGAAGCATCAATGGTCTCGAGGTATATCACGGTATCGGAGTCTACCGAAAATAAGCAACGAAGGGGAAACAATAAATAACAGGGCAAACAATAGCATCACAAAGCAAAACATGGCAAAAGGCGGTGCTACGTGTGACCTAACGCGGTGCTCGGTGATACAGGCGAAGAGGAATAACATCCGGGAAAGTATTCCCGGTGTTAGGCATTTTCGGGCAGATGAAACGGAGGGGAAAGTTGCATGTTCGGTATGATAGAGATGTGTGGCGGACGAACGGACTGCGTATTCGAATTCGTCTCGTCGTTCTGAGCAATTTTCATATATAAAACTTTTTCATTCGAGCTACGAATTATTTTCTATGAATTTCTAAAGTTTAAAGTATTTTCTGGAATTTATATAATTAATTTAAATCTAACATTATCCAGAACAGTGAAAGGTGATGTCAGCATGACATCACCGTGACGTCGGCAGGTCAACAGGTTGACTTAGTCAAACCTGGCGCGTGGGGCCCGCATGTCATTGATAGATTTGTTAATTAACAGTTAATTACGTTAATTAGTGATTAGGTTAATCTAACAGAATTGATTAAGTTAATTAATTATTTTTATAATGTATATTTTTTAAATCTCTTTTTTTTTACATTCCAGGGGATGGCCCACTTGTCATTGGGGCACGGGGCTTAGCGGCGTGCGGGCTACGGGCGCTGGGCGCACGAGCGCGACCCGATTGGGCGCACGCCCAGGGGCATGCGGGGCGGGCGCTGGCGACCAGAGGCCAGCGCCGGGAAGGGCCGGCGGCCGCGGCAGCAGGGGCCGGCGGCCACGGCAACAGGGGGCCGGCGGTCATGGCAGAAGGGGCCGGGGCCGAGTCGCGGCGGCTGGCGCCAGCTGAGGCGAAGCGGCGCGGGGCCAGGGGCCATGGCGGAGGAAGGAGCAGGGGGAAAGGGGCGGCCAGTGCGCAGTTGATGGCTTCTCGCCCCTCGTTGGTTACTCCAAGTGGAAGGTTTGAGATGCAGTGTAGCGGAAGTTTTCCCTTGGCAATACCAAGGATCAATTTCCCTCAGACTCCCAGTTTCAACAAGAAGGTGTCAACTGCTAACGGCGCCAGATATTTAGCAATCAACGTGGACCTGCACACAGATACAAATAACTTTGCTCCCAACGAGTACAGAGAGGTTGTCAATCCCTCCGGCCTTGTAGTTTACAAAGGATCAAACACAAGTGATAGTAAAGATAGACATAATTGCAATAGTAAGTAAAAGCGGAATGTAAATAGCGGATGTGATCAATGATGGTAATATGGACCAGAGTCTCATGATGTTCACTAGTGATGTCTCTCTCCCAAAAGACGATAAAACAGCTATGTGAGGTAAACGAATTACAGCTGGGCAATTGACAGGACCATGTGCGCAAACCAATGCTGACTAAGTTGCAAGAAAGGTAGAGGTTCAAAGCATGGGCGGTACGCCGAGGTAAGTAGACCGAAATCCATCTGCATCTACTACTAATCATCCACCTTGAGATATCTATCCAGAACATCTCGCTGGTATTAAGTTGTGAGTCCCACCCATAGTGTAAACTCAAAGCAACAGACAACTGCATTAAAAGAACTTTGCGTAAAGTAAACAATCCTTGCACCCGCGGGCACAAGCACCGTTGTTTTCCCCTTTGTGGCAACAGCACATCCCCTAGACTCATGTTTCTGTCACTCAAACTAGTCATCGAGGGGCATGAACCCACAATCAAGCATAACATTCCCTCTTGGAGTCACTACCTACTACTTGGCCAAAGCAATAAATAACAACGGAGAACATGCAAGAATTACTTACGAACATAAATATAAAAGAGGTGAATCAAATATATTACTCAAACACAATCTGAACATAATCTCATAATCCATCGGATCCCAGCAAACTCATCATAGCAACAGCATAAGGATTACATATGTGCCTCGATCATGTAGGGCAGCTCACGAGGACTAATTAGTGAAGCACAAGAACGGGAGGAGAACATCCCATAGCTACTGGTCATGGACCCATGTGATGACCCTCAACCGTAAGGGATCTATTGCAGCGTTTTCGATAAGTAAGTGTGTCGAACCCAACGAGGAGCAGAAGGTATTGATAAGTGATTCTGAGCAAGAAATTACTGCAAGCACTGAAATATAACTTTTAGGGGTTTTCTCGATATAAGCAACAGGAATGTAAAGGCAAGTAATGTAAAAGGTACTGAGAGTAACAAGTGGCCCAATCCTTTCTTAGCAAAGGAGAGGCCTAGCAACTGAACTTATAAAGACTAAAGCGTTCTTGAGGACACACGGGAGAGGTAGTCATGTGCTTTCGCCATATTCCGTATCGATACTATGTTATGCGTTGATAAGTGTTGAGTGGGTGGATCTATGCTAGTGCACTCTCTAGACTAAGATGAATGCACTCTTATGATTAAACACCTTGCAAGCATCCGCAAATACAAGATAGAATTTAAGGCAAAAGCCTAACCATAGCAATACGATCAAGGATCCATTATTCCCTTATGCAAAAGCGTGCGAACTGGGGTTCAGGTTTCTGTCACTCCGGCAACCCACCATAAGCATTCTTTATACACATTGTATTCCCCTAGGTCCTTAATAAGGCGAAGTGTTGGGTGTTCGACTCACACAACACCACTAGTAGAATGACAACGCAACTTAAGTACCAAACAATCACATATTACTTCAACGGCATATGACTACTAACAACAAGACTTTCCCCATGTCCTCAAGAACTAAGGTAACTACTCACAAGACATAAAAGAGATCATGATAAGTGGGGATAAATATGTGATAAACAATCTGGACATAATAATATTTCTCCAACAAAACTCAATAGCATTCACCACAAGGTAGTAATCAACACCGATGGAGTAGAGAGGATAGGTAGTACAAGTTACAACACGAGTTGCGATGGAAAGATGAGATTTGGATGAAGATGGAGATGGTGCTGGTGTTGGGGATGATGTTGATGATGATCTCGATGATGCCTGTGACGATGGCGACGATCTCCCCTTCCGGGAGGTGATCTCCCCGGCGGAATCTGCCCGCCGGAGATGCCCTTTTATTCTCTGTAGGTTTCCGCCTCGAAGCGGCGGCGGAATTCCGTAAAAAGTCCCGTCCCTAGGGTTTTCGGGGGACGGAGAACATATATGCAAAAGGGGGCGACCAGAGGTGGGCCAGGGGCTCCAGGCGCCCC